>CM033649.1:42194419-42841389 GCA_019512145.1 Engystomops pustulosus
TCATACACACAGGCTGCAGGGGGCGCCAGCACCAGGAAGCACATGGAAGAGACATTACACCATTATACCTCACATCCTTATGCGGGCTGTAAGTCAAGCACTGGGGGGTGTGGCTGTGCCTCCCACTCATGAATAAGCTGGATAGCTTGAATATGATAATGACTCATTGGACATCTCACAGGTCATTTGCATACAGCTTTAGGACCTCATTGCTTAAAGGGGTATTCTCATCTGGGCATTTACATCTAATTAAATTCATTTACCTTATGTAAACATTTCTTCAATTGGATGTTATTAAAAAAAATGTTCCTGTGTGAAGATAATTTCTCATAAATGTAGTCATGTTGTCCCTTAGAAACCACATAGCTTCCTCGGATACGACCACGTCGAACTCTGGCAGCGGTGGCCAGACTTGCGCTATGGAGTCCTGCCGGACCACCAGGATTCAGCAATCATTACCACAGGACGGCTGTGCGACATGTAGTAACTCCCGGACATTTTATATACAATAACCTTTTGTTTCTTTGTGCACTCAATCCATCAGAGGTGGCCGTATCCGAGGAAGCTAAGGGACAACATGGCTACATTTATGAGAAATTATCTTCACACAGGAACATTTATTTTAATAACATCTAATTGAAGAAATGTTTACATATGGCAGATTAATGAAACTGCATGTGAGTGCCCAGATGAGAATACCCCTTTAAGTTTACAGGCATGTAGAGGGACAATGAAGGGATAGAAGCAATGCTCTCTAATAGCAGTTTAAGAAAATATATTTAGTTTAGGGGGTTAATTTGCCCGATGGGTTCTCTTTAAGCAGAAAACAAGCGCTAATACCTCTATATACATGAAAAATAAAAAAGTTATGAATTTTTGAAAGTGGGTAGCGTTAAACAGGAAATAAATTAAAAAACCCATGAGTGGCAAGGGGTTAAAATGCCCCTTATACCTCATGATAAAAAGTTTACAAAATTGAGTTATTCTCTAGGATAGCTGGTTTGTGGTACTTGAGGCTACATCCACACATGGGATTTTGGTTGCTTTTTGAAATTAAATCCAAAAGCTTCATCCTTGATCACATGTTGAGGTAACATTACGTTTCCAATGCGTTAACTAAATGCGAAAGAAATTAAATCTTACCTCAACATGTGATGGCAGGTGGAGCCTTTGGATTACAACTGAAACGCCACCTGTGAACATTGCCTCAGAGGCTCTGCAAACATGTCTCAGGGGCTCTGCAAACTTCTGCCCTGCAAAAGTTTGATGATGCATTTTCCCTTCAATGCTCCACTATGAGCCCAGACAGCAGGTTACACCAATATGGGGTGTCCTCGTACTCAGAAAAAAACACACAATAGACAGTATTTGTGGATGCATTTTCTACTTTTATTCAGTTTAAGTGTGTACATTTTAGGGCTAAATGAACTTATTAATGATGAAATAAGTAAATTCTAAATCAAACCTTCATTTTGTGAAGTTCTGTAAAATACCTAGAGTTAACAAGCTTCCTATGTTCCGTTTTAAATTGTTCGAGGGGTGAAATTAATAGAACGGGGTGATATGTGGGGGATTTCTATTAACAGGACTTCCAAAACCCCTATAGAAATAAAATGGTCCCTAAAATAATTGATTGTAAAGGAAATCTACCATTTGATTTGATGCATTATGAACCAAACATACCTTGAAGATGCTGTAGCTACACTGATGCAGAAGCATATCTTGTTTAATCCCTGAGCTGAGTGGTTTTGCTGAAAAAACAATTATAACATTTAGGACCTTGGGAAAGCTGGATTGCATGCTGTTTGTAGTTCATAAACAGATTACACAGAGATGACTGCACTGTCCAGACAGGACTAATGAACCTGAGAAGGATCACTTATACAAAACAGCTGGGAGATGGTGTAGTGATTGATTACTTCTGTCTGTCAGTGACAACACAGTCATTGCATCATTCTCTTGAGCAGTTCATAACTAATGTAAGAGGAAAAGAGCTGAGCCCAGGCAAAGGAGCGACAGAGCTTCATTATCATAATTTTATAATTGGTTTTTCAAAATCACTTAGCTCAGGGATTAAACAAGATATGCTTCTGTATCAGTGTAGCTACAGCATTCTCAAGGTATGTTTGGTTCATAATGCATAAAATCAAATAGTAGATTTAAGCTGATGTAACTAATAACTAATTTGGTTAGTAAGGTTATTCAGTTTTAAAAACAGAACATAGAATTTTGAAAATAGATACATTTTTAAAAATTTTTTACAAAATTCACCTTTTTCTCATAAATAAATGCTAAATATAACAATCCGAATTTCCCACTGAATTGATATACAACATGTCACAAAGTGCAAGTTGTGAAATATAGGCCTTGGTCATCAAGGTCATCAAATGAGCATGGTCACTAAGGGGGTAGCTGCTATGACCTCTGAAAGTTAGCCCAGGGGAGGGACAGTGTGTAACCCGCAATGGTTTTCTAAGTTTTCCAATTTATAAAGTGTGGCGGGGTAAATCAAGATGTCACCTATGGTGAATTATTACACTGGTGTCGCATAGAGAACTTCAGTTCACTCATCATTAATGAGTACTGCTTCAGTTGGCCTAGTCACCACTTTTAGCAAAGCCATGGGGAAACGGCAGCAGGCCATGGTAAACTCATCTGTCTGGGCAGAAGAATACACTCCCGAGCTGTGGACTGGGATCCAAGAGAATACAGATAAGTGGTTGTCGTCACTGAGCCTCATGCCCGGCAAGACCATATGCGACTATGGCTGGAACCTTATAGCAACTTTGGGCCAAGCCAAGTTGGCGGATGTCCCTCCTCAGCCACTGCCTCATATGGAAATGTAACAACTACGTGGAATCCCACTCTACATATGCTGGAAAGGATGTGTCAGCAGTTGCAGGCAATTGTGGAGTTCCATTTATTACATTTGTTCAGTGCTGCATTGCATCCAATATGTCACCAATATGGTCGGTGCCAATTATGCCATTGTCAACTGTACCATCCTCATCTGCCTCATCCTCATCATTTACCTTCTATTAATAGCTTTTCAGGCCATGATGAAGGATGTAATGGCATTAGGTAAACAGGGGTGGTGCTCTTGTCGGGTTCTCAGCCCAAATATCAGGAATAAAGGAACAAAGTGCACACTTGTGGACACCCAGAGTGCCGTTAACCACAGTGAGACGAAGGGTGTGTGGTTTTCCCATTGCTTCTTTTACCACTAAGAAAATGACTAACAGGGTCTGAAATTGCCTATAACCCCCGTGACATACCGGTAATTTTTTTTAAAGTTTATTTTTTCTCTGATTTTTTTTTTTAAATAGTATGTTATTATTTCAAGTACTTTCCTTAGCCCATTGTGGACAGGGCAACTGCAAGGTTATTCCCAACATTTTCAGCCCTCTAGCCCTTATTAGCCCCATTTTACCCACTCATATCTATTTCCTTCATCCACTATGTATTCCGTGTTAGAAATCTGGATTTATGGACTAATTAAGAAAGTGCCTCAGGTTATACTGTAGGTGATACCTTAATACAGTGGAAAACAAGTCTCGAATAACGAGTACCCGAGCATTTTAGTGCTCGCTCATCTCTACCTGTAACCCCTGTGACATACCGGTAATTTTTTTTTTAAGTTGATTTTTTCTCAGATTTTTTTTTAAATAGTATGTTATTATTTCAAGTACTTTCCTTAGCCCATTGTGGACAGGGCAACTCCCCGGTTATTCCCAACATTTTTCAGCCCTCTAGCCCTTATTAGCCCCATTTTACCCGCTCATCTCTATTTCCTTCATCCACTATGTATTCTGTGTTAGAAATCTGGATTTATGGACTAATTAAGAAAATGCCTCAGGTTATACTGTAGGTGATACCTTAATACAGTGGAAAACAAAAAGAACTCATGTTTATAACAAAATTTTAATTAATGACATAATTATACAATTTTTACTCCAAAAAAGAATATAGAAAACAACTCTTTTTAAAAGTTCAAATTTTTTAACAAGCTAGTAATAAAAAGTTTGTAAAGATCATAAAAAATGGTTTTATGAATGCTAGTCATGAGCATCATAATTTAAAGACTACCCCTGGGAAACAGTTTGTGTATGAGACTTTAGGATATCTAGGTTTTATGAGGGTTTTTTTTTGATGAACAAAAAATAAATTTCTGAGAAATTTGTGAAACCTAGATAGCCAAAAAAATTAAGTCCATTGGGACTGAAAGAATAGAATAATAGAATAAAATCCAAGAAGTTAAGGGAGTTTGACATTTTTGAAAATATGACAGACATGCATCAAAGATAAAGAGAAAAACAAGACCAACAGGAAATATTAGGGGTGTCCTAAGGCAGCATCCTGAATATTGCGCTTTGTTTCTAAGGGAGTAAGGATTGGCATTTCATAGGAGGCTATTATTAATATTCATCTTTAAAGAACTGATATGGCAAAAAGAAACATGTCATCTAGACAGACAATTAAGCATGGAACTGTTAGCATGGTAATTCTGATATAAGAGGTATATGTTATTATTATTATTTTACATGTAGTAATAAATCAGTTACCTATCCTCTTTGATATCATTTTGGTTCTTATTGGAGATGGGCAAATCGATTCTAACTATTCTAAATTTGTTTAGAATTTTAGGAAAATTTTAGGAAAATTCATCACGAATCCAAAGCTTACAGTAAATAGTGGGAACAAATTTCGAATAATTTTTTAAATGTATTTATTTATTTCCCCCCTTTATAAGCTAAATGGCCGCAAGCACAACGTGTTGAATGGGGCAGAGAACTCTGAGAAGAAGAAAGAAATATGGCGGCACTGTTCCTCACTGTATGGGGTAGTGTCCCTCACTGTATGCGGGTAGTGTTCCTCACTGTATAGTGGTAGTATTCCTCACTGTATGGGGGTAGTGTTCCTCACTGTATGAGGGTAGTAATCCTCACTGTATGGGGGTAGTGTTCCTCACTGTATGGTGGTAGTGTTCCTCACTGTATGGAGGTAGTATTCCTCACTGTACACCGGTAGTGTTCCTCACTGTATGGTGGTAGTGTTCCTCACTGTACGAAGGTAGTGTTCCTCACTGTATGGGGGTAGTGTTCCTCACTGTATGGCGGTAGTGTTCCTCACTGTATGAGGGTAGTGTTCCTCACTGTATTGGGGTAGTGTTCCTCACTGTATGGGGATGGTGTTCCTCACTGTATGGGTGTAGTGTTCCTCACTGTATGGCGGTAGTGTTCCTCACTGTACACCGGTAGTGTTCCTCACTGTATGGGGGTAGTGTTCCTCACTGTATGGAGGTAGTGTTCCTCACTGTATGGGGGTAGTGTTCCTCACAGTACGGTGGTAGTGTTCCTCACTGTATGGCAGTTGTGTTCCTCACTGTATGGCGGTAGTGTTCCTCACTGTATGGTGGTAGTGTTCCTCAGTGTATGGCGGTAGTGTTCCTCACTGTATGAGAGTAGTGTCCCTCACTGTATGGTAGTAGTGTTCCTCACTGTATGGGGGTAGTGTTCCTTACTGTACGGCGGTAGTGTTCCTCACTGTACGGGTTAGTGTTCCTCACTGTACCGGGGATAGTGTTCCTCACTGTATGGCGGTAGTGTTCCTCACTGTATGGGGGTAGTGTTCCTCACTGTATAGCGGTAGTGTTCCTCACTGTATGAGGGTAGTGTCCCTCACTGTATGGCGGTAGTGTTCATCACTGTACGGTGGGAGTGTCCCTCACTGTACAGGGGTAGTGTTCCTCACTGTATGGGGGTAGTGTTCTTCACTGTATTGTGGTAGTGTTCCTCACTATATGGCGGTAGTGTTCCTCACTGTATGGCGGTAGTGTTCCTCACTGTATAGGGGTAGTGTTCCTCACTGTATTGTGGTAGTGTTCCTCACTGTATGGCGGTAGTGTTCCTCACTGTACGAAGGTAGTGTCCCTCACTGTATGGGAGTGGTGTTCCTCACTGTATGGGGGTAGTGTTCCTCACTGTATGGCGGTAGTGTTCCTCACTGTACGGCGGTAGTGTCCCTCACTTTGTGGGGGTAGTGTTCCTCACTGTATGGGGGTAGTGTTCCCCACTGTATGGCAGTAGTGTTCCTCACTGTATGGGAGTAGTGTTCCTCACTGTATGGCGGTAGTGTTCCTCACTGTATGGCGGTAGTGTTTGCTCGACCGAGCATCAAGCTCGGACGAGCATGTTCGCTCATCTCTATATTCAAACAATTCCGTCTCTTTATGTAATCCCAGACACATTCAATGAGGTTTAGGCCACATCTGTCCTGGGGCCAAATTAATTTCAGGTATGAATTTCTTCAAAACCTATCTTAGACTTTTTGCACAATACGAAACATGCAGGTCTAAAGATGATGTCTAGGATTTAGATAAATTACTATAACAGTGTTGCATCATTTACGGAATTTTCTACTACCAAAATCTCTACAAGTTCTAAATGATTTAAATCAATTTAAATTTATAAATCTCTTACAGATTATTTGGTTTTCTCTCCATAGTCTCTAACACCTGCAGAAGGTTTGACTTTTAATTACACTCTAGAAATTCAGGCTTTTTGTTCCACAACATATTTTTTTTCCTCCAACCCTCAAGAGTTCAGTTTTCTAAACCACTAGTTTAACGGTTTGTTACCACCCCACCACTTCCACTTAAATGCCAAGCTCGCAACCTTTAACTAATGAGACTTCACAACCAAATGTTACGGGTGATAAAATCTGAAGCTACTATCTGTGTGTGCTCATTAATAACCACACTGGCAAATGGATACATGTTTGTTGATGTAAATGTTTGATAAGATATCTTAGATGTCTCCCATCAAATGTGCATATTTCATCTGTAGAAGAGATGTCTAGTTTTAAGATGTGCATATCTGCATCTGTGTCTGACTGATATTTCCACTTGGAGTGCACCTACATAAAGTGGACAAAACATGCTACATTTTCTGTTACTGGCGCTTAACTTGTTCATCTTAGTTCTCAGTTATCATGTCTGTAATAATAGACCCAGTTGGTAAACCACAAAACTGAACCTAAAATTAACAATTATTACACTGACCTTTGATACCAAGGTGATTGGCAAAGTCTGAACGATAAAAAGTAAAATTTGCTGACAAAATGTATTTCATTAAATACTGGTTTTCCAAAGAAAATTTTGATTGCTTTGAAAAAAAATCCTTTGCTGATCGAAAAAAATATTGGGTCATTTTTAGAGATGAGAGAATTGGTTTGTCTATTCTTGTCATTAGGCATTATCTCTAGGTGGACTGTCAGAAATGGTACCATTGAGAGAGGATAGAGCAAATGAATTATGGGGGGAGTTTCTGAACTTATGTAGCATTCACTGAATAAATATATATATATATATAACACTTTGATTAATTAGTGTATGTCCACACAACTAACTCATGAATATTGTAATCGAAAAACCTGGGATAGGGGGCTGAGGCAAAAACCAAAGCACCCCAGGAGATAGCAGAGGTGCAGGGGAGAAAGGAACAAAGCGCAATCCTCGTGTGATACTGTACATGCAACATTTAAGATAGTTGTTATAAACCAGGACTTTAACCTGAAATTGAATGGTAAGAAGTCTTTTCAGAAACTAAAAGTCCAGTTGCCAATCCTCAATAGCCATGTTCATCTGGGGACCGGGATCCTGGAACAATGTGGATAAACTGTGCAGAGCCCGAAGGTAGTGTTGGGACGGCACTGCTAAGACTCACATTCTCAAGGATCAGAATAAAATCTGATAGTTTTATTGTAAAATAAAACTCTTTTACCACCTATATACTGTAGATTCCATTTACAACTAGTTTAGTGATAGTTATATTCCTAACTTAGCTTCATTCCATGTATACCTCTGATATCTCTGGTTTTCCAATATTGGTTTTAATATTTTTGACTATCCCTTTTGACTCTGTATTTGTGCTGTATTTGCTATCTTCATTGTGACCTGGATCACTGACCTCACTTTTGTGTTTGTCGTGTTTTATGTCTGTACAGGGACCTAGGGAGGGATTGTCTTTGTGATTGTCCCATATCACCTTGGATATGCTGAGGCAAGCAAGCCAGTGAAAGTTACAAATATTACAAATGATAGATACAATTATTCTGTTTAATTCATTTTGTTCTTGCATGATAGTTCTCAGCCCTCTCCTGTATTCCTCTGAAAGAACTGTTTATTTTCCCTTCCAAGCTATACTTTTCTAAAATACCATTTAAATCTCCAAAGCTCTTAGTTAGCATGTATAAGCAGAACACAGTGGTATGCTATATTAAGCTCAACTGAAAACAATACTTTAGGAATTTTTCTATCCTACAAATGGACTATATTATGGGTCAGCGTTCACATGATTTTCATATAACTCATGAAATGAAAGTCTGATTATATCTACAATGTACCATAATTTTTCCCCAGATTTTTGACCCTTTTAACAGTTTTCTGGAATATATTGGTTGAAGACCAGTTACCTTGAGACTGCAGTTGCACGAGGTCATATGAGACCAGTAATAAAATAGTCCACGATACACATACATGATTGAGGGCTTAGCCAGTTTTGCATTGAGATACTTAAATTTATGTATAAAGCAAATTTGTCACCCTTCCCCCCCTAAAAACTCCACACAGTAACTTTTAGTTGATTTTATAAATCTTCCATTGGTGCCTATATACACAGGATTCTAGACACCATTCTTCTGAAAAATCACTTCTATTTATCCCCTTTCTTTCTAAAGATACAATCAAGGAGGCAGTGGTGCTACAGTATATAGTCAAGCTACCTCACCTCATTACTGTCACTGACACTCCTAATCTTGCCCTTCTGTGAAGCTGTAATCCTCTTCTGCTGCCGATTTTGAGCTAATGTGCAGTGTGCCTGTGAGCTCAGTGCTGGCTTCACAAGCTAGATGCTAAATTAGGAGAAAAAAAGAACCACAGCACTATAAAGAATTTAGAAAGAAGTAGTGAACTGAATGAAAATGAGCGAGATGAATAAAGCCGATGAATTGGGATACAAAACTTACTATTAGCTGCAGCAGCCTCTGTTTCCTTTAGTATCTATTCCTCCACATTGCCATAAACATTTATGGGTGCATTTAATCTAATACACGTGGGAGCCAAGATCTCGGAAGCAGATATTTCAAAGGAAATTTAAGGCTGTGGAAGATTAGAGATAGAAGCATTTTCCTCTGATAAGTTTCTTAAATCAGCCTGTGGTATTGATTTATGAAATCTTTGTTTTGAGCTTAAAAACATGATTCTGTTTTCAATCTATTAACATTTTTAAGTTTCCATTACACGTGCTGTCCTTTTCCTGAATATTTGCTCTGTTGTCCTTTCAATGTGGTTTTTGTGGTTTCTGAAAACAGAGACAAGGACAAAAAATAACGTATTTTCAACCAAAACCAAAGGCACGCAGCAGAATATTTTCCATTCCGGTTAGATTGGCTAAGTCTTTAATTTACTATGTTTAATTGTACTATACATGACAGTCTGTACACAACTCAAAGGGTTTCAGCTTTGTATCTGTATACAGTGAACTTATTGGAAATACCTGCACTTCTAAATTTCCTAATAATTTCCTGGTTTCTAAATAACACTTATGGACAGACTTAATTTTAATTATCTAGATACACACAAATAGTTGTCCTGTCTACTTTTTTATCAAACATATTGGGGAGGAATTTATGACAACAAAGCATTTGTGTGCTCGTTCTTCCCACATGTACTTCCCCCATTGGTGCACGATGCCCCCCCATATACTAAGAGGCTCTAGGAATGAATTCCTGCAGCAGGATTCTGCTATAGCCTGTGGCAGGATTCTGGTGAAGATATACAGCGGGTAAGGGTGTCCCTGCCCCGGTTTAGTCCCCATCCTGTAATGCCCACTTAGAATGAGATAAAGAGGGAATACACCGAGGTCCATGTATAAACAACAGAGGTTATGTAAAAATGGGGAGGTGTCGGACTACTACCAAGATGGAGGGTACCTTTTGTTAGCTGCTGCAGATACTGGTAGACAGGAAACATTTCGTGATCAAAAGTGTCAAGATAGAGTGTGGGTAACCAGATGGGGTATCGCGCTGCTATTTATGATACACAATGTTGACAGAATGGGGCAGATTTACTTACCCGGTCCATTCACGATCCAGCGGCGCAATCTCTGCGCTGGATTCGGGTCCGGCCGGGATTTAAGGTAGTTCCTCCGCCGTCCACCAGGTGGCGCTGCTGCGCTGAAGAGCATCGGAACGCACTGGAATACACCGAGCCAGGCCGAGTGAAGGTAAGTGCAATTTTCGCGACGCATTTTTTTAAAAAATGCAGCGGTTTTTCCGAATCCGTTGGTTTTTCGTTCGCCCACGCCCCCGATTTCCGTCGCGTGCATGCCAGGGGCAATTCAGGGGAAATCGGCCCAAATCGGAAATATTCGGGTAACATGTCGGGAAAATGCGAATCGGGCCCTTAGTAAATGACCCCCAATAAGTGCATGTTTTTCGTAAAATTCTCAACAAAATATTTATTTTACAAATGCCCAAGTAACATATATATAGAGACATTGAAAATATGAACTACGCGCTTCGGGGAGAATTTCCCCTTCTTCAGGTCCGAGTTGTTTTGTTCTGTGGTAGGTAAGGATAGAAACAAGGACAATTACTGATTTAGACAGTAAATAGACATGGTATAGTACATGGTAAACAAACAGAATCTTTTTACATAAATAAATAGGCATTTTCTTTAAACATATTTTTTGACATAAATAGGTACTTTCTTAAAAACACATATATATACACATACATATAGAAGTTCACTAATATAAGCCAGATAGGTTAAAATGCATCATCTCGCATGGTATAGTGTCTATACAAATAACATTTCAGTGTCACCCATATTATTCGATTATAGACAGTGCTTGTATATAAGGCAGAAAGCAAAAACAGAAAAAAAACTCATATCCGATGAAAACATATATACACTCAGTTAAATAGTATAATATTCATATGACCCCAATCGGGGTTTCATTATTGACCGGTAAATTGTAAGTTAATTGTGTTCAGGATATAGTAAATGACTAACCGTGTCTGAGTGTGTAGAATTTGTGACCAGAGGTCAGCTGGGGCGATATTAGTAGCCTGAGCCTGTTTGAGTAAAAAGGAAGTAGAGAGGTGAAGGGAAGGTGGGTGTACTGTATAGTGTGTCAGCGGTGTGTACTGTATAGTGTGTCAGCGGTGGGTAAAATTACCCGTTATGACTAACCTACTTACTGGCGTTGCGTCAGGAGGAATGATGTAAAGGATCTGGAGGGGAAGACTGAAGTCCTCTAATTCCCAGGATGGAGTACGCAAACAGCTGAGGTGGGTGGTCACAAAACCCTGCGGCATGAGGAGTGAGAGAGAGAGATCTGGAAGCTAAGGTACGTTTCGGCTGGAGTAAGGAACATGGCGGGACTTACTTTAATGCAGCTCTATCTGGGTCGGTAGCAGCACCAGCGATGACTGTGTTAGCTCGGGGCTGGGTTTTTAAAGGAGAGAAAAAAAGTTCCTTTTAACCCCTTCGTGTCTATGCCATTTTAGACCTTTAGGACCAGGCCTGATTTTTAAAATTTGCCCTGTGTCATTATAGGAAGTTATAACTTTGTGGCGCTTTAACTTAAACAGGGGATTTTGAGATTGTTTTACCATCACACATTGTACTTCAAAGTAATAGATCGCAATTGTTTACAGGCACAGGCACTTTTCATTGTGTTTACATTGACATTGGGCTTATTGTGGTTGACACCACTTCCACAGGAGGGGATTGTTGCTATACTTATCAGGGTATTAACAACAAAAGATTGTTTGTATGTACTTTGGTACATTTTAAATGTTTTTACCATTTGTTTGTATCTCTGGTGTGATCTTTTCATGAATAAAATTCCTTGTTTTTGTATGAATTTAACATTGGCACACAGCTTAGCTTTATTTACAGTGTATGGACGTAATATCACACATTAACCTCCGATAACCCAAATGCTAACTACCTCAGTGTCTTTAATAAATCCATGTATCAGTCCGGATTGACTACTGATTATGGGAGCGTTCACACGTTGCAGTTAAAACTGCATCACAATCAGTCGCAATGTGGTTTTAGGTGCAGTTTTGTTAATGTAACAGCTGATAGCCATGAACTCAGCAATTTGATTTGAAAGGGGGAACCTGTTCAATAAAAATGATTCAGCTGCTCAGTTCATGTCCTTCACCTGTTAAAATAATAAATAGCACCAAAAACACCTTACAACTGATTACTATGCAGTTTTAACAGTTAAACTGCAACACAATTAGTTTTGGGTTGGTTTTAGGTGGTATTACTTATTTTAACAAGTGAAAGACATCAAATCAACAGGTGAATGACATTTGTGGAACAGCTTTCTCCTTCAAAATCAAATTCACCCGTTCAGTTTATGTCTTTCACCTGTGAAATTGAAAAAATTGCACCTAAAACCTCCTCAAAACTAATTGCAATGCAGTTTTAACTGCAATATGTGACTACACCACTACGGAAACTATTTAGCCAGAAACTCAACCTTTTTTTTAAGTAAGTCCACCCCTCCCAACCCAAATGTTGAGTCTTAATAAAAGACTAAGGGCCCCATTTGCGTTTTCCCGACGTGTTACCCAAATATTTCCGATTTGTGCCGATTTTCCCTGTATTGCCCCGGGATTTTGGCGCACGCAATCAGATTGTGGCGCATAGGCGCTGGCATGCACGCGATGGAAATCGGGGGGCGTGGCCAAACAAAAACCTGACCGATTCGGAAAAAACGCCGCATTTAAAAAAAAAAGTGTTGCGAGACTCGCGCTTACCTTCACCAGGAATAGGCCGGTGAACTTCAGTGCATTCAGGCGGGCCTCAGGGAACTTCAGCGCAGCAGCGCCACCTGGTGGACGTCGGTGGAACTACCTTAGTGAATCCCGGCCGGACCCGAATCCACCGCAGAGAACCCGCAGTTGGATCGCGAATGGACCGGGTAAGTAAATCTGCCCCAATATCTCCTAATGAGTTGTGGTTAAGGGTGCGTTCACACATTCAGTTTTTCAGATTCAGTTTTTGATGTCCAAACCAGGAGTGGAATGAAAAAATAGGAGAAACAGCTTCTCTCAATGATATGTGAGAACACATTTTGTTCCACACATGCTTTTGGCTTCAAAAACTTCATCTGAAAAGCTAAATATGTGAACAAACCCTAAGAATTTGGGAGTCAAGTTGATCTCTACCTTGTTAACAAGATATCCTACTGGGTTAAGCCATAAATCAGATTTTATCAGATTCCTTTGTTTCCTGGTTTTTCATCTGTTAATTTTTCTTTCGACTCATGCATTTCTTTTACATATATATATCCTCCCACATGGTTGTAATGCTGTTAACTGTATATGGGTGTCATAAAATGTATTTAAAGTATGAAAGATTGGTTGTTTAAGTTACGAGGACAAACAAAAAATGTAATAAAAATGTAAATAAAAAAACGTTTTTTATAGAAACAATGTAAATGACACACATGCTCATACAACCATTAAAAGTTAAGATCTGCACGCAAGCATAACATAATTCGTATCATAACAGCAAGAACATCCCTAAATTAGTTTCTATTCTGCAAAAATAGTAAAAAATTATAAATGATATAAAATGTAACATAACATCGTACACTTGCTGACCCATAAAATACAGGTAACATGTTACCTATGCTGTACTGTTTACAGTAAAAATATATAAATAAAATATTACAAATCAAGGACAGAATTGATACTTTTAGCATCCTCTTCTCAAAAAGATTTAATAAAAGCTGCCCAAAAATTGTAACTATAAAACTCCTCTAATCCTGCAAAAACTAAGCCCTCATTTTGTAAAACTTACAAAAAAGAGAGAGGAATGTGTAGACTGAGTGGTGCCATCTGCAGCTGAAGAGAGAAGGTTTAGAAGGAAGAAAAAATGTGGCAGTCTTTGTGATGAGGAGGAGGGAATATTGGGATCCAGGCAGTGTGATGAGGAAGAAGGACTACCTAATAGAGCACTACCTAATCCATCCTATGACTCCACAAAAACTAAAGAATAGGCAGCACTCCAGACAATTGGTAAAAACTTGTGGAGCGCTGGAAAACAATACACTTTTTTTGCAAATTTAAAATGTGCTGCATATTTATCAATATTATATTTATATGTAATAGGCCCATATGTGCCAAATATAGGTCCTACGGGGTAAAAACTGAAACCTCAGGCTCCAGTTCAGCTCTGTGCTGCCCACCAATGCTGCTCTCTGTTTGTATGAAGAGTCCAGAGTCCTGGAGAAGGGGGACAACAATATATTTGTCCATAGAAGCGGCGGGTCACATGACAGCCAGAAGCAGGACTGTGCTGCATACTAATGGTGGATGAAGGAGGGGTGTGCCAATGACATCCACATATATGCAACCACTGACATGGGAGTACTGTTCACAGTAGGGATACAGTAACAAGAGCCAGGCCTTCATCATCGCCTGGAAAAATTTCCCGGACACTGGTCATCACAGGAAGTGCTGTGGGCAGTCAGATGACCTACACCTGCTTTAGCATCTTGAGGGCAGCCTCAACACTAAATTCAATCCTGCAGGAGCATTTTTGTGTATAAAATATTCAAAAGCACCTATGAGATCAAAATGATCACTATGCCCCTTGAGACATACCATTAAAGGGGTTTTCCCATAAACTAAAGTTAGCCCCTATCCACAGGATAGGGCCTGACTTGCTGATCAGTGGGGGTCTCGACAATTTCCATCAGCTCCATAGAGATTAATGGAGCAGAGCAGTCATACGCGGCCATCTGCTCCATAAGTCTGACGGAGTGACAAGGGGTCCAACAGGTCTGAAAGACCCCACTCCATAGGCTGGCGATGACTGTTGAGCTTTGTGAGGCAGTCACCACCACTGGCCCCGCCCCTTCATGAATATGCTGGACCTCTTTGAGAGCGCTCTTGCGCTTCTATTGTACTCCGCAGCAGTGTATGCTAGCGTTATTGGAGGGTTCAGATAACACTAGCAGTGTAAAACTGCTGCAAATGATAAACACCTATGGTGCCCGGAGCCCCTCAGTCTTATTTGCATATTTTTTAAAACCTTTTCTGGTAAAAATCAGGGTATAAGAAACTAAAAGGAGTACAGTAACTGCCAGACAGGCCACACACCAGCATGCCAATGTGCTTGGTTTACAATCCTTGTTCTTGGTGATGGCTGTCTCAGTGCTCATAATAAATGCTATAAATAAAAAAAACAGCTAGTTAGGGAAATAACAGGAAGTGAAAGTCCTTGGAGATAAACAAGTATAAATAGAGCAATTTAATACAGCTAGGAGGACTGAAACTTCTGACCAAAGGTAGCACATTAAGCCCTGACATGTGTTTTGCAGATTAGCTTCTTCTAGGGGAGTGACCCGCCAGCGGTTTTCACAGGTACTAGCCTTTTAAAGGAAACCTACCATCTTGGATCTATCCCATATTTATGTAATGGAAAATCCTTAGAATATCTGCCTGAAATGTGTATGTTTAAAACCAGCAAGAAAGTACTGTATAAGGTGATTCTTACTATTAAGGTGCACCCCAGATTTAGTCTAGGAAATATATTTGACACTAGTTTCACTCACACAAACAGCCCTGCTACATCCATCCATTCCAATAGACCCATATCTACCACAGCCATCCAGTCACTGAAACACATACACACGGGTCTGCCACATCCATCAATTTAATTTCACAAGTCGATTCACACACACAGCTCTTCAAACATTCACTCATGCACACAGCTGCACTAAATCCATTAATTCAATCACACAGTTCTGGTATAATAATTTTCTTACACACAGATCTCTGCAACATCCATCCATTCACTGACAGCTCTGCTACCTCCATTAATTCACTGACACAGCCCTGCTACATCTATCCATGCACACAGATGACTCTGATTCAACGATCCACACATACACCTGCTACATCCATCCATTGATTCACACACACAGCTCTGCTACATACAATCATACACACACATCTCTTATACATACATAGGGCAGTAACTTTTTCATTCCCTTGCTCTGTCCCGACCTGCAGCATGAAAAGACGTAATAATCTTACAGTGATTAAGCATGTGATCAGTAACATTTTTCTGACAACTTTTCTGAGGACTGGCAGGGAGATTGTGAGAGCAGGGTAGAGGCTCTTCTCTTTAGGCGATTAGGTGAAGAGCTTTGTTAATGCTTCATCTGATCTCCACGACTATCTAAGATGGGGCACTTTTAGGAAGACTTTTTAGATCTACAGCAGCAGCCACGTAGACACCCTCCAAATTCTACTGCAGCAACCATCTAGACAGCCTCCATGTACTACAGCAGAAGCCATCTAGACATCCTCCATGTTCTACAGCAGCAGCCATCTAGATAGCTCCCATGTTCTATAGCAGCAGCCATCTAGATAGCTCCCATGTTCAATAGCAGCAGCCATCTAGAAAGCCTCCATGTTCTACTGCAGCAGCCATCTAGAGATTTTATTTTATTGTACGGGTTGTAACGGACATTGTGATGTATTTTTTTGGTAATTTTCACTTTTTTATGTTTTATTGGGTAATTGCATGGGATGGGACTTCAAGGGACTTTTTTTCTTTTTTAATAATTTTTTTTAATTGCACTATTTTTTTTTAAACTTTATTTTACTGTTTTATTTTGTCCCAGGGTGGGACATGAACAAGTGATCATTTGATCACTTGTTCATTGCAATATACTGCAATACTAAATGTATTGCAGCATATTACATAGTCAGCCTATGCATTCTGCATAGGCTGGCATCAGCACTGTTAGATCGTGCTGTAAGCACGATCCTAACAGGCTTCTAGTGAAGTCAACCCTGGGGTCCTTATCGGGCTCCAGGGTTGCCATGGCAAATGTTTTTTTAACTTCTTTTTTTAATATAAATATGTGTATATGCATGTGTGTGTGTGTATATATATATATATATATATATATATATATATATATATATGTTTTTTAAGAAAGTACCTATTAATGTAAAAAAATGTGTTTTAAGAAAATGCCTATTTATTTATGTAGAACGATTCTGTTTGTTTACCATGTACTATACCATGTCTATTTACTGTCTAAATCAGTAATTGTCCTCGTTTCTATCCTTACCTACCACAGAACAAAACAACTCGGACTTGAAGAAGGGGAAATTTTCCATGAAACGCGTAGTTCATATTTTCTCTGTCCCCACATATATGTTACTTGAGCATTTGTAAAATAAATATTTTGCTGAGAATTTTACGAAAAACATGCACTTATTCTGTCAACATTGTGTATTATAAATAGCAGCGCGATACCCCATCTGGTTACCCACACTCTATCTTGACACTTAGCATTAGGGTGTGGTAAGGGGAAAAAAAGTGTGCCACACAAGCCATAATAAATCCCCCCCCCCCCCCCCCCATTGAAGGAAACATCCTAACTCAGGAAATAGGTGAGATCCTAAATTTAATAACCTGCAACCCTTTAAGATAAATCATTAATATCTTTAAAGCTTAAGATGAGTTATTGCTCTAACAATCACAAGCTCTGCAGGCCCTAAATCATCAGAGCAATCCTAGATCCTAGAAACCAAGATGCTCGCTCGCCAGGCTTCACTATTCAAGGATTTGGTGTTGATGTGCAATGTGTTTACCCTAACACTTGTTCCACTTTGTCTGAACTGTTGACCCCATTATGTCACCTCTGGGGTGTGAAGAGGGTGCCGTGAGTGGCAGAGAAAGCTGACGCAGAATGTTCCTGCCCTGCATGTTCCTGTCCTTCACTGCCAGCCACCATTTTTATACTACCTGAACTCCTTATGTAGCAGGCGTGCCGATCGCCCCAGACATCCCATTTAAGGTGATCTGTCATTTCTGACCATACAAAGTTGCAGACAGTGTTAGATATTGGCCCTGGAGATCTGTGTAACCATAGCAATGTATGTGTTGTTGGCAGAAATAGGACTGTGACATTGCAGCTATATTCCAGGATTGTAGCTGGACTTAGGTCACTCTGGTGCACTGGTGTGTGACATCTCTTCACTGAACAGAGCACATTTTCTCCCCACCCCCCAAGTAAATGTTGTAATATCTAATCAGCCGCCTCTTACAGCAATGGCTCATAACAAAGGAATGGCTGTGCTGTAAGATCTCATACACTAGTGAACCAGAGCGTCAAGTCCATCTACAATCCTGAAATGTAAATTACAGTCCTGCTGCAACTAAAAATAAACACAAAACTGCTTACCAATTCCCTTTCATCTTTAATCTAAAATTGCAAATGGTTTTGGCTAACGTGCCAGTCTACAGTATTTTAAATGAAGACCAAAATAGAATAGCAATGAGATAAATTAGGAAACTTGAAAACAGATTGTACTTCAATGGGCCTGTGAACTGAGAGGTTTGGAGAATTCTATATTTGATATATTCACTCAACCTCTCTCACAGAAAAGATAGAAAAGAGTAAAATTGGTAATTTTAGATAAACACATAAATACAATATGTAATACATGTAAAACATTTAGATATCTAATCCTCAGAATGGGAAGAAGAGAGGGGCCAAGTGCTTTCATGTGGTCAGCCGGGCTGTGCACTAGCAGCTTAGTTGTGGTGACAGGGGGACAATGCATTAAGTTTTGTGCTGATCATGACTTGTTCATGCAGACAAGCTAAATGCTGTAATCTGTCCAGGCTCCTAAACACTGTCATTACTCTCCATCTGCGCATAACAAAGGGAGCTATTGGATAATTGTAATTAGTGTCTGGATGTCCTGACATCTCTGTGAGACCCCTCCCTGCAATGTGAAAATGTCTCCCTCGTCTTTTGTTGCCAAAAGCACATGCAAGTCTTTGTTTAGTAATGTGTAATGAATATATCTGGCTATGAACTTCCTGACAAAGTCAATTTAGTGGGATACAGGAGAAGGTCCAATGTTATACGTAATATACTAAAATAAGATGAAAGGGGTTTTCCGGTGATTACCAATATATTTATGATGTATAGAAGTCTTTCAGTGACCCCCACAGCTCCAGGGTAAACATTGCAGTGCTCCCTCTGGTTTCTTATTCCCCATGCCTTCATCAATGGCGCACAGGAGGTAAGTGGTCATGACTTCTCCAAGAACAATAGAAAACGCAAATTATAAGTGGTCAGTGAGGGTTAAAATGCAACTCTTCTTTCAACAAAAATTGCAGAAATTATTCAATCAACACCGGTTTTGATTATTGTGAAGCTGAAACTCTTAATTGTCTAGCAGCTCTTCTCCATATAGTCTCTGTATTTGCAATTCCCTCAATGCTGATCTGGGGATTATGAAAGGACATCTACCACCAGGATAAAGGATTGTAAACCAAACACACTGACATACAGGTATGTGCAGGATCTGCTTTTCTTTTGGCTTCTTATACCCTTGTTTTACAAAAAAAGGTTTTTTAAAATTATGCAAATGAGCCCGAGGGGATCCAGGGTCCATAGGTGTTAGTTTCATTTGCATAATTTTAAAGCCTTCCTTTCTTAAAAACAAGGGCATAAAAATATAAAAGCAGAGCAGATCCTTCCAGAGGGGCACCACCAGTATGTCAGAGTGCTTGATTTACAATACTTTATCCTGGTGGTAGTCCTTTAAATGCTTGAGTTTTCTATGCAATTTAAGAAATTTAATTTGGAATCTTTATGGTAAAAGGATCTGTATTACTTTTTCAAAGACTGGTCTGTAGTGAATTAAGATGTCCTTGTGATGTGGTAATTCAGTACCTCAAACATACATATGGTGATCAAATCCGTCTAGGAGTTGGTTAGTAAAACCCCTTAAAGGATATCTACCACCACCATCAAGAATTGTAAACCAAGCGCACTGGCATACTGGCGCGTGCCCCCTGGCAGGGTGCACTCTTCTTTAAACTTCAAAAAAAAAAAGCTTTTATAATTATGCAAAGGAGCCTATTAACACCTATGGAACTCTGAGCTCCTCGGGCTCATTTGCATAATTCTAAAAGCCTTTTTTTTTTTTAAACCAGGGCATAAGTAGTTAAAAATAAAGCAGATCCTGTCAGGCAGAGGAGGCACACAGGAGTATATTAGTGTACTTGGTTTACAATCCTAATCCTGGTGATAGATGTCCTTTAAGCAGTGATGTTGCACATGTGTACCTTTTTTAAAGGTTTCCTAATCTTTCTGTTACCCCATAAATCAGACTGTGAGATGGTTGTGTTGCTATTGAGATGGATATAAACATTTCTGAATTTCCAAATTTAAGGACACATTTTTTGCTAAGTAGCTTCTATGTTTAGTGTTAGGCCATAATAAATGACTCTAGATGACCTGAATTGTACTTTTCAGCTCTCATTCAGCTGACAAAAGTTGTTACATGCAGTGTGGCCAAACTGATGACACAATGTAGCGAGGGTACACTGGTGTCACTGGAGGCTGTGTGACATAACTAGGGCAATATATGTCACAATAATGTATTTATTTCAGTGAGGATATAATTATTACTGTCATCATTAAAAATCAAGTCAAGAAAATTCTCATTCATCCTAACTAGCTAGTTAGCCTTTTCTTCTTCAAAGACTTTTATGGAAAACATGTAACACAATACCTTAATGAACTCATAGTCCGTCTAGCCTCTCTATACAGATTTATCAAGGATTTCAGAGTGTTTGAGCAATGTAGGCAGCAAACGGAAGAGCAAAAAAGTCTAATGTGGCACAGTCTTTACAAATATCCTTTCGAGAGGTTTTACTGAATCTACCCAACTACACATATTTTCTCTCAGTCCAAAATAGTCCAAATTTTTAGCTCTACCTGCTTCCAAATCAAGTGAATACTTGGAATTTATTAGGAAGCAAATGTAGTTATAAAGACACAAAGCATTACAATTGCCCAAACTTGTATTTGGTATGAATTTTTATTCTCAGATATTCATAGTCCAATATCCAACATCTTAAGACTCGGCCCTGTCCCCAGTGTCCACCTAACAGATATTGATTAAATAAGTTAGAAGTCAATCTCTCATAACCCAAATTATCGGCCTGTTTTCAACAAGATATTCTAGGACAGTGATGGTGAACCTTTTAGAGACCAAGCTCCCAAACTGATGGCCTAGGTGCCCAGAGAGAGGGCTCTGGGTGCTACCTCTGGCACCCATGCCATAGGTTCGCCACCACTGTTCTAGGATGACATCAGTAAGAAAACCCTTAAACATGTTGGCCACAATGGCAGGGGACGGGAGTATTGTTTCATAGATTGAATATCTGCTCATCAAATTCCTAAAGGGAGAAAGTCTTACCACAGAGAACATTTTGTAAGGAAGAGGTAGACGTGGGTATAATATGTAATATGGTGTAAGAACACCAGAGTTTTTACTACTTTGTTGCATCATGAATAGGTCAGAATATAGCTAAAGGCAGTCTGCGTATAACTTGATTTTTTTGTTGACAAAGGCCCCTCCATTCCCCTTTCAGTCTTCAAATCCTTTGCGGGAATGAAAGTGATCAAGTGTCAGGCTTCCCTATATGACTTTTCTTTCAAAGCTGAGAGGATAAATAAGTTATGGAGGCTGCCAGAGATGTGCCTGATGGCTCTATTGTTGAATTTATGAGACAATTGCAAGGACATTTCCAACCTTGATAGTCTACATTCAGGTGGCTCTTTTGTTCATCAGATCTAACAGAGACATAGCCGACATATATTAAACCTAAAGGTAAGATTCCTAAGAGTTACTGTCTTAGCAAATTTTTACTCTATTGGATGGAAATCATGTTTTTCAGTTGTATTAAAAAGCAATTGTTTTTCAGGGCATTTATTTTATTCATGACACATAGTATAGTTTTATCATTGCAACCTACCAAAGTATCTATAGGTTATGGTGTTGTCTAACCCTATTAGAGCAGGGTTATTGTTAATACAAGATGCAAGGGCTGACTCCCTAAGTAAGCTTCTGGTTAGAGGTTTGAGTTACTGTTTAAGAGGTTATCCAGGATTTTTAACACTTAGCAGCTTTCTTTGAAAACTGGTACTATACCTGTCCATAGGTGTCATCTGGTCCAACAGCATAGCCCTACTGTTCTATGAACAACCATGGTGCTGTTTCTAGATGAAAGCAGTCAATCCGGGACAGTCCTTTTTAGGTTTTTCAATTTTCATTAAAGTATCACACTGCAGCATCTGGTTTGTGGTTTTATATTTGTCAGAATTATTCCTTACTCAGGCCTCTTGCACATGACCATTGTGTCTGAACATGCTGACATAGGCGGAAAGAGACTGGTCAGAATAGACACACAACAACAGGCTGAAATAGGTCTTGCTCTATAATTTGCAGCAAGGTCAAGATGAACATGCCTAATAAAAGGCTACGGGGCAATGAGGTAGCCTCAGTTCTTGCAGCTAACACATAAGGCGTCAGTCAGATGTAGCCATCCATGAAAGCCTCTACAGTCACAATATCTATACCAAGAAGTGCTTGCACATGCCAATACTTTTCCAGTATGGCTTATTAAAGAGTAATGCTTAATTCCAATTTAATAGATTTCCTACCATGGTCAGGGCCCGAGTCAGTTTTTTTATAGTGAAAAAAATGGGCTAGCAATACTAAATGTAGCTAAGATTGTTGATGTTTGGCAAAACACAGCCTTCAATAACCTAAACTCTTCTAACAGTAGCAGTGGGGCTCTGCATCATCCGCAAGACAGAGCATTGCACAAAGGAAGGAAATATATTCACAACTCAACATCTGTCTTCACGAGGCTTATTTATTGCATGGTAGGCTGTATTATGGCAGGAGACTGGCCTACAGCCACTCCATATAATGAATGCTTCTACAAGACCTTACATATCACTATGCACACCATTCTTTTGAAGCTAACTTTTGTGTTCAATTTAATGCAAAAACAATTGATGTAATCCACATTTATTATAAAACTATCACTATAAATATGAAACATAACTATTTTTTCAGTAGAATCCTGTATCTAACACCGTCACTAAGTTTAATAAGCCAGCAAACTACACGTTCTGGACATTCTGTACAATAATGGCATTTTAAAATGACTTAGCTCAACAGCATTTGTACTACTACAGCGCCAAAAAAAAAAAATATTATATATATATATGGGCCATCATTCAATTATTTAAATGATATTAAAGAAATCAACTTCAGCCCCAGACCAAACAATGGACATGAGGTCAAGTTGATATAAATATAATTGGATATTTTGTGCAGAAGGTTATGTGACAACAGATCTTTCTCTTATATTGCTAAAATTTAAAAAAACAAAGAATAGGGCCACTGGGGTCCCCATGGCAGTGCCCGCCTAGGATAATGTCACTGGTGGTGAAACCAAAATAATGTATCTCATAAATTGAAAAGCCTAAAAATGAACAAACCTAATATTGATCTTCAGGTGACCGAGCTGATATCTGATAGCTGGGCACATTTTGAGAGATGTGGGTATACCGGTTCTCAGCATCATCTACTCTGTGTGTAATCCCGGTTTTAAAATGAGATCATATATGGGGACTATAATAATAAAGCTTTGTTTATATACAGACATCATATGTGTATATGCTGTACAGATCATGGGGTACATATATTAATAAAACAAGACATTACCGAGTAAAAACTTCATCCGATGAAATAGTAGCTCGAAAGAGCTTATAGTCTTTAAAAAATTTAAGGAAAACATTTAATTATATTTAATCCAGTGACTGATCCCACTGTCCTCTACCATTAGTTGACCCAGGAGACATTTAAAAGAATTCAGAATCTTCAGGATCAAATATCCTTAAAGCTTCTATACAATCATCAGGCTGTGAGCAAATATCTAACCCCCCTTTACTACTGAAGCCATTAGTGATTTAAATTGTTTCTGGATACCATTGGATACCACTAGTTGGATCCATAGATAATAACAAATGACATTCAGTCTCTTGTACAGTGTAGTTTTTGGTCATAAATGTTATCATGTTAGGCTCATTGTTAGACATATATACTGTGCACTTTTTCACACCGAAATTGCAGTTATTAAAGCCAATGTGGACTTTAAATGCAGATTTAATCTACAGCATAAATATAGATATTGCAAGCAGCAGTCCAGTGAGGTCGAAGAAGCTCAATGGGGCACATTTACTTACCTGGTCCGGTCACGATCCCCGAAGTGCATTGTCCGATGAGGATGGAGTATGGCACAAGTCGTGTGCCCGAGATCCGGCATGTGTCCCTTCCCCGCTGAGGTCCGCCGGAGTTCACCTTCTTCTTCCCGGTGTATGTAAGTGTATGTCTTCCGACACAACTTGAATTTGAAATCCTGCGCTTAGCCCGAATCAGTCGGGTTGTCCGACGGCGTGCACAAACCCCTGAAATAGTCGGTAGACCAGATGGAAATGCGCTGTGTGGACCCTTAGTAAATGTGCCCAATGTGTCAGATGGATGTAGTGTCCTGAACCCAATGGAGCTGAACTGGGCCTGTACACTGATATATGATGCATTCAGTGCCTCCATGATAGAAAGATATGGGAAACAGCAATAGGATATTCACTCACAGGCAAAAACAAGGACAAATAAGTCACCTTTGGGAGGTGTTAAACAATAGTAAACTCTGACATGAATGTGTCTTTGGATAGAATAAGGGTGTGGATGTTACTATAGAGAACCTAAAATGTGGAATATTTAGGGTTACAGTAGGCCACTTTCATTTTCATTGTTCAGGATAATAGCTATCATGCAAGTTTTATATCACTCCAGATGCACATGCAGGTTACTTTCCATTGCTGCCTCATAAACATCTCTGGAGCTAAATGCATCAGCTACATACTTCTGGGCTTCCCCACATTTAGTTAGATGTGTAGCCAAAGTCAAATTGAAATCACATGTTCTGCTTAGCTTACAGTCAGCTCACAGAGAAGTCAGGTTAGGTCATTACTGCAGGTTTCCTCAGCAAAGCATACAAGGACTGTGTTGCTGCTTTTTTTATTAATAAAAGCCATAAAGATTGTACAGCATGAGTGCCTAGCTGTTACATCTATGTTCAGACGTGTTTGTGCTCCTTGTTGCTTTTTTGCTCTTCGTTGACATGGTGCCATATTGTGCATATTGAATTGAAAGTGGTTTTTCCCAACATGACACTTTCTTTATTGGAGCCATATGGCTTTTTCATCACGTGGCAATCACATATCATCACCAAAAGGCCTCTAGGTCTGTAATGTCTATCTTAAGTATTGTAATATTGTATTATGAAGGATGTGCGTTTTTGATGTCATAGTCCTGAAACTAGGGGGAAAAATCCAGGTTAAAAACAACAGAAATAAAACAAGCAAGCAGAGTACATTGTAAGGTAAGGTGCAGCGGTGACAGGATATTGTATTTCTTACATAGTGCATACATGTTTAATGGAACATAGTGCAATTTTGTAGGTTCCGCCTCTGATTTTGGCTTCTACATACAGATCAAACTACTGACCTGAATACTGCCATGTCTAAATGGTTTAAAGCCGAGAAGTGCAGTTTTATTAAACAATTTAGGGCACAATCCTTTCTTTTTCATCTTCAAATGTAAATAAACATCACATTTTATCGCTCTGTCATTGTACCCAGAATATCTGATGGTAGATGCTTATACTCAACTCCCCGTTCTTTGCCGATATACAGTACTCTTCTTTTAGTCTGTATAAGAAATGCAGTGTTTCTGAGAAATAAGGGTTTTTAAAAATATTGTACAGATAAGCTACGATCGCACGTATCAGAAGAACTGCAGAAGGAGAGCCGGTGACGTCACACCGGCTCTCTGACCACTGTGCAGGAGGAGCCAGCCAGGCCGGGAGCCATACATAATTACTAGCCGAAGGAGCCAAGAGGCGCTTGGCAGAGCACCTCAGGCTAATTTACATATATTAAAAACCCTTATTTCTTGGAAACACTGCACTTCCTATACATACTAAAATAAGATTACTGCACATCGGCAAGGGATGGGGATGTCAGTATAAGCATCAGGTCATCTGATGGTAGATGTCCTTTAAATTTTTTTTTCATAATATCTGCATTTAGAGATATACCTTTTTAAAAATATTGTACAGATAAGCTACGATCGCACGTATCAGAAGAACTGCAGAAGGAGAGCCGGTGACGTCACACCGGCTCTCTGACCACTGTGCAGGAGGAGCCAGCCAGGCCGGGAGCCATACATAATTACTAGCCGAAGGAGCCAAGAGGCGCTTGGCAGAGCACCTCAGGCTAATTTACATATATTAAAAACCCTTATTTCTTGGAAACACTGCACTTCCTATACATACTAAAATAAGATTACTGCACATCGGCAAGGGATGGGGATGTCAGTATAAGCATCAGGTCATCTGATGGTAGATGTCCTTTAAATTTTTTTTTCATAATATCTGCATTTAGAGATATACCATATCTAAATATACAACATAGTGGGGGCATTTATCATGGCTTGTACACCAGTTTTCTCCTAAATAAGGGTTTTTAAAAATATTGTACAGATAAGCTACGATCGCACGTATCAGAAGTTTTCTCCTAAATAGGCCATGAAAAAGTCATAGTTCAGGAATTGCTAATTTTTCCACTCCTATGCAACCTCTACGCTCCACAATTGTATGCCGGATATAGTATGCAGTAAATATATATTCCTCCATTGGGGTTTTGTTTTTATTTTTTTCTTTTATAGTACATAATACTTTTACTAGTATTTATGCAATATGTTAGGCTAATGTTATGTTTACTATAGGTTAATAATTCTAATAAAAATAAATAATATAAAAATTCTTATATATATTTTTTTTTAAAGAGAACCTGTCACATGGAAAATACAATACAGGAAGTCCCAGATTTAAGCAAATACATCTTACAGATGACCTCTATTCAGGGCCGATTCTAGCATATTTGCTGCCTGAGGCGAATATTAAAATGCTGAGCCCCCCCCCCAACACTCCTGTTCCATTGCCCGCTCCCTGTTCAGTAAATGCTGAAAACTTTACTAACAATTAACATCCCCACAGGCAGCTCACTGACAATGTGTGACTGGCTACAGGTTCTGAGGGTCATTAGCGGGATCTACTACCTAGTCCTCTTCCATCAGTAGGACTTTATTCTGGGTTCTCCAATCCATGACGTATCACTGCTGAATTCACTGCCAAATATCTTCAGCTCCGTGCAGCACATCTCCACCCGGCGTCCCTAAAAATACCACAGTCACTTAGAGTATAAAGTCACTTGGATAACAACACTGTGCTCCTAAATAATATATACCCCTCACAACACAAGTGACTGCACGCTCCCCCACATATAAAACATAACATTATATATAAATATTCTACTGGAATTATAGCATGCACAGCACACCAATTAATATACAGACCCCCCTCCCCCAACATTTGGTTTACATGATGCAAAGTAATCTATTGTATCCTATAACTAATATATCCCACCGTGTTATTATGTTACATATAATTTTATATTCAGTGCTACCCTGACTAATGTAAATATATAACACCCCCTAATGAATATATACTGTGTATATATATAATTAATTTATTTTCATAAAGCCCTGCTCTAATATATATATATAAAAGGCCTTGTTATTCAACCCCCCCCCAATTAAATTATATACAGGTCCTATATACAGATACTCCAGCTTAGTAATATTCTGTATCCCATAAACAGCCCCCCCTGTTAGCTTAGCAATATACTGTACCCCATATACTGCCCCCAGCTTAGTAATACATTGTATCCCATATACAGCCCTCCCAGTATAAGAAGACTCTGTACCTATATAAATATACACAGCCCCCCCCCCCCAGTATAAGAAGAATCTGGCCCAAATATAAATATACACAGCCCCCCGCCAAAGTATAAAACAAATCTGGCCCCATATAAATATATACAGCCCCACCCCCACCCCCAGTATAAGAATAATGTTGCCCCATAAAAATATTTACAGCCTCCCACCCCAGTATAAGAATAATGTGGCCCCATATAAATATATACAGCCCCCACCCCCATTATAAGAATAATGTGGCCCCATATAAATATATACAGCCCCTCTACCCCCAGTATAAGAATAATATGGCCCCATATAAATATATACAGCTCCTCCACGCCAAGTATAGGAATAATGTGGCCCCATATAAATATATATACAGCCCCCCCACTCCCCCTATAAGAATAATGTGGCCCCATATAAATATATACAGCCCCCCCACCCCCAGTATAAGAATAATGTGGCCCCATATAAATATATATAGCCCCCCACCCCCAGTATAAGAATAATGTCGGCCCATGTAAATATATACAGCCCCCACCCCCACCCCAGTATACTTTTTTCGGGGAAATATGCAGATACGTTTTCCAGGGTGGGAGAAGGAAAACAATGCCTCTTTTTGCTACCATGGAAGGCAGCCTCCTAGCAGGTTGAAACAGTGATGTCAGAATTCGGGATCAGTGGATCCTCTTTACCACCGCGGGAGGTGGTACTAGCCGACACCCAGCTCAGGAATCTAAGTGACACCTGGTCTTTACCAGAGCCCGACGCAAAGCGGGATGGTCTTGCTTGGCGGGTACCACCAGGTTGTTCCATGGGTGCGACTAGCCTGCGGTGGCAGCCGAGATCGAGATACCTTAGCATGAGACAGTCTCGTGGTCAGGTTCAGACACAGGATCAGGGCAGGCGGGCAGAGATGCAAGTTCAAGTCCAATCCGTGGGTCAGCAACGGGAGGTCCAGGCAGATGGGAAAAGGAACACAGGAACACGGGACACAGGAAAGCAGGAATGCATAAACATAGGAATGCAGGAACACAAGAACACAGGAACTCAGGAGCAGGAACACACAGGAATGAGGAACACGGGGACTCAGGAGCAGGAACACACAGGAACAGGAATATCGCAGTGGAGCTTACTCTAAGGCGTAAGCACAAAGATCCAGCGGGGCAGGAAGGGAGGTGCCGGTTTACAAGGTGGAGGTGTTCAGCCAGTGCACCAATCAGCGGTGCGCTGGACCTTAAAATTTCCGACATCAGGCGCGCACACCCGAAGATGCGGGGATGCGCATGCATGGCAGTCCGCTAGGGAGCAGGAGCCGGGACAGGTGAGTCCGGAGCTGGAGCGGGGTCACAAGGAGAGACACGGGTGCGCCAGCGATCGGAGACAGGGACACTAACCCCTCTTCGGCCTCCACCTCTTCTTGGGCCTGAAAAATGGCTGAAGCAGGCTCATGTTCAGGATGTTATCCTCTCGCTCCCACGATCTTTTCTAAGGAAAAAATCCTTTCCAGTCCACAAAAAAGAACCACCTACCTTTCACCGTCTTCATATCCAGGATCTCCTACACCTCAAAGACATCAGTGGAATCAGCCTGTGGCGCCAGAGGAGGAGGAACAACTTGCCAGTGAAGCGGTTAAAGATGACTATTTTGAGGAGAGAAACACGGAAGGAGTTGGGTATGCGCATGCTAGGAGGCAGTCGCAATTTGTAGGCCACTGGGTTGATGCGACTGAGGACCTCAAATGGACCCAAGAACCAGGGTCCCAATTTGTAGCCAGGGATCTTCAGCCGGACGTATCTGGAGGATAACCAGACCCTGTCACCGGAAGATAAGACAGGAGATGGTCTGCGTCTTTTGTCCGCTTGATGCTTGGTCTGAGGAGAAGCTTGGAGCAATGAGATACAGACTTGTTCCCAGATGGCTTTTAAATCCTGTACCAAGTCCTCCACAGCAGGAACATCAGCAGACATGGGAAGAGGAGGCCGTTGATGCAGTCCATAATTAATAAAGAAGGGAGCAGAACCGGCAGAAGTGGAGTCCTGGGAGTATTCCGCCCATGGTAGAAGAGAAGCCCAGTTGTCCTAACAGGCGGACACAAAGTGGCTAAGGGAGCACCCAAAGTCTGATTCACCCATGTCGAAGACCAGGTCACACATAAGTCTTGCCAGGAGGTAGTTGTCTAGCACAAGCCTCTCTGGAGGAACGATATGTCTTGGAGCAGAGTCCTCCCCCATAACATCGGAAGCACAGAACAAGGCTTCAGCCTTGATGTATTTCTCAGCAGGACGAAAAAAGATCTGAAATTCAAAGCGGGAAAAGAAGAGTGACCACCAGGCTTGATGCGGGTTGAATTGCTGAGCCGTCTGAAGATACTGAAGGTTCTTGTGGTCCGTAAAAATGCTGACTGGAAATCGGGCTCCCTCCAAAAGATGGCACCATTCTTCCAAGGCAAGCTTGATAGCCAGAAGCTCACGATCTCCAATAGAACAGTTTCTCTGCGGAGGAGAACGTTTTGGAGAAGAAGCTGCATTTGAGAGTTCTGCCCTTAGACCCTTTCTGGGTAAGGACCGCCCCAGCTCCCACGGAGGAGGCATCAACTTCCACAAGGAAAGGATTTTCGGTATCAGGTCCAGTAAGAACTGATGCAGAGGAAAAGGTAGTCTTTAATTTCGTGAAGGCCTCCTCTGCTGCTGGAGACCAGACACGGGAATTGGCAGCTTTCCTCATAAGCACCACCATCGGAGCTACCAGAGTCAAGAAATGTGAGATAAATTGTCTATAATAGCTAATAGCTTGCAAAGCCTAGAAATCTATGAATAGCACGTAGTCCCACTGGGCATGGCCACTGAAGAACTGCAGACAGTTTAGTAGGATCCATCAGGAGACCTTTGTCGGAGATTATGTAGCCGTGGAAAGGAAGACTCTGTTGGTGAAACAGACACTTCTCGAGTTTGGCGTATAGCCCATAGGCAGCCAAGAAGTTGCCGTACGTGAGAATGGTGGGTCTCGAGGTCTGGAGAGAACACCAAGATGTCATCTAAGTAGACCACGACACACGTATACAGCAGATCTCTGAAGATGTCATTGACGAATGCATTACACAGTCCAAATGGCATCAAAAGGTACTCAAAATGTTCATCTCAGGTGTTAAATGCTGTGTTCCATTTGTCTCCCTTGTGGATCCGGATGAGGTTGTAGGCCCCACGTAGGTCCAGCTTGGAGAAAATCTTGGAGCCACAGAGGCGGTCAAAAAGCTCTGTGACCAACGGAAGAGGGTAGTGATTTTTAACCGTGATCTTGTTAAGTCCGCGATAATAAATGCAGGGACACAGAAAGCCGTCCTTCTTGGTGATAAAAAAGAACCCTTGGTGGCAATGTCTCTGTATGCTTCTTAGAGAACACATCGGCAAAGTCTCAGTAACATGTAGGTAGGCCTTCTAAAGGCTTAGGAGTCACAGAGAAGGCCAAGACGGAGACTGGCCGAGATGCCGCCATACAACGGGACTGACACTCTGGACCCTAACAAAGAATCTCCCCCGTCATCCAGTTGAGAACAGATGCATGAAGCTGAAGAAAGCAGAGATCTGGATCTGGGTGAAGAAGCTTTGCTCATACCTAGGGACGCTTCACCCAAGAACCCTAGGTGCTGGCGTTTCCCGGACGTTGGGGACGGACAGGACAAGTCCCGATGAAGTGCTCTGGGCTGGCACAATACAGGCAGAGGTTCCCCAGACGTCGTCTGGAACACTCCTGAAGGGTATGGAACTGGACAGCATATTCTCTTATGTATAAGTTGCCTTGGCGCAGGTTCAACAATGCAGTCTCTGCAGAGAAGGCCCGTGCAGGTGGGTGATGCTGAGAGGCTAGTAGCTTTTGCAGCATGGTGGTGACTTGTCCCAGCCGTTCGCATTGCGCGGCAATCGGCCGGGATTGCTGGACCACGATGGTGGCAAGATTGGGCGGTCCAGGAAGCGGAAACTCAGCGGGATCCATGGCCGGATCTTACTGTCAGAATTCCTCTGGACCACCACGGAAGATGGTGCTAGCCGTCCAGGGACAGGAATCTAAGTGGCACCTGGTCTTCACCAGAGCCCAGCACAAAGCGGGATGGTCTTGCTGCAGCAGGATACCATCAGATCGTTCCACAGGTGCGACTAGAACGGGAACACAGGAACAATGGACACAGGAACATGGGACAAAGGAACACAGGAACACGGGACCACAGGAACTCAGGAGCAGGAACACACAGGAACGCAGTAATATCGCAGGTTAGCTTTCTCTAACGTAGGCACAAAGATCCGGCGGGCAGGAAGGGAGGTGCCGGTTTATAAGGTGGAGGTGTTCAGCCAGCAGACCACGATAGCAGGACTCGAGACAGGTGAGTCCGGAGCAGTGGCATACGGGTGCGCCCGCGATCCGAAACGGGGATCGCGGGAGCAACTGTGACAGTTGTCTAGAGTTAGTAATCTGTTCCTTCTGGAATCAATAAACTGGTTTGGCTTAATCCCAAATCATGCCATTAGGCTTCCTGTAAGTCATGCTTGGTGTTAAGGCGGCTGCTATCCTGGAAAACATATTTGCATCTATAGAGCAAGTTACAGCACTCTCTTCACAAGCTTCCAAGTGTTGCTCAATATATCAATATAGTAAAGATTTATGTTAATACTTGTTAGTCATGACCATAACAATGTAAAAACAGTATGTCATGACATTTTGGCAATGAAACCTTTGCCCATAGTGCTATGTGGAAGACATGGAATTCACAGTCTCGTCTAAAAGCATCATGTTTTAAAATGGAAGGAACTAAGCAGATTGATACATAGATGTGGGGGAAAAGTTTCAGAAGTTTCCACAAACACGATGGCTGCACTTAAGTGATGGCACAGCAAGGGGCAGCCATCTTGGATCTCGCCGGTGCCCCTCCTGATGTCATTGGTGGGCTGTATTCAGATCCTAGAATGGCGGCCCCCCTGTGGCACCATCACTTAAAGGGGTATTCTCGTCTGGGCATTCACATACAGTTTCATTAATCTGCCATACGTATACATTTCTTCAATTAGATGTTATTAAAAAAATTTAAGATATGTAGGTAATTTCTCATAAATGGTCTCATATGGTCTCTTAGAAACAAGACTGTGTCCTTGGATACGGCCACCTCTGCTGGAGTGAATGCACAAAGAAATAAAAGGTTTTTGTATATGAAATGTCCTGGAGTTACTACAGGTCCCACAGCCGTCCTGTGGTAATGATCACAGAATCCAGGAAGTCAGGCAGGGCTCAATAGCGCATGTCTGGCCAGAGTGCGGGGTGGCCGTATCCGAGGAAGCCATCTTGTTTCTAAGGGACAGCACAGCTACCTTTTATAAGAAATTATCTTCGCACAGGAACATTTTTTTTAATAACATCCAATCAACATTTGGTCAACCATTCCAAGATGTACATTAGGTGGTTTTCTTTATTAACATCTGTAACTTGCCTACCATATATGTACTTAGATATAAAGTGACCTTCTTGATTGACCCAGTGACATCTAGCTGATTATTCTGCTTTGCTCTGTGTCTCCAGTCACCTCTCCATAAGGTCTTTCCTAAAATGGCTGGTGACTTCCTTGTAGTAGTCAGTGGCCATTTTAGGAGAGTCACAAATCGGAATTACACCAGGTATATTAACTACTCATGTCAGATTTATAGACAAATTTTATTGCTGTATGGAGGGGCACCGTCATAGTTTTCTATATGTATTTATTAATAAAGATACATAATGTGGTTAAATTGTTGTTTAGGACGTAATCTCTTTTACACTTTCAATGTGGGCTCATAAATAAAATATATTTGATCAAAAAAATATGCTCTGGGATTTTCTTAACTGTTCCCGGTCTTGAGTACTCAACCCGGTATTTCTCTTTTCAGTCCACAACATAGTGAAGAAATGAAACAAAACCTGTATTTGCACAGAAGTTGCTCAGAAGAAGTGGGGGACTTGAGACAGTTTATCCCGGAATTTGATATTCTTCTGAGCTAAAATAGCCGTGGGGGCTTCAAAGTTCAAATCAGGACAAACCCACTGCAACTGAAAACACATGCTATAAAGTTATCTACAGAATATGAAGTACATATAACACATGTCTGTACTCTATATTTAACACATTGTCAGATGTTTTGTAATGCTTTTTCTTAATCACTTTGATCAGACATTGAATAATTATCTTATAATTGACATACTGTATATGTATGTTATCAAGTTTAGGCAAAAACTTGGGGGATCCATGATTGTATGCTAAGGAAACTGAGACTGTTTGGTAGGCAGCCTTGCAGCACTGTAAGTCAAGCTTTTCAGTCTCTGGCTGAAACAGGCATTACATTTTATAGACCTGTTTACAGACATTACTTGAGATCTCCTTCTACTTCATATATTAGCTTTTCTAAAATAATGTGCATATTTTCTTATAATTTTACCATGTAATTTTAATGTGAAGTGAGAGATACAGGAGTCAGGGGAGTCATGTACTCATGTTAAAATCTTTCTCTTTTACTTTTCAAAATCCCAACAGTATGTGCATTTTGAGAATAAGTGAAGGAAAAAAGCTGGTTGAGCACAAAAGTAGACTTTATTCTATTTTAAGATTCCTGTTTGAACTTCCTTTGCGGCACCTAGTGAGTCATATGCTCTATGGCTTCTATTCAGTTTTGACTTTATTAATCCCGTAGCTTAGACAATAGTAGGACACCAAAGCCACATCAGCAAATCTGCCATTACAGAATGTACTGGTCCTTCAATATGGGTTAGATATAAGCTTCGTCCGGCGCTTTCTCTAGCTTCTATGGAGTGGCGTCCTCACCTGGCTCTTAATGCGGCTGGTGAGACGTCACTCCTCCCAAAACCTGGCAACCAGAACGCTATGGCTAATGGCGGAAGTGCCGTGTATTCTTAGTTAGATACACACATGTATCAATATAAAAGTGGGGGGGATTACACTCTGGAAAGGCTCATTCTCCTATACTTCATAAGCATGTATTAAATAGCGGGAAATCAAAGGAAACATCCTTAACAGAGAGAATTAAATGTATACGTAAGTACTAGCATCATCCTATGTATATATGAAAAGATATCTGCAAAATAGGATGGAACGCCAAGGAAGGACAGGGGGGGCCTATGAACATCCTCCATAGACTGTATTACACTACACAGCTCGGTGTTTTTAACTGTAAAAATAGACAAAGTGCTATTAATTCCTACCTCTTTATCATTAACCCCTTAAGGACCAAGCCACCTTAGGGCTTCCGGACCAAAGCGATTTTTAAAATCTGCCCTCTGTCACTATAAGTGGTTATAACCCTCCAATGCTTTAACATATCAAAGTAATTTTGAGTTTGTTTTCTCATCACACATTGCACTTCAAATTAGTGGAAATATTTGGATGATATCTTTTGCGTAAAAAATAGAAATTTGTCAAAAATTGTGAAATATTCTCTTTTTAAAGTTCTGAATTCTTTGCTTTTCAAGTAGATAGTAACAGCACCCAAATAACTTTATAAATAACATTTCCTGAATGTCCGGTTTATGTTGCCATGGCTTTTTATGCATCCTCTCATTTTACTAGGTTGTTATGGGGCTTAGAATTGTGGGTGCAATTTTTCACATTTTTATGAAAATCGCCAGGCACCTGCTCAGTTTTCAAGTGACTTTCAGAAGCCTTAAATTAGTAAAACCACATAAATTACCCCATTATATAAACTACACCCCTTAATGCATGAGAAAACAACTTTAATAAGTTTGTTAACTCATTAGGTGTTCTACAGCGGAAAAACAAAATGGAGGTGGAATTTACAGTTTGTAACTTTTTTGGACAATACAGGCGGTCGTACATTAATTTTGGGCCAAAACTTAAAAGATCACAATGGATTAAATGACAAAAAGCTCCACAAAGTTTGCCCAATTTCTCCTGAGTATGCAGATACCCCATATGTGTTGGTAAACTGCTGTATTGGCACACAGCCAGGCATGGAAGGGAAGGAGGCACCATCCAGAGAAGAGTTGTATTACCACATATTACAGGCTATAAAATGTAATTATTTTTAGTAACGTGGACATATGGGGGCCTATTATTCCAGGGATGAGATCTGCTTTTCAGGTGCATCACTTAGGGCGGTTCAATAGCTAACTGATGAGATTTTATTAACTCTTGGCCGTTCACTGTACCATAAAAATAATATGTTATCTTTATTATATAGTTCACCAAAATTACAGCGATACCCAATTTATATAGCTATTTTATGGTTTCCTTGTTTTGCAGAATATAAAACTAATTTGTTGAAAAATTTGTTTACTTTTGCATCGCTTTGTTCTAAAAGGCATAACATTTTTATTTTTTTATATACAGAGCTGTTTTAGGGTTTATTTTTTTGCAGGACAAGCTGTACTTTTTATTGTTTCATGTCATGGTAAATGCTACTTTTTAATCGGTTTTTATTCTTTTTTTATGAGGTTGGATGTGTAAATATCGCAATTTTTGCAGGTTTTTTCAAAAAAATTTTTTATTGCGTTCACCATATGGTTTCAATTTCATGTATTCTATGGCTTGTTATGGACATGGTGATACCCTATGTGTTGTGTTTTGAGGGGATTTTCACTTTTTAATGTAAAATTTGATTTTTATATGTTATGGTTCATTAGGGGATCTTTATTCATTTATTTTATTTTTTTTTTTACAATTTTTTTTAAACTTTTTTTTACTGTTTTACTTTGTCCCAGGTGGGACATGAACAAGTAATTATTTGATCACTTGTTCAATGTAATATACTGTAATACTAATGTAGTGCAGTATATTACTGTAGTCAGTGTCAGAACCTGTCCAGTAACCACAACCAGGCTTGGCGCTAGCTGTCAGAACTCACCCTGTGACGTCCCTGCGGCTAAAGCCCTGCCTACAGAAGATAAACCGCCCTGACAAGAGCGAATCCTCTAACAGGAACCTAACTAAGGGTCCCTGAGTTACCTTATAAGGTAACAGGAAGGACTTACTTTGTCTGGCAGCTGCTGGATGGTGGAGCGGACAGGTAAACTGAATACAGATTTAGGCCAGTGTTCATACTGGTACACAGAAAACAACACAAGTCTGAGAAAGGATAGTGGGGTCACACTAGGATATAAACTACAGATACAACAGACAAGCGGAGTCGAAGGGAACCGGGTCAAAACCAAAATGGCGGCAAAAGTACAGAATCGTATAGCAAATAGAATGGTTGGAAGGCAAAGCAGAAGTCAATACACAGAATAGCAAAAAAATAGCAATAGCACTCGATACAGAGATCAGACTGAATAACCAGCAAGGTCTGATGGGAGTAGGCAGGTATATAATGCAGTTCCCGGACACACCTCCTGGAGGCACTGGGGGAACTGTCCATCAGCCTAGTAACCCTTGCTGGGCAGGGCTGAATTAATCCAAATACAGAACATTAAGCCACAGTTCACACACAAATTAACACCACCTATTCTGCAAACTTTTGGCACGGACGTTACAGTCACCCTATGAATTCTGCATAGACTGACAGGAACTGTATTAGATCGTACTGTAAGCATGATCCAACAGGCACCTACTGCTGGCAGTCCTGGGGACCTTCATAGGACCCCATATCTGCCATGGAAGCAGTAGTCACTATGACCGCGGCGTCTATAGGGTTAAACAGCCACGATTGCGAGTATCGTAATCCCAGCTGTTATTAAGGGAGTCTGGCTGTCACATGCAGTTGAGCTCCCGCTGCGATCACACTGGCTCTGCTACTGAGCCCGGGTGATCGTGAAGACGTACATGTACCTCGGGATGAGCCAACTGACACCATTTTGCAACATACATGTACGTCATACTGCTCCAAGGGGTTAATAAATAAATTAAATAGTAGTGGGTCAAGCACAGAACCCTGGGGTACATCACTTATAACTGGTGACCATTCTGAGTAGGAATTATTGACCACAACTCTCTGGATAAGATCCTTCAGCCAGTTTTCAATCCAATTGCAAATGATTCCTGTCAAACCACTAGACCTTATTTTACCCATCAGGCGTCTATGAGGTACAGTGTCAAATGCTTTTACAAAGTCCAAGAGCACAATATCCACAGCAGCTCCTCCATCCAGGCATCTGCTTACCTCTACATAGATGCAGATCAGGTTAGTCTGACAACTTCTAGCCTAAGTAAACCTATGCTTGCTGTCGCTTATTATACCACGTGATGTCACATACTCCAGTATATGGTCTTTTACTAACCCTTTCAACATTTTCCCCACAGTAGAAGTTACGCTTACAGACCTGTTGTTTCTAGGCAAAGTTCTAGAGCACTTTTTTTAATATTATCACCACACTCGCCTTGCGCCAGTCACTTGGCACCAAACCAGTCATTAGGCAATCTCTGAAGATTTTAAACAGTGACACAGCAATAACAGAACTGATTTCATTAAGAATTTAACTTCAGCTGTCTGCCTCCTGACTGCCCTGAATTGGGAATGTCTCTCTCTCTCTTTATTGCAGCAAACTCCTTTGAGTTTTTTTTTAATTTTGGGGTAGTATGTACACAAGACACATAATTTTTGGCTAGATATTTGGTGGTGCCCCCCTTATTATGTTATTTTTTCAATGCAATATAAAATGGATTGTCTGGCATGAATATTGTTGGCCTATTTGCAGAGGCTAGTTGCTATTCTGGCAGTAATCTTGTTGATCCCTGTGACATCACAGGGAGTAACCTTTGAAAATTGTCTGGGACCGTCCCAGGAAGTGCCAAAATGGCTTTGCCAATGGCATGTAAAGGATAACACACCAATCGCTTTGCAGACTCAAAACCACAATGTTTGTTATAATCCTGAACACTGCGATTCAGGTCCGCTCATCACTAATGATGACTATGTGAGTTGGTAAGGTGAGAAGTATCCATGACCTATAATAATATGGGATACAGATCACCACATTTATCAAAATAAGTGCAGTCTGTACTATGTGCAGTTTGTCTGTGGAGTGCGCAAGATAAGTAAAAACTGTGGCCCGATCGTCATTAATCTGGTGCCCCCTGAACTGCTCTGGAAGTGGGCAAAAACTTAATACAGAGCGTGCAATACATTTCTGTCAAGTCGCTACAATAAGTGGGTGCACGCTCTGACACTGCACTGCAACGCCCCCTTAGGTGCAGCCGCGACACAATACTGGCGCAGACACTTTATAAATACATGTGCAAGCAGTTTACACATTCTTTATAGTGCAAAGTAAAACAGAAAAGTGGTGCAAATGCTTAAATAAATGTGGGTCATATGTATAGTATATTAGTTACAGCTGAAATAGAAGTGGAGCTAAAGCATCTTATAATTTGGTGATACCTTAAGAAGAATTATCATGCAATCCAGCAAGTGGCATTAACATCATTACATTGGAGATTCCTGTAGTAGAACACTTTACCATTCCATTAGCACCTATGCATTTTTCATTAATCTCTCTGAATCTTCCATATTTTTGTTGTCTTCCCAGAAGGTTGCATTTTATATTGCTTCTGTTACTTTGTGTCTGGTTATTACTTCATTAAATTTTATATCCAAGACATGGTACAATGTACCAACACTTTAGCACAGCATGTGTTAAATATTCTAATGAATATATGCGTTCACATTCATCCTGCTTCTTTAAGAATATCCGCCTAGTACACATAGTCCTGCGCATTTATTCATGCAGACATAATTTAAGAAGTACTTTCTGGTTATTCCCTGAGGAAGTCACAAGATTTTTATCTTCTGGTACGTGAAAAATGAAATGAACTGAAATAGGTCAGCCAGAAAGAGAAGTGTCCTTATATGCTCATACTGGTCTGTAAATTCGTCAGTCCCGATATTTGCTTCTTTGTCCTAATTTGACCTGATTTTAATTTTAATTGGATATCGATTCTTGTATTGTGATGTCTTTTGCTGTGCATTAATGTAGGATATGTCTATCTTGGTTAAGAGGGCTCAAACCATCAGCTTTTTTCTATGTATTGGTAAGGTTGGTGGGATTAGTTTAGGGGTATTTCCCATTGGTAATCATTATATACTGTATTTTTCCTCCAAAATGATCTTACTAAGTATTCCATCATATGCGTTCAGTTCATGCCTGTCTGCCATATAAATGTTCCCTCACCATCGGTAACTTGAGAACCTTCATGACGTCATGAAGCAACTAATGGTGCTGAATAAAGTTTGTCTTTACCTTAAAGGTTCTTCTTTTTTTGCATTAAAGGTTGACCTTTAAGCCTGAATCATGAAAATGTCTCTCCAGGTCAACTTTAGCAGTCCAAAGCATAAGGTAGCCATTGACACCTTAACCCCTTAATGACCAGACCCTTTTTGGTTTTTGCATTTTCCTTTTTCAATCCCCACCTTCAAAAATCCATAACTTTTACATCCTTAACATAATTTTTTCCATTTAAGGAGCTGTATAAGGGCTTGTTTCCTGCATAACAATTTGGACTTCATAGTGATGGTATTTAATATTTCATACGGTGTACTGGGAAGCGGGAAAAAAATTCCAAATGTACTGAAATTGGTGAAAAAATGCATTTGCGCCATTTTCTTGTTGGATTGGATGTTACACCTTTCACTGAGCGCCCCCAAATGATGGTACGATCATGGGGATACCAAATTTATATAGGTTTCATTATATAGTTTTTATACATTTACAAAAATTAAAAATTCCTGTACAAAAAGAAACATTTTCTTAATTTTGCTAATAACTTTTTCATACTTTTTCAGTGTATGGAGCTGTGTGTGGTGTAATTTTTGCACCTTTGATGACGTTTTCAAGGCTACCATTTTTAAGATAAATGCATGGTGTACAGTTTGATAATGTTAGGAGGCTAAAGGACCAGAGATGATGTCACCCTGTCACCCACATGACATTATTTTTGCATGCTAAGAAAGCATGAATTCTGCCCGAGGAGGCCACACTCCCCTTGACTCGCTTTAGATATCCCTGGATATCAGGTCAAATTATAAAGTTGATTATATGGAGATCTGAGGTAAACTAATTTTAGCTATAAGAAGGGTGTCGGTTAATAGGGATTTATGGGAACATGCTACTAGCTGTATTTGTGAAAAATGTGGTTACAGGTTCCCTTTAAGCACAAAACCATATCACTGCTTTCTTTTATTTCATCTATAATAATTGAACTTCCAAACACGTCCATAGTTGCTACATTCACAAAAACACATATGGCATACCTTTTGATTTGCAGTATGTAAAGATGCATTCTACACTAGAAGTAGTATAAGTATCCTACTAAAGTATATAGTAACATAAGGCATCTGTTGGACCCAGCACCAATGTAGCCAGTAAGATGGCCTTTGTTCTGTGCCATACAGGTACTATGTCTGGCAATCCACCTGGGTCAATTCAATACAATTGGTACACATTTTATGTAAATAAAGCTTTGTTATTTTCATATAATAAGAATATCCTTAAAATAAATCTACCATCAAAAGCAAGCAAGATAAGTCAGGGCCACCTACTCATAGATCCAGGCATATATTTATAATCCATGGGCTCCTTCCTTCTAAAGTCACCTTTTAAAATTATGCTAATATCCATTAACCTAATGATAAAGGTTGATTTTAGAAGGAAGGAGGCTATAGATAACATATATAAGAAGATTACTACAGGCATGGTGCCTGGATCTATAAGTAAGTTTCCCTGGTTTATTATATTTGCTTTAAAAGCCCAGTGTCATCGGCAAATATTGAACTAAAAATCATTGATATGATGATATATACTGTAGTGCTACTTTGTAGACAAAATAATAGATACTAAATGGAAATCTGATGGACTTTCATATATCATATCTGGTTCTACCATTTTTCTCTTCTTTCTCAAAGACATATTTAAAATCAGCATAGCATAGGCTTTATAAACCTACCCCCAGCTAAAAATCACATTATTGGTGACAGGTTCCCTTTAAGGGACCTTCCCATTCTGAAACTATGGACGTTAATGTTGGGATCCCTTCTAACAGCATCTGCTCTTTCTATAAGACTTCCATCTGTGTATATGGAAAAATGGTTACATTCAGCACTATGGTACTTTATGTAGCCTGGAAGACAGGGTTTTATACAGTAATTCAGGTTCCTCCACTGCAAAATCTTCATATGATATTTGTACAAAAAATGTCTGGAACAGGAAAAGCCTTCAAAAATATGTTGCCACATAACAGTTTTGTTGCTGTTGCCTGGTGTATTTTCTGGAATGAGGAATGGTCATTCACCCAATAAGTCATTAGGGACTTTGGAAGCAGTTGTTCTGTCATAATATTACTTCGACTTAGTTGGTGCTACTTCATATAAGGTAACTAGTACCATATTTAAACTGTTGCACTGTTGCATATGCCTTCTGGTTCCAAAATGTGTTGTAAAAATAGAAATTAGGCAAGATGTCTTTAAAAGGAACCTGTCACCAGTGACCTCATTTTCATAATTGTGTGCTATAACTAACATGGCACTCTGACATAATCCTCTATGTAGTCCCAGGGGGTTGGGCTTTGGTTTTAATGCATTTCAAAAAACAACATGTGACTTGTCTGAGCTGCAGACTGCTCAGCTCTTGGCCCCACCTTTATGCACCTGTACAGCTCCTCCCTATCCCACTTATGTCAGCTCACCAAGCTGTGACCTCTGTGAAGGAGCAGGAGGGAGGATCTGTACAGGAGCACAAAGATGGGGGCTGCGAGCTGAAAAGTCTGCAGCACAGACAAGTCATGTGTTGTTTTTTGAAGTGCATCCAAATCAAAACTCAACCCCTAGGACTACACAGAGAATTTTGTCAGGGTGCTAGGTAAGTTATGACACACAATTACATTGTAATGCAAATGCTTAGAAAAGGCAAAAAGACTTATTTGCAATGCAGCTGTAATGGGCCCCTGCCACCTGTCTTTAGTGAAAAGGAGGTCCCTGATGTCCAGTTCCCTTTAAGGAGCAGAGCTTGTGTGAACCAAGGTCTGATATGTTCTTTTGACACAACAGATTCACCTTGATCTCTTAAGATGGTCTTGTAGTCCAGTGCCCACCAAACTTTAATTGGAATTGGATTTTTATTAAGAATATTACCTCTGTGTAGTGTGATAAACACGTACCATTGTATCAGATTAAACAAGTAGGCTAGGACACAAGATGCGTGTTTTTTTTAATAACATGCGTCTATAGATGGAAACCTTTTTGCAAAGCTCAAACGGTCAGCGTCTGCGTCTGTATCAGCGCATGAGGCTTTATAACATGGCACGTGCCAAGTGCAATTGTTCCGATGTAGAGTTGAAGTCCGTCCTTTCACTCCCACGAAAGCACAGTTCTCCCTGCGCGTGACGCACAAGGAACTGGCAATCTCTCTTTTACCTTTGTGTACACATTTCCCTTTCTCCATAAAGCAGGTACAATTTTGTAGAATTGGCTTTTTGGAGGAACCACTCGGGGGGGTTTCCATGCAGGCACATTGTATTCATGCCCCTGCTTATTACACTCTTTATTGACATGGCTACCATTGGCACCCACTCTTCACGTCACCACTTTGACGTCTTCAGGTGGATTGGTAAGCATATTTCCATCCCCTTCAAGTGGTTTAATCACATTGCATCTTGCGCTCCTCGGTTGGACTGCATTTCCGGGATGCGTGAGAACAAAGGCGTTCACCGTAGACTCCGGCCACCTCTGCTCGTCCTTCGAACCTAACAACAAAAAGAACGCAAAGTTACCTTTACAGTCACGTCCTAGCAACTGGATTCGAAAGGGTTTACGGGAGTCTGGATATATTGTAGGTTCTTTCTCGAATAAATGAAATTTGTTCGGAAATTCGGTACGGTGTGACACATGACCGGTGCTCACAAACTATCCGTATATGCCCAGCGCTCGCCAAGTCCAGTCGGTCCAGTCCGAGAGGTCCTTCCTGCAGGGAGAACTCGATGCACTCGTGCCCGGCTTCAGGTCTGTTAGCTAAACGTGCTCTCAGCAGAGACCCGGCAGATCAGTCTCCCTAATTTTATTGACGGACACCACCACAAAAATCTGGGAAACACCCTTGACCTTGGTCGTAACACATATACTGAGTTATAGCCTCCCGGTGGTCCGGGATGTAGTGAACCTGTCGATGTCAGCTGTAAGGTGTCCATTACACAGGCACCCCTTCAGCAAAGTATTAGCCAGCCCCCCGTAGAATAGCCACGCTTGTCAAACATCAACCTGCGACCCCATGCCGGTGGTGCAGATGTCACTATCTCGAGCCCAAGCTCCAGCGGAGATAGGAACCGGACCAATACCCAACGCTAGGGGGCCCCATCCCCCTTCTTCCCAGCTAGTCAAGCAGCCACCGGCGCGCTGGTCCGAGACCGCGTCCTCCGGAGTCCCGCCGCGGGCGGCCTCACGCCCTGCCCTCGGCCTTGAGGCTGCTGCAGCAGTATAAGGTTTCGTGCTAGGGAGGCTCACATCATTAGGCTCCATGGGTCCACCAGGTTCGGATCCCATCCTGGGCCGACAGGTAGGGCTGCGTGCGCCCCCCGGAACAGGAGCATGACACCAGCAGTATACACCCGCAGACCGGTCCAAGGAAACCCAATCCACAGCGCGCGTGGCTCCGCCCGGCCCGCGGCAGCAGGAGTAGTAGGCACCGCAGTATTCGACTACATGCGGCTGACGCCCCGGCAAACACTATAAGGTCTCCCCAGTCGTTGGCTCAGCAGGAGTCGGGGCCCTGCCCCCTCCATCGCATATACCCCCAATCCACCGCTGTCTGGCGCCCTGCCCCCCATCCACGCAGTATAGATTGGACCCCCAGTGCCTGACTCACCCAGCATGGGACTTGGCTACCGCCCGGATCAATCAATTATAGGTCAACGAAGGACCAGCCCGGGTGGGATTACTGGGCTACTCTGCCCGCGTCCACCGCTTGTGGTGGTAGCATGTCCTGGTGACGAAGGCCCAAAGAGTCCATTCCCTCGTTGGGCAGCCGATTGTCCATCTGAGGGTCTCTCGTACAGGCTGCTCAAGACCCACCATAGCATCTCTAGACCGCATTATAACAATCGTGCAACCCTTGCCCCCGCTCACAGCAGTATAGCTCCCAAGGAGGGAAAGGCGCCAGGAGCACCCCCACATTGCGGCGTTGTGCCCCCCCACACGCAGTATAGCTGTCCACAGCCACAGTCCACTCTAAGTTCTGGCGCTTCTCTACTCGCTCCTAGGCCCAGCGGCCGACCAGTCCCGCCTCGAGCAAGGCACGTATTGGCGAAGGATCCGAGACTCCTTCACGCCCCCCCACTAGCCGCAGCGTTGGCCGGGCTCCCATGAATTCAGTTTTATCTACCTGCTGCCACACAGGGCCACAGCGCGCGGGATCGCAGCCTGCACCCCAGTAGTATGCAGCTCTCAGCGCAAGCGTCCCCGCTCGGGCGGTGGCATCCTTAGTTAGTGATGCGTCCTCATGGAGTTTCCCAGGTCGCAGTGGCTGAAGGTTTTTGGCGGGCTGCGAATTATTTGCCTGCTCCACAGTTTGCTCGAGGTAAAAATCCCCTTCGGCGCGCGGGGACGCGCCGGATGTACATCGAGCTTTTACGTTCTTGCCAGTATTAACACTTCTGGAGTGCGGGCACGCGGCGCTCCTGACCCGCCCACGTCGGCATCAGGTACGACCCCATTTCACTTCACGTCCAAAACGTACACGTCCTTACGCCTACAACCCTTATGGCATCAGGCTGTTAGGCAGCACACTTCTTTTAATAAAGCAAAGTCTTTAATAATAATCGCCGTAATAAGGCTCATAAGTCATACTCCTGTTCGTGAACGCCACTTGCACAACCTCCCCCACCCTGCCAGTCCCTTAAATTGGAGGCCTGGCTACATCCCGGATCGACCCCGCGTGCTACCCTCGTCTGTAGTGTGCTGCTTGCTTTTTCCTTCCTCACTCTCACTCCTCCGCTTGTCAACGGCTGCTTGGCTACGGGGAGACGGAGGGTCCTTTTCCACATCGCCATGTGCAGGTCTCCCATCAGTCGGTGGTGTGGCAAGAAAGAATGAGGGAGCGGCCTGCTATACGCGGGATCCCCTGGGCACACCCCTTATGGTCCCTAGAGTGGAGTCTCTGGTGGATGGGACAGGTGCCAGGTGATGATGGGAGTTGTATAGCAGCGGACCAGACGCAGGCAGGTTGAAAGAAAACAACTTAACAGTCTCTTTATGAAACGCAGGAACTCTCAGCAAACGTGCCTTTAACACGAGTAATGGAGTACTGGAAAGGTATCTGGAGGAAGCCCGACCACGGATTGTAGGCCTTCACCAGCCTGGATGTAAGGCCAGGCTGGAGGCCGCTGTGTCCTTAGAGGAGGCTTCAGCTCGGCCTCCCTGGATCTCGTCAGGTATCACCTCCCCTTGAAGGTAGTGATGATACCCTCTCTTGTCCCGCACTACACTACTCTAGTTCTTATTGCTCCCTTCAGCAGGGGCTAGGCTCTCACTGCACTGGTCTCGGTATGCTAGAGCCTGCACAACAGATTCACCTTGATCTCTTAAGATGGTCTTGTAGTCCAGTGGCTTTGTTATTGTTTCCAGCCAAGGGTGAGATATCAGGGAAGAGGGACCCCCAAGATTGTTTCCAGCCAAGGGTGAGATATCAGGGAAGAGGGACCCCCAAGACTGATGAATGAAGGTGCAGGGAACAGTGGGCCTCTAGTGCTCTGAGCTGCTGCTCAGCTAACTACTCTCTGCTTGCGTCCTGCAGACCCAGAGGGCCTGACTAGGACCGGTCTCTCTCCTGAGAGAGATTTCTCTCTTTCTCCTCTAGACCTGGAATCCCCCAGAACATTCTTGGCTAGGGGGTTTTATTACCTCCCTCTGGTCAGGTGGTGGCTGCTCCTCCAATTACCTCTCAGTGCACAAAGACAGGATGTAACACAGACATTGGTGGACATAATTACATCACAGATTAACATCTGCCTTGCCAGGCAGGATTAACCACTGCAATTTCCCCTTGATCCTATAAGGACCTTGTAGTGTAATGTGGTGTTACCTACAGATGGGACGTATTCGCAAGCACTACCTCGCCATTGCATCGGCGAGGGTGTTGCACTTGTATCAGTTGTATCAGTCCTGTGCCTGAATCGGCTCTGGTTCCACTGACCTCTGGGCCGGTGTCTCCCAAGATCCCCAGTCCTCGTCCCGCTCTTGTCCCCACTTCATGTAATGAGATGTTTTCCTGCTGTTTTTAATGAATAAATAGGAGCAGTAAAGCTGCAGCGACGCGGAGTGAATGGCGCCGCACAAGTAGGTCAGCGCTCAGTAATCATGTGATTGATCCATTGATGTGCTGGAGATGGTTAATGAGCCTGAAGCCCGTGTAAAGTGGGTCACTTTGGGTTTCACATACAATTATATCAATTGGAGCCTTTGTGTATCAGGTCCAGCGCCTCGGGACGTGCGAGACCCAATATCCTGAGCCCAGAGACCTTACACCTTGATACACAATAAAAGGGGGCTCTAATATGAGGGGGAGCTTCTGGGGAGACACAATAATAAGATGCTCTAATATGAGGTGGAGCTGCTAGGGAGACGCAATAAGAGGGGGCTTTAATATGAGGTGGAGCTGCTGGGGGGCACAATAAGAAGGGGCTCTTATATGAGGTGGAGCTGCTGGGGGGACACTATAAGAAGGGGCTCTAATATGAGGTGGAGCTGCTGGGGGGACACAATAAGAAGGGGCTCTAATATGAGGTGGAGCTGCTGGGGGGATACAATAAGAAGGGGCCCTAATATGAGGTGGAGCTGCTGGGGGACACAATAAGAGGGGGCTCTAATATGAGGGGGAGCTGAGGGCGGAATATATCAGAGAGAATGGAGCTGGGTGGAGACAATAAGGGGGGATTGGGAACACTAAAGGAAAACTTGTGGACTAACTGACGGAAAGAAAAAAGTCAGTTTTTCAGAGAATGACCATGGATTGATGGCTGAAAGGTATAGAAGGGGGGGCAAGCTGAACTTTGGCACCAGGGCACATGAGGTCCAGAATTTACACCCCTGCATATCACTATTACCAGGGATGAGCCTAAGCTCTCTATGGCCTACATGGTGCACCCCGGGGTATTACCTAGCAGCAGTAACCCTACAAACAAACAAACCCATGTGCTGACCCCTTGAGAAAATTAATAATAAGGAAGAGATTTTATGACTATTATTTGAACTATCAGCATATAAAAGTCTCTATTAAGTCTTGCTCTGTGCTAGTAGGGATTTGATAAGAGGAACCATGAACCGTAGACGCCAGCTTGTTATTGATCCCTGTACATTGTAAAGATTTTTTATAGATAAGTTATCTGGAAAAACTTTGTTCTGAGATATTATAAATCTATGACCCTGGTGATCACCGGCTCCTCTGAGCAGTCCTTCTCCTCTTTCATGAAGATGTTGACTTTCCTTTTGGTGATCTCTACATTTCTGGCGTTGGGCTCATCCGTTCCTTTACAGCCGAAAAAGAAGGCTCCGCATAAACTTTTACTTATCTCCTTTGATGGATTCCGTTGGAATTATGACCAAGATGTGGACACCCCTAATCTGGATCTCATGAGCATGGATGGAGTGAAGGCAAAGTACATGACTCCGGCGTTTATTACTATTACGAGCCCCTGTCACTTCACCCTACTAACTGGTGAGTTATTAATAATATAATCACGTTTTACACAGAAGTGAACATGACTACTGTCACAGAAGTGAACATGACTACATGACTACTGTGCCCCCAAACACCTTCGACAGGTGTTTGGGGGCACCAGATGAGACCACAAGTAGAGTCTAGAAATGAGAGGACCCAATGTATCCGTAAGGGTTCCGCCTACGCAACCCGGACATATTGCCGGATTGGAGGCCGAACAGCCAACGTTAAAGGAAACCTACCATGAGGAATCTAGAATCAGAAGTAGATGTGATGGTAGATTCCTCCTGCTGCCTCTGCCCTAATATGTAATGTAATAATCCTGGAATTTAATAATCTACAGGGGTGTGGAATAGCCTTAGCCACCAGTACCGGGCCTTTCTAGTACACGCCCCAGGAGCCTCTGCAGTTAATTTACATATTACAAAAATACAATTTTTTAACAAATTAGGTTCCAGGATTATTAAATTACAGATTAGGGCAGAGGCAGGAAGGAGGAATCTACCATCACATCTACTTCTGATAGTAGATTCCTAATAGTAGGTTTCCATCGGAAACATTGGGTCCACTCATCTCTAATAGATTTGATGAAGGGCTGGAATACTACTCCACCAGTCCATAAAGGGAGACCAGCAGCTCCTAAATAGAATTGTATAGGGCAGTGTTCCCCAACCACCGGTCTGCGGCCCAAGACCGGGCCTTGGAACACCTGGTACTGGGCCGCGCCTGTCCTCTGTAAAACAAAAAAACAACCCCACCAAATAATGGAAAAAATGCGGAATTTAAAAAAAGAATTTGTGTCGCAAGATCAGCACTTACATGCACCGGGAAGTAGCAGGTGAACTCCGGCAGACCTCCGCACAGCAGCGAAACCTGCTGGATATCGGGCACACGGACCATAGTGAATCCCGACAGACCCGAATCAGCATCGGAGAACGCGCCGCTGGATCGCGACTGGACCTGGTAAGTAAATCTGCCCCATTGTGGGAACAAAGCATTATGCAAATTAACCTTTTGTTGCACTCGGGGCGTGACCGAGCCTGGTGGTGCACATGATTTCTTCTTTCGACGCCCCTAGCGCTTTCTCACCAACGCTCCTCTACCTGATAATTACCATCCTTCATAGAAAGAAGACATAACAATACGAGAATGAGTGCACCAGCAGGTTTGGCCATAACCCCCAATGCAAGTCTTTTGATATTTCTCTTATATGACGGATGTGCTGTGAAATAGGAGAGGTATTTGAAGATAGTTTGTAAATTTCTCTACCCTTCATAGGGGCACTTGGGAACTAGTAGACTCTTATCAAGTTCTCAAGCAGAAAGATGGAGGTAGAGGGACAGAGCATTGATGGGGTCGAATGTCAGTGAACAAGGTTCTAAAAAATAATGTATCATATTGTAGGATTCTAAACTTATGGAGGTTGTGAAGGAGTCACAACCACACTCAGGGACCCAGCGCATCTGCCCTTATCCTCCGGGGTCTGTCAGTGGGGGTCCCAATGTCATGAGCTGTCCATTGGGGTGGAGTATGTGTGCTAAGGGCTCCACCGATTCAGCTAAATACAGGCAGTCCCCGGAGGTTTGTGCTTAAGTTGAATTTGTATGTAAGTTGAAACTGTATATTTTATAATTGAAGTTCGAGACAATTTTTTTTTTTTTGCCCCAGTGACAATTGGAGTTTCAAAATTTTTTGCTGTAATGGGACCAAGGATTATCAATAAAGCTTCATTACTGACACCTTACAGCTGATCATTGCAGTCTGGGACTATAGTAACATCCAGAGAGCTTTACCAGAGGTCACAGTGGGCAGAGGGGTCTGTCTGTAACTAGGGGTCGTCTGTAAGTCGGGTGTCCTTAAGTAGGGGACTGCCTGTATGTTTTATTATAAAAGAATATATGATAATGATAAGACAGGGTAATTCACCTTGAGCACATGTGGTCCCTTCTATAAAAACAGTATAAAATGAATAATTAGATGCATTTCATGGCAGCATAAAAATGTCGATTTTATACTGTTTGTATAGAAGGGAACCCCAAGTGCTCTTGGTGAATTACCGTACCCAGTTTGATCATTATCATATATTCTTTTATAATAAAACATATTTACCAAATCCGGTGAAGTGCCTGAAAGTGGATTTTTTTCGCCCAAGATAAATACTCTATCCCAATGAACAACTTGTGACATCGGGACCCAGAGGATAGGGACAGATGGCCCTGTATACATGCTCTGAGTTGTGTTTGTGACTCCTTTACAACCCCCATAAGGCGAGAATCCACCTATATGATAAATTCTTTTTTATGCGCTGACATACTACACCATAAGGCACCTGTATCTATCCCTCTCTCCTGCTGGCTTCTTCCTAGCCGGAGAAACAGCCTCATACATCTCTCAGCCTTACTTATAAAATCATCTTGGAGGGGTATTCTCATTACAGCATTAATGTGCAACATCCCCCACCGGGGCCTAGCCTTTTCTCGGGGCCTGGAGTCAGCCGGGGCCCGCTGTACCGGAGTGGCTGGCGGTTGCGGCCTAAGCACGCTATTGTCACGGTGCTTGGTACGGGGAACCGGAGGGCTGTCCTACAGCCTGGCAGGTCTCCAGCAGGGTGGTGTTGGCAAGAAATGAAGAGGGAGCGGCTGCTATAGCGGATCTCCCTGGGGCAACCCCTTAATGTCCCGAGTGTGAGTCTCTGGGTGATGGACAGGGTGCCGGTGATGATGGGAGTTGTAGTAGCAGGGACCAGACGGAGGCAGAGGTTGAAGAAAACAACTTACAGTTCTTTATTGGAACCGCAGGAACTTCAGCAAACGTGCCTTTAACAGGTAGATGGAGTACTGGAGAGGTATTTGGAGGGAGCCGCAGGATGTAGGTCACCAGCCTGGATGTAAGGGCAGGCTGGGAGGTAGCTGTGTCCTTAGAGGAGGCTTCAGCTCGGTCCTGGATCTCTTCAGGTATCACCCTTGAAGGTAGGATGATACCCCTTTCCTCACTACACTAACTCTAGTCTTATTGCTCCACTTCAGGCAGGGGCTAGGCTCTTCCTGCACTGGCCTGGTATGCTAGAGACTCTGAGCTGCTGCTCAGCTAACTACTCTCTGCTTACGTCCTGCAGACCCAGAGGGCCTGACTAGGACCGGTCTCTCTCCTGAGAGAGACTTCTCTCTTACTCCTCTAGGGACAGACTCCCCTCTTTCTCCTCTAGAACATTCCAGGCTAGGGGGTTTTATTACCTCCCTTTGGTCAGGTGGTGGCTGCTCCTCCAATTACCTCTCAGTGCACAAAGACAGGATGTAACACAGACATTGGTTGACATAATTACATCACATATTAACATCTGCCTTGCCAGGCAGGATTAACCACTGAAATTTCCCCTTGATCCTATAAGGACCATGTAGTGTAATGTGGTGTTATCTACAGGTGGGACATATTCGCAAGCACTACCTCGCCATTGCATCGGCGAGGGTGTTGCAAATGTCATTCTTATTATTATAAAAAGTTGTACAATTTTCCAATATACTTTCTTTATTAATACCTTACCGTTTTCTAGATCTCTGCTTGCTGTCATTCTATGGAAAGCTTCATTGTTTGCTATTAGTGGACAGAAATCTGACCATGGTCACGCAGGTGCACGGCTCCTTATATCCCACAGCTCTGATTACTGTCTATGATGCTAACGAGCCGTGCACCTGTGTGACCATGGTCAGATTTCTGTCTACCAATAGTAAACATAGAAGCTTTCTATAGAATGAGATAGAGATCTAGAAACACAACAGATTCACCTTGATCTCTTAAGATGGTCTTGTAGTCCAGTGTCTTTGTTATTGTTTCCAGCCAAGGGTGAGATATCAGGGAAGAGGGAACCCCAAGACTGATGAATGAAGGTGCAGGGAACAGTGGGCCTCTAGTGCCCCAAGACTGATGAATGAAGGTGCAGGGAACAGTGGGCCTCTAGTGAGGCCTCGAGTAGGCAGACCAAGAAGCATGAGCAGGGTATGGCACCAGGGCCGGATTAAGGTTGGTGGGAGCCCCGGGGCGCAAAATCTGGTGGGGGCCCCCATTGAATGTGGCCCAGACGAGGAACAGAAATCGCTATACACAGGCCCCCAGCAATAGCTACGTGCGGTTCACCACCAATCACCATATACAGCTCCACCAGCAATCACTGTATACAGCTCCACCAGCAATAACTGTATACAGCTCCACCAGCAATCACTGTATACAGCTCCCCCAGCAATCACTATATACAGCTCCCCCCTAGCAATCACTATATACAGCTCCCCCCAGCAATCACTTTATACAGCTCCTCCAGCAACCATTATATACAGCTCCCCCAGCAATCACTATATAAAGCCCCCCAGCAATCACTTTATACATCTCCTCCAGCAATCATAATATACAGCTCCACCAGCAATCATTATATACAGCTCCACCAGCAATCATTAGTGAAAAGGAGGTCCCTGATGTCCAGTTCCCTTTAAGGTGCAGAGCTTGGGTGAACCAAGGTCTGATATGTTCTTTTGACACAACAGATTCACCTTGATCTCTTAAGATGGTCTTGTGGCTTTGTGATTGTTTCCAGCCAAGGGTGAGATATCAGGGAAGAGGGACCCCCAAGACTGCATTGAACCATGAAGGTGCAGGGAAAAGTGGCCCTCTAGATGGTGGTCCTCGAGTAGGGCAGACGAGAAGAATGAGAGGGTATGGCAAAAGGGAAGGATTAAGGTTGGGCGTGGAGACACCAGCTGGGAGCAAAAAATCTAAGGGTGGGAGGCCCCCAGTGAACTGTGGCCCCCAGACGCGGAACAGAAATCGTTATACACAGGCCGCACAGCAAGCTACGTGGGGTTCCCCAGCACGCCATATAGTACACCCCCAGCATAGCCATAATACGTATCTATACACGCCAGCAATAGCCATAACGGTTGTTCCACAACAACAGGAAATTAGAATATACGTGCTAACCAAGACAATCGACATAGAGATATCAATCGCCCCCCAGTAACAGTAATCGCCAGTATACAGGCGGCCACCAGTAATCACAGTATACAGCGCCACCAAGCAATCACACGTGATTACAGCTACCACCACCAATCACCATTATACAGCCTCCACCAGACAATCACTGTCTACAGCTCCACAGACAACACATGTATACAGTCCACCAGCAATTCGACTGTTATAAAGAATAACATCACCAAACCGAACACCAGACACTAAACTAAGAAAAGCTAACCACCTGCGGATACCATCATGATGAATCATTTGTATAGCAATTCACTATATTACAGCTCCCCCTCCACAAGTCAAATAACTTTATACAGCTCAATCCGAGCAACCACAACTAATACAGCGCCCACGCTAAGTTCACTACTATTAATAGCCCTCCGAGGAGACATTCAATCACTATAACATCTCTCCAGCAATCATTTATTACAGCTCCACCAGCAATCCTATATACAGCTCCACATGCAATATTATATACAGCTCCCCCAAGCAAATAGCATATCGGGTTCCCAAGCAATCACTGATAAGCTCATCCACAGCACTGCCCCCAGCAATCACTGATATACATCTCCCACCAGCGATATAAACAGCTCGCATATACATCTCCCCCCAGCAATCTCTATATACAGCTCCCCAAGCAATCACTAAATACAGCTCCCCAGACAATCACTATATACAGCTCTCCACAGCAACACTATATACAGCTCCCCCAGCAATCACTATTTAAAGCCACCCAGCAATCACTAATACTATACCCCAGCAGCATCATTATTACAGCTCCACCAGCACTGTCATTTACAGCTCGACCTGCAGCTAGAAATCTATTACATTACGCAGCAATATTCCACCACAATCATAACAGCTCCCAATAGCAAATGTAGCTATATCAGGCTTCCCCAAGGCAATCAGTTAATAGGCAATCCAGCTATCACGTATACAGACTCCTTACACCCCAAGCGATCTCACTATATACAATCTATCCCCCAAGCAATACTATAGACAACTACCCCGCAACACTAGAAACATCTCTCAATATATATAATCTCCCCCAGCAATCACTATATACATCTCCACCCCCAGCAACACTATATACATCTCCCCCCAGCAATCACTATCTAGCGCTCCCCCCAGCAATCACTATATACAGCTCCCCCAGCAATCACCATACAGCTCCCCCACCTAATATACAGCCCCCAGTAACTTATGTATACAGCCCCCAGCAATCACTATTCGATACAGCCCCCATCAATCACGATATACAGCCCCTACCTAACAATAAACTATATACACTGCTCCCAGTAATCACTATAGCACCTCCAGTATTAAACAATCATAGTCCCCTTGTAACAACATATATACAAGACCCCTATAATAAACTAGAAACACTCCCTATAATAACTAATATATACAGTCCCCCGATTAGAACATACAATACCACACAGTACCAACTATATGCACCCCACAATAATAACATAATAACCGTCGCCTATTTATAACTATAAAAACCCCATAACTACGTATATGCACACCCGACATTATTAACTAACAACTAATATAGCGCACCTTCACAGACCAAGTAACATATACCTCAACTCATGTAAAAAAGCCATGATTACAGTTCCCCTATTTAGTAAACTAGTATTACAGTTCCTCATGAATACTGATAATTCGTCACCGCACCGGTATTATTTTTTTAAACTAGCTATTTTAGCACCCCCATAACAGATAACTATTACCCACCCAAAAGCATACCACGCATATATGCAACCACCGTATAAGTGCACCTCATAATATCAGTCCGACTATCATCCATAAACTATCTATCCAGTTTCCCCTAAATAACTATATACACAACAGCCTATATAACTAACTATCCACAGTACCCCCAAATAATACACATGATGTGCTCCAGTTCCGAGATTATAGGTTAACTAGGGTGAAAATAATTAAAAGTGTATACTTAATACCTACGCTCCATATCCCCCGTAATGAGCAGAAATAGCCGTCATGAGTCTTTAGTTTCATTCTGTGTTGTGTGATTGCCTAGGACATGAGGTCTGATCGTTAGGTTTGTGTAATGTTGCTGTCCCAAGATGGCGCGCCCCTGCTGTGGCGCATAGCACAGTGTGGACGTCACACAACTGCGCCAGCGCCACCAGCGGTGGCGCCGCCATCTTCGTTTGCTCGTCACTGAATGGTCGAGGATGAAGGAGCATGACTTACTTGATTTCCTGGCTCTGCCATAGGCTCAAGTCGGGGCGCCCCAGGTCCCTCATAGTTACAGCCCGGTCAGCGCGTACCCAAATACACAGTGGGCGAATCAGCCGGTCATGCGACCACTCTAACCGCCCACATTCGGTGGGGGCCCCTTTAAGAGCAGAAGTGGTGGGGGCCCGCACGCCCCGGGCGCCCCCCCCCCCCCCCTATGATCTGGCCTTGTATAGTACCTCTCAGAGAGCCAAGATATGGCGAGAAGTTGGAGGTGCAGTCAGAGATAGTAGAGAACTTGATCAGGGATCAGCATATGGGTTTGAAGGTTAAATGTCTTAAAATATAGATATTCACTTAAGTGAATTAATTTTAATGTATTCATATAGAAATGTAACCAGGTATCCAGGTCACACTAGCACAGCAGGGGTTAAGAATCTTCCTTTTTCATAAGTTCAAAAACAGGTTTGTTTTTTAATTATTCATTTTGCACACAGTTAATTTATGAGGGCAAAGATTCATTTCCCTGTGTGCATAAAATATTTATTGTGACAAGATAATGCCATTAAATCCTACAACACCCTTTTAAAATAATTTTCTTCCCAGGTTTCTGAAAGCTTTAACTCCAAAGGGATTGAGGCTCTTTTGTTTAATAGCTGTGATTGGCGCAGATTTCCAGATAGCATTCACCACCTCACAATCACTCACAGACTTCAGAAATCTTCCAGAAAGCTTCTTGACATTAAAAAGTAATGATACTAACTTAAATAACAAAATTGGGAGCTTCCCTTCCAGGATGACATGCAGTATTTATGGGGAAATCTAAGAGGTCACACAGAGACAATGGGGGTCATTTACTAAGGGCCCGATTTGCGTTTTCCCGACATGTTACCCGGATATTTCCGATTTGCGCCGATTTTCCCTGTATTGCCCCGGGATTTTGGCGCACGCGATCGGATTGTGGTGCATCGCCGCCGGCATGCGCGCGACGGAAATCAGGGGCGTGGCCGCACGAAAACCCGATGTATTCGGAAAAACCGCCGCATTTAAAAATGGAAAATGTGTCGCTTGGGACGCGCTTACCTTCACTTGGTCCGGGTCGGTGAATTTCAGGGCATTCGGATGCTTTTCAGCGCAGCAGCGCCACCTGGAGGACGGCAGAGGAACTACCTTGATGAATCCCGGCCGGACCCTAATCCACTGCAGAGAACGCGCCGCTGGATCGCGAACGGACCGGGTAAGTAAATCTGCCCCAATGTGAGAGTGCAATACAGTACATTCCTATAGGAATCGAGAATTAAATGCTCACCTTTATTAAAGGGTGTATGCCATAAAGTTTGACCAAGCAAAGCTGCAGGCAGTGTTAGGTAGCAGTTCGAGAAATCTGTGTAATCATTATAGCTTCATAAAGCACATTGGGAGTGTGTCCCTGCACTGCTGTGCTCTCAGCTCTCTTTATTAAACATCTCTTCAACCCCTCCCCTCTGGCTTCAGTGAAAGCTTTGGCAGGTTTATGGTAGAGTACTACAGCGGTGACTCAGGGTTGAGGACAGGGGCTCACTTCTGTTTGCCAAAAGCTCAGCAGTATGGTCACTTTCTGAAGACGCACTTGGAAGCTGCAATCCTGGGAAATAAATCCATTCTTCATAGTTGCTGTTACTGGCAGAAGGTATGGTTACACAGCTTTTCTGGGATGATACCTAACCCTGCCGGCAGTTTTCTATGAAAAAAATAATGAAAGGTTTCCCTTAAAGGGGGTTGTTCATTTAAGACACTATCCCATATCCACATGAAAGGGGATACATGTACTGAGTTCTTCTACTACTGAATGGGTCAGGCGACCACGTGGGTTGCCAACCATGTGGAGTAGGTAGGGGGCGTCAGCCTCTGTTCTCCACTTGCTCCGCATTGCACAAGAATCAATAGCATCTGCGTTAGTAGAATGTAGAAGTTACTGATAATAAGTGCACTGCATAGGTCTGAGCTCCTGTGTGGTGCTCTCGCTCTGAGATGACATTATTTCTTTGGGACCTCTGTGATGGATTACAGGACAGCCCATCCCATGTAGGGCTGCTCAAGAGTACTGCTCACTGTAGGAGCTCTAGAAGGTGAGTCTGGCAAGTGCAATTATAAAAAATAAACTGGTACTTACCTCAGCGGTCCCTCCTTGTGTCCCGTGCCGCCGTCTCTCCGGTCCATGTCCGCCCATCCCATACGGAATGTCATGTTGTGCTTCTATTCACACCCCCATGACGTTCCCCAACGCACACTTTCAGGAGCAGAGCCTGTGCAATTCATGCAGGAGGCCGGCTGTATGTGACAGCTGAACCTCTGCATGAGCAGCCGGGATCGTGATAGTCGCAATCCCGGCTGTTTAACCCTTTAGGCGCCATGGTCAAACATGACCGCGGCACCTAGAGGGGTTACCCACCTCTCTTCCTGGCGTTTGCCCCCCCCCCTGTACTGAGCATGGGAGTGCCCATCATCTCCATGGCAGCTCAGGGGTCCGATGAAGGGTCGGACCCAGCAATGCACTGTTAAACAAGTGATCAGATGAGGGGGGCAAAAAAGTAAAAAAAAAAAAAAAGTAAAACAAAAATTCTTCTAAATGCCCCACATAGTGTTAAACTTCCAAACACAATAAAACATAAAAATCACAACACAAACAGCACACACAGGGTATCACCATGTCCGTAAAAACCTGTACAATAAAATAATATCATGACTGAACCTGTATGCGGAACGCCTTAAAAATAAAAAACAAAGCAAAAATTATGATTTTTGTGCATTTAACTAAACAAAAAACATTAAAAGAGATCAAAAAGTCACATTTACTCTTGCATGATACCAATACAAAGTACAACTTGTCTTGCAAAAAATAAGCCCTAAACAGCTCAGTCAACAAAATAAAAAAAAATGTTACACCGCTTAGTAGACAGCAATGCAAAATCAAGCGATTTTTCTCTCCAAATGATATATAATGATGATTTATTTTGTAGAACAAGTCAAACATAAAAAATCTATATAAATCTATAGAACAAAAGTAATATGTTATCTATGCTATTTGGTGTATAAAACACAAAAAAACATGTACAAATGAATAACTGAATAGATTTTTGGTGACCCCACCTCATTAAAAGCTAATAAAGCTTAAACAATGCGGTATTGCGCCCCTCAAATATAGTTTTACTGCAATCTTTGAGAGGTCTAGTTTTTAAAATTGGTCAGCTCTTTGGAGGTTTTTACTGCCCTACTATGCGACACAGTGCCTGAAACCTGTTCCAGAAAAATCTGCCAATAGACACTCCTTCCCTTCCGGGGCTCAATGTACGCCCCATACAGCAGTTTGTGATCACATGTGGGATATTACTGCATTCAGGAGAAACTGGGTAACAAACTAAACAGTGCATTTACTTCTTTACCCCATCTAAAAATATAAATTTAGGGGCCAAAGCAAGGTTTTTTGGAAAAAGATTTTCAATTACACAAGCCAATGTAAATACTTTCTATAAAACATCTGTGATGGTAAAACGCTCAATTTAAACCTTGATAAATTCTCTGGGTGGTGTAGTTTCCAAAATAATAATAATTAACAGTAAGATCTGGCCATGGATCCCGCCGAGGTTCCGCTACCCAAACTGGCTGACCTCACCACCATTGTGGCCCACCAGTCCCAGCAGATTGCCATACAGGGCCAGCAACTTATGTCAAGGGGACTTGTTTGTTGGTGACTATGCGGTTCAATTTCACACTTCCGAGCTTTCTTGGAATGGCTATTGGAATCAAAGAAGCCCTGTCTGCATGGGACCTACTGTCTTCTCTGAGTGACCTCATCTCGCTGGCCAATCCGATTGACATCCGGTTCTCAGAGCATCTGGAGGAGCAGTGTCTTTAAGAAGCACAGATCAGGAACCGTCGACTGCCCTGCTTTTCTCCAGTCTTCTAAAGACCACCACAGCTGTCCTCCTTGTATGCTGCAGAGGAGGCCATGCAAGTGTATAAAACTCATCTAACACCCCAAGAACATTCCAGATGATGACAGGAGAATCTGTGTCTCTACTGTGTCAGCCCGGAGCACTTTCTGGTGATTTGTCCACTGAGTCCGGGAAACACACACACCTAGGGTTCCTAGGAGAAGTGTCCCTAGGTGAGAAGAAAGCTTCTTCATGCCTGAATATTCCTGTCCTACTTAGCTATCGAACAAGTAACCAGTTTCAAGCTTCCGCCTTCCTGGATTCTGGCACTGCAGGAAACTTTGTGGATGCTGCTGGCCTGGTCTCCTAGCATCATCTTCCTGTGGTCTGTCTTAAAAAGCAACTGGTCATCTAGTCCATCTGTGGGCAGATTCTCTGTGACCTGGTTCAGTAATGCACCAAGCCCCTATACCGAGAGGTCCATTTTGTTTCCTGGTACTGGGGTTCCTTGTGCAGCCAGCTTCAAGTGAAGCTTCATCTTCCTCCCACTATGCATATCCCAAACTCCTTTCTCCCTTCTAAAGCCTGTCATCCTGAATTGCTTCTCCTGGCAAATAGCTCCTCCTTCTCCTGAGGCTTAATCCACCAATGTCATTGAAGTGGGAGATCCTGGAAAGGGAGACTGTTTTTTCTTATTGACTGGAGGGGAATTGGGCCAGAGAGATCTTGAGAGCCCAAAAAAAACATCTTGGACCATGGTGCTCCTCAAAGGGTCCCTTCAGGCCAAGGTCAGGGGGCACCGTCAAGGGTGCTCCTGTGAGGCATGTCTGCCTGACCATGACTCCGATTCTGCCTGCCGACTCTGATGGATTCGGACTACGCACAGGATTTAACTATTCAATTTGTGTCGCAAATGATGCACTTACATACATCAGGAGGAAGATGGTGAACTCCGGCGGACCTGATCGGGGAAATGACACATGCAGGAAATCGGGCGCACAATCTTCAAAGGCATTCTGGCGGACATTCGGGCATCGCGCAGGGACCAGGTAAGTAAATGTGCCCGATGTCCCCAGGAGCTCTCAGAATCTGCACCAAGCACTAAAGCCTATCCAACAAAACCAGCTCTCTGAAACCATTCAGCTTGTGCTGCGCCACACGAATCAGGCTGCTCATACAATACACTAATGAGCAAAAGGGCACCAATGTTTTGAACTTTTGTCTTTCAGGCTTCATGTCTCATCATCCCCTACAGCTGTGAATGGGAGACTAACATCAATTTATAGACTATTATATTGGCAATCTCTTACATTCGTAAATTTGACTTATAACTATTTAGAATATATTTAGTTATGCTGATTCTTGTCATGTAACTGCATTGTTAATGTTTTACTCCTGTTGCCGGATCAATCTTTTCTGGAATACAACAAATTATAATCTCTCCTCACATTTGGTCATAGCTCAGTGTGTTATTAGGTTGATTCCAAAGCGAAAGGAAACTGGTTCAAATCAAGTGGCCATAAAGAAGATCTCCCAAGAAGAGAGAAACAGCATCCACAATCCAGTTGTTTGATACTGGTCTCTTGGCCAAGAAATGGACAACATGTACACTAGGAATTTCAGGGCCCTTGAAGGACAAATATTGTGCTCCCCAACAATTAGTTTCCCACATAATGTTTGTAATGTGTAGTTAGTATAACCCCTTACTGACAAGTGACATAACTATTCGTCTCACGTTGGCTGCAGTGTATTGAGAGGACTCACGGCTGAGCCCTCTTCATATAAAGTAGGTGTTTGCTGCATATTGCAGCAAACACCCACGAACGGTGCTAGCACCGATCGTGGGTGTTAACCTTTTGATTGCCCCATGCAAAGCCTCCAGTGGCAGTCAAAAGCCATCTTGGCTGAGATCATTGCTCTGTATAATTTCTGAAGATCTGTTACAAACTGTCATTGGCGTAATAGATCATGTGTAAAATCCCCATATACCGCCATATTGTAGTATGCCAGTATATAGTAGGATCAATCAGACAACCTAGGGTTACTGAAAAATAAAGAAATAAAACTTCAAATCACCCCCCTTTTGCTGGAACTGATATAAAAATAAATAAACTGTAAAAATCATAAACATTTTAGGCATCATCATGTCGCAAAATATCAGATCAAAATATAATAACAGTAATTCCCGGCATTGAACCCCCTAACGGTGAATTTTGCAACATACATAAAATGTAATTAAAAATTATGAAAGTTAAATTCCCACGCTGTCACGGGTGGTCCCGAGACCCATATCCCCGCCAGCAAGTCGCACACGTAACTCACGGGTCCCAGCTCCTGCTCCGTCATCTTCGGCTGTGCATGTGCTTTCCTGACTCCTAGGGCGTGTGCGCACTGGCTTCAGGAGATTTAAAGGGCCAGCGTGCCACTAATTGGCGCTGGCCATTTTCAGGTAATCTATTTAACCCTGCCTCTTCCTACAAACTCTGCCAGATCTTTGTGCCTATGCCTGAGAGAAAGCTCCCCAGCGATATTCCTGCGTTCCTGTGTCTCGTGCATTCCAGTGTGTTCTTGTGTATCCTGCATTCCTGATCCCGTGTGTTCCTGCTCCTGAGTTCCTATGTCCTTGTGCAACACCCTCGCCGATGCAATGGCGAAGGAGTGCTTGCGAATAAGCCCCACAGCATGTCATCACATCACACAGGGGACATTGCAGTGGTTAATCCTGCCTGGCAAGGCAAAAGTTAACTTTGTGTATGATGCAAGATGTGTATAAACCTATCATCCAATGTCTTGTATTATATCCTGTCCTCTGTAAGCTGAGATGTGATTGGAGGAGCTGCCACCACCTGACCAAGGGGAGATAATAAAACCCCTGGCCAGGAATGTTCTAGAGAAGTCTCTCTCAGGAGAGAGAGGAGAGCAGTCTCTCCCAGAAGGGAGAAGAGACCAGTCCTGGTCAGACCTGAGGGTCTGCAGGACACCAGCTAGAGATCTAGTCAGCCAGCATACCAGATAAGAGCAGGAAGAGCTTAGCCCCTGTCTCTGAAGAGTGGAGCTAATAGATTAGCTAGCATAGTGAGGAAAGGGGTATCATCCTACCTTCAAGGGTGATACCTGAAGCACTCCAGGACGAGCTGAAGCTTCCTATTAGGACACAGCTACCTCCCAGCCTGCCCCTGCATCCAGGCTGGTGAGAATCCCTCCTGTGGCTTCCTCCAAAAGCATCTCAGTACTCCATCACTCTGTTAAAGGCACGTTGCTGAAGTTCCTGTCGGTTCCAATAAAGAACTGTAAGTTGTTTTGTTCAACCTCTGCCTCCGTCTGGTCCCTGCTACTACAGCTGCCATCATCACGGGCACCCTGTCCACCACACAGAGACTCATACTCTAGACACCAAAGGGTTGTCCCAGGGAGATCCGCTATAGCAGCCTCTCCCTCATCATTTCTTGCCAACACAACCCTGCTGGAGACCTGCCAGGCTGTAGGACAGCCCTCCGGTTCCCCCATACCAAGCACCGTGACACTAGCGTGCTTAGGCCGCAACCGCCAGCCACTCAGGTACTGCGGGCCCAGGCTGTCTCCAGGCCCCGAGAAAAGGCTAGGCCCCGGTGGGGGATGTTGCACTTGCATTCCTGTGTTCCTGAGTTCCTGTGTCCCTTGTGCCTGTGTTCACATTCCCATCTACCTGGACCTCCCGTTTCTGACCCCGGATTGGACTTGACCTTGCATCTTTGCCAGCTGCCCTGACCCTGTGCCTAGACCTGACTACGAGACTGTCTTCCATTAACGTACCTCGACCACGGCTGCCACCACGGGCTAGTCGCACCTGTGGAATGACCTGGTGGTACCCTGCCGCAGAAAGTCCATCACACTTTGCGAAGACCAGTGAAGACCAGGTGCCACTTAGACTCCGATCCCAGGTGTCGGCTAGTACCACCTCCCGTGGTGGTCCAGAGGATTCACTGATCCTTACAGTAAGATCCGGCCATGGTTCCCTCGAAGGTTCTGCCTCCCGGTCGGCCCCCATCATGGTCCACCAATCCTGGCAGATTGCCGCAAATAGCTGGAGAAAGTCACCGCCATGCTGCAACAGCTGCTAGCTACCCAGCATCAGCAACAGGCTCCTGAGGCTGCTCCTGCGACTCCTGCTACCACGGCTTGTCTTCCTGCCACTGAACTCAAGCTATGTCTCTCAATGCCCGGCAAGTATGATGGAGATCCCAAGTTGTGCAGGGGCTTTATAACCCAGTGCTACCTGAACATAGAATTCATGCCTACTCAATTTGTCACGGAGCGATCCAAAGAGGCATTCATTGTCAGTCTCCTCTCTGGCGATCAGAATATGGGGTCCCTCTGTAGAATCCTCCCGGGGTAGTTGTTCCTCGAGATGGATGCACGTGTCGGGGAGAAAAAGGGGGAGACAAAAACGAGCGCTATCCTAGTGTAGTAGGTCTGATGTAATAAAGATGCTAAAAGGTAAAGTGAATGCGCTCACCTTGTAGCGCTTAGTCACAGCGCTTTATCTCAATTTATCCTTGTAGCTGCCGGCTTCTCCCTCCTCGCGGTCGTCTGTTCCAATTGTTCAGAAGACGCTATATCAATGCAACATGAGGTCCCAGGTTCGTATGAAGGAGATGTGTATCGGCGCTCGTGGATGAACCACTCCAAGAATGGTTCCTTTGAAACCGTGTTTATTTAAATGTGCAACGCTTTCGGCCCGGAAACGGGCCTTCATCAGGCATAAAACAATTGATGCTAGGGCATCCTTTAAATACTATTCCGGTTACCGGAAATAGTTGTGATGTAATCAACATTCAAAGTATCAGATCGTAAGGACATGTTTTTACATATTAAAAAATAAATCGATAAAATGTATATCTATATAGCTACAACCAACAATCTATATTTATATAAAAAAAACAATTTTAAAGTATACCTTGTCAGGCTTGTCAGGAGTGGCTCATCCACGAGCGCCGATACACATCTCCTTCATACGAACCTGGGACCTCATGTTGCAGTCTCCTCTCTGGGAAAGCCCTGGCCTGGGCTACTCCTCTTTTTGACAGAGACGATCCGGTCGGAGTTCTGGCCCGTCTTTGAAGAACCTGAACGGCTGAACCTGCTGAGACTGTGCTGTTGACTCTGCGCCAGGGGAACTCTTCCGTGGGAAAATATGCTGTCCAGTTCCGTACCCTGGCCTTGGAAATCTCCTGGAATGATGCAGTCCTGTCCACAGCTTTGATAAAGGGACTTTCCTCTTATGGTAAGGACGCTCTGGCCACTCGGGATCTGCTGTTTACTCTGAGTGGTCTCATCACCTTAGCCACCAGGATTGACGTGCGGTTTAGGGAGCAGGCCGATGATTTACGTCTCGAATAACCCCAAGTCCACCCACAACATCTTCCTCCCCTGGCTCCTGCTTTCCAAAGGCCAGTCCAGCCTCTAATTGTACAATCAGCAGAAGAGCCTATGGAATTGGACAGAGCCACACTCTCTTCCCAGCAGCTTATTAGAAGACATCAGGGAAACCTTTGAATGTATTGTGTCAGTCCTGAGCACTTCCTTGGGTCTTGTCCTATCCGTCCCCAGCATCCGGGAAACGCCTGCACCTAGGGTTCTTGGGAGAAGCCTCCCTAGGTGTAAGCAAAGCTTCTCCACGCCTTATGATTCCAGTGCTTCTCAGTGGCCTCTCACTGGCACCCAAATCCAGGTCTCTGCTTTCTTGGACTGCTGGGTATGTCTCCTCCATGGGGTCTTGTGTACCCACTCTCAGTACCAGAAACCACAGCCATGTCAGACTATATCAAATAAAACCTGCAGAGGGGATTCATACGTAAGTCCTTTTCTCCAGATGGTGCAGGTTTTTTCTGTGTGACCAAGAAGGATGGATCACTCCGTCCATGCATAGACTACCGCGGTCTTAACAAGGTCACAGTTAAGAACCGCTATCCATAGCCGTTGATCATAGAGCTAAGATCTTCTCCAAATTGGATCTTCGAGGGGCCTACAACCTCATTCGTATCTGCCAGGGAGATGAGTGGAAGACCTCTTTTAATACCCGTGATGGACACTTCGATTACCTGGTGATGCCATTTGGACTATGTAACGCACTAGCAACCTTCCAGGAATTTGTTAATGACATCTTTAGAGACTTGCTTTATGTCTGTGTTGTGGTCTATTTGGACGATATCCTGGTATTTTCTCCAGACCTTGAGACCCACCAAGTCCACGTATGGCAAGTCCTCGGTCATTTAAGGGCCAATTGCCTTTACGCCAAAGTTGAGAAGTGCCAATTCCATCAGTGGAGTATTCCATTTCTCAGCTATATCATCTCCAACAGAGGTCTCCGGATGGATCCTACCAAGCTGTCTGCGGTTCTTCAGTGGCCCCATCCTGTAGGAATACGCGCTACACAGCAGTTTCTGGGCTTCAAGAATTTCTACCGGCAGTTCATCCCGCACTTCTCCTCTCTGGTTCCTCCTATAGTGGCGCTCACCAAGAAGGGTGCCAACCCCTTCGGCAGCTGAGGAGGCCTTCACGAACTTAAAGTCTATGTTTGCTTCAGCTACAGTTCTGGTGTGTCCCGACACAGAGAAGCCTTTCCATCCGGAAGTGGATGCCTCCTCCTTCTTCCGTCACATCTTCCGACTCCATGGACTTCTGACTCTATGGACTGCAAACCCTGCCGTATCTTTGGGCCTATGCCTTGGAGAAAGCTCCCCAAAGATATTCCTACAACCTGCGTTCCTGTGTCTCCTGCGTTCCAGTGTGATCCTGTGTTCCTGCTCCCATGTGTTCCTACTCCTGAGCTCCAGTGCCCTGCGTTTCCGTACCTCCCGTTGCTGACCCTGGATTGGACTTGACCTTGCATCTTTACTGCCTGCCCTGACCCTGTGCCTGGACCTGACCACGAGACTGTCTTCCACTAAGGTACCTCAACCTTGGCTGCCACCGTGGGCTAGTCGCACCTGTGGAACGACCTGGTGGTACCCTATTGCATCAAGTCCATTCCGCTTTGCGGCAGGCTCTGGTGAAGACCAGGTGCCACTTAAACTCCGGTCCCAAGTATCGGCTAGTACCACCTCTCACAGAGGTCCAGAGGATCTACTGATCCTGACACACGCTCAGTCTGAATTGGTCGGATCGTCTGACCGCATCCACTCCAATTTCTGTTGCATGAAAGGCATCGCAGCTGCACCAAAAACTGATGACGTGCAACACAATCCCAGCTCAGTCATCTGTTAAATACCTGTCAAAGCTGTGCAAGTCCTGAAAACAGTGCAAAGTACGACAAAAGTGTGATCGGTTACCCTTAGTAAATAAGCCCCACCTCGACCATCTAATGCCTTCCCCTTATAGTTATCTCTTTTCTGACTTACGTTATACAGCTCTCTTTTTTGTCCCCCCCCCCTTATTCTGGGCAAGACCAGTGCCAGCACTGGGCATACCTGGTCAAGTGCCGGGCCAATAGCTGCTGGGGGGCCCACATAAGGCTGTACATAAGGAATCCATGGGGCTGAGGGGGAGTGTATATAATGAATCCATAGGTGGTGAGGAGGGCTTTATATAAAATAATAATGAGGGGATGGTTTGGAATGATAAACTAGGGCGAGATTCTTTCGCCCAGGAGCCTACTGAAACCGGGGTTTATCTTTTGAGAAGAGGGCTACAAAAATCAGGGCTTTATAATATCCCTTATTACCAAACCACTTTCCACCCCAACATACAAACATATATGGTCACCCTGGTCTATAGTTCCCCTTCTGCAACCTATTTGCTGTGAAAAAAATATATAGTATAATTAATTATATACAAATATACCTATACACCTTCTATCCTCTCTACAACAGCATTATGCTGGGCTGAAGCCAGCAGACACAATGGGGCTTATTCACAAAGGGTCCGTGGATTGCATTTCCATCGGAATTCCCGAAGTTTTTGGGGACTGCAAGGCTGGGACAGGTATTTAGAAGGGGATTGTGCCGCACACGAAATTGGGGGGGGGGGGCAACGGATTTGGACTGAGTGCGGGATTTAACTTTAAAATTGTGTTTCAAGACATGCACTTACATAAACCCTGGAAGAAGAAGGTGAACTCCGGCGGACCTGAGCAGTGAAGCGACAGATGCAGGATATTGGGAGCACAATCTTTGTGAATTGCGCCAGAGTGCATTATCGTCAGAACAATGCACTTCGAGTCAACTCCTCGGACAGGTAAATGAAAGTGCCCCAATGTGAGGACATAATCATCATCAGCCCACATTTACTAAAGCCCCTTATGGACTTTGCACATTCTTTTTACTGCAACTGCACATGTATTTAACCCTTTAGGGACCTCTCCCTTTTCTGTGTTTTCATTTTTATTTTTCACTCCCCACAATCAAAAATCTATAACTTTTTGTTTTTTACATGTAAAGAGCTCTGTGATGGCTTGTTTTCTGCGAAACCAATTGCACTTCATAGCGATGGTATTAAATATTCCATGCCGTGTACTGGGAAGCGGGAAAAAAATTCAAAATGCAGTGAAGTTGGTGAAAATACGCATTTGCTGCGTTTTCTTGTGGGTTTGGAATTTACGGCTTTCCCTGTGCTCCACAAATGACATGTCTACTTTATTATTTGGGTCAGTGCGATCACGGGGATACCAAATTTGTATAGGTTTTATAATGTTTTCATACATTTACAAAAATTAAAAACTTGTGTAGAATTTTTCTTTTATTTTGCTATCTTCTGGCGCTAATAACTTTTTTATACTTTAGTGTACAGAGCTGTGGGTGGGTATCCTTTTTTGAGAATTCTGATGACGTTTTCAATGCTACCATTTTTAGGACTGTACGACCTTTTGATCACTTTTTATATGATTTTTAAAAATATTTTTCAAAATGGCAAAAAAGTGGCATTTTTGACGTTGGGTGCTATTTTCTGTTACGAGGTTAAATGGAGTGAAAAACCATTATTATATTTTCATAGATTGGGCATTTTTTGATGTGGCGATACCTAATGGGATTTTCACTGTTTATTTATATTTATATCAGTTCTAGGGAAAGGGGGTGATTTGAATTTTTAGGTTTTTTTATTATAAACTTTTTTAAAACTTTTTAAAATTTTTACTATTACTATTTTCCAGACTCCCTAGGGCACTTCAACCCTAGGTTGTCCAATTGATCCTACCATAATACTACTGAATATGGGGATTTTCCTCCTCATTCATTACAATGTGCTGATAGCACATTGTAATGAAAGGGTTAAAACGAGACAGCCTCAGTTCTGTAGAAAACGTCATGGGGAGCAACACTCTTTGGGAAGATGGCGTCGCCCATGTGCCACCCTCTCTTTGAAGCCGCCAGTCAGATGTTCACTTGAGCAACTTCAGGTTTTTGCCACCTACACCATACAGGATAAAGGGGCAGTAACAATTACATTTTTAGTAATTAGTTGCTGTTTGCAGGAATAGTTGTGGGGGTGGAAGTAATAGCCCAAAAAGTACAAAGAGATTGAGGACAGGTAGGAAATTTTCATGTAGAAACTATTCCCCTGTTTCTCCGACATGTTGATATTAACCGGCTCCATTCTGCCTTCACTTCCTTCCGCCCCAGAATAGGCCTATGGAAGTTACTACTTCCTAAATATAAGGGCTAAATTAACCTCCGAGATGAACGCAAATACAACCTGGCCTGCCTTCTCAGGCATGCGCTGGATTGGACTGGAGGAAGATCCCTCTACTCCAATACAGAACTGGAAGGGGATCTGGTCAGACCAACCACCCTAACCGCCCTGCTACATACCTGCCTTGGAAGCATTCCCAAATCATTTAGAAGTTGTCTGCTTTTGACAAACACCCTAGCCACATGGAAAGCCTGCAGGAAACTGCTGCACCTCCCTTTTCTAGTAAGTAAACACCTACCCCTATGAGATCATCTAGAGTTCCCTCAGGGTAGGGGAAAAATGTACTGTTTAGTCAATGTAAGACTAAGGAGATTAGAGTAGCTGGCAACTTGCTACACCCTGAAACCCCAAGACTGTTATTATTTCAAGAACTGGCAACTAAATATGAACTAACCTCAGGACACTTCCTAGTGTATGAACAGGTAAAATGTTTCTTACAAGATAGACTTAGAGACTGGACGAAGGAACACAGACAAAACCATCTAGATGACTTTGCTGAGGGGGCTGTCACACGGGTTTTAGTGAACAAACTTTACCCATCGGGGCAGGCCGCGGCCCGATCACATCGGCGGTTCTATGGAAATGCCTGCTATCGGGAACGAGCCGCCGGTGTTTTGCATTAAAGTAATGCAAAACAGCGGCGGCTCGTTTCCGAACGCAGGTGTTTCCATACAAACACTGATGTGACCGGGTTTGGTCTGCGTTTACAAATGCAACCAAAACGTCCCGTGTGACAGCGCCCTAAGTATTAAAATCTCTATATCTTCCTCATACACCAAATTTATACAGGCTTTTGCAGCCAGATCTTGTTGCAGTGAGCACAGCAGATTTTTGTGGCACATAACCTTTTAAAAAGCATCAGAAAAGCGAGTGTGGGAGCTTGGTGGCGAGTGTGCATTGATCCGAAGTGTGTGCAGTGTCCAAAGTGGGACTTTACTTTAAGGGAATTAAGTTTGAGGGACTATAGCAGGTAACTGCTGTATTTTGTGTTACTTTTACTGTGAATTCTTCTTTTCTTCCGTATTTCTCTTGTAATCCCCATTAGAACAATGGACTCCATAAGTGGCATTGCTACACAGTGTACATCCTGTGCCATGTATGCTTTCCTTGAACAGCCGTTCGAGGGGGAATACTTCTGTGTGGGATGTGTGAAAATTGCTCATCTGGAAGCACAGATTCTGGATCTAAATGAGCAGGTTTCAAGGCTGCGGGCAATTGACAATATGGAGCGAAGTTTTCTGCTCCTGGAGCACAAACTTTCTGGGGAAGATGGGTGTGGGGAGGGAAGTATGGAGGTGCAGAGTGAGGGGGCAGCTAGTTGGGTAACATGTAGAAGGCGGGGTAGAGGGAAGAGTTGTAGGGAGTCTAGTCCTGATCTGGTGCACCCCAATAAGTTTGCCAGGCTGCCGGATGGGGGGGATATTAGTTCTGGGGTAGCAATGCTGCAGCAAGACGTCGCCTCTAGCAACCAGGGGACTGTCTGCTCCAGTAAGAAGGGTAATGGGAGCACAGGCAAGGTCAGACAGGTGCTGGTAGTGGTAGATATGATTATTAGGGGAACACACAGGGAATCTGTCACAAAGACCGGGCATACCGAACAGTGTGTTGTTTGCCGGGTGCTCGGGTTCGGCATGTTGCGGATCGGGTTGACAGATTACTGGGAGGGGCTGGTGAGGAACCAGTGGTCATGGTCCACATTGGCACTAATGACAAAGTAAGAGGTAGGTGGAGGCAGCAGGAGATCAGGGAGGTAAATAAGTGGCTCAAAAGTTGGTGTAGGAAGGAGGGTTTTGGGTTCATGGAGAACTGGGCTGACTTTTCTGTCGGCTACAGGCTCTACAGTAGGGATGGGCTGCACCTCAATGGGGAGGGTGCAGCTGTTTTGGGGGAAAAAATGGTTAGAAGGTTGGAGGAGTGTTTAAACTAGAGACCTGGGGGGAAGGAAACTATGCTTGTGCAGGGCAAATAGACAGTGTAGATAGAGAGCTGGGAAGAGTCATAGTCCATGGGGGAGGAAGGGGGGCTGGAATGAGATGGGGGAATAAGAACAAAATGATTAGGGACAGGGAAAACCATATAAAGTGCATGTACACAAATGCCAGAAGCCTCACAAACAAAATGGAGGAACTGGAACTTTTGATGTTGCAGCGGAAATATGATATAGTGGGTATCAGCGAAACATGGCTGGATAGTAGCTATGACTGGGCTGTTACTATAGATTGTTATAGTCTTTTTAGAAAGGATCGAATAAATAAAAAAGGGGGAAGGGTTTGTTTATATGTAAATTCTTGCCTCAAGCCTGTCTTGCGAGATGACATCAGTAACGCAAATGCAAATGTGGAGTCCCTATGGGTGAAGATAAAAGGAGGGAAAAAGAATAATAAAATATTACTAGGGGTTTGTTATAAGGCTCCAAATATAATGGGGGCAGCAGAGGAAATGCTGATAAGTGAAATGGATGCGGCTTCAAAGCATGGTGAAGTACTTATCATGGGGGACTTCAATTACCCAGATATTGACTGGGTGGCGGAAACCTGCAGGTCCTTCAAAGGCAGCAGGTTCTTGTCTACAACAAAAGACAATTACCTGTCGCAACTAGTCCTGGAGCCAACAAGAGGGGGTCACTGCTGGACCTTATCCTTACCAACAGACCTGATAGGGTATCAAAACTACAGTTTGGGGGGAACCTGGGTAATAGTGATCATAATATCATTGATTTTGTATTACTCTTTACTAAGGAAAGGGGCAACCAACACTCTAAACTTCAGGAGGGCAAATTTTCTGCAACTAAGGGAAGACCTTAAAGGCATAGATTGGGATAATGTTCTCAAAGACAAAAGCCCCCCCCCCCCCCCCAAAATGGGGCTTTTTCTCATATATTCTGAAAAAGTTCTGTGAGCAACACATACCTTATGGGAAAAAGCATAAGAGGAAGAAGAAAAAGCCAAAGTGGCTAACTAGTCTTGTAAGGAAAACAATAAGTGAGAAAGATAAGGCGTTTAAAGTGCTAAAACGTGAAGGTAGCGATGAGGCATTACAGGATTATAGAGAGAAAAATAAATCCTGTAAAAAGCAGATAAAGGCTGCAAAAATAGAGACTGAGAGAAATATTGCCAGGGAGAGCAAAAATAATCCCAAATAATTTTCAAGTATATAAATGATAATAAACTAAAAACAGAGAGTGTGGGTCCCCTTAGAAATAACATGGGGGTCATGGTGGAAGGAGATGAGGAAAGGGCCAATCTACTGAATGTCGCCTTCTCAACTGTCTTTACCCAGGACATGTTCATAAAACATTTATTTAATTCTTAGAGGTTGGACTTGATGGACTTGTGTCTTTTTCCAGCCTTATATACTATGATACTATGATATAATGGCTCAACAGGACAACCAGATAAGGCCTTATTTTTAAAATGGGAGTCGATCCTGAAAGCAGAAGACTCCTCCCCCCAAGGTAGAAGGGGAATGTAACGTCCATGCACTATCCGCAGTTTGCAGAATAGGTGGCATTAATTTGTGTGTGAACTGAGGCTTAGATTAACTGAGCCACACTCTGCTCCTTGCATTTCAGCCCTGCCCAGCAAGGGTTACTAGCCTGATGGACAGTTCCCCCGGTGGCTGCTGGAGGCGGGTCCAGGAACTGCCTTATATACCTGCCTACTCCCATCAGACCTTTCTGGTTAATTCAGTCTTACCTGTGTATCTAGTGCTCTTGCTATCTTGTTTGCTATTCTGTGTTTTGACTTCTGCTTTGCCTACTGACCATTCTATTTGCTATTCGATTCTGTACCTTAGCCGCCATCTTTGTTTTGACCCGGTTTGTTTGACTCCACTTTTTGTCCTATCTGTGGTTCGTTCATCAGTGTTGTTGTCTCTCTCAGTGTTACCTGTCTTAGACCTGTGTTAGTATTCTGTGCCCCAGTGTGAACACTGGTCTATCTCAGTATTCCTGTTACCTGTCCACCATCCAGCAACTGCCAGATGAAGTAAGTCTTCCTGTCCTCTTGTAGGGTCACTCATGGGCTCTCAGTTAGGTTTCTGATGGGTTCACTATTAGTACTGATTCCTACCCCCGTGGTTAGTAGCTCCCAGCCCTTACAAGGGCGGTCCCAAGACTGTCCCTGTCGATACTAATATGCTCTATCTCTAGTCGTATTTGTTAGTATTCCCTACTCGTTACGTGCATCATTAGATGCACTCTTCAGGGGAAGCTGTAATTTCCTGACAATAGTCCCCCTTGCTGGTTGCGAGGGGTTCAGTCAGGCTGTGTCAAGGCCGGCAGTGGCCTGTACCCCAGCATAACATAAGATGAGCAGTGGCTTGTCTTGTTTTGACCTATGTTACTAGGCATCAGATGAGCTGCTTACCACAGGGGTAGGAATCAGTACTAATAGCGAACCCATCAGAAACCTAACTGACAGCCCATGAGCGACCCTACAAGATGACCCTACGAGATTGACATTTTGTATTGCCTCCAGTACTAGGCAAAGTTTTACCGGTCTGTGCAATATTTTAAGTAATTTGATATTTTTATGTAAATAGTGATTAAAAGTTAAGTTTTATTTAATGCAGCATCTTGCTATTTGATATCAAGGAATTCAAGGAGAGAGGTTCCATTGTTGCCAAAAAGGCTTCAGTGCACTCAAGAAGGACTAGCAAGTGCCAGGACTGTCTCTTAAAAGTGTTTCAGCTTCAGGATCGGGCTACCATCAGTGCAGAGCTTTCTCAGGAATGGCAGCAGGCAGGTGTGAGTGCATCTGCACGCACTGTGAGACTGCGGAGACTCTTGTAGCAATGCCTGGTGTTAAGGAGGGCAGCCACTTCTCTCCAGAAAAAACATCAGGGACAGACTGATATTCTGCAAAAGGTACATGGAATGGACTGCTGAGGACTGGGGTAAAGTAATTTTCTCTGATGAATCCCTTTTACGATTGTTTGGAACATCTGTAAAACAGCTTGTTCGGAGAAGACAAGGATAGCGATGCCACCAGTCTTGTCTCATGCCAACTGTAAAGCATCCTGCAACCATTCATGTGTGGGGCGGCTTCTCAGCCAAGGGAATCGGCTCTCTCACAGTCTTGCCTAAAACACATCCATGAATAAAGAATGGTACCAGAATGTCCTCCAAGAGCAACTTCTCCAACCGTCCAAGAGCAGTTTGGTGATCAAAATTTCCTTTTCCAGCATGATGTAGCACCTTGCCATAAAGCAAAGGTGATAACTTAATGGCTCAGGGAACAAAACATAGAGATTTTGGGTCCATGGCCTGGTAACTCTCCAAATCTTAATCCTATTGAGAACTTGTGGTCAATCTTCAAGAGATGGGTGGACAAACAAAAACCAACAAATTGTGACAAAATGCAACCATTGATTGTGCATGAATGGACTGCTATCAGTCAGGATTTGGTCCAGAAGTTGATTGATAGCTGCCAGGGAGAATTGCAGAGGTCCTGAAGAACACTGCAAACACTGCAAATATTGACTTGCTGCATTAACTCATTCTAACTGACAATAAAAGCTTTTGTTACTCATAATATGATTGCACTTGTATTTCTGTATGTGATAAAAATATCTGACAAACACACATAAAAACCAGATGGCAACATATCATGTGAAAATATAATATTTGTGTCATTCTCAAAACTTATGGCCATGACTGTATATAACATATTTCTATTAGATATTGAATGCAGTTGTTTCTACAAAATGTGGTTTATATTTTGGGAGTTCACTGGTAACATTCACCATAGTACATTTATAGTTGTCACACCTGAACCTAATGGCGAACAAAAGCCAAATAAGAGGATGGTGATTCTATGGATGCTACACCATTCCACTGGTCTACTTTGTTCATTTATCTCCGCAATGTCTAGATACAAGATACAGGTGATATTGGGAAGCAAGAAGACAATTTTGTTTACAAGTCAAGTAAAATTTTCTCTTCCTCATGTCTAGAATAAACAAGTCTTCCTCTGTTCTATGAGATAGTCTGGACCTTCAGCCTGTCAGCTGTGCACTGAAATATTCCATAATATCATTCATATTTGTTCTGAAGAACCCCAGCTGTGCATGACAAACTGTCTTCTGCACACATAGATACGTTGTACACCCAAAGAAGACATCTTTTATGCCATAATCATTCCATCCTCACAGATTTATCACCCACAACTATCTCACTGTACTAAGGAGTGAATGTGCCTAATGATTCCTCGGTAGTTTGACATACAGAAATGGAGTTTTCAATGTAAATACTGCCAAGAATTTGGACAAAATACCTTACAATTAACTTCTCAAGGATAATAGCCTCTTTTGTCTTCAAAGAAATAATGTTTCTGTAACCCAGAGAAGCCTTGAAATGTTCACGGTGAGGAGAGTTGAAAGGTGGAAATCTCCTATTAAGCCATGTTATTAATGTAACGAGGCAGGAACAAAGATTGGAATTATCTGTGGACGTTTCTCGGGAAGTTCATTAGAGTGTAGAAAGCTTCTGCTTTTAATACAAAGAAATGCAATGTGCTTTTAATTATTTATTTTTTTTGCACCACACGTTAAAAACATGTTGTAATCATAGGTTTAAATACTATAAATCATGAGTGTTTTTTATAAAATGAAAACCTTACCTGGAGGAGCCATAGCCCTTCCAATGCATGATAAGCTTGACTGAGCAAACTTGGGTAATTAAAGGAAACCTACCATTTAATTTCATGCATTATGAACCAAACATACCTTGAAGATTCTGTAGCTACAATGAAACAGAACCATATATTGTTTAATGAGTTTAAAATCTTGTTTAATCCCTGAGTTGAGTGGTTTTGCTTAAAAATAAAATTATGACATTCTGGGCCTTGGGAAAGTTGGTTGAGGCAGGCTGCCTACATAAACACATTCCACACAAGCTTGTCATTACACATGGAGCTTAGTCAAGACATGCCCAATCAACCTGAGCTGGATCACTCATACACAGCAGCTGGGGGATGGTGCAGTAATTGATTATTCTGCCTTCAGGCACAACACAGTGATTACATCATCCTTTGGTGCAGTGTATAACTAATGTGCTAGGAAAAGCGCGGAGTCTAGCCACAGAAGCGATACAGCTTCATTATCATAATTTAATAATTGTTTTATCAGCAAAACTTAGCACAGGGATTAAACAAGATATGTCCCTGCATCAGTGTAGCTACAGAAGTCTCGAGGTATGTTTGGTTCATAATGCATCAAATCAAATGGTAGGTTTCATTTAAAGGGTTCTCCAGGAATCAAGAAAAATTCCTTAGGTGGCAGCGGTAGGTACAAGAAAGAAATTATACTTACCCTTCTTCAGGTTCCTCAGCACTGTACAGGCAAAAGTATACCCACAGCCCAGACTACACCCGGGGTTAAAGTGGCCTAGCCCAGATTATTCCCACTAATTTACTTTGACCTTGCCCAGATTATACCTTGGGGTATAAAGTGGGCTAGGCTGAAGTATACCCCCCAGGCCAGAGTATACTCCCATCAGTAGCATTGTGATATACACAAAATTACTCGATTCTTCTTGATTTTATTGGGGATTCAGCTCTGGTAAGTTAAGTGAGAAACCAAACACATAGCCATCAGCCATCACTGTTAGGCTTCATTCCCACATTGAGGTTTTCTGATGAAGTTTTGTAGCAGATGTGGATCCTAACAACAGAACATATAATGGAGATGCTGCTCTTCATCTTATATTTACTCCCCTCCTGGTTTGGACATCAAAGACAGCTTTCTTTTAAAAACCCATTCTTATCTCAGCATTCACATTGCCATATATAGACATTTCTTAAATTACATTTTATTAACCCCTTAACGACCTGGCCTTTTTTTGTTTTTTCATTTCTTTTTTTCACTCCCCACCTTCAAAAATCTATAACTTTTTATTTTTCCATGTAAAGAGCTCTGTGGCGGCTTGTTTTCTGCGTAACAAATTGCACTTCATAGTGACAGTATTTAACCCCTTAGGGACATGGCCCTTTTTCATTTTTGCATTTTCATTTTTCACTCCCCACCTTCAAAAATCTGTAACTTTTTAATATTTCCATGTAAAGAGCTCTGTTTGGGCTTATTTTCTGCGTAACAAATTGAACTTCATAGTGATGGTATTTATTATTCCATGCCAAAATTCAGAATGCAGTGAAAATGATGAAAAAACGCATTTGCGCAGTTTTCTTGTAGGCTTGGATTTTACAGCTTTCACTGAGCGCCCCAAATCACATGTCTATTTTATTCTTTGGTTTGGTACGATCACGAGGATACCAAATTTGTGTAGGTTTTATAATGTTTTCATACATTTAAAAAATTAAAACCTTCTGTACTAATAACTAATAACGTTTTCATACTTCAGTGTACGGAGCTGTGGGTGGTGTCATTTTTTGCTACTTTTAAAGACGATTTTAACGCTTTCATTTTTAGGACTGTATGGGCTTTTGATCACTTTTTATCAAATTTTTTATATTTTTCAAAATGTCAAAAAAGTGTCATTTTCGACTTTGGGTGCCAATTTCTGTTAAACGCTGGGAAAAATCGCTAATATATTTTGATAGATCGGACATTTTGGGACGCATTGATACCTAATGTGTTTAGGATTTTTACTGTTTATTAATATTTATATTTTTTTCACAATTTTTAAATTTTTTTTTACCATTATTTTAGATCCTCCAGGGTAATTTAACCCTGCAGGGTCCGATTGCTAATACTATATACTGCAATACTACTGTATTGCAGTATATAGCTATTTTGCAATGATTTTTAATAGCCTGCCCTCTGGTGGCTATTAGAAATCATTGCACCTGGCAAGCCTACGAGTCTCAATGAGACTCTAGGCTGCCATAGCAACCGATCGCCGTTCTCCGATGACGTTCCAGGGGGCGGCGATCGGGAATCCAAGATGGCGGCCGCCATTTAACTGTAAGTTAGGTGCCGTGGTCGGGTTCGACCGCGGCACTTAACAGGTTAACTGTTAACAGTGACATGCGGGTGTTGGCTGTATTATACAGCCGTTACCCGCTGTGTATGGAGAGAGCTCAGCTCGTGAGCTTTCTCCATACACCCCTTGCCGCGCGAGGACGATATAGTTCGTCCTCGGTCGGCAAGGTGTTAATATTCCCTGCCGTGTACTGGGAAGCAGGAAAAAAATGCAGTGAAAATGGTGAAAAAAGCATTTGCAACATTTTCTTTTGGGCTTGGATTTTACAGCTTTCACTGTGTGCCCCAAATGACATGTCTACTCTATTGTTTGGGTTGGTACAATTATGCAGATACCAAATATGTATGAGTTTTGTAAGGTTTTCATACATTTACAAAAATTAAAACCTCCTATACAAATTTTTTTTTTATTTTGCCATCTTCTGGCACTAATAACTTTTTCATACTTTGCTGTGGGGGTGTCATTTTTTGTGACTTTTGATGTTTTTTTCATTGCTATCATTTGGACTGTATGACCTTTTGATCAATTTTTATAGATTTTTAAAATATTTTTCAAAATGGCAAAAAAGTGCCATTTTTATTTTGGGCGCTATTTTCCGTTAAATGCAGTGCAAAACAGTGATTATATTTTGATAGATCGGGCACTTTGTAATGCTAGGGTTAACACGAGTCAGCCTCGGGTCTTGGGAAGACCTGAGGCTGTCATGGTGACGGATTGCCGCTCCCCGATGACGTCACGGGGAGCGATGATCCTCGGCAAGATTGGCGTTTTCCCATGCACCGCCATCTTTTTGAAGCCGCTGCCAGCTTTGCCGGCGGTGATCGGAGGGAAAACAACCGCAATCAATTGCGGGTGTTACCGGTAAGTCTTTGCTGCAATTTGCAGCAAAGACTTACTGGGTATGCAGAGGGCTCAGCCCGTGAGCACTCTCCATGAATCGGGACCCAATGTGCGCTGTACTATTACGATGCACGTCGGTAAAGGGTTTAAAAATTGTCCCTTTGTGAAAATAATTTCTCATGGATGTCACCATTTTGTACCTTAGAAAGAAGATAGTTGTCCTTGGATACACCTGTTTACGGACATGTGGTGTAAACATGGGGTTCACAATGTGTAAATTAGTACAATTTAAATCAGTGAAATATTAATACTATGTAAATACAACTTTTAAATGTAGCCTAACATATGTAAACTTGATGTAAATGTGTTCAAATTGCATTTACGTAAACATCAAAAAGCTGCATGTTTAGATAGTGTCCTATTCTTAAGCAGACTTGTGTCTGACTACACTAGTGTCTGACTACATTACATACAGCTAGTATTAAAACTCTAAACACATAATGGGGGGGGGGAGAATTTATCATGACTGGGCACATTGGCAGGCATTTATTAATTTGGGGCACGTGGTAGCATGTGAAGCGTGCTATAATTTTCAGTGGGATGTAAGTTGGTGGCGATTAATAATTTGGTGCATGAACAAAAAGGTTTAGAACCTGGGTTTTCCCATTCATGAAGGTGAAATAGAGCTTCCTAGACCAGCTTTTAGCTGCTCAAATTGTGCAACAAAGGAGTCAGAAAACTATAAGCGCAGGAATACCACCAATATTGTGGCGCTGACACTTATAAATAAGGCACAGCAGACACAGTAAGAGAAGTAAAATATTCCGCCAGTTTTCCATTTGAAAGTCAATAATTAATGCCAGCCACGATGTTCCTCCTGCCGTCGCACAATGTCCCAGTGTACTAAGGCCCCTATCACACTAAGAATTGCAGAACATGCCAGAGTGCAATGTGTGGAAAACTTGAAATTTTGGTCAGGTTTTGCAAAAAGTCATTGGTTTTGCGTTTTTCACAGGAATTTTTCTGTATCAATATTTTTATTAGGATATATGCAACGTAATAATTAAAAAATAGAAAACACATTATATAACTCCAGTTTTTACATTATTTAGCATAGTTATGCATAGATAACAGGTTAGAAGTAGCAATTCAACTTTAATACATTTTTCTATGAGTTTTCATGCACAGGCAACACACGTGAAAGACTCATGACTGTGATTTATCTTTTCTATTGCAATTGATCACTGAAAAACGTTTTGCACATGCATGTGTTCAATACAGTTCAATACGTCTCCATTGACTTGTTTCCTGTGGCTTACAAAAGTAGAGAATGCTGGGGTTTTAACACATGTAAATAAAATATTTGCATGAAAAAAATGCACGGCTGACAAAACCCATTGAATAGAATGGGTCAGAGTGCAAGTCAGATCTGCATGTCAAAAACACAAATAGAAAACAACCCTTAAAAATACAAGTGTGCTATAAATTTTGTGTGGGTCCTGGTGCACGTTATAGAAACAGTGCAACCACAACCCACTCCCCATCCATTTGGTGTAGGTGGAAATAAACAGCAAGGAATTGGGAAATTTCCATTGCATAGCAGCCATGGCAAAATCCCACAATAGACTGGTATCGCTTTAACCATAAAACTTCTTGAAACTTATAAAGGTGAGAAAACTAGTGAAGTGATAACATTAAGGTCTTCATGTATAGGGTCTAGGTTATTTCATACCTCCTGGTATAGAGTTTATCCCCTGGGTATATATTCAGGCCTTCTACACCAAGCCAGAATTTCCAGTGGGTCACAGGACCCACTTCAGCCAATGAGTGGCCTCTTCGGACCTGAGGACAACAATGATGTCCTGTGGTCCAAGGAGGCCACTCATTGACCAAAGCAGGTCTTGTGGCTTTCCCCTTGAACTTTGAATGCCAGAACTGTGACCTAAGTATGAGTTCTTAATTTTTTTCCCAACTTAATTTTTTACAGGAATCTTGAGCGTAGTAATGTCAGACCACAAAAGAAGATGATTTCTAACTTAAAGGATACTTATCTCCTCTCTATCTGATATCTAGGGGGGCTGGGAAAACCCATGCAAGTAAGATGTCAACCTTACCTGCAGTTTTAAACTAATGTTTATGAGGTCTTAACAGAACCAAACACTAAAAAAATGAGAGGCATATAGTGGGCATATATTGGTACCGTATCATGCAGCTCACAATATACAGTACATACAGATAATACATTGTTCATGCTCACATATAAACCCAACCAGACTCTATGGTTCAAATATGGAGTATGCTATTTTGTGGAGTACACCTGACTGTTTAGGGAAGGTACCCTTAGACTGCGGGCTGATGTTATTAGATGCAAAAGAGTTAAAAGTTTGGGTACTATTGCGCTTTAATATGGTTGGTAACCTGTGCCTTTATGTACCTGTACCTCATGACGTTCTCCCTTCCTACAGGGGGTTTATATGGATGATGACTCAATGTTATGCTTATATTTTGTCACAATTTGTTGGTTTTTGTTTGTCCACCCGTCTCTTGATGATTGACCACAAGTTCTCAATGGAATTAAGATCTGGGGAGTTTCCAGGCCATGGACCCAAAATCTCTATGTCTTGTTCCCTGAGCCATTAAGTTGTCACCTTTGCTTTATGGTAAGGTGCTCCGTCATGCTGGAAAAGGCATTGTTGATCACCAAACTGCTCTTGGACGGTTGGGAGAAGTTGCTTTTGGAGGACATTCTGGTCCCATTCTTTATTCATGGATGTGTTTTTTAGGCAAGACTGTGAGAGAGCCGATTCCCTTGGCTGAGAAGCAACCCCACACATGAAAGCACACATGATGCTTTGCAGTTGGGCTGAGACAAGACACTGATGGTATCGCTCACCTTCTTCTCCGAACAAGCTGTTTTCCAGATGTTCCAAACAAACGGAAAGGGGATTCATCAGAGAAAATGACTTTACCCCAGTCCTCAGCAGTCCACTCCCTGTACCTTTTGCAGAATATCAGTCTGTCCCTGATGTTTTTTCTGGAGAGAAGTGGCTTCTTTGCTGCCCTCCTTGACACCAGGCCTTGCTCCATGAGTCTCCGCCTCATAGTGCATGCACTCACACCTGCCTGCTGCCATTCCTGAGCAAGATCTGCAATGCTGGTAGCCCGATCCCAAAGCTGAAACACTTTTAAGAGATGGTCCTGGTGCTTGCTGGTCCTTCTTGGGCGCCCTGGAGCCTTTTTGGCAACAATGGAACCTCTCTCCTTGAATTCCTTGATGATGTGATAGATTGGTGACTGAGGTGCAATCTTTCTAGCTGCGATACTCTTCCCTGTTAGGCCAGTTTTGTGCAGTGCAATGATGACAGCACATGTTTCTTTAGAGATAACCATGGTTAACAGAAGAGAAACAATGATGCTAAGCACCAGCCTCATTTTAAAGTGTCCAGTGGTGTGATTCTTACTTAAAGGAGTTATCTGGGTTTTAAAAATTACTTAGGGCCGGGCTGGGGTGGGCTATTTAAAAATAATAAACATGTACTTACCTCCACCGGTGCCGCCAATGTCCCACGCCGCTGTCCCTTCGATCCATGGCCCTGTTTGTTTAAAGGGGCACAAAAGATGCACGCAGGTAGCTTCTGGCTGGCAATTTGGCCAGCTCCTCCCATCCGCCCCTATCTCTCATCGTTGTAAGCGCTGGGAGATGGTGTCGGATGGGAGCTTCCGGCCCTTGTAATGAACGGTCGAGTTAAGTAAACATTTATTATTTTTAAATAGCCCACCCCAGCCCTAAGTAATTTTTAAGACCCAGATAACCCCTTTAATCATGACAGATTGATCTCCAGCCCTGTCCTCATCAGCTGTCATCAGCAATCACTGAAACGATGTTAGCTGCTCCTTTCAAGGCAGGCCTGCAATTAAGTTGAAATGTGTTTTGGGGGAAAAAGTTCATTTTCTAGGCAAATATTGACTTTGCAATTAATTACTGTTAAGCTGAACATTCTGGAGTATATGCAAACATCCATTATAAAACCTGATGCAGTAGACTTTGTAAAAATTAACATTTGTATCATTCCCAAAACTTATAGCCACTTATTTTCCACCCAGCAAGAGGTGTCTGTTATATTTTGGAAGTTAAATTATATGGTTAAAGTTTACTGATATTTGTGTTATGGGTAAGTGCCCTTACAGGTGGTTTACATAAGGCGTTTTGTTGCATGCCCTCCAGTCTATACAAAATTGTAAAGTATAAAATGTAAACACTGTGTGGTACTTTTATTAATTGTGAGCCTATTGCTGGCCTATCCCCCTGTATGGCAGCGGAATATATCACAACTTTTTGGTTGGAGGGATATATTGGGAAATTCTACCAATATATGACTCTAACATTAGACTCCTACATCCTAACCAGTACACACATAAACAGTAACCCTATATACATCATAAAATATACACATATACACTTATATTCACATTCCCTGAAGATATGCACAACCCACATTTAAACACATTATTTGTGCAAGGAAAACATGTATACACATTCAAAATTCACATACACATTCACATGCACAAACATACACATTCCTGGAAAACATACAATCATACATACACAGGCTACAATATATGGAGGATGAGGAGAGCGGCCTTATGGATGGAAGAGGAGAGGGCCAGAATGTATGAAGGAGGAAGAGGGGACCACAGTGTATGGAGGAGGAAGAGAGGACCACAATGTATGGAGGAGGAAGAGAGGACCACAATGTATGGAGGAGGAAGAGAGGACCACACTGTATAGACAATAGATATGTTAACTGTTGCCCTCCTAGGCAGTGGTCCAAACTGAAATAGAAGTAGTGATAAATATACCCCATAGTATGCTATCTGCAGACACATTGTTCGGCCATTGGTTTGGCCTCACCTGGAATATGCCGTCCAGTTCTGGGCCCCAGTCCATAAAAAGGATGCCCTGGAGCTGGAGAGAGCACAAAGAAGAGCCACAAAAATTATAAGGGGTATGGAGGGTCTCAGTTATGAAGAAATATTAAAACGACTAGATTTATTTAGTCTGGAAAATAGACAACAAAGAGGGGACATGATTAAATTATACATGTATAGATATGGGAATGGTCCATACAAAAAATATAGTGAAAAGTTTTTCCAGATCACATCTAAAGACAAGGGGAAACTGTCTCTGTCTGAAGAAAAAAAGGTTTAATCACCTGAGGCGACAGGGCTTTTTTACTATGAGAACTGTCAATCTGTGGAATAGCCTGCCGCAGGCGCTGATCACAGTAGGGACAGCAGAGAGCTTCAAGAAGGGTCTAGATGCCTTTTTACACCTAAATAACATTGATGGTTATGTTATATAGAATATAATATATAGAATTGTTTCCCCTAAATCCAGTCCTCATCCAATCCTTTCCCTTCCTTGGTTGAACTTGATGGACATGTGTCTTTTTTCAACCATATAAATTATAATACTATGATACCATGATTGTTGCAGTGCAGGTGGAGCTGAGCAAATTTTTACATATAATTCTATTTGCAGCCACATTGCTATAAACCAGGAGGAGCTGAACAGATTGTACATAGAGTCCTATTGTCAGATAGTATGTTATAGAACTGGATGATGTGAGCAGATGGTACATAATGCTTTATTTACAGACAGCCTGTGCCTGTATTTTCATGTTTCTTCATGGGCAAATGTTCAGTTTAACCTGTTATTTTAATATTTACTCCTTCTATGTTTGCTCTTGTCATGGGGCAGCATCATCAGTGAATGATAGCTACAGCACAGATGTAGCCAGGTTTAACTTGACAGCTAACAAACAATTACCTAACTTATAGCCCACTGTATCAGAGCTTGCCAGGTTAAGGCTATATTCACACTGCCTTTGCCCGCCCGTACCGTACCGTACCGTAGCGGGCAACGGCAGTGTACGGGGAGAGGAGGAGGAGGTGAGCGCAGCTCACCCCCGCCCCTCTCCATAGCAACCTATGGCGCACGGCGCCGTATTACGGGAAAAGATAGGACAGGTCCTATCTTTTTCCCGGGTACGGAACGGTACGGTGCCGCACGTGTGCTGCACCGTACCGCTCCCGTAGGGTGCCGTGCGCCCATAGAAGTGTATGGGGGACGTATATCGGCCGTATATACGTCGGCCGTATATACGTCCCCCATACGTTAGTGTGAATGTAGCCTAAATAGAAATTCCCTGGAGGGGCCAAGGCAGGGGTCAGAGACATAGAAAATTAGCCTGATAAAGTTCATCATTCCCAAGGCTTCCAGCGACTTTGTTAAAGCTACTAGTTGGGCCGAAAGTGTCAGCAGTCATATGACCATAAAATGTCAGTTGGGCAGCATCTATTAAAGGGGTTGTGCGAGACAAATAAAAAATACATAAAGTTGTACCTTCCTCTGCGGTCCTTCCCAGCGCCACCATCTCTTGGTCCGTAAACCAACAGCTTTGAATAGCTACTGACTAGTCGAGTTGGCAGGCCATGCCGACCAGACACCATTCCCAGTACTTTACTCTAGTGATTTAGAAATTATATGTTCTGGCAGGGAGACTTGCTCATATATCCAGACACTGGAAATCTTCTTATATTTGTTATCCACAGACTTCTTCTAATATCAACTTTTAACATTTTGCTAATGAGCCAGAAGGGCTCTGGGGTTGTTACCAGAACTCCCCTCCGTCTTCACAGGCCCCTTTCCACTGAGACATGCTCTTGCACGGGAAAGAGGCCATGGATAACAGACATAAGAAGGTTACCACAGTCAGGTAGCATAGATCAAGGCAACCTTTAAAGGAAACCTGACATCACGGAGGTCACTTTATATGAAGACAGGTTTCATTATCGTATGGCAAGTTCATTTCAAAACTGCCTTTGTCAGCATAAATCCAGTGCTATTTATGGGTAAATCTCTTTGCTAAAGATAGGTTTTTAATTTCCCTGGTGAGGGATGCATAGGTTAGCCGGTCTCTATCAGGAGTTGGCGGGGGGCGTGGCCTGAAGCTGAGGAGTATGGAAGCATAGCTCCACTGACTTAGAAAACAGCTTTTCCATTTTAAAGAGCAACTGATGTTTAAAATTTCCACTTCAAATGTAAAAGGGCTCAATAGCCCACTTAAGAGATCACTAATGTGGAGGGAGTATCAAACACTTAAATGTGACATTCTCTGTGTCCAAGAATCCCATCTTAAGGTAGATGATTTCTATAGAATTAAGCACAACCATTTTCCACATATTTTTATGCTCCAGGTGATGGGAAAAGAAGAGGGTTTTTATTGCTGTTTAGGATACTCTGGCTTTCCAACTAGTCAAATATCTACCCGATCCTAGAAGTCGCTACGTTACCCTACAATGCTTTATTAACAACGTGCAGTATACCATCACCAACCCTTATGCCCCTAACACCAAGCAGAACAAATTTGCACAATATATTATTGATAAAACTCTCTCCAATAGTTATGGTGCAGTACTACTTTGTGGAGACTTCAACGTGGTTCAATGGCCTAGATAAGATAAATCTCCAATCAACCCTAGAGACAAAAAATCAACCATAGCCAATACTTTAACTAACAGCTGACACCCCAGTGTAACACCCACGGTCGGAGTGGGCTCCGATCGTGGGTGTTTAACCCGTTAAATGCCTTCCAGGGGCCTTTCCCCCATGATCGGCCCTCTCGCTGTCTTCCGGTGGTGCCGATCATTACTATGGCAGTCTTGGGGTTCGATGCTTGAAAGATGGCGTGTCTGACGTCATCTTAAAGGCACAGTGTCAGCCTATGCAAATGCATAGGCTGACAATGCTAATGCCCTGCAATACATAAGTATTGCAGGGTATTATCATGAACAAGCAATCAGATGATTGCTTGTTCATGTCCCATGGTGGAAGTAATAAAACAAGTAAAAAATGTTATGATTGCTTGTTCATGTCCCATGGTGGAAGTAATAAAAACTGTAAAAAAATGTTTTTCAATTAAAATTTGACTAACAAAGTAATAAAAATGCTCATAAGCCCCAAAACACATAAAAATACCTATAATGCACAAAAAATGTCTAAATCATAACACAAACCCCACATATATAGTATCACCATGTCCGTAACAACCCGTAGATTAAAAGTAAATAATTATTGAACCCGCATGATGAACGCCGTAAAAATAAACAGTTTAAAATCCGCCAAAAATTATGATTTTTACCTATTTAATACCACAGAAAATGCAATATATAGTAATAAAAAAAATATGTACTCCAAAAATGATACTGTTGCAAAGTACAACATGCCCCGCAAAAAACAAGCCATCAACCAGCTCTATAGCCAAAAAAGTAAAAATGTTATGCCATTCAGAAGACAGCAATGCAAAAATGATAGATTTTTCCCCCCATTTTATGGGGGGTTTTATGTGGAAAATTTAGTAAAACATAAGAAAAAATATTCATGTATTGTAATAACCAATAGAATAAAGATAATATGATTATTAGGCTATACGGTGAACACCAACAAAAAAAAAAGTTTAAATTGCAATACAGAATTGATGCCCCCCCCCCCTTCCTCAACAAAATGTTAATACATTTTCAACAATAGGGGATACCAACCCCAAAATGGTAACACTGGAAAAAGCATCTCATTCCGTAAATAAAATGCCATCACATGGCCCCAATAACGAAAAACTAAAATTTTATAGCCTACAAAAGGGGCCAATGAGAAAAATAAAATCCTGGCAGCTGCAGGGCGCTCCTTCCCTTCTGCGCCTCGCCGTACGCCCCTAAAACAAGTCACGGCCACATGTGGGGGGTCTCTGTACTCGGGAGAAATTGCATAACAAATTGTATGGTGGGTTTTCTCTTTTTATCTTTTGGAAATGTGTAAATTTTAGGGCTAAATGAACGTATAACCTACAAAATGTGACCATTTTATATTTCACCTCCATTTTCATTTAATTAATATGAAGATCTCAAGGGGTTAACAATCTTCCTAAAAGCTGTTTCTGATAGTTTGAGGGGTGCAGATTTGAAAATTGGTTGATTACTTAGGGGTTTTTTAATGCAAAATATTTAAAATTTCATTCAAAACAATAATTATCCCTAAAATAGTAAATTCTGAAAATACGGAAAATCAATATTCGATTTGTAAGCCGCGCGACATGAAAATAAATTATCCAGATTCAAAAATTATGAAAACGGAAAGTAGACATATGGGAAATGATATTCAGCTTATTTAAGTGGTAAATCTATCTGCCTGAAGACGCAACAATTTAGAATTTTGGAAATTCTTCATTTTTTCTTTCTTTTTGTAAATAACTGCAAAACTTATCAGCCAAAACTTACCACTAAAATGAAGTACAACATGTGAGGAAAAAACAATCTCAGAATCTCTTTGATAAATAACAGTTTTTCAAAAGCGACACATATCAGAATACAAAAAAATGGGGCTGGACCTTTAGCTATAAACTGGCTATGTCCTTAAAACATCCCACAGGATGTTTAACACTTTGTATTTATTAGTTTAGTTAAGAATTTGCAACTATTATCTACCTTAGCTCTTAGTGTCCTTGCTCTATAACTTTGTTGCTGAATGGCTTTGTTCATAAATGCTTCCACTTTTCAATAATACCACTCGCAGTTCACTGGAGAATATCTGTTATGTTCCATTGATGCCTCCTCCCCTCCACCTCACTCATCCCCATATTTCTGCCTCTACCCTGCTCACTCCTCCAACATAACTCAGCTCACCGCCGCAAGGGATAAGTGAGTGAGAGGGGAGGAGGCATCAACGAGAATGAGACATGTGCTTTGGAGCTCCCCCCCCCACACACACACACACCCCAGGGACTCACCACACAGGAAACCAGGTAATAAAAAGTTTTATAAAGCAGCGCATGATCATGAAATTTTTAAAATCAACATTGCATAGGCTACTGGAACCTGTCATCATGTAAAAATGACCTTCCTTTCAAACTTCCCTTTAAAATCAAATAAAAATGATAAGGTAGATTTATCAGGGCTTCTACGCCAATTTTCAGTCATACAAGTCCTGAAATAATTATTTAATCCTTAACTCCAAGTCCACTTCAAGTGGGTGCATAGGGCCGTAAAGCGGGGCAGACCCGGTGGCTGTCCTACACTACAGCCAGCAAAGTTACATGAGCCAGGGTGGTGCTGACTTTAACTCCACCGCAGCCGCTCTGCCAAATACATCAGGAGTACATAACCTCCTAATTTATCTGGCAGCACATTGTCACATGATAAATGCCCAAAATTGTTCCTTTAGCTACATTAATTATCTTGGATACATAAAAGCCAATCATATGATATTTTTAGTATCCTCTGTATTACTGCTGAGAGTCTATACATGAAAAAGTGGGTAACACATACGCTTCAAGTGTAATGTGTCCCAGTTTCGCCATTTAAAATATTTGATTGGATACATTAATGTATTATTAAAGGAAATATTTCTTTCTCTGTCACTTACTATTAATGTTATCCTTCAATGATTGTATACAACAATAGTGAGGCAGTACTCTGAAGACTGAAAATCCAATAAGGTCCATCAATTCATAATGCTAAGTACATTTTCATCTTTATGCCAGTTCTATTGACTATGAAAGCTATGAAAGGGAGGTTGCCAAAAGTCGGAAGCTCAGTCTTCTGTATAACACTTGTTCTGAAGAATTGCTGCTCTGCTAATATTCACACAACTGAAGATTGAGCTGTAGTAGCCTTGCACTGGAATCATTCCTACACATGGTACTTGGGGAATGGAGGATACGTCCCTTCTGTGATTTCAGGACCCTTGAAAGACCTTCAAAGGTCCTGAAATGGCTCTTGTGTACATGTGTATTGAGAGCAGAAACAGGTGTACAGGGATGGCCGGTGCACCGGATCTCCCTGGGTCAGCAGGACATCAGCCCCGCTGCCCGGGCATCATCACCTCTCTCTTCACGATCCAGAAAACAGCGTTCACTGCTTTCCCTGCAGGACCTGCGATGATGTCATGATCACATGACTTGCAGGGGGAAGCAGTGCACGGAGCTGCAGGAGTGAGGTGAGAGGGAGAACATAGGAAGATCTACATGGGCACATAACAGGAGTGTCTGTGTGGGGCACATTGCAGGGGGATCTGTGTGGGGTACATTACAGGGGGATCTGTGTGGGGCACATTACAGGGGGATCTGTATGGGGCACATTACAGGGGGATCTGTATGGGGCACATACAGGGGGATCTGTGTGGGCACATTACAGGGAGATCTGTGTGGGGCACATTACAGGGGGATCTGTGTGGGCACATTACTGGGGGACATTACACGGGGATGTGCGTGGGGAACATTACAGGGGGGCTGTGAGAAAGGCACATTACAGGGGGATCTGTGTGGGGCACATTACAGGGAGATCTGTGTGGGGCACATTACAGGGAGATCTGTGTGTGGGGCACATTACAGGGAGATCTGTATGTGGGGCCCCACACACCTCGCCGTGTAATGTCCCCCATAATGTCTCCTACACGATCCCCACTGTAATGTGCCCCCCACCATCCCCTGATATGTGCCCCACACAACGATCTCCGTTAATGTGCCCCACACAGATCCCCTGTAATGTGGCCACAAACACTATCCCCCTGTAAGTGCCCCACACAACTATCCCCCGTAATTGTCCCCCACACATTCATCCACAAATGTCCCCCTTGTAATTCTCCCTGTAATGTGCCCCAACACGACCCCTGTAATGTGCCCTCCACACAGACCCCCCTGTAATTGTTCCCCACACAACCTCCGTGAATGTCCCCCAGTAATGTGCCCCACCAGATCTCCCTGTAATGTGCCCCACATATATCCCCCTGTAATGTGCCCCACACAATACTCCCTAATGTGCCCCACACGATCCCCCTGTAATGTGGCCCCACAACCAGATCCCCCTGTAATGTGCCCCACTACAGTATCTCCCTGTATGTGCCCACACACAATTCCCTCACCTGTAATGTGCCCCACACAGATCCCCTGTAATGTGCTTTCTCAAGCCCCCCTGTAAAGTTCCCGCACGCACATCCCCGTGTAATGTCCCCTAATGCCCCAGTAATGTGCCCACACAGATCCCCCGTGTAATGTGCCCCACACAGATTCCCCCTGTAATCGCAGTTCCCCGTAACGCCCCACACAGATCCCTCTGTAATGCCCCCACACACAGACCCCCCCTGTAATGTGCCCCACACAGATCCCCCATGTATGTCCACACTCCCTGTAATGTGGCCCCCAACAGATCCACCTGTAATGTGCCCCATACAGATCCCCCTGTAATTGCCCCAACAGATTCCCCCTGTAAATGTGCCCACACAGAGCCGGCTCTGTGTGGGCACATTTACAGGGGGAATCTGTCTGGGCACTTACAGGGGGATCTGTATGGGGCACATTACGGGGATACTGTATGGGGGCCACATTACAGGGGATCTGTGTGGCCACATACAGGGGGATCTGTGTGGGGCACATTACAGGGGGGGTCGTGTGTGGGGGCCATTACAGGGGATCTGTGTGGGGGCGCATTACGGGGACATCTGTGTGGCGGATTACAGGGGGAATCTGTGTGGGGACATTACACGGGGGATCTGTGTGGGCACGATTACTGGGGTTGGGGACATTACACGGGGATGTGCGTGGGGAACCTTACAGGGGGGCTGTGAGAAAGCACATTACAGGGGATCTGTGTGGGGCACATTACAGGGAGGGATATGTGTGTGGGGCACATACAGGGAGATACTGGTAGTGGGGCACATTACAGGGGGATCTGTGTTGTGGGGCCACATTACAGGGGGATCGTGTGGGGCACACAATTAGGGGATATTGTGTGGGGCACATTACAGGGGGATCTATGGGGGCACATTACAGGGGGATCTGTGTGGGGGCACATTACTGGGGGACATTACACGGAGATGTGTGTGGGGAACATTACAGGGGGGCTGTGTGGAAGGCACATTACAGGGGGGCGTGTTGGGGCACATTACTGAGGGAGAATTACCAAGGGGGACATTATTGGATGAATGTGTGGGGGACAATTACAGGGGGATGGTGTGGGGCACATTACAGGGGGATAGTGTTTGTGGCCCACATTACAGGGGATCTGTGTGGGCACTTAACGGAGATCGTTGTGTGGGGCACATATCATGGGGATGGTGGGGGGCACATTACAGTGGGGATCGTGTAGGAGACATTATGGGGGACATTACACGGAGATGTGTGTGGGGAACATTACAGGGGGGCTGTGTGGAAGGCACATTACAGGGGGGCTGTGTTGGGGGCACATTACTGAGGGAGATTACAAGGGGGACATTACTGGATGAATGTGTGGAGACATTACTGGGGGCTATGTAAGGACATTACTGGGGGGATGTGGGGACATTCCTTGGGGTGTGTTCACACGTGCCAGTAGGAAGGGCCTAGATTTGATCTCACATGAGTTTCCAGTGATGATTATGTGATGGATAACGAGCGCCTGGTCTCTTGTATTTGTTTAAATGCAATTGTGTGAGCACAGCCTAAGGGTGATGTCACACGTGGCGTTTTTTGGTCCGTTTTTAAGCATTCCGTTTTTGAAAACGCATCCGTTTTTGACAGGTTTGACCAATTATCTAAATTCAAACTGGTCAAAAACGGATGCGTTTTTTGACGGGCTGCTTAAAAATGGCCAAAAACGTGTTCAAAACAGCATGTGTACATCACCCTTACAGTATTTTGGGAGTGTGTTAGGGGCAGCAGCAGGACAACACTGTCAGGGTACAGTCACACATTGGTTCTCCGAAGTTGCGTTCACATGTTGCAGTTACAACTGCATCACAATCAGTTTTGAGGTGGTTTTAGGAGCAGTTTTGTTAATTTAACATGTAAAAGACATGAACTGGTGAATTTAAGTTTGAAGGGGAAACTTGTTCCACAAATGTCTTTCACCTGTTAAAATAACAAAACTGCACCTAAAACCACCTCAAAACTAATTGTGATGCAGTTGTAACTGCAACATGTGAACATAACTACGAAGAACCAAGATTTTGGGATAATGAAGGACATAAGTTGTCTGTGTGGTGAACTCCACAGAAAGGAGACGTGGTGATGCTGAGCCCAAGGGTGGTTGCACATGTGGCGTTTTGAACCCGTTTTTGGAAAATGCATCCATTAAGATGATTGGTAAAACCCAACAAAAACAGATGCGTTTTCAAAAACGTATGTGTTTTTTAACGGACTGAAAAGGCCTGACTAAAAATGGACTAACAACGGGTTCAAAACATCACGAGTTTCACTACCCTAATAATGAAGTGGACATGTCACCTGCAGTCACTGGATGTAAGCCAAATGTGAGGAAGTTATGTACAGTAGGGGGCATTACTGAAAGTCTGATACAAATGCATTGGGGCCCATGCCCTGGATCTTTTTCCACCCTAGCAACGCCCCTGGTGAGGGTCCTTCTCAGTATAAAATTTGTTGGGTAGTTTTTGTGGCCATGGTCCCCAGGCTACCACCCAAATTTCCTATATTATAATCTACTGCTGTAGCCACTATGCACTGGACAGGACCTTCTGATTGTGGATTCATCCTCTATTTACCATCTGACAAAAAACCTGAAAAGGGTTGTCTCATGGATTCAATTACTAATAATTTCTACTATTTGTAATTTTAAAGAAACTAAAAATATATGGCAAGTATAAGTTTTAATTAGTATCCCTTGCAGTTACCTACTCAGGCATGCTTAGTAGAGTTCACAATTTTAACCTGGCTTTTCTATTGTCCTGAAACCCTATTAAGCTTTGTAAAAAGAAGCTAGAAAAAAATAATTCACTGTTCTACAAAAGAAGTGAGAATTGATTTCATATACTAGTACGTTCCTGTATGTTCCTGTTTACCTCACAGGAGAACTGTCTGCTGAGCTGGTTTCCCTAACATCGCATATGATGGCAGTTTTCTACAAGCTCCATATAGCCAACCCCAAAGTTAGGGCCCAACTCTTTAAAAAGGTAAAAAAAATGCATATACATACTATAAATTAAATATTCAGAGAGCAAGGGTTAATAGTGATGGATTCTTTGTCGCTGTCGCCATGTCATGTGGCTGTCTTGCCATAACATAAAAACATTCTGTGACTTGTCTGCACAATGAATGTGGCTGAGCTCCATATGGCACATTTGGCTGAAACTTTCTTTCTATAGGCATTAGGTATTTGGCACAGGACTTTGGGCAAGTAACTATTGATGTCTCTGTTTTTGGATCAATATTTGCATTTTTAGGTGGCAGTTTAAGGTAGATGAGGGCATAAACAAATTTTCCCCAGTAGTTTCCCTCTTCATTTGTTTTATTATCATCATTTTTTTCTCTTACAAAGAGTTGTGGCACATGTTCTATGCACTGCACAGTGTCGCCTCTGTTGGAATTTTATATTAATTTACAAAAAAGGATCTATTACTAGTATAATAATTAAAAAAATACAATAGAGAATCCAAAAAAACTTAAAGGTTATGTATAAAGTGTTCAGTAGACTGCAACACTTGTTTTGTAACAGATCCATTTATTTGTTGCCAATGCTCCCTTTCTGGCAAACACAATTCATGAAGTCTCCCCATCTTTCCAGAAAAGAGAATTTGTATTTACTGATTGTGAGTCCCCCTGCCTGCCCCCTGCTGCAGAAACATGGTAGTGATGCCGGTGGTGGTCATAGAACTATATCATTATTTTGTTTCCTTAACCTTCACTAGTATATTTTTATCTGAATTGTCTTCCATTAAAATGTATTATCGGTAAATGAAATAAATGAAGTTTTACTAATGTGCAAAATCCTTTTCTGACTACCCGCCTGTTTAAGATGGAATTCCTAGCAGATGCTGCCATCATGTGGTAGACTGCACAAGTACCACGTACAGTACCATTTACTTTTTATATGTTCCAAAGCTTTCAACTGTAAGTGTTGTCCCGTGTTGACTATTTTTTTTCACAAAGATTCAAATAAAAGACTTGTGCCCAAAGCACCCAACACCTCAGGGGCTCCACCTGTGCAGATCATGAAAGCATGAATCAATATTTAACACTGGATGTTCAAATTAACTAAACAGTTTGCATCTCCTTTATCGTATCTCTGAACTCTGAAAATATAAAAGTCGCGAGGAACAAAGATTTTGTAACTGGTGTAAGGAAAGCACCTACACTGCAAATCAACACAGAATTTCCTAAATCTCAAGCTCTATGCGTAGTTCTACCTGAATATAGACAACCATGAGTAAAATTGCAGTATTGTAACCTTATTTCCTAAATTGTATACAGGCGGTCCCCTACTTAAGGGCACCAAACTTACAGACTACCCCAAGTTACAGACAGACCCCTCTGCCAACTGTGACCTCTGGTGAAGCTCTCTAGATACTTTCCTTTCGTTTCAGGCTGCAATGATCAGCTGTAAGGTGTCTGTGATGAACTTTTATTGATAATCCTTGGCCCCATGACAGCCCAAAATTTAGAAAAACCAATTGTCACTGGGACAAAAACATTTTTTGTCTGGCGCCACAATTATAAAATATACAGTTCTAACTTACATACAAATTGTAACCCGAGGACTGCCTGTATATTCTACTACATTTATATAGGTTTTATAATGTTTTCATACAGTTACAAAAATTAAATCCTCCTGTACAAAACAATTCTTCATTTTGATATCTTCTGGTGCTAATAACTTTTTCATACTTCTGTGTACGGAGATGTAATTGGAGTTATTTTTTTGCGACTTGAGATGACGTTTTCAATGCTGCCATTTTGAGGACTGTACAGCTTTTTGATCACTTTTGATCACTTTTTTTTGCTTTTTGATGTTGCAAAATGACAAAAAGTAGAATTTTTGACTTTGGCCGCTATTTTATGGGAATAACAGTCATTATATTTTGATAGATCAGACAGAACTGTATTATCTATGGAGGTCATTCTGCATAGTCTGAATTTGTCCTCCTTCTTTCAACTGTATTGGTGACCTCAAGGGGCCAGTATGATTGAAAGATGTGGAAAAACAGGTAGCAATAAGTTACTACCGTATATACTCGAGTATAACCCGAGACCCCTAATTTTACCACCAAAACCTGAGAAAACCTATTGACTCGAGCATAAGCTGAGGGTGTAGTATACAGCCAGCCAGCCCCATGTAGTATACAGCCAGCCAGCCCCCATGTAGTACACAGCCAGCCCCCATGTAGTATACAGCCAGCCCCCTGTAGTATACAGCCATCTCCCTGTAGTATACAGCCAGCCCACTGTAGTATACAGCCAGCCAGCCCCCCTGTATGCCAAGCACTCACTCACAATGCCCGTCGCGGCTCCCAATCCTCAGCGCTGCTCCTCTTCTTTCTTCTCTTTGCTGTAATAGCTGGTAGAGTCACATCCATGCAATTTGCCGATCGGCGCACACTATGCTGTGGCGTTGTCATCATAGCGACACCACCACATCAGAGTGTGCGCCGGCCCGCAGATTGCATGGATGCGACTCTGCTGGCTAGAGAAGAAAGAGAAGAAATAGAGAAGAAAGAAGAGAGAAGAGGAGCCGCCGGGAGTCATGCAAAGGATCGTGAGCCGCTCCAAAGAGTTTATTTTTTAAATTAACTGGTGTATAAGCCAATGTGCGGTTTTTCATTACATTTTTTTTGTGCTTAAAAACTCGACTTTTTCACTTTTCATTGCATTTTTTGTGGGATGAAATAGGTAAAAATCATAATTTTTTGGTGGGTTTTAATTGTTTTTTATGGTGCAGGTTCAATAATAATATTTTTAATTCTACGAGTCGTTATGAATGCGTTGATTCTATATGTAGGGTTTGTTTTGTGATTTTGACTTTTTCACATTATATTTCTTTTTATGTTAATGAGGCTTAGGGGCATTTTTAGTAATTTATTAATTTATTTTATTTAGGATCTTTTTAAAACATTTTTATTAATTCCACCATGGGACATGAAATAGCAAATCATCTGATTGCTTCTTCATGAGCTTATGCATACTGTTGACTGAAACTGTGCCTTTAAGATCATGTCACAGATCGGACCCCAGGGCTATCATTGAAATGATAGGCGCCCCCAGAAGATGGCGTGGAGGGCTCATTATGGGGGAGAGACCTCGAGCAGGAAATTTAAATGGTCTTGTTGACTGTGGCATTTAACAGGTTTACAGTGGCGTAACTAGAAGAGGCTGTGCCCCATTAAATATTTGTGAATTGGGCACCCCTTCTCCACTTAAAAAATATACATGGTATACACTCCTATGAAAACAGATTTATATACTTACATATACAGTATATAAACATACAGTATAAACATACATACAGTATATACTCACCAGATATAAATACATATACACAAATACATACAGTACCATGTACACCCATGTAGCATATACACATAACATATACAGCAAATACACACATACATACAATAGCATATACAGACATACAGCATATACACACACATACATTATATACACACACATAGATTCTAAACACACACATACAGCATACACCCAATAACCCAGATGTCGGGGCCCCCTCACACTGTGGGCTCAACGGCGTCCACTATGGCTGTTACCACTGTAGTTACACCCCTACATTTTAAACACCCACGATCGGAGCTCGCTTTGATTTCGTGCTGAACCGCCATCAGCTCAGTGCCAAATATGTTGGACTCTGAACATTAAGAGGTTAATGGACACAGTGCAAAGTGTGCTTCGGGGCGCAAATCATGGGGATGGCAAATTGAGCTATGATAAGTCATGGCTGGGAGAAGTCACAATAACATACTGTACCTGATGTGCTGTTGTGATATATTTGATATATGTATGTGTGCTGTATATTAATTGCTGGTAAATATTTGTATGTGCAGCATAGTTACTTGTCAGGCTAGCAGGTGTGGATCCTCTGGACCACTGCAGACGGAGACACAAGCCACTACCTGGGACTGGAGTCTAAGTGGTACCCGGTTTTCACCAGAGCCCGCCGCAAGGCAGTTTAGACAAGCTGCGGCGTGGTACCACCAGGTCATTCCTCAGGCGTGACTTGTCTGCAGTGGCGGCCAAGGTCGAGGTACAGAGACGGCAGACAATCTCGAGGTCAAAGTCCAGGCACAGGGTCAGGGCAGGCGGCAGAGATGCAATGTCAGAGTCCGATCCAGGGTCAGCAACAAGAGGTCCAAGCAGATGGGTACGGGAACACAGCACACAGGACAGCAGCACGGAGGAACACTGGTACACAGGAACACGGAGGAGCTTAGGTAACACAGGAACACGGAGGGACTCAGGAACGCTGGAGACACAGGAGGCACAGGAACACAGGAAACACAGGAGGAACAGGAACGCAGGAGACACAGGAGGAACAGGAACGCAGGAGACACAGGAACGCAGGTAAATCGCAGGAAACACTTGTACGCAGCTAACTCGCAGAAGAGCTTTCTCTCAGGCTGTTAGGCACAAAGATCCGGCAAGGCAGTAACGAAGGTGTTGGATTTTTAAAGGGGGATTGATCAGCCAGTGAACCAAGTAGCGGTGCGCTGGCCCTTTAAATTTCCTGAAGGTACCGCACGCACCCTAGGAGACGGGGACGCGTGCAGCCAGAACTTAGCTGCAAGTCAGTAATGGGGAGAGGTGAGCTGTGCTGGTGCCACGCCTGCGGGCCCCGGGGAGCACGGGTGAGCCCGCGACCCGAGATATGGGTCGCGGGACCACCCGTGACATTACTGAGGGTATCTAAAATATGTTCTAAGTCACACCACTGTGTTCTACATACAGTGTGGTTTAACACATACACCAGAAATGAAACATTTTATATACAATGAAACAATTTTATATTGGAATCTACCATATATTGTATTGTATTGTTGGTAATTATATAAGTAATATGTCTGGAAAGTTAATTAAATTGGAGGATTTTTGTCAGGGTTTGGAGTCTGCGGACCATCTGGACCACCGCGGGAGAAGGTAGTAGTCGACACCTGGAATCGGAGTCTAAGTGGCACCTGGTTTTCACTGGAGCCTGCTGCAAAGCAGGATGGTCTTGCTGTGGCAGGGTGCCACCTGGTCGTTCCACAGGTGCGACTAGCCCGCGGTGGTAGCCAAGGTAATAATGCAGGAGACAGCGGGAGAACAGCACAGGAAGGCACAGTAGGACTCACCTCAGGAAACACAGGAACTGGCACACGGATCACGAACACAGCAACGGACTGGCACATGGATCAGGAACAAAGCAACTGACTGGCACACGGATCAGGAGTGGCACATGGGACAGCAGGATACACAGGAACGCAGGATACACAGGATACACAGGAATGCAGGATACACAGGAGGGCTTTCTCTGCAGGGAATGGCTTGAAGATGCGGGGAATGATGGGAGTCGCCAGATTAAATGCATTCCCGGAAGTGGCCAGTGCCAATCACCTGTGCGCTGGCCCTTTAAATCTTGAAGTACCGCCGTGCGTGCCCTACTCCGGACAAGAGCGTGAAGAGGTAAGTCCACGGCAGCGGGAGCTGGATCACGGCAGCAGAGAGGTCCATGGGTGCACCCGCTTTCCGTGGTATGGATCATGGGGGTTCCCGTGATAGTATCCCCCTACCCCCTTCAGCCTCCCCCTCTTCTTTTTGGTCCCAAGAAACCTCTGGAGGAGAATCTGACTCTAAATGTTCTCTTCGGGCTGCCAGGATCTCTCCTCAGGCCCGAACGCTTTCCAGTCTACAAGAAAAAACTGCTTACCCCTCACGATCTTCATGTCCAGAAACTCCTTAACCTCATAGACATCTGGGGAATTCGCCTCCGGAGCAGGAGGAGGAAATTGCTGAGAGAAGCGGTTCAAGACGACTGGCTTCATGAAGGAGACATGGAAAGAGTTCGGGATGCGCATAGATGGAGGAAGGTGGAGCTTGTAGGCCACTTGATTGATGCACTTAATTACCTCAAAGGGACCAAGGAACCGGGGACCAAGTTTGTAGCTGGGTATCTTAAGCCGGACGTTTCTGGAGGATAGCCAAACTTTGTCACCAGGAGAGAAGACAGGAGAAGCTCAACATTTCTTATCAGCCTGGGTCTTGGTACGGTCTGTAGCTCGTAGAAGTGACTGGCGGGTCTGGTCCCTAATAGATTTGAGGTCCTGCTCCTGATCCTCTACCGCAGGGACATCAGAGGGAGTGGACAGTGGAAGAGGAGGGGGCGAGGAATCCGTCCATAGATCACAAAGAATGGAGCCGAGCCAGTAGACCCCGAGTGCAGGGAATTGTAGGAGAACTCAGCCCAAGGTAATAGGTCAGCCCAGTTGTCTTGACGGGCTGAGACAAAGTGGCGGAGGTAGCAGCTCAAAATCTAGTTTACCCTCTCTACTTGACCATTCGACTGATGGTGGTAGGCAGAAGAAAAGTCAAAGTTGATCTGCAGCTGGTGACATAAGGAACGTCAGAATTTTGACATAAACTGGACTCCTCTGTCAGACACAATGGGGCAGATTTATCAAGTGTCTGAAAGTCAGAATATTTCTAGTTACCCATGGCAACCAATCACAGCTCCCCTTTAAAATAATCATGAGCGCTGGTAAAATGAAAGCTGAGCCGTGATTGGTTTCCATGGGCAACTAGAAATATTCTTACTTTCAGACACTTGATAAATCTGCCCCAATGTGTAGCGGAAGACCATTCCGGAAGATATGATTGAAGAACAAACTGGCAAGCCATGGGGAAAATGGAAGACCTGGAAGGAGAACAAAATGGGACATATTTGAAAACCGGTCTGTCACCACCCAGATGACTGCCCGAGGATACAGGCAGATCGGTGACAAAATCCATTGCCACGAGGGACCACGGGCGACTGTGTTTCGGTAACGGTAGTAACAGTCCAGCCAGTTTGAGGCAAGAGCCTTTGTTGCGGGCACAGGAGGAGCAGGATTCCACAAACTCCTGAACATCTTTGACCAGGTCTTGCACCCAGTAGCGGGAGATGAGGGCCACAGTGTGTTGCACCCCAGGGTGCTCAGCCACACAAGGAGAATGTCCCCAAGACAAAATACTCTTCCGGAGAGCAGGTCTTACATATGTCTTGCCAGGAGGTAGCTGCCGAAGATCCCCCGGAGCTACAATAAGAAGCTGGTCAGGAGAAATTATGTGCTGGGGAGCCGTTTCTTCTCCAACAACATCCGAAGCACGGGTCAGGGCATCAGCCATGACATTCTTGTCAGTTGGACAAAAATGGCTCAGCAGGTCGAAACGGGAAAAGAGCAATGACCACCAGGCTTGCCTGGAATGCAGGCGCTGGGCTGTCTAGAGGTACAGCAAGTTCTTGTGGTCAGTGTACACACTAAAGGGATGGAGAACACCCTCCAGAAGATATCGCCATTCTTCCAGAGCAAGTTTGATGGCCAACATCTCTCTCTCTCCAATCAAATAATTTCTTTCAGAGAAAAGGTCTTGGAAAAGAAGTCACATGTGGAAATTCGGCCCTTGGGCCCTTTCTGGGTGAGCACCGCTCTAGCTCCTATGGAGGACGCATCCACTTCAAGATGAAATAGTTTGTTCATCAGGCCTAGTGAGTACTGGACCCAAGGCAAAAGCGGATTTCAACTTGGAGAAGGCCTCTTCAGCTGTAGGAGACCAGGCACGTGGATTGGCACCCTTCTTGGTAAGTGCCACGATGGGAGACACCGGAGTGGAGAAATGCAGAATAAACTGTCGGTAATAGTTCGCAAAACCTAGGAACCTCTGTATGGCTCGGAGGCCTTCTGGGCATGGCCACTGAAGAACTGCAGACAGTTTCAAAGGGTCCATCTGGAGGCCTCTGTCGGAAATTATATAACTCAGGAAGGCTGTGCTGGTGAAACTTGCATTTTTCCAGCTTGGCGTAGGGATGAAGTCGATCAAGAACTTGATGTACGTGTGTCTGGTGGGATTCAAGGTCTGGAGAGTACACCAAGATGTCATCCAGGTAGACGACACACATAAAGAGAAGGTCCCAGAAAATGTCATTAACGACTTCCTGAAATAGAGCAGGGGCATTACACAGTCCAAAGGGCATTACTAAATATCAAAATGCCCGTCATTGGTATAAAATGTTGTCTTCCACTTGTCACTTTTGCGGATCCGGATGAGATTGTAAGCACCCTAGTAAGCTTGGAGAACACCCTTGAACCACGTAGGCGATCAAAGAGTTCAATCATCTGTGCGCTGAACTTTTAAATCTTGAAGTACCGCCGCGTGCACGCCCTAGCCTTATATAACTGAGGAAGTCAAATTTATCTACCAGGTTTCCTATATGGCAATACAACATGCTGAATTTGTGGTGATATCATCAATGTGAAATGTGTAATACAGAGATGAGTGGCTGTACACAATGTATAATGTTTTTTTCATTTGCACAAAGCCACAACATGTAATTACTATTCTCCGGCCGCTTTATGACAGCAGATGATATGGAGTCTTCTGATTAGATTACATTCCAGCAGAAGTTCTACTGGGTTGTCTCAAGAATCCCATGAGAGCCCAAGTACAGTATGTCCAAGTGAATTGGCTGTTTTAAGACCTCTGTCCAGATTATAATACATCTCCCGGACGCCGGGAAAAAGAAGATTAAAACTGATCAATATCTGGGATCATTAAAAGAAAAATGTGCGAGTTCGATAAATCTGTGTCATCCATATATCTCACTGCCAGCTCATTCTAGTAAAACTGTGACCCTTCATGGAAAAGTAGGAAGCGATCATTAACTGTTTCCCTGCCAGCATTGCACGCAGGCTTCAACAAATTGTATTTTAAGAGTCCTCTGCCTTTTTGAAACAAGATGTAATTGATAAAGCTCAGCACTTAACAATGCACATTGACAGCAGATGCATTTTAAAGGCATCAAGTGGCCGATCTTTGTGGACAGGAAGTTTATGCTACTGCTATATAAATAACCAGTAATATCTGTACAATTACTGTAATGTACAAATGTTTTTTTCTCTTTCTTACTAAAAGGCATACAGATTAGAGGATATTAAAACAGATCTGCCCAAACAGAGCAGAATAAAATGTAGCAAACAGTAGCAAGGCAGGCATCATCCAGGGACCAGTGGCTTAAAAGGGTTGGCTGCGTATAAAAAACATTAACGGGGTAACTGTTACTTACCCTGATAAAGTTTTCCATTCGCTGCCAGGAGCAATGGGTCACACGCCGAGCAGCAGGACTCGCATGGCCCCCTCCATCTACCGCAATTCAGCGGAGATGCCCGGAGGTCATGTGACCCACAGTTCCTGGTGGCGACTGCAAAACTTTATCAGAGTAAATATTATGGTGTCTTATACCTATGCGATTTTCTATAAGTGGTCAACCGCTGTTAATATCTTTTTACCTGGAATTCTGCTCTAGTTACAGTCAGGGTCGGACTGGCCCAGCGGAGCACCGGTGCATCCCCGACATTGTTGGGGCCCCTCTTGTCACCATCACCAGGAAAGCAATCTTTTATTTTAAATTTAAAAAATGGCATTAACCACGCCCCCCACTTCATCCATGTTGGCAGTGGAGGATGTTGGAGCAGGCGCACAGAGAACACACTAACGCCGCGTGACATGGATGTTATGTGGGGACGGAGGGGGGGAATGTGGGGTGCAGCGTGACATGGATGTTATGTGGGGTTGCTTACCCAGAAGGGGATAGGTACAATTGCTTTCTTGTTCTTGCACCGCCAAACCCCTTTAATGATTAGGCCACTGTATATGTTAGTGGGTCAGTAGCTTAGGGTTAGTGGGGCTGGGTATAGTTGCTTTGGGTTAGTGGCCACTTTTGATGGTTGTGTTCACACACTGTTTTTGAAATTACATTTAGGAACACAATTTGGGGAGGAGTGTTTCCTGATTGCATGTGTACAATGCACATTCCAGGAAAACGCAGTTGCGATTGGGAGAATCTCCTCCGCACTGCGCTGGAATTACCTTCCTAAATGCAATTCAAGTGCAGAGTGTGAACACAGTCAGAGGCCGCATTCTGATTCAAATGCTTTGGGCAAAATGCATCAAACACTTCTGTGTTCTGCCAGTAGTAACATGTGTTTTGTCTTTTAACCTCTTCAGGACTCTGAAGGCCCTTTTTTGTTTATGTGTTAGTTTTTTACTCCCCTCATTCCAGAAGCAATAACTTTTTTTTATTTTTACGTTTACAGAGATGTGTATCTGTGGGACAAAATGTACATTTTAGGAATGCCATGCAATGTCCTGGAAAAAAAATTGCAAGTGCAGTAAAACTGGCAAAAAACACATTTGTGGTGTTTTCTTGTGGGCTCTGTTTTAAAGGGTTTTATTCTGCTATCCAAATGACATTTCCTTTTTTTGGGGGGGTCGCTACGATCACAGGGATATCAAATTTATATAGGTTTTATTAGGTTTTAGTAGATTTAAACGGGCATTTTGGGATGCAGCGATACCTATCATGATTATGATTTTTACTGTTTATTTTTATATGTACTCTAGGGAAAGGGGCGTTCTTTCAAATTTAACGTTTTTTTACAATTTTGAAAACATTTATTACCATTATTTCAGACCCTCCAGGGTACTGTTTGCTTATACTATATACTGAAGTACTACTGTATTGCAGTGTATAGCAATATTACTGGTGATCTCTAATAGTCTCCCATCTGTTATCTATTAGACATCATTAAACATGGCAAGCCTACAAGTCTCAATGAGACCGTAGGCTGCCATGGGAACCAAACGCCTGCAAGCTATGGCGCCATGGGGGGCTGCAATATAAGATGGTGATGCCCACAGAATGCTAAGTTAGGTGCTGCGGTCGCTTTCAACCGTACAGGTTAACTGTAAGTAAGATTCGGGTGTCAGCTGTATTATGCAGCTGACACTTGCTGTGCATGGGGAGAGCTCAGCCTGTGAGCTTTATCCCTACACCCCCGCAGCACCAGAATATAATAGTATGCCCTGGTGCATGAAGGGGTTGCCATGAGCAACTAGAACAGTTATGCTCTCAGATTTTTCTGGTAAATCTGCCCTAATGTGTTAAATACTGTACAACTTTATTTGCATGTTTTACACTTCCATTAGTAGTCTTGTATTCTTTCTGGCAAAAAGATAGGGTGGGCCCCAAAAGTATTTCCTCTGGTGGGCCCAAGGTACTCCAGTCCGGCCCTGGTTACAATTAGTAGTATTCTGTTATCAACCAATGTTATCGCTTATAGTAGTGAGAGCACATATACTTCCTCTACAGACCAGAGAGTGTCTACCATTGATGCAGTGCCTTACCTGTGAGTATAATGTTAATATTTTGCCTTGGCTGGCTATACAAATGAACTCCATCTCAAGTTCTGTGCTTTCCTTTTTTATGACTACTCTAGTCGCCAATCATAAAAAACACTACTTAATAAATTTTGACAGCATTTAATTGTCATATGAAGCTACTGCTTAGACAATTAAGTAAGTTATAGTATTTTGGACATGTTCTCGAAAGTTAACCATAACAAAAATACTTAAAGGACACCTGTCAGCTAATAAAACAGGACTAGCTTTACATACAAATGAACAGGTGTCCCTAGCCCTCTAACATTACTGCTATTTTTAAAATCATTGAGGTAGAAGAACATACCGATAAGCTGGCACACTGTAGCACATAGCGGTCTGATCGGCAACCATATCTTGCAGTGGTCCGGCATATTCATGAGGTGGCCGTGCAGGGGGCAGCATCAAGCCTGGTCTCCACCAGCATCGCCAGCATCTAGCATGGGAGGAGCAGAGAGACAGAAGAGAGGGGAGTGCCTGAACCCCCTTATGAATAAACTGGACCGCTGCAAGATAAGGCCACAATGTGGCCGATCGGACCACTAAGTGCCACAAACTGGCAGTGCTTATCGGTTTGTTCTGCTACCTCAATGATTTTGACAGTGGCATTAATGGAAGAGGGCTGGGGACAGTTTTCTTGTTAGTATGTAAAACTAGTCTTGTTTTTTTAGCTGACAGGTTCCCTTTAAGAGTGACAAAAGACATGGGGCACTTGACCTGGATATGATCAGGAAAAGGTATGTATAGGTACTGTGGTGTCCTCCTATGATATTTGCCCCACAAGATTCTCAAGCACTCCAGGTATTGCAGCTGTCATTCAAAGAAAATAGCAAAATGTAAATAACATAGCATTCTGACATTATATTTTCATGTATAAGGTTCCTATGACACAGTCAGGCAACATCTAATATTCCTGCATTTGTACTAGAAATGTAAGACATGCAGTTATTGATCTGTACACTAGGGTTTTATGAGCAGGTATCGTCAGGATCTGCATAGGTGACCACTATATCATCAGTGGACAGTGACAAGTTCTCTTGACCCTTTATAAACACAGATGTCATTTTAATTTGGCTGCAGCCATAAAGGCACAGTGTTTGACCCTCTACTGAACCCTTCAGCAAGTGACAGCTGACGGATTCTCATTTGCGAGGCATGTCACCCTAGAGGGATTACACTTATGATCATATTTATAAGTCACAGATACCTTGCTGCTGACAGGGCTACTATCTACAAGTCACATTTTCCATAATCTCACGCTGGGTTTGCTAATCAGAATATCTTCTCTTGTAGAACTTGCATGTAACTATTATTTTGCATTATTATTTCTGGGATTATCACAATTTAAGGGCATTTTTCAATTTTGGGGCAGGGTCCGTGCTTTTGGTGCACGAATATGCTATCATTTTCACTGAGGTTTCAGATTGTGGCTCGAGGCGTTGATGCGTTGGCGCAGGAATGAAAAGGTTTACAACTGTCTCCACATTCATGAATGTGAAATAGAAACTCCGTAGACCAGCTTTTTGCTGTTATTAGTGTGCGCCAAGAATTGCGCCAAAAACAGTGTTGGGAAACTAGAAGCGCAGGAAAAGAGTGCATCTAAACTGTGTGTCCCCAAAAAAGAAAAGGCATGAGTGTCGGAAAAGGACGAATATTGTTGCACCGAAACTTTATAAATAAGGCGCAACAGGCGTAGAAAGGTAAAAAAAAATGGCGGGAATGTCAATAATAAATGCCCCCCAATATATCTCAACAGTATCCGTGGAATGTGCCAAATGTAGAACAAAAGTCATATAATACAAGGAAGGGGTAAAAGCAAACAGCAGCCCTTCCTCGGGATGCTTCCCACGCAGAGTCCCTGTGGATACCACATCTCACTGGTCACTGCTGGTCTACTGAGCTCCTAGCAGGGTGTCCCACAGATTTCATAAAGCTTCAAGGAAATAGTGATAAGACATGGCTTCCTGGGTGGCAAAGAGCTCTAGAGCATGCATTTCAGAAAACTTGTAAATAACAAATACCACGGAAGCCTTTAAATTCTGCTATTTAATCCAAATACAGTATGTCGTAATCAAACGGAAAACAGCATTCAAAGAGATACGCTTTTTATCACATGGAATTTCAATGATGAGATTCATTCATGGCCAATGGATGAAATCATGACTGTCCAATCATCTAATCATTAGTGTGTAATGTCCTAACAACTTCCTGTGTACCAGTTGTTCCAGTATTATTGTGAATTAAGCAAGATCTTATAAATGATGCAACTCTGATTGACAAATGATCCAACTCTGAGAGACTCCAACAAATCCCTGTCCTCTAGTGACTTCTATACGACCTTCTTGAGCCATTCTCCCTAGCACTTTCGCCACTGGACAATGGATCCTCAAGCAACCCCCAAGTCTTAGCATGACTCTCTTGGACTTACTTGTGTCCATGTTATGCTGTATATTGCAGTTTAGTGCTTTGATGTGGGCACTGGCATTTGCTCACGTCTTGTACCAGGTGTGAAATCATGGGGGTACATCTGACTAGTTGGGGGAATTGATGCACTAGTTGGAACACATTTTTGTCTAATACTCATGCTGGATCTTCTCCTTTTCTCAAGTCGCTGAAAACACTCTGATCTATGTGAAATTCTCATGCACCGTTTTGGACTCCTGTTTGGAATCAGTGAGCCGATTTTCCCTTCTTTTTTATGAATTGATAAATATGTAGACCCAGACCAGACAATCAAAATTAATACAGACCTTAAACCAAAAAATTAAAAATACCACAAATCCTACATCAGATAAGACCCAAGAGCAGACAACAAATGTTTGTTGCACCTCTTTTACCATGTGCTTTAAATATGTACAAAATACAATGTAACATAATACAGATCTGATACATCCACCCTGATGCACGTCTTGGTATTCCCTGCTATTGTCCTAGTTACATCTATACTACCAATGATCCGAAGTACTTTTGAGCTAAAATGTATGCCAGTAGCAGTGCAAAAATTGATCCAGCTCTCAGGTAACAAATATAATTGTAAAACTTCATTCAATTTTATTTCATTTATAACTGGGACATACAGAGATTTTGACAAATCAACGTGTTTCAACCAGTGTGGTCTTACTCATGTGGTTTGACGGAAACATGTTTATTTAGTTACTATCTCTGTATGCTAATAATAATAATTCTTTATTTATATAGTGCACAGTTTACGCAGCGCTGCACAGAGCTTGCCAAATCAGTCCCTGTCCCCATGGGGCTCACAATCCAATCGACCTACCGGTATGTTTTGGTGTGTGAGAGGAAACGGGAGGACCCCATGCAAACATGGAGAGGAAATCAAACTCTTTGCAAATGTTGACCTGGATGGGACTTGAACCCAGCGCTAAAAGGCTGTGCCACCGTTTTCCGTGTTTAAATTATATTTTATTTGTTATATTTGTTATATAACAATTATATTTGTTCCCTGAGATGATCAATTTTTGCACTGCTATAGTTACCCAGCACCAGGACAATCACATGTGGTGAGCTGACTTATGTACATTTGCTATTCCAAAATTGATACCAGTTTCATAAAGTAAAGTCAAGAAAGAGGCCAAGACACCTCCTGCTAATCCCTATCTAATGTTCGGAAAATTTATGTTCGCACAGATGATTTCAGTGTTAAAAAAGCTTAGTGTCCAACTAAAAGAAACACATTGAGGCACATTTACTTACCCGGACTGGAGGAGATCCCGAAAGTGCATTCTTGGACGACAATGCACTGTGCCGCGATATGCCCAATATTCTGCATGTGTCGCTTCCCCGCTCAGGTCCGCCGGAGTTCACCATCTTCCTCCCTGTGCATGTAAGTGCATGGCTTGCAACACAATTTTTAAGTTAAATCCCGCTGTTTTTCCGAATCCGTCAGATCGTCCGATGGCCCGCCCCCCGATTTGTGTTGCATGTAGGCCGGCGTGATTGCGACTAAATCCGATCATGTGCGACACAATCGCCTACTTAATACCAGTCCCAGCAGCATCATCCCCGAAAACGACAGAAAACCTGACGGAAATGCGGCTGCAGGACCCTTAGTAAATAAGCCCCATTCTCAGCAGCTAGTACTTGTTGCTTTCTTTGCACCTTCTTTGGCTTTAGTGATAATTAAAGAAAATCAAGACCTGCACCTCACTGCACCCACATACAACATTACCTTACTTTCTTCTATTTGTGATTAGCTATTGTACAAAATTATAATGCATTATTTCCTAAAGCTATGAAATGTATTCATGTACATGCGCCCAAGGCTTACATGCTTGACTTGCGTATGTAATACACAGCTTCTGACAATAGATGGCAACCAAGTGTTGCAAAATGCAAGCTCCTTCCCGAATATGGCAGCTTGCAGAGGTTCGTAGCCATTTGAGTTCTGATACAGTTCTTTTTCATTGCAAAAATGAATGAAGAAAACTTTTGTTAGCAAAAAAAAACATTTTTACATTTCAAGATCAGATAATTATATCAATGTGATCAAACTGTCTAAAAATATTTTAAAACATAAACAGAATTTTCATTATGATGTCAGTATAGGGTCATACATTATTCTGGAACTTCACTTTTAAGTTATTTATGTATACTATATACTATACTATATGTTATTACTATATACTATATATTATTAATCCAATTACAACCTGACAATAAGAAAGTTTAAAAGAATAATAGGATGCTTTCTGTCCCACGTATAACATCGTAATGGTCATTCGCTTTTGTTTGAACTCTGTGATTTCTGTAAAAAAATGTTATGTTTCCCCATGGAAAGAAAATTAAAATTAACATTATTAACATGTGAAATTTGGTGAAATGAGATAAAAATGATCTTGTGTTACTTTGGTGTACAGTGGAAGTCAATTATATTGAATCAGGTGAGATACAGGTGAGAAAAGTCCATCACAAAATGGCATAAACATAGGTGAAGGGTTGTGAAATTCTGCTTATAAGGTAGTAATGGCACATTCTTTAAAGGAGTTTGCCCATGAAGAAAAGTTCTCAAATTTTTAATCCTCTAGTGATGTTTACGCAATAAAGATCATTTTTAACCCCCTTACTTTAAAATTGTACTCATTTTATGGCTGTTAAGCTCCCATCACTCAGAGTGAGATACTCTGTAAGCAGAAACTTCATGATTCCAATAGTGCTGTGAGATGCTCTGTGCCGACAATGTGCTTAGATTATCAGGGTACAGGTTTATCTACTCTTCAATTTAGCTTCTGAACATTCTACTAGAATCTGAGACATAGAAAAAAGAGATGAGACAGATGAGGGTGAGAGATGATGAGATCCATGAGATGTATATAAATCACAATGACACTATGCGCTCTGCTTACTCATCTATAACACACAGAGTCAGCCTGCTATGCCTCCCCCTAACCTAGGATAAGACCTTGTATTGTATGTAGCTTGTAGAGTTAGACTCTGCACAATGCTGTAGAGGGGGAGGGGCAGGAGGCAAAGAGCACTGCAGCAGTGCAGATAAGGGAAGCTATTCATGAGAAAAATCTGACCATTGTTTGCAGATTGATGGTCATATCCAGGGACAATCAAAATTGTAAACACCAGTGTTATTTTTTTATCCTGAAAATATTTAAGAATCTTCTCTTTGTGGGAATATCATATTTAACAACAGAACCATTAATACTACTGTAAGTCTAATAAGAAATAAAACATATCTGAAATATTATTGTGAAAAATAGTCATGGAGTCATGGAGGGTAAGGTTCTCAGGAAGTGTTTATTCTTAGGTATGTTAATATTTCAGAATTGGGTAAATCATTTATCGTTTGGAGGTAGTCAAAGGTAATTATTTTTCCATCAGTCATGACATCTGATAACCTATACACAAGAGGTGGACCAGCACTGCCCAACAATAACCACTGATCAAAACATGCAAAAATATGTAATCAAAAGCCCACAAAACGAACAGAGGCATGAAAATAGATCAAGCAATAATATCTTTATTAATAGAAAAAAATACAAACACACAAAACATGCTTAAAAATTGTGAACGAAGTCACAAATGAAGACATCCTCGGGAAAGTGCTCGACACATGATAAGTGCACTGTTCTCGACTCCAGCTCCCCCTACTGGCCACATATAGTAGACAGCAATGTAAAAATAAATATTATAAATGGTGAGCTATAAATCTTTTGACAAGTCCAATACAAATGCAGGATAACAACAAGAGGGTGAAACACAATAATGGATGGACACACAATTCAAGGATCAGCACAAAACCATTTACAAACCATGTACCTACGAGGTCGATATGCGTGGGGCCATCTATCTCTGGCACCCCGCTCTCCTGGCCTGAGCATTTATGGTATAAACTTTCTTATTTGGACATGGTTTTGTGCTGATCCTTGATTGTGTGTCCCTCCATTATTGTGTTTTCACCCCTCTTTTTGTTGTTATCCTGCATTTGTATGGACTTGTCAAAAGATTTGATTAGCTCACCATTTATAATATTTATTTCTGTACATTGTTGTATACTATATTGTGGCCAGTAGGGGGAGCTGGAGTTCCGAGAACAGTGCACATTATCATGTGTCGAGCACTTTCCCGAGGATGTCATTCATTTGTGACTTCGTTCACAATTTTTAAAGGTTTTTAAGCATGTTTTGTGGTGTATTTTTCTATTAATAAAGATATTATTTGCTTGATCTATTTTTCATGCCTCTGTTCTTTTTGTGGCTTTTGACATCTGATAACCTATCTAAATTAACTGCCCACTGCTTGTCAAGGGGCAAACTGTATATTCAATTAGTACAAAAGGTAATCGCCGTTAGCTGTAGTTGTAGTCTAGTTGCTGTTATTTGCCATTTTCCATTACTGTAATATGACATTGGTAGTAGAGACAAAGCCTTTTTAGCTTTGAGGCTACAAAGAGCAGTCTCTATAAGTAAAGATTTGTCAGTGGTTCTGGCCATGAACTTCCTGATTTGCATCCAAGGAGCAAGACATGTAGCTAAATGCATATTGGACAGGGTTTGTAATACTGCATATCTGGGATGCCCATTCCCCCAGCTAATTTGTGTGTTTTATTAACAGTTGTTTTGCAATTCGGGGTTTCCCACTACTCCAAATACTTGTGGCCACTACTTTTGGACTTTAATAAAGAATCTTTAATCTAGAGGTATGGGGAGGGTGCGGTATCACTATAGTAGTCTGGGGAGTAGCATCCTATAAAGGCTGCCACTCTGCCCAGCCATGGAACTTCCAGTGATTCTATATGTCGAAGTGTGCGTCACGACTCATAATGAAGATTGTTCGGCTTGGTGTAGGGATGAGTTACTTTAATACTGTCAGTATCAGGGGACCACCGCGGGAGGTGATACTAGCCGAGACCTGGGACCGGAATCTAAGTGGCACCTGGTCTTCACCATAGCCCGCGGCAAAGCATGATGGACTTGCTGTGGCAGGGTACCACCAGGTCGTTCCATAGGTGCAACTAGCCCTGTGGGTTAGTCAGGTTTTCCGACTTTATTGGGATCGCGCCGGGGAATTGTGTCGCACGTGATCGGATTTTGGCGCATCGACGCCGGCTTTCATGCGACAGAAATTGGGGGGCGGACCGACTAAGCACAGGATTTAACATTTAAAATTGTGTTGCAAGCCAAGCACTTACATTCATTGGGAAGAGGAAGGTGAACTCTGGGGACCTGTTCGGGGGAAGCGACACAAGCAGGAAATTGGGCGCACAATCTTCTTCTTGAATCGCGGCAGATATGCATTCCAGCGGACATTCCTAAACGGGGATCGCACAGGATCGGGTAAGTAAATGTGCCCCAGAATCTTTCTCAGTACTATGCTGAGATTGTGCACCACAATTCCACTCCCAACCATTGCAAGTGTCAAGAATTAATGGAGGAACAATCGTTATATGGGTCAGGGGTCATGTTAAAATCATCCACATTGTTAGGCTACCCTGTTTATGTTTCACAGTTCAGATGGTAGTAGGTGACAGACAGTAGAAACCAGGTGGGTGCTACATTCCTAAATAAAGTGTTCTGTTAGAGGAGCTGACAATCTGCCTTTTCTTCAGTACATAAGCCTGGCAGTTTTCTGAAGATGAAGGGGAACCAGGTATGGCGATGTCTAAGTGTTGCAGTGTAACAGAGTCTTCTTCAGGGGTTCTGATGGTATGCCTAAATATGAACTGGAACCCCATTTGTAGGGTATTTGGTGGTTATGCAGTATTGCAGTTACTAGTAGAAGTTGGCAGCACACCCGCAGTGTAGCAGTGGAGTGATCTGCGTTGATCCATACCTTGATGCAGAGAAGGTAGATGGCCTTGTTGTTTAAAAATGAATCTGTCCCAGCATGTCTCAGGGATGGAGTTGGTTAATTTTTTATTCCAAGGTAAGTGATGAGCCTAGTTAACTCATGGGGGGATCATTCTGGCAGAAGACACTTTATTAGGAAGAAAGGAAATTAACATTTTCCTCAAATTTTTAGTTAGCATCGATAAGGGCATTGTGCAAGGAGGTGAACTCATTTATTATGTTCTCAACAAGATAGTTTCTTTCTCAAAGAGAGTGAACCTTCACTTTGGCTTGGGCAATGACCCCCACTATATCAATTTGAACGGAGCATCAGCAGGGGTGGATTAAGATTGCCATGGGCAATGAATATTATAGCCCCTACAATTCCAGAATTCACTTCCTACATATGGTACTAGAATCAAGTTTCTTTCGGAATGGAGGATGTGTCCCTTCTGCTTGCTTTTAATCTATAGTTTCAGGATCTTCAATCGGGGAATATCATAAAGATCCTATGGGACTACTATTGATTTAATTAACTCAGTTTTAGTCAGATAAAAACTTCCTATTAAACTCCTGAAGCCTCTTTTAGGGTCTCTCCACTCTCCGCCAGTTCCTACTCCCCTTTCCTCAGACCTCTATGTAATCAGATACTGTAGATCTGTGATGTAAAGTCTTCCTAGGTATAACAAGATGGACTTAGAGAGTACTTGAGTTTAGGAGGAGAGGGAAAAGGCCAGATAAGAAGAAATATAATGGTGTTACATGTGCTTTTTATATACTATTTCATATAACTAATTTCATATTTTCATATAAGATTTATTTTTTTATTCAAATTGACTGCTTAGCTTTCTAGCAGAACAATAGCTGACAAAAAGAGATTGTTATCAGACCAACGCTCAGTTCTAACAATGTGTGAATGTGGAAGATGAGCTTTTATACAATTTTATGTATATTTATTGGAAATCATTATCCAAATAACATTTTCACCACTATACACAGAAGGCATTACAAATGTTGGGATCACACCAGTGAATTTTTGTATTTAAGGAAGTGTACAGGTTATAGTCACAGCTGCCCTTTATAAATCACCAAACTTCCTTCCTGTATACAACACATAGGAAAAGAACATCCTGCATAGGGTACTAGATAGAACTCTATCCTAACATGATTTACTCATTTGAAACACATAATACTTACATCAATAATGTAACTGTAAAATAAGACAACATATTATTATTAGTATATTATATGTACAGCATATCTTATTTACAGTGTTATGTCCATATTACATAACATGTTCAATTTATCAACTGTAAAATCTGGCCATGTTGTCTTAAAAGCAGCCAATCAGAGCTTAGCATTCTTTCAGTAAATTATGCTGCAATAAAAGCTGCAGCTCAATTGGTTACAATGTTTAAGATAGGGCGGCACGGTGGCTAAGTGGTTAGCACTACAGCCTTGCAGCACTGGGTACCTGTGTTCAAGTCCTAGGGTCAACATCTGCAAAGAGTTTGTATGTTCTCTCAATGTTTGCGTGGGTTTCCTTGGGGTCCTCCGGTTTCCTCCCACACTCCATAACATACTGGTAGGTTGATTAGATTGTGAGCGACTGATTTGGCAAAGCTCTGTGCAGCGCTGTGTAATCTGCCTGTGCTATATAAATAAATATTATTTATTTATTTAAGATCTATAGGATGGCAAAGAAAAATTATGCATTATGTGACATATACACTCACCAGCCACTTTATTAGGTACACCTGTCCAACTGCTCGTTAACACTTAATTTCTAATCAGCCAATCACATGGCGGCAACTCAGTGCATTTAGGCATGTAGACATGGTCAAGACAATCTCCTGCAGTTCAAACCGAGCATCAGTATGGGGAAGAACGGTGATTTGAGTGCCTTTGAACGTGGCATGGTTGTTGGTGCCAGAAGGGCTGGTCTGAGTATTTCAGAAACTGCTGATCTACTGGGATTTTCACGCACAACCATCTCTAGGGTTTAAAGAGAGTGATCCGAAAAAGAAAAAAACATCCAGTGAGCGGCAGTTCTGTGGGCGGAAATGCCTTGTTGATGCCAGAGGTCAGAGGAGAATGGGCAGACTGGTTCGAGCTGATAGAAAGGCAACAGTGACTCAAATCGCCACCCGTTACAACCAAGGTAGGCAGAAGAGCATCTCTGAACGCACAGTACGTCGAACTTTGAGGCAGATGGGCTACAGCAGCAGAAGACCACACCGGGTGCCACTCCTTTCAGCTAAGAACAGGAAACTGAGGCTACAATTTGCACAAGCTCATCGAAATTGGACAGTAGAAAATTGGAAAAACGTTGCCTGGTCTGATTTGTCTCGATTTCTGCTTTGACATTCGGATGGTAGGGTCAGAATTTGGCGTCAACAACATGAAAGCATGGATCCATCCTGCCTTGTATCAATGGTTCAGGCTGGTGGTGGTGGTGTCATGGTGTGGGGAATATTTTCTTGGCACTCTTTGGCCCCTTGGTACCAATTGAGCATCGTTGCAATACCACAGCCTACCTGAGTATTGTTGCTGACCATGTCCATCCCTTTATGACCACAATGTACCCAATATCTGATGGCTACTTTCAGCAGGATAATGCGCCATGTCATAAAGCTGGAATCATCTCAGACTGGTTTCTTGAACATGACAATGAGTTCACTGTATTCAAATGGCCTCCACAGTCACCAGATCTCAATCCAATAGAGCATCTTTGGGAAGTGGTGGAACGTGAGATTTGCATCATGGATGTGCAGCCGACAAATCTGCGGCAACTGGGTGATGCCATCATGTCAATATGGACCAAAATCTCTGAGGAATGCTTCCAGCACCTTGTTGAATCTATGCCACGAAGAATTGAGGCAGTTCTGAAGGCAAAAGGGGGTCCATCCCGTTACTAGCATGGAGTACCTAATAAAGTGGCCGGTGAGTGTATAGTATATGCTAAATTTGCGTTTAAACTTGTAAGAAAGTTGAAAAATGTGCACAAATACTCAAACTGCAGGCCAGAGTTTTGGTGTCTATTGAGTTATAGAGAACCTTTGACCATATTTACCCCAGTAAACTTTTAGAACTCTCAGATAAGATATGAAATGTAAAATGCATTACATTTTACACATTTACCTATAAGAAATCTAGTGATAGTCAAGTTAAAATTAACTTAGAAGAGTCATATTTGCCTGAGATGAGTCAAGTTTAGAGATTGCAGTGGGAGTGTCAATTCAGATTCCCTTATCTTTGGTTCTATAGAACCTAGAAACATGATCTTTAATATGACTGAATATAGAGTGTCTGAAGTGACACATCAACAATATGACTCTTTTCTGCTCATTGGCATATGACTTTGGCAGAATTTTTTTACAGCTAAATGGGCAAACTTTCACATGCAATAAAGAATTCTAGAAATTAAATTTCAGACCATACCTGAAGGCTCTAGTAGTTTAATGGGGTAAAATTTGGTGACGGGTTCCCTTCAAAGGATTGTTTTGATGCTTCCTTATCTTGAACAACTGATCTCTCATGACACAAATTTATTAATTCAGATAATCACTACCTGAGTAGCCATTTTCTCTGTGTCGAGGGGAAACACAAAGTAGAGACTGTTGGGAACCAGTCAGCATCAGAATGTATGTGTCAGCGAGGTCAGGTCAAAAATATCTACATACGGCACAATTTCTTTAAATAATGATTCTAGCCCCATCCCCCAATCACATTCTTTAAAATTGGGTCTATCTAGTAAATTAGTGTTTATTTTTCATAACCTTAGTTACTATATTTGGGGAAAATTTTAAACAGCTTTTGCATATATGTTCCTAAATGCAACAGTTTCTTTCTCCAATGTTAACACTGGTAAGGAGCCATTGGCTGCAAAATATACTGATCTGTATACCTCTTCATAGTTGGCTCAAGCTGGAATCTAAAATGTAATCTTAAATGACAGCAGAAACCTAAATACATGGAAGTGGTTTTAAAATTTTAGAGGAAATTAAGTTGAGTATTGCTAAAGGGGAACAAAAGTAAAAAGAAATGATTAATTGAAAAATATCCTAGAAGTCCTTAAAGAAAGACAATATTTAGTCTAGAGGATAGTCCCATAGATAAAATTCACATTGCATGACCCCCAAGATGTTTTGAGACTGGTCAGATATTGCTTGGTGCAGACCACAATTTGAGTGTGATGACAAATGATCAAACCATTCCCCCTTAATAAATACATTCTTAATAGTGGAACCAAGACTCAAGTAAGCAGGGCCCTTACTCCTATTGTTCCATATGACTGTTTGCAATCGGTAATGTAATAAATAAATTATATTTGTATATGTCTCCTATGATTTGTAAAGTGCTACGGAATTTGATGGCGCTATATAAATAACGATTATTATTATTAAGTAGATGAAGAAGAAAAAGTAGGCGATAAACTGTGTTACACTTTAGTGTGATAAAAAAGAAAAAAGTTGCGGCACTTACCCAAAAGTTCTTTTATGTAATGAAATTCATAGGACAGGGAAGTATGGCAAGGCATAACCTTCGGCGACAGACTGTTTCATGCACTCCTGCGCTTCTTCTAGCCGTATGAGGGACGCCAGCAGATGCGGGCAATGAAGTACCCGCTTTCTTAGGTCACTCGTCGTAAAGTGTCATGTATCAGGTGGAAGCTATATGCTTAGTCCTACACAAGGTAATTTGTTCATGAGGCCCTTATGTTTATCTTGACCCATAATGCTTTTCTGTTCAATAATCAATGGTTTAATCAGATCACAGGCACGGCCATGGGCACACCTTTCGCATGTACCTTTGCCAATATATTTTTGGCAGTAATCGAGAGTAAGTTCTTTCTCAATACTAATAGCCCATTCATTAAACATGTACACACTTATTTGAGGTACATTGACGATGTGTTCATGGCCTGGTCCAGATCTGAACAAGAATTTTGTGACTTTTTCAATTTTTTGAATGAGGGCAACAAGATGAATATGGGCTTCACGAGCAATTTCGGAGACAAGCATCTACAGTTCTTGGATGTTCAACTTGATATCGCCATCGATCATATCCAAGTAATCGGGTTTCGTAAACCAACTGTCGTGAATGTGTTACTTCATTACCACAGTGCCCATCCTTCCCATGTGAAGAAAGCCATACCATACAGCCAATTTGTCCACCTTAGGCGCATAAATGACATTGATGAGTCCTTTCAGAGGCAAGCAGTAGAATTAAGGGATAGGCTTAGAGTTAGGGGGTACCCAGATTACATTATTGCAAAGACATATGAGAAAGCATTACAGCTAGACAGAAGCCAATTACTGCACAGAAACAGAAATAAGAAAAATGAAGGAGACAGATGACTTTTGATTTCGGTCCAAATGAGAATAGCATCTGCAAAGCCATTCAGAAAAACTGGGTCATATTAGAAAGGGATCCCGAACTAAAGAAGGTTACAGCAAATAGACCAATAGTGACCTTCAGACGAAATCCCACCATGAGAAATCTTCTAGTTAATAGTAGATTCAGTGACAATAAGACCACTTGGCTAGACAGTGAGATCCCAAAAGGCACCAGTGTAACTTTTGTAGGTTCCATTTGAGAACAAAAATCCTCCAGATAGGGGGCATCACCGCATCAGTGAAACACTTTAGAAGCTGTAAAACCCACTATGTAGTTAATGTGATTTTTTGCCCCTGTAGACGGTTCTACATAGGAAAAACAATTAGACCCTTGTACATCAGATTCAGAGAACATCATCGTTCTGTGACTACAGGTAAGGGCTCCCAAAGATTGATACAACATGTACGCACAGTGCATGCAGGTGATCCCAACACACTGTCCTTTGCAGGCATTGAAAGAATAATGGTAAATACAAATGGAGAGGATAGACATAGAGAATTGCTTCGTTGTGAGGCGAGATGGATCCTTAGAACGGAGACAGAAGGCGCAGTAGGATTAAATGATAAGAATGATATGGCAGTTTTTCTATAATGCATAAAAGTAAGTCACGCTTTATAAAATAGACAAATAATTACCTTGCATTACTTCAGGGTCACATTGTGATTGTGCTGTTGTTTTTAATGGTGCATGTTTGATATAATTATGATATTTCACAAGATTTTATCACAAACCTGTGTGGTGGCGGTGATCGCGTTCGCCCCAATTGACTGGGATGTGTTTGTTTTCCTTTCCAGCTGACCGGGTCACGTGACGCCGCACACACACACACCCCAGTCACATGACACTTTACGACGAGTGACGTCAGCAAGCGGCTATTTCATTGACCGCATCTGCTGGCGTCCCTCATACGGCTAGACGAAACGCCGAAGGTTATGCCTTGTCATGCCTCCCTGTCCTATGAATTTAATTAAATAAAAGAAGAAATTTCAGGTGAGTGCTGCTACTTTTGTCTTTTTTATCACACTGATATGCATACTACAGTCGGCTGAGTACCACCTGTGAATTCTATATGCCCTGGGACATATAACAGTGCCTTTACCATCCACCCTTATTACAAGTCTGGTAGTGCTGGCACTTTTCTGGATTGGTGTGCACACTGTTCTTGAAGTTTGTTGCTAGATTGTTTCACACTTCAGATGTTCTACTTTATTTGCAGTTGGTAGAATTTAACCTGGAACTTCAGAAACACAAGAATCTCTCTGAAAAAGAACGTATAAAAATATGCTAATGAGCAGTAGGCGTTTGTCACCGGCCTATGTCACCGAGGTGCCTCTCCACTTGGCAGACTAATTATATATGCACGCCCCACTCTCTGAAGTTGAGTGACATCACTATCTGGACCCGCCAGGCTGTGTGCAGATCAGAGGGGGGGTGGATCAGCGGGCAGGACCAGGCTCAGCTTCAGGTAGTGGGGCAGGCATTTATAATTAGTCTTCAGAGCCAAGTGGTGCCCGGTGACATAGGCCGGAGCACCTCTGGTGTATTAGCATATCATAAGCAGTTCTTTTTCAGAGAGATTCCCTTGTTCCTGAAGTAAAGAAAACTGTTCTTCATAGTAGAAAAAGCAACGGCAAAGTAAGTTTAAGTAGTCTCTCATAAAAAATTCTGAAGGTAGAGTCTTTTAATAACAATAAGCCTTTTATACAGGCGGTATCCTGCTACTTATGTTCAGCACTACACAACATATGATTGCACAACGTAATGCCAAAAACAAACAATGATTGGAAATGGACTTTTTTGAGGAACATCAATTCCAGAGCTACAGGTTACCTGTACTCCGGTCACTATACTGTATCAGTATTTGTAAGACAAAACCAGCAGTGGAACCTTAAAGCACATCTATTCCTTCTATCAAGTGCTGTAATCTTCTGACCGCATGTTGTAGAGAAATGTACTGTGATTTCCAACATATTTTTAGCACTTCTGCCCATTATGCACACTGATAATAAACACTTAGGAGCAGGGTCCTCATTCCTATACACAGAATATATATACCCATGATCTGTATAGCTCTATTTATCAGTATTATCCATTTCCAAGATATTCCCATCTGATTAATTCTATAGAGACAGTTAGTGCACCAAGGCTGTGTCCTCAGCACCCAGAGCACTGCTATTCCCACACAAATCACTTCCCTTCTTCCAGTATTGCTCCATTCTTATCACAGGACAAATCTAGTGAGGTAAGTATTCCAGGCAGTGATAGCAGTGCTAGAATGGTAGGAGAATGAAGGTCATGTGATCCTAACTCTCTATGACCAATGACTAATTAACTAAATCCTGACTACCCAATGTCTACTGGCCCCGAGTCTGCAGCGACATTGCTGCAGTTTCTCCTACTTCCACAGTATGACTGGATATGACTGGGTATCCACACAGGCAGACACAGGCAGAAAGCTGTAGAATTTTTGCAACCTTCATAAACATTTATAAAACAAATTGGTAACTATATCCTTTTCTCCAATTTATTCATGTTTTAAGCATCAGAGAACCTGAATCTGTGTCTACTAAGGTGCATTTCGGTCGGGTTTCCCGACTATTTCCGATTTGCGCCGACTTTTATGCGACACAAATCGGGGTGTGGCCGTCGGACAACCCGACTGATTTGGACTAAGCTTAGGATTCAAAATTCAAATTGTGTCGCAAGACATGCACTCACATACACCAGGAAGAAGAAGGTGAACTCCGACGGTCCTCAGCGGGGACGTGACACATGCAGGATATCAGGCGCACGGTCTTGGTGAATCACGCCGGACTTCATCCTCGTCGGACAGTCCGGATCGGGGATCGCGACAGGACCGGGTAAGTAAATGTGCCCCAATGTCTTCAATAGGTGTTTTCACATTGGCTTATTTTTTTTAACTGATCCATTGTCCTTGAAACACATTTTAAAAGCTGTCAGTTTAGGCAGCCAGAAGTCTAAAGTTCCGCAAAAACAAACAGATGAAACTTCCATTTTTTTCACTGATGAGGATGAGAAACCAGATGTTATGTTTTCAAAGCAATATTAAACTTTCAGGTTTTTTTGTGGATAAGGAGACAAAACGGAAGTAAAACGTAGTCACAACGGAGACAAAATACAACGGATGAGCAAAGGAAGCTGTGCACCAACACCAGTGTGAAACCCCCCCTAATTCATGATAACCTTCTAGAATGGGATCCAAGATCCAATTCATTACAATAAAGCTCTTTCAAGTTCCTAATGGTAAATGTGCATTTGCTTGGCTGTAGTTATTAACTATTTGTCCATTGTGCATATTCTTCTAGTGCTACCAGTAACTCACACAGAGCAGTATTATAAGTGGCCAGCAGTAGTGGATTATAATATAGACGGTTTGGACAGCAGCCCGGGGCCCAAGAATTCTAGGGGGTCCATAGCCACCCACCAAATTTTATACTGAGAAGGACCTTACCCATGAAATCCTCGTACATCTGTTCCTGCTCTCAATACACATGTAAAGAGCCATTTCAGGACATCTGCCACTAGAATCCACAAAGCTGGATTCTAGTGGCAGATGTAGGAAGGGATTCCAGACTTTGTAGGGGCTATTATAATAATCCGCCCCTGACCGCCAGACACTTTTATTATAATTTCAACACATCACATATATGGAGGTGATATCTTTAAGCATGTACATGGAGGGTGATTATACCATTAAATAATTTTATGTTCACACAGTTCATTAAAGATCTGTCTACAGTGGAGCTCAGTGCAGCTAAATGCGCACAGCAGGCTTGTTTTAATATGATGCTGATTTTCAGCAAGGAACATCAACTTTGATCTATGAAGAAGGTTTAAAGCTCTCTAGGTGGTCCTCATTACTGATCCACTCTGATCTCTTACTATTCCACTTGTAAAGAGACCACTAGAACTCATTATTGCTCTGATCAGACATATACCATATCCCCTGGGAACTTATATGGAGGAGATAAGAAGAGGCAGGGCAGTGTATACTAGTAGCAGTGACACGTTTAAGGGCTCAACCTCTCAGCGTCTGAAAATGTTCCATGATCTGTTCGTATGATCAGTTTTATTCACATGATAATAACACAATGTAAATATCTAAATTGTTTTCATTTATTTTTGCATTTCAAATCTGAAAAAGAAGTCTATACTAGAATCTGTCACTATTATAGAAGCTGCAAGTTTAGATTTCTGTGTGACTGGAGCAGAAGAGATATGTGCAGTTGATGCAGTTTTATTAACTATCCATCTCCTCAGATCAGCACAGATCAGTGATCTTATGCTAACAAGTACTGTTTTTATTTGATAGATCCATTGTACAACTAAAAAAAAACGCCATACCTTTGTTACTATATTATAATGTAATTTAAACGGGTCCACTCATCACTAGTTCATATGCTTCAAAATAGCTTTGCAAGTATGGATAGTTGGCCACACACATTTTCTATATCTATGCAAACCCATAGGTTACAGTTCCATACAGAAAAACTCTTGCTGTACAGTGGTGCTAGAAAGGGCACTGGAATTGACAGATGTTAGGCTTCCTTTTTCAATTTTTCAATATTTCTTGCCTTTCTTCAATTTTTGGATGTCTCTGAAACTCCTATTCATAGTAGATGCATCACAGTTTAAGACTGCTAAAATGATTGCTCAATCAAGCAACCAGTGATTAGGTAAAAGTCATAGAAGTATTCCTACCCCTAACAACCTAAGCATTATATAGAGTAATGATCCTAAATAGGTGAAGCCTCTCCTTAAAGTGTAATTAACTAGCACAAAGACAATCCAAATATCATCTAAAATAAAAAAAATGCAATATCTCCATTATTCGCCCTTCTTGTATACACACAGGGCCGGATTATGGGGAGGGCCCCCACCACTTTACTCATAAAAGGGCCAGCACCAACTAGGTCCCTTAGTTCACAGCTGTGACCTGACTGCCCCTGGTAGTAATGCACAGGCATCCACCTCCCTGCCTCCACGCTCTGACCGTGACTCATTTGGCCCCGTGGCTCAGTCATAAAGAGCATGTCCACCCTGCCCGCCCAGACTCAATGTCATTTTACATGCAGTGTGCTTTTTGGTAGCTGCGCTGTATGCAGAGTAACACTAGACCCAGCAAGATGAAGACCCTGAACCCTGCAGAGGGCGTCAGAAAGCCCTAATGGAGTTACAATATGTGTGATTCAGGCAGCAGCCCATGGCCGCAACATCACTCACATGAAGTCCGATGATCTTGCCGACTGCTCTCCTCTCACAGAAAATTTACTGTGCAACAAGGACTTTTTGATACCAGCCAATCAAAAGGCTGGAGAAAGTTATGTGACATTTTGAAGCCACGTCCTAAAAAGAAGTTCTTTGTCGGTAAACACATGTGATCTAGGTAGGGGATCCTTTATGCAGTATGGATCGAAATACTAGAAGGGGTTTGTGTGGGTTTCTGGAGGAAAGTGAGAACAGTAAAGCTGTGCCCCTTTATGCTGTTCTCCCCTCACCCCAATGAATGCAGGAGATCAGACTGGTCGGGGGGGGGGGGGGGGGGGGATGGTGGCGATGGTGGCTGCGCTCAGACCTGATGAGGAGAAAACCTGGAGTGAGCTGTACTCTCCCAATCCTGGGATGGAGCAGAGATTGACTTCAGAAGGTAAACATGTGATAAATGTTGGCATGTGAATAATTGAGTCTCTATTTATAATAAGTGTGAATGAGTATGTGTATATGAGTATGTATTTGTGTGTGTGTATATGAGTATGTATTTGTGTGTGTGTATATGAGTATATATCTGTGTGTGTATATGAGTATGTACCTGTGTGTATATGAGTATGTATTTGTGTGTGTATATGAATATGTATCTGTGTGTGTATATACGTATGTATCTGTCTGTGTATATGAGTATGTGCATCTATTTGAGTATGTATATGAGCATGTATATGTGTGTATATGAATATATACTTGTTAATGAGCCTGTACATGCATATGGGGGGTGCTATATATATACATTAGTCATAGGGATGATGTATATAAAATCATTAGGGGGCTGTATATAAATTAGGAGGGTGCTGTATGTCAATGTATATACTGGTGCAATATATGATTAATAAATAATAAAGTATATATTCTAATACATTGGTAGGGTCACACGGTGGATTTTTTTACATATGGGGGAGGTTTTTAGGGTCATATATTATTTAGGAGCACTGTTCTCCAGGTGATATTACACTGTAAGTAACAGGCCAGGGAGCCTGTGCCTTCTGATTGTGGGCAAGGGACACTGTGTAGGGATGTTGTCAGCATTTTTAATCAGAGTGTAGATGTACCCATAACTACATTTGTTGAAATATAGCAGGGGGCAGTGGTAGACAGCAGGATAGGGGGCCTCAGGCAGCAAAAAGGCCAGAATCGGCCCTGACCTGGCTCCAACCCTTAGTACCCTTTACTTCCTCACAAATCACTCAATCTGCTGTGTGGGACTAGCATGGTGACGGGGCCAAGTAGTCAGTACTACTCCCACTCTGTCAGCCAAGCCAGCAGCTAGGCTAACACCACTACCACTATGCCAGCTGGGATAACATGTAAAGAGGAGAAAGTTTAGAGTAATCAAGGAATAAGGATAATAAATAATCAAATGGGTCATTAAAATATAAACTAATCTGTAATTAGATTAAAATTTGTCTTCACTTGCAGAAAAAATGTTGTATAAATACACTATAATGAAGAATTAAAATGCTATTGACCCTTTAATCTGTCCATTGATTTTGTCCCTGTGGATGAGACACAGAATAGAAGATGGCTGCTGGTCAGTGTTGTGGGGCTAAGTGCAGTGATGGCAGTTACATACATTATTACTTTGGTAACAGAGCAGAACAGCATGTTAGATCATTACTGGTAGGAGAGTATGAGAGGGAGGAGCTGTTACTGAGAACAGAGGGATCATGGGAGTTGAGTATCATCTGGTGGTCAACTTGGAGATAACTCCAGGTACGTTAGAAAGCCCATAAAATTTTAATTCAACTATTTAAGCTCCATTTTGTGATGAACGAAATTTAGTTTTGTTGTATTCATTTATTTATAGCATTATGAGTCTTTGTATCAAATGTTCATATTCCCAGAATACCCCTTTGATGATAATTTAGAATAGTAGTGTGTAGCACTGTCTGGGCTATATTCAGTGAGCCTCCATCAACCTTAATCTGGCCCTTGGGCACATGTTCTGAGGATACCCACAATAGATGATGAAAACTATAGCTTTAGCACCAGCTCTGCAAGTTAGGTGGGAAATGGTTACAGTAATTACACATCCTTTTTTAAGATTGTGTTATCCAATCCAGTATAATACTAAGACTAGATCCTCTGCCTGCAGGTTGAGTGTAGTTAATATATAATGTATACAAACACATGTTTTACTAATGTTTAAAGTCCCAAAGTTTGCACAATCTTAAAAAAAAAACTCAACATAACAGGATAAAGGCAGTGAGATTCCAAATTAACAATTTTATCAAACGATACATAATTAATAGCAATGCTTCCTATGTTCTACCTTCTGTATGGCATATCTAATATTTAATTGGTAGCATAAATATATTATGCCCATTTTTAAGCCATTTGTTCACACAAACATTCTGTAAAGACCAACAGGCCCTTTCTTATGACGCTAAATTAATAAAGGACTTGCAAAATGTCTCGATAGCTGGAGCCATGGGTCATCATGATGTTTCACCACCATACCTATGGGTTCACTGTATCTTCACTGGTCGAGCTATTAAATTTGTACTACATATTAATTAGAAGATGCGCGAAAAATACTCGGACTCAGGCTTGATGCTCGATTCGACGCATTAGCGTTAACTCTGAAAACGCTCGTTGCCCTCGGACGCAACTTTCGTCCCCGCTCGAAAGAAAATGGCATCTCCCTGCCGTTTTTGCTTTTTGGCGGCCAGAACAGAAACGAGGCCCCCCCAATCACAAGCCAGGAGACTCTAGCACGTCCACCACAAGGATATGCCGTGGTACCCTTACACGTTCGATAGGCAGTGGTTGGCTGGCAGATTCAGGTGACCCTGGAATAGAATAGCCGGCTGCATCGCGCTTGCGGCTCGGAGATCGTTCTGGTTGGATGCGCTAGTGGAGAGAGTGTGCTGGTCAGGGAAAGCGTTAGGGGTTGCTAGTAGATTACTGTTAGGAGGAGGTGAGTTCAACAAGAACCCCAACAGCCCTCTTAGGGGCAGTTACAACGTTCATCTTTTTTTTTTTTGTTGTTTGCTATGTGGCTGGGGACTTGCTGGCACTAGTAGTGCACGTTAAGTAACAAATTGTGGGAATTTGCAGGGGCACTTGTGCTAGCCGTTGTGGGGTTTAGCTCTAGTGACACACACCCTTCCACCTCAAACACCAAAAGAGTGGAAGAAATTTATTAGGGGTTGTTCAAATTAAGCACATGTCTGCAGTTTCTTTTCCTTTTACGTTTAATTTTTCGATAAAACACTCAGCGTCACATCTATCAGTGTGGCTTTCACATACTTGGCTAGAAAATAGCAAGAGGGAGGAATCCAACGGCTACTTACGCCTACAATAGCGTTAGATATATTGTATTTCTGGTTTGAACTGGGTGGCTGTCCTTGCTTGGCAGGCATTTACTAGCCATTGTGAGGAATTGGAGTGAGACTCGCGACCGCTTGTGTTTTAGCGTTAGTCACGCAACTATCCATCGCATAAAAGACCGAAGTGGGGAAAATGTAAGGGTTGGATCAATTAGGCCAGTCTGCCATTCCTTTTATTTTACGTTTTTTTTTCATAAATCAGCGTCCATCTCATCCGTAAGTGTTGCTTTATTACTTGGCTAGAAACAATAGCCAAGGAGAATCAAACGGGCATTTACTTACGGCATTACAATAAGTTTTTCTTGTTATATATATTTATTTCTGCGTTTGATTGCTGGTGGCTGTCATTGCTGCGTGCATATACTAGCATTTGGAGGCATTTGGACGTTGAGACTGCGACCGGCTGTGTTTTAGCGCTTAGTGCGCCCCATACCATGCAAAGACCGACGAGTGGGAAAATTTGATGTAGGGGTTGGATTTCCATTAGGCACCTGCCAGTTTCTTTCTTTTGTAGTTTATTTTTCTAATACTCAGCGTTCATTCCTCAGGTGCTTCATACGTGGCTAGAAAATAGCCCCTAGAATAGGATAGCATTGTTTGGTTTTTCAACTAAAAAACAACAAAAAAAAAAAAACACAAAAATAAAAAAAAAAACAAAAAAACACAAAAAAACAACAACAAACAAAAAAAAAAAAAGTTAAACAAATATAAGTATATACTAAATTTCATTATCAAAAATGTTTAAACCCCAGGGTCGGGGTAGGAGGACGATGGACGAGGCCGGGACGTGGGCGGTCCATCTACTGAGGGGTCAGAGGGGCTGGTCCGGGTGTGGCGGTGAGGACACCCGCCTGCTGAGGAGGGAGCAGGGGAACGCCGCAGACTACACTCCCTAGGTCATCATGTCTGAAGTTCCTGGGACTGCGTGGTAGAGCATTGTTAGGGCCAGACACAGCGCGAACAGGTTGGATGTCGTGGATTGCCGACAATGCTTCGAGCAATTTGTCCACCAGTCAGTCTTCACGCAGTCCACCCATGTCACCGAAATCAGCACTCACCTCCCAGCTCCTGCACCTCAGCCTCCTCCCCCCCAGTCTGCCCCCTCCAGGAAAATTTGACTTGAACGGCTACTCTGAGGAACTGTTTTCGGACCTTCCCACCAGTCCACAAACAGGTTGTCCGGTTGTTAGCTGAGCAATTTTCCGTGCCCCCGTGTTGTTCCAACCAGTCGCAGTCGTTTGGGGTTGTGATGCCTTCTTGGACGTCGGAAGAAGGTGTGTAAAGAGAGGGTGTCCGACGATGAGGGAGACACACGGTTGGTCAGACAGTGGTGAAGTTGTTGTCGGGGCAGGAAGTCCACGGGGGGGGAGCAGACTGAGGATCGGAGGTGGAGATGAGGTGACGCCCAAGCTGGGTTGAGGAGGCCGGGTGAACACAGTGCTTCTGAGACGGGGGAGAGTCCTATGCCAGAAAACAGGTTGGAAAGAGAGGCAGTGGTGGGGCCAGACGGAGAGCGGGCCGGCAGAAGGCCAGGGGCATCAGGCGCAATGTGTCACGTGGAAGCTACCGTGGCGGAGGGCTCCCGCGGCGAGGGCAAGGATTTCAGATCTGTAGTGGTCTCTTAAGGAAAACCGGATGACGACGGAACGTGGTGTGCAACTTTGCCAAACCAGGATCAGCAGGGTGCCACACTACTAGCTTACTACCACCAGTGCGGCAGGCATATGAATGCTAACGACCCACAATCAGGGCACCAAGACCCGTTCACCTCCGGCCGTGGCACACACTGCTCCTTCCCCTGTGTCAGCTGATAGTCAGCCCCCTGCCCAGGACCCTGGCACAAAAAACCCCATCGTCGCCTCCACGATCCTCCACAGCATCCAACAGCGTTCAGCTCCTCCATACCCAGACGCTGGAGGAGGAAAAGAAAATAAGTGCAACACCACCCGCACGCCCAAGCCCTTAAGTCGCACATCCAGATTGCTTAGCCTGGAGAGCTTGCCTATAGGCTAGGTGTAGAGACCGAGGCCTTTTCGCGACCTGGCGGGCGGCTGGCCGCCCCTCGGTATTCGGTCCCCAGCCGCCATCTCTTTTCCACGAGTGCCGTCCCAGGCCTGCACCAGCACGGTCAGACAACATCTATCGTGCCCTGACCAACGCCGTTTCTGACAAGGTCCACACTGACCCACGAGCACAGTGGACGAGTGCTGCCAGGCAGGGCACTATATATCGCTGACGGAACATTGGGTTAACTGGTGGAGGCTGGGAACGAGTCTGGACCCCGCGGGCTGTCCAGTATACTGCCGACGCCGAGGATTGCGGGGCCTACTCGGTCCAGGTTTCAAAGGCCTACTAGGCCTCCTCCTTCCCCCACCCTCCTCCACCTCTCTCCGAAACTACCATCCCGTGGGCATGGCGCCATCAGTCGCTAGCTCTAGGCACGCAAGCTAGTGTGCGTCGCTAAGCGAGACAGCAGGCGGTGTGCCAAACTGTGAGCCTAGGCGATAAAAAGGCACACCGCCCAAGATCTTTACAGGGCATCAGGCGCAGAAGAATGATCTGTGGCTGGCACCGCTGAACCTGAAGACAGGCGATGGTTGTGTGTGTGGACAACGGCCGTAAAGCCTAACCGTGGTGGCGGCTCTGCAACTCGGCAGACTGACAACATGTGCCATGCCTGGCCCATGTGTTAAATCTGATAGTTTCAGCGTTTCCTCAAGACATACCCCAATCTGTAGATGTTTGCTCACGAAGTGCGCCGCATCGTGCGCATTTCGGAAGGTCCGCACCAGGATGCTGCCCTCTACGGCCAGCGCAGCGCCGCCTCAACTGCCCGCTCCATGACTGTTGTGCGACGTGCCCCGAGGTGGAAGGTGGATTCCAAACATTAACCATGTTATCCAGAGTTTACCCAGCGCCAGAGCGATTGTCGACTGCAGATGTCAATTCCACCAGAAAATGGTATCAGGTCAGTCAGCTTCCTCAAGTCTACAATGAGGAGTGGACGTGGAGTTGTCTGATATCTGTCGGTGTTGAGTAACTTTGGGGAGTCAACACAGATGGTCAGTGGCGATGCCGCCATCATCAGCCCACCATCCCGCTTGCTGTGGCCTGTTGAAAAACTCTCTGGATCCGCATGAACGTCGGAAGCTGTTGCGCTCGTACACCACGAGACGGGGAAGAAGATTCCTTGTTGATAGCCAAAGCCCTCAGGTCCTGTTTCTCCGCGTATATCGGGAGGAGGTGGAGGAGGAGATGAGGGGACAGAGGAGGAGACTGTTTGGCGAGCCCACAGAGGGGGAGCATTGCTAGACCTTCCCTGTTCAGGTGTTGGGCCGAAAGAGGAGGTTGGGAGGGTTGGAGGAGGAGGAAATGGGCAGTCAGGCCAGTGAGGGGAGTGAATTTTGAGGCGTTGGGACTCTGGCGCATATGGGCAGATTTCATGCTAGGCTGTCTATCCCGTGACCCTCGCTTCAAGAGATTCAAATTTATTCCGCCCGATTACTGGTTTTCACTCTCCTGGACCCAGGTACAAGCCACAAATCTTTCCACTCTATCCCTGGAGAGGAAAGAGGTGGGAATGCAGAATACAGCGCAGGCCCTGGTGGCACAAGCTGAAACAGGATTTCCCTTTGACAGGCTAGCGGCAGAGGCGTAGTTCTGCGGGACAAGTAGCTGAGGGAGAGTTGGCGAGCAGGCAGCTTGTCCCAGCACTGGCCAAAGGGTACGCTTTACAAGGCTTTTGCCAGCTTTATGTCACCCCAGCAAGACACTGTCACCGTGTCCCCCCAGTCTCGGCAGAGTAGGCGGGATCTTTACAGAAAGATGGTGAGGGAGTACGTAGCTGACCATACCATCGTCCTAAATGATCACACAGCTCCTACAACTACTTGGGTTTCAAAGCTGGACATTGTAGCACGAAATGGCGCTGTACGGCTTGGAGGTTCTTGCCTGCCCTGCCGTAGCGTCTTGTCCGAGCGGTGGGTTTCAGTGCAGCTGGTGGCATATCACCGAAAGCGACACGCCTGTCGACTGAAGCGCTGACAGGCTGACGCTTATTAGAAATGAATAAAGCTGGATTCTCATACTTTCCTATCTCCACCAGGTTGAAGGAAGCTTAACCTGATAATTTGTGCCCTCTCCTCTTTCCTCATTTCCTCCTTTCGCTCTCTTTGTACATAAAGCAGAGGAAAAATGGCTATTTGGACAGGGCCCACTGGCTCTAGCTATAGACTTTATGCATTTATTGTTTGGAGGGCACCTACCCGGTCCTCTGTTTTAAAACAATTTTTGGGAGTGCCAACATACAGGCACTCAATCTATTCAATTTTTCTGGAGGGCCCAACCTACCCCTGTCCTTCAACTGGTGTTGAAAATTTTTTGACTGCCACATACAGGCACTCAATCTATTTATTTTCTGGGGGGCCCCACCTACCTGCTCCTTCTGTTTGAAAAACTTTTTTGGACTGCCACATACAGGGGCACTCAATCTATTTCATTTTTTTGGGGGCCCCTCACCTGGCTCCCTCTGGTTTTGAAAAAACTTTTTTGGACGCGCCACATACAGGCACTCAATCTATTCATTTTTCTGGAGGGCCACCTACCTGCTCCTCTGGTTTGAAAACTTTTTGGGACTGCCACATAACAGGCACTCAATCTATTTCATTTTCTGGAGGGCCACACTATCCTGCTCTCTGGTTTGGAAAAACTTTTTTGGACTGGCACATACAGCACCAATCTATTCCATTTTCTGGAGGGCCACCTACCTGCCTCTGGTTGAAAACTTTTTGACTGCCACATAAGGCACTATCCAAAATAAAATTGTCTCCATAGAAGCCTCCACACGTTGTCTCCATTGCTACCCTCAAAAGTCGGCCATATAGCTGCCTCCAGACATGTCCCCTTATCAAACGAAGGTGTGTCAGGCAGATAAATTTGGGTTGGTTTTCATGGATTCACCATCAAAGTTTGTTAACTTTGTCGCCACCCTGCAGCGAGTGCTTGGGTGCTCAATGCTGAGCCTTAGTGCGATAAATAAGGCTACACACTGCCCTAATGAGCATTGTAGGGCATTTCCACATTCAAAAGTGTTAACTTTGCGTCTACCCTGCTGTTTATCACAAAAATATACTTGGCAAAATTTATGAGTTAAACCGGAATTCATTCAGCGCTTCTCGCGCATGTTCTTGTTGTTATCATTCCCCTCACCCGTCCATATCTAAACTTATAGACGCTAACTACCCTTGATCTTATCACAGGTCTTAGAAGTGGCGTTTGGGGGTAGCCTAGAGACAGGGGGCTTGGTGTGGCGAAAGCTCGCCTGGCAGCGGGAGCCCCGCTTCCATGCCCAGCCAGATCGAACATAGTTTTTAACTGCAGCACCTTTAATACTATAGACTAGTTCACTGGCAGTCCACATACGAGTTGGGTTCCACCTTATCAAATATACGAGCTTGTGTTCAGGCAGAATTTGGGGGTTGTTTCTATGGCCTTCCATGTTACATTTGTCGCCACCCTGCTGGGGAATCCACAAAAATACTGGGAAACTTTATCATGTACCGATTATTATTTGAGCGCTTCTTGCCCACCTCGTTGGTTCCTCTCTGCCACCCATTGGTTTGAAGCCTGAGTCCATTTAGGGTATGTCCCATGACACTCTATAGGCTGCTGCCGGCTGCTGCCTCTGCATCCGTACCCCTAGTGTCAGAGTGCAATTATTGGATGTGTTTGAGAGCTATCTTAAGTCTTGTCATTCTTGTCATATGTCTGTGTCATGGCCATGCGTGTTGCGCATAATCTTGTTGGCTCATCTATGGTGCGATGTAAGCACAGCTCTGAGGGCATCCATGCATGGCCTGCTGTGTACCCTGTTTGTCGTCATTTCCGTTGTGGTTTCCATCTCTTCTGGAGGGTTCCCAGGTGTGGCCAAGCTTCCCTGTTGCGGGGGCTGGTCCCCTTGAAAGAGGTGGATTTCCCATTGGACTTCAATGGGGCTCAGTTTATTCGAGACGAGCACTCGAGCATCGGGAAAAGTTCGTTCGAATAACGGTACCCGAGTGCTTTTGTGCTCGTCATCATACATATTTATGTTATGATCATCTTTTCTCTTTCAATATCCATAATGTTGCTTTTTTTATGCCTAATTTTTGTAAAAAACTATAGTGTGTAATCTCAAGTCTATAAAATATAAATTCTTTGGTATCACCTTTCTGGAGGCACCCCCATCCCCCCCCCCACCCCACCACCACCTGCAGATTCTTTCTTTCATAATTGGTCACTGCCAGGCTCTGACTCCCCCTTGACATGCTGCACACATTACTGCTGCAGCCACACTGACATAAGACCTTGCTGAACAATAGTATCATAGTATAGTATTATAAGGCTGGAAGGAGACGCCAGTCCAATCAAGTTTTTTTCCAACCTTTAGAATTAATAAGGTGGTTTATCCCCCATCAAGCCGCTTCTTGAACCATGTACATAGAGTCCGCACCACCAACAACCTCACTTGCGGCAAGAGGAGTTCCATACGTCTCATTGGCTCTTACAGTAATAAGACACCTTTTGTCTATGGTGATTGTTGAAAGATCCGCCTCTCTCTTAGGCGCAGAGGATGCCCCCTTGTACGGTCCGAGGCTAGAGTATAAAAAAAAGATCTTGAGAAGACCTGATACTGTCCGTTTCAGGTATTTGTACATTGTACTGCGGTCTCTGCCCTCAGTCGTCTTTCTTTTTGCTTAAATTGAATATCCCCAAATGTTTAATCTGTCAGTGTTATTTATATCCGCCGTCCCCCTTTTCCCGTAATAATCCTTGGTTGCTTCTCCTTGCACCCGTGTTTTCCTAGTTTTGCTATACCCCTATTGGTCCTTTTTATCCCCGGATGACAACCCACACCACTGTCCACAATATTCCATGTGTGGTTCCTGCCCCAGGGAATTGTTATGAAGGGCATAACCCCACACCCACTGGAGTCATCTCAAGGAGAATCTATTCCTGTCTTGATACATCCCATTATTTTATTTGCTTTAGCAGCTTTGACATCATAGAGTGTGCGTCAGCAGCTTGCAGTAACCCGGACACAGTGCACCAAAAGAAAGAAGAGGACTTGTGGTGGGTGTTGGAAAGGTGGCTACAGAATTTTCATGGGCATATTCATGGCAGGAGGCTGGCTCTATACTGGGGCAGGGGCTGGCATCATATATACTAGGGGACATGAGCTGGCTGGCTATATACTAGGAGGCATGGACTGGCAGGCTATATAGTGGAGGGTATGTGCGGGCTGACATTAAGCTGTGGGGCATTGGCTAGCAGGCTACATACTTAGGGGGCACGGGCTGGCAGGCTATATAGTGGAAGGCATGTACTGGCTGACTATATACTGGGGGGCATATGCTGGCAGGTCATATACTAGAGGTTACAGAATATTTCTTTTCACTCATATACTAGAGGGCATGGGCTGGCTGGCTATATACTGGGGGCATGGGCTGGCTGGCAATATACTGGGGGGCATGAGCAGGCTGGTTATGTACTGAAGGTAGGGGCTGGCTGGCCACATACTAGGGGGCAAGGGGCTGCATAGCTATATACTGGGTGGAGGATGTGACCAATGCATTTCCCACCCTAGGCTTATACTCAAGTCATCAAGTTTTCCCATTTTTTATGTTAAAATTAGTTATCTCAGCTTATTCTTAGGTCAGATTATACTTGAGGGTATCAAAATAATAATAATAATAATTAATAAACTATTCCAATATAAACCTGTTACAAACATTGTGTTATAACCCCCTTAGATCTGCATACGTTGCGCATTGTCATGCAGGCTCGCTGGCTATATACTAGGGTGCAGGGGCTGGCAGGAGATATACTAGGGAGCATTGGCTGTCAGGGAATTTGCTGAATAGCTATATACTGGCCAAAAAAGGAAATTATGACCATATGACTGTTTGTATTTTCTAATGTAGTATTTTATTTGTATGAGTCCCTATGATTTGTAAAGTACTACAGAATATGATGGCCCTATATATAATAAAATATTATTACTATTATTATATATTCTTCTGCATACTGTTTAAAATAATAATCCTTATCCACAAAGCTCTGCATGTTGCTGCACCTCCTACCTTTCCTCTCTTTTCGCAGAGAGAAATAGTCCATCTCATGCTCTTCAGTATGCTAGTGATGTTATATTTATTCTCTAGCTTAATCCGAACCTCTTAGGCATTTCCCCCAAGCTGCACCAATTCTTTAGAATGCCCTTCCCCGGACAATCAGACTGACACCCAACCTCCAAAGTTTCAAACCTGGTCTTAAAACTCATCATCTCTTTAGGCAACCTTATCACATTCGCTAACTGCATGAAATTTCAATTTTCTCTTTACTAATCCATCCTGTGTCCTCCTCCCATCTGTTATCTGGTAAACACCAGATACCAAGCGCCAGGCTTCTCTCCAGTCCCACTGCAGCAGCATTTTTATTTATTAAATTATTTTATTCTGTTCCCTTATAAAAAAAAATGGCTGGACCATTACACCAGCTCTTTTATCTCTTGGGTCACCCCCTTCATCCTCATAGACTGTGAGCAGGGCCCTAGCTCCTATTGTTCCATATGACTATTTGTACTCTGCACTGTATTTTAGGATTTATGCTACGGAATATAATGCCACTATAAATAAAGATTATAAATACACTGCTCAAAAAAAGGAAACACTTAACTTCTGTGAAATCAAATTGTCCACCTTGGAAGCAACAATGAATGACAATCAATTTCACAGGCAATTAGCAAGACAGACCACTTCTCAGTACATATGCTTTCTGGCTGATGTTTTGGATAATTTTGAATGTTGTTGGTGCTTTCACACTCATGGTAGCATGAGATGGACTCTACAACCCACATGAGTGGCTCAGGTAGTGCCGCTCATCCAGAATGGCACATTGTCATGGTTCGTGAGGGGCGACCCTCTGTGAGTCTCTTTGGGAAACACACGGGAACGGGACCTCAGGATACATGCTGGAGGCTTTCACTTCAGAGGGAAGACGTCAAGATCTGGCGGGAAGTGAAGGGAGCCGCTGGGTTATATAGGAAACCCAGAAGTGACCAGCCCCAATGGGAAGGACGCTGGCACTTTAAGTTCAGAGAAGTCAGCGCGTACGCACCATAGAAGCGGGGGTGCGCGGCCTGCACGCCAGGAGCCTGGAGAGGTAAGTGCAGGCAGGGGGATGGGGAAAGGTAGCCATGGGAGCATTGGTGTACTAGCGATCCGCAACATGGATCGCAGGAGCACCTGTGACGCACATCAATGTGAGTTGTGGCAAGAAGGTTTGCTGTGTCTGTGTAGAAGTGTGTAGAGGCCGTTACCAGGAGACAGGCCAGTACTCCAGAAGACATGAAGGGGGCCGTAGGAAAGCAACAACTCAGCAGCAGGACCACTACCTCCCCCTTTGTGCAAGGAGGAACAGGAGGTGCACTGCCAGAGCCTTGCAAAATATGCATGTGTCTGCACAAATGGTTATAAACTGACTCAATGAGGATGGTATGAGGGCTCGACGTCCACAGATGGGGGTTGTGCTCACAGCCAACATCGTGCAGGATGCTTGGCATTAGCCAGAGAACCAGGATTGGTAAATTCACCACTGACACCCTGTGCTCTTTACAAATGAGATCATGTGACAGACGTGAAAGAGTCTGGAGATTCCGTGGAGAGTGATCTGCTCCCAGCAACATCCCTACGCATGACCAGTTTGGCAGTGGGTCAGTAATGGTGTGGGGTGGCATGTGACAACGAGATCATGTGACAGACGTGAAAGAGTCTGGAGATTCCATGGAGAATGATCTGCTCCCAACAACATCCCTCAGCATGACCGGTTTGGCAGTGGGTCAGTAATGGTGTGGGGCGGCATTACTTTGGAGGGCCTTACAGTCCTCCATGTGCTCGCCAGAGGTAGCCTAACTGCCATTCGGTCCCGAGATGAGATCCTCAGACCCCTTGTAAGACCATATAGTGGTGTGGTTGGTTCTGGGTTCCTCTTAATGCAAGACAATGCTATACCTCATGTGGCTGGAGTGTGATAGCAGTTCCTAAAGATAAGGTAATTGTAGCTATGGACTGACCCGCTCATTTACAAGGCCTGAATCCGATTGAGCACATCTTGGACATCATTTCTCCCTCCATCCAACGTCATGTTGCACCACAGACAGTCCAGGAGTTGGCAGATGTTTTACTCCAGGTCTGGGGGGAGAACCCTTAGGAGACCATCCGCAACCTCATCAATAGCATGCCGAGGCATTGTAGGGAGGTCATACAGGCATGTGGAGGCCACGTACAATACTGAGCCTCATTTTGACTTGTTTTGAGGACATTAGATCAAAGTTTGATCAGCCTGTTGTGTGTTTTTCCACTTTAATTTTGTGGGTCACTCCGAATTCAGGCTTCCATTGGTTAATACATTTGATTTCCATGATGATGATTTTGTTGTCAGCACATTCAACTTTGTACAGAACAAAGTACAGAAAAATTACATAGTTGTTCCTTAATGAATTCTAAAATTCATCTTGCCTACAAGATGAGTTACTAACATGGGTATGAAAAGGACATAGTGGGGCACATTTATTAAGAACAGTGCAGTCTGTACTATCTGCATTTTGCTTGTGTAGTGCGTAGGGTGCACCAGATCCAGGATTTATGGTGCACATGAATCTGGCTCCCCCTGCACTGCCTCAACAGAGTGCATCACAACAGCATCACTGGAATGGTGAGTGGGTAGTGGAGGGGAGGAGTGATAGGGTAATATAACTGTATGTTCAAAATTGTTAAAATTGTGATAACAGAGTGCAAATGGAATGTTAACTTGAAAATAAATATAAACATTTAAACTAAAAACCCTATGGTAAGGGCATAGGGACTATATTCTCAGTCGGTCATTGAAAACACATTGGCAAGCTATATATATGATATATTAAAGGAGCCTTCCCTCAAAGATTCTTAAATATACCAATGACAACAAAATAACACATTCTCTAATTCACTGTTATTAACAAAAATACTTAATTTCACAGATATAATTCCAACCTGTCTCTATCAGTCCTGGTGTAAACAATTTTGGTTGTCCCTGGATATGACCATAAATCTTCTGAGTATGCTCGCTCAGGCAGGGCGGATTCTTCTCTTGTCTGCATAGTGCAGTGCTCTCTGCCTCCAGCCCCTCCCCCTGCATTACAAGACCAGCTAAGACACAGATACTCACAGACACTTCCTGCCGGCAAGCAGCAGTGTGCAGAGACTTACTCTACAAGTTTCAGATAGGATCTTTATAGCAGCGGATGGAGGTATAGTAGAGCTAACTGTGTGTGTTATAGCTGAGATATAGCAGAGCTGGAGTGTGTCATTGTGTGTTATATCCATCTCATGGATCTCCTCATCTCTCATCTGTCTCCTCCCTTCTTTTCCATGTCTCAGATACTAGTGAATGTTCAGAAGTTAAATAAAAGTGTAGCTATACCCTGGATTCTGATAATCTAAGCACATTACCAGCACACAGCAACTCACAGCACAGAGTTATCATGAAGTGTCTGCCCACACTCTGTAATTTTACACTGACCTTCACTGAGTTATAGAAGCTAAAACAGCAATAAAACTGAGTAAAGCAAGGGGGTTAAAATGATCTTTATTGTGTAAACATCACTAGGTGATGACATTTCTTTCATGGCCAAACCCCCTTAATTTTAGCCAAACCTGCCGATTTCAGGGCACATGGATTGGTCACCTCAATTTTGATAGCATGCATGCTACATGTTTGTCCAACCAGGTTTGCATTTGCGGTCAAGAGAAATAGCTGTCCCCCAACCTGTGCTTGTGAAATGTCTGACCTATTTAAGTTTTCTGAACCCATGGAATGATGTCTTGATGGGTGAGATGAGATTGAAGCTGCAGTTGGACAAAAATGTCCAGATTTTAATAGGAATGGGATTTAAATTAGGACATAGAAGATTTCAAAATCACTTGACTGATAATTTGGATGTGCAGTTCATTTAAGCCACCAAATTTTGTACATTTATATGTGGATTGCTATTTTCGTTAAACCTGAAATGCTAGTTTAGAATCTTTTATATGCTGGCCATTTCATAGAAGTCTCAGCTGGATGAGAAAGTTAACCAAATAATTGCAGATTCTGGAAAACAGATTTACTATACATCTTGACCTTGGATTTATTAAAAACAACTAATAGATTTTTAATTGAAGTTTTGAACATCTGAAGTTTCTCTAATTCAGTCAGTGTACTTGGCATTCAAGATATTAGTGTTTAGTGTGATAGGCTTTTTTAATTAGATAGATGGCATTAATACTTAGCCATTGGCTTGAAATTTATGTAACTTCAGTGTTTTTATTTAATTGTGAAGTTTAAATATCTCATGTTATATAGTACAGTATATTGCACCTGCATGCCCCTATGTGTGTGCATAGCCATCATCAGTAATCCACAGCACTAATTTGTAATCTGGATGAAAGTCTGGATAAACATAAATATCCAACCTATAATAAGGTTTGTGCATAGAATAAAAGATTGTGATGTTTTAGGCTGGGTTCATAGCTTGGTTTTGGTACTATATCTATGAAGTAAGCTTGGTTCTTATACTGTGTCTATGCAATAAGCTTGATTATGATACTCTTTCCATGTAGTACATTGGATTCTATGGTTCTGACACAATGGGGCACATTTACTTACCCTGCCGCTTTAGTTCACATGGTCCAGAGTGTCCGACGATCAGGCAGTTTGGTGCGATTCACTAAGATCTTGCGCCCGGTATCCTGCATGTGTCGCTTCCCCACTCAGGACCGCCGGAGTTCACCATCTTCCTCCTGTGCATGTAAGTGCTTGGCTTCCAACACAATTTTGAAATTAAATCCCGCGGTTTGTTTGAATCCGTCGGATTCTCTGACAGACCGCCCCCCCCATTTGTGCCACATGAAAGCTGGTGCGATTGCAACACAATCTGACACAATCGTCTTCTAAATAGCTGTCCCAGCGAAACCGTCAGAGGTTGATTTTGATATCATTTTTTTGTAGTAAGCTTAGTTTTGGTACTGTAGCTATGTAGTAAGCTTAGTTCTTGTACTGTATCTACGGAGTAAGCTTAGTTATGATACCATAGCTATGTAGTAGGCATTGATGTATTGACAATGGTAAACAGAAAACTGGTTACACTCACAAAATTCATATAATGTAGCTGCTTGTGGTAGCTTCAATTCACCCCTGTAATATGTAATTGTGCAATATACATGTAGCATGTAGATCTGTTTTTACAGGGGCTAATACCATAATAAAGTTACATTGATGAATGTATCAGCACAGAATTATGCACCTAGATAAAAAAAAATGTCATCCATGGGTAAACATTCACTTGGTATTGGACTGGGCTGTTATCACATAATCCTTGAAAAATGGAAAGCATGGGAGACATTTTTTCAGTCAATTAATTTAATTTGAGAAAGACTATTGGTGTGAATTTGCACCTCCTGCTCATAACAAACTGAGATTTGGTGAGGAGTAGCCCACCAGAATTTGCACTTTAGGAGTATTGGTTTCTTTCAAGTACTTCAGATGAGTAAGACACTGGCCTATTGTAGCTCCGGTTTTCCTGCTCTCAGTTGCTGCTGCTGGCACACTTACTAAACAAACATGCGTTGCCTTAAAAATAACATTGAAACAGAGCTTCCTCATGTGTCCTGGAGGAAAAAGTTTAACACGGTACTTTCAGCTATTCAAGTGTGTAACAGGACCCAGTGGTTGTAGCACTTGACCCTACAGTAGTGGCTAACAAATGGCTGTTAACACACTCACTGCCACTGTCACTTAGCTGACACATGCATAACCATCCATCTTCTTGTAGTGACAGCAGAAATTACTCAAAATATCAAATGCTGTTTTGTGTGCACTTTGTAAAAGAATCCGGTGGAACAGATGCAAACTGATGAAAATAGTCATTTGTTTATGGTCTATAAGCATACAGTACTTTAAGGATAGGCCTGTATGATGGCATGCAGACATATAATGGATACAGCAATACACGGATGAGCTAAAGATTAACCATGTTTGGAACTTTTCACTTAACGGCTCCATATCTTCCCATCCACTACAACTTTGAATGTGAGACTAACATCATTTTTCAGATGACCATCCTGGAGATTTCACACATAAATTTGACTTCAACTATTTTACATAAGCTTAGTTATGCACATTCTTGTCATGTTATTGCATTGTTACTGTTTCGCACATAAAAATCTAAATATATATATATATTTTTTTTTTCGGCTTTAAACACTGCCTGAATTCTTCTGGACTTTGCCCAATCATATTGAAGCATCTCTTGACCAAAATCTGATCCCAGGTTGCTTTCCCAATTTCGGTGCATTCTGATAATCTCACTTCTGTACAAATAGAGATCTATAATGCTCTATTGGGTTGAAGTCTGGGGGCCAATGAAGCATCTCTACTTCATTGTTATCTAACAATTTATTCAGCAATTTCAGCAAATGCTTCAGGTCATTGTCCTGCTGAAAAAATGATTGTGGGACAATTATCATACGCCCCTGCCTGCCAACACCTCCAGATACATTAAGAGACTCCGGACCCCTTATGTATCTGTGGGCCGCTGCGCTGGCTAACAATTCTATACCCAGTCCTGTCTGACGTGGCATGGTGCTATATCCTGCAGAGTTTCAGGCCTTAATGTTCACAAGCCCACTCCACCATTGGCCGCATCCCCTTCACACCCATTTGGCATGGAGATTGTGTGATGGGGGAAAGTATCACAATTACTTGTGGTTCGCTAACAATTGTGATTATTTTAGGTCTTTTATATAGTGATGAGAGGATACCTTAGTTCTGCCAAACACAAATTACAAAAATCTGTCGGGTCTGGGTTCAGGTTCCGAACCTGAACTCCCACAAGTAACAGTAATTACTGATGAGGCGGGTCTTTGCTCCTCAACCAACCTTCCCAAAATGGAGGTGCCCTGTGCTTTACGGCATGCTAGTATCAGCTCGTGTGTCCAAAGAGATTTTAATGGACTTTGCAGGGGTTGAGTTGATCCAAACCCAGACACGAACTTTATTAGAGGGACCTGAACTTTTCAGTCTGCTCAACACAACTTGCTTGCCACAAAATTGGTGTACAAGCCCTGCTAAATCTCCCCCTATGTCATCTATAGTAATCAAGTGTATGGAGAAACTCATCTTGTAGGGTATTCACATATGGCAATGAGAACACCATCGGTCCTGGTCAGTTATCCAATGCCTTTGACGGTGAAACAACCTCATATCCTCAGGTTTGATAGTTATTTCTTGATCTGTTAGCCCTCTTTTCTATAATTCTTCTTGCACCCATCAAAGCAAAGGCTATTCAGTTTAATCATGCGCTTCCACTGACCACTATTGCAAACTCAAGGCAATGCTTCTTACTAATGTTGAGGCTTCTTCCCCTTCTTCACTTAGAAAAAGTCATGTCATGTGATGCAAAATCAACATCTCTCTAGAGGACTGAAAGAGGTGTTAGTCCATGTGTTAGTATAGGGGGTAGGATATTAGGTAATTTACTAATATACATCTTGATATGTGAAGTGAAGTCTACTTTTTTTTTACCTCATAAGCCAGATATTCCTGTGCATAAAATGGCCGCAGATGGAGGGGCATGTGATCTCTGTCAAAGAACAACTATCCTGCCAGGACCTTGATCTTATATTCATAAATACTACCAAAAGGTTCTGGAAGGACGATTGGTCACACACAGTTAGAGTTCACATGACCGGAGGCTTCACTTCACATATCAAGAAAGCAGAGCAGAACATTTAATAGATGTTCATATTGGTATATTACCTAATATCCTTCCCTCCACACTTAAAATGGCCAACCATCAAATGTAACAAAGAAACTGGCATAAGGACAGCCCAAGGGAAGACCAAGAGTCACCTCTGCTGCAGAGGATAAGTTCATCCGAGTCACCAGACCATCAGATTAGAGACAAGGTCACTGGCGCACAGAGTTCTAGCAGCACACACATCTGTACAACAATTGTTAAGAGGAGACTGTGTGCGGCAGCCTTCATGGTAAAATATCTACTAGGAAACCACTGCTAAGGACAGGCAACAAGCAGAAGAGACTTGTTTAGGCTAAAAAAAATGGAATGGACATTAGACCAGTGGAAATCTGTGCTTTGGTCTGATGAGTCCAAATTTGAGATCTTTGGTTCCAACCACCGTGTCTTTGTACGATGGAGAAAAGATGAACGAATGGTCTCCATATGCCTGCTTCCCACCATGAAGAATGAAGGCGGAGGTGTGATGGTGTGGGGGCGCTTTGCTGTTGACACTGTTGGGGATTTATTCAAAATTGAAGGTATACTGAAACAGCATGGTTACTACAGCAGCGGCATGCAATTCCATTCAGTTTGCGTTTAGTTGGACCATCATTTATTTTTCAATAGGACAATGACCCCAAACACACCTCAAGGCTTTGTGAGGGCTATTTGACCAAAAAAGAAAGTGATGGGGTGCTATGCCAGATGACCTGGCCTCCACAGTCACCAGGCCTGACCCAATCGAGATGGTTTGGGTTGAGCTGGACTGCAGAGTGAAGGCAAAAGGGATAACAAGTGCTAAGCATCCATGGAAACTCCTTCAAGACTGTTGAAAAACCTTTTCAGTTGACTACCTCTTGAAGCTTATCAAGAGAACGCCAAGAGTGTGCAAAGCACTAATCAAATCAAAAGGTGACTACTTTGAAGAACCTAGAATATAAGACATATTTTCAGTTGATTCACACTTTTTTGTTAAGTGTATAATTCCACACGTGTTAATTCATAGTTTTGATGCCTTCAGTGTGAATCTACAATTTTTATAGTCATGAAAATACAGAAAACTCTTTGAATGAGAAGGTGTATCCAAACTTTTGGTCTGTACTGTACATTAATAGATATGGAATACAGGTGCATACAATTACATGTTATCCCCATTGACAGGATCCAAGTAGTGGAAATAGGATGTCTAGGCACAAACAAATTATAGTACTGTCATGTTAACATTTTTTTTGGAATATTATGTGTTAATGCTCTCTTTTGACACCTGGGCATACAAATCACACTCAGAATAGTAGGTATGTGAATTAGCACTGAGAGCCAGATCTATATATAACTCTGCATACCAGCTTCTTATTGTAATAACAATCTGAGTTCTCTGTATATACAGCTGTCAGCGTTCTTACATGACATAAAATATGGTTTCAAATGTGTTCTATATGAAATTGGCATTTTTAACAGATGTCACCTCATGTACCCTTTGGATGAGCGTAGACTGAAAAGCTTTGTTTTATTCTCTGCAGCAACATAAAAAAATAAGTTTTCAAAAGAAAATGCATATATAGTGCTTTATCATATAAATAAATATCATGCATGGCAAACTTATACAGTATATCATCTGTAAATATTGTATCATATGCTGGACGTATCATATCCATATTATTGTACAAATGAATCTGAAAACAGATATACAATAGAAAGTAAAATCATACAACCTTACAATAGCTAATTAATAATAATTTCACCAACCATAGACCATTATATACAACATTCTTACATATACTTGTTTACAGTACATTATGTATTCAAAGGGGTTTCCCCATGAAGGAAAATTATCACATTTCAATCCCCTAGTGATGTTAACACAATAAAGATAATTTTAACTGCTTACATTACAATGTGACTCAATTTTATTGCTGTTTTAGCTCCTATCACTCCATTGGCTGCTCAGTGCAAAATCCCAGGGTGTGGGCGGGGACTCTCTTAGAAGACACATTATGACCGATCTAGTTTTGTGGGGTGACAATGTAGTTACATTATCAGGGTACAGGTGTAAATACACTTTCATCTGGTTTCTGACATTGTATTAACACACTGACACATAGAAAGAGAGATGAGAGGCTGATAGACTTTTACACTGTTACACTGTGAGCTCTGTACATCTCACAGATAGGTGCCTGCCTCCCCCTTCCCCCAGATGACTTATCTTCTTGTAGTTTGTAGCCCCTCTCTCTCTGCTCACGATCTCCTGGCAGAAAATAATCAGGGGGTGTCTCTGAGTTCCGTGCAGGGGGTGTGGCTACAGGCACACAGCAGAGACAGACAGAAATCTCATCTGCGCGATCCTAGTTAGGATTGTAGATTGACATAAATATAAAGACTCCAATCGCTATTTGGGTCATTTATCTTTAATCAGGACATTAGTGTGTGTAGTTTTATGTTTTGTCTGGGTTTTGGACTGAGTTGTTATTTTTTATAGAGACTTTTCCTTCACCTGCTCTGGACTAGAGTTTATGTGCAACAAAGTTGGGACCATTTACATGAATTTGCACCAAAATTCCAACTTTTTCATGTATCCACATATGGATTTTAGGAGCAACACTAAAAATTTCTGGCACAGCTAACTTTGCTAGGCAAGTGGAATAGACACAAATTTAGAGAAAAAAAAATAATAAAATAGATAAATGGCCCTTATATCCCTATAAAAGAGGTATTGGTTAAAAGGGCATTCAGACTCTTTCTCCCCCATTCAAAACACCCTTTCTCCCTTCACACACTTAATTTACTTTGAAGAGGTTCTGGGGTAGTCTGATGCTGTACTCCCACCCCTCCACCCTGTGACCCCATTCTCTTTCATTCATCTCATGGTCCCCTCTGCAGACTAACCTCAATAAAAAAAAGTCCTAGGTGAACATTTATCCCGGTTTCTAGAAACTCCCTTTTTTTATTAAATATGATTTTTATTGAAGTTTTTTTTAAATACATAGCTGACAAAAAAGAAGATTCACAATATCAATTCACAATATAATACATTTTCCACAAACTCCCTTGAATGCTCAGTTCTAAAGCTTTGCTCCATCACAGAGTATCTCTATAGACCTCTACCTGCTGAATATTACTCATATGGCCCCCAACCTCCAACTCCACCATGCAAGAAGAAATGTCATATGTGAGTAATTGTATTCAAGAGAAATAATTGGTCTACAAAATGGCAAATCAGAACAAGTCAATATTTTGGGTATTAGTATCACAACTTAGCAAAATAACTGTAAAAATCATGTCATTAGCAGCAATAGAATGTCCCAGAACACACTGCAGGGAGATGGCATCTGTTCCTCTATCCATCTGGTGCTCAGTTCCCTGAGGACAGCATCCATAAGATTTTGCTGTCTACAATGAGCACACTTTTCTCAAACAGTACATCTCGTACATTAGTCTATTTAACCAGACACCCATTAACTGGATTTTACTTGTGTGCATTCCTATTTGTAGACAGGGTTACACAGAAAGCTGTTTAGACCTCACCATATTTCCTGCTCTACGCTGTCTCTGATGACTTAGAAGATAAAAACAGCTTGCGACTAGCAGACATGGGCTTGTATTTTCAGTCCATGTGTGATATGCACTTTGGAACAGATTATATAGGACAGAAGAAGTAATATACATATTTTAACATACTTATATGTTGTAGAAATATAATGGTACGTGATCATTCACATTCAACACGGATATTCTTTGGACTGGTTCCAAATATATATAATCTGTTGGATTACACAAATGATTGCATTTTATTTGTTAAAGCACAAGCACTGCAACATTTTATACGTTGTCGGATCTGGCAAGAGCCAAGAGGTCCTTGCATCATATTTCTGTATAATACAAGGGCTTCCATCCTGTGTCATTTGTGCAGTCCGTTGGATCGGGCCAAAATACAAGGTCCCGTTTCTATTCCGTTTTTGCCGCGATTCGCAGCAAAAATTTAATAAAACAAGTGTGCAGTAAGCACACACTCCTTGAGGACCTGTCCAGCTGCTGTACAGAGCAGAAACTGAAGGACCTGTGATGATGTCATCATCACATGACCCTCCGGCTTCTACTCTATGTAGCCTCCCGCTGCATAGAGCTGCTCTGCTCACAGTGAGGAGAAACTAGAACTGAGGGCAGCAGGGGGTGACCAAAACTGGATGCAGGAGGGGGGAAGGGACTAGAAGTGGGGGCAGGAGGGGGGAATTGAACTGGGGGCAGGAGGGGGGGACTAGAAGTGGGGGCAGGAGGGGGTGCTAGAACTATGGGCAGCAGGGGGATAGCACTGGGGAAAGAAGGGCGGGGACTAGACTATCGTCGCAGGGGGGGAACAGAACTGGGGGCAGCCAGGGAGGGGGGAAACTTAGAACTAGTAGGGGCAAGCAGTGGGGGGAATAAACTGGGGTCAGGTAGGGGGGGACTAAAACTCTGGGGGGCTAGGGCGCGGGGGGGGCTAGAACTCTGGGGCTGGGGGAGGGGAACTAGAACAGGGTTGCAGTATTATATTAGTTATCTTCCTGTACATAGGGGGCAATATTTAGTAGTTATATTCTTGTACATAGGTGCGTATATAGTAGTTATATTCTTGTACATAGGGGGCAGTGTATAGTAGTTATATTCTTGTACATAGGTGGCAGTTTAGTAATAGTTATATTTCTTTAGCATAGGGGCAGTTTATAGTAGTTATATACTTGTAAATAGAGGAGAGTATTATAAGTGGTTCTATACGTGTACATGGGGGGGGCAGTATTATAGTGGTTATATTCTTTGTACATAGGAGCATTATATAGTGGTTTATTCTGTACTATGGGGCATTATTATGTAGTTATATTCTTGTCACTGGGGAGCAAGTATTATAGTAGTTATTTCTTGTCATAGGAGCAGTATTATAGTAGTTTATTCCTGTACATAGGGGCAGTATTATAGCACGTTTATATTCTTGTACATAGGGGGCAGTATTATAGTAGTTATATTCTTGTACTAGGGGGCAGTGTTATAGTAGTTATATCCTTGTACATAGGGGGCGATGTATTTATAGTAGTTATATTCTTGTACATAGGGGGCAGTATATTATTTATATAGTATTTAATTGTAATGGGGGGAGTTTAATAGTAGCTATATTCTTGTACATAGGGGGCAGTATTATAGTGGTTATATTCTTGTACATAGGGAGCAGTATTATAGTAGTTATATTCTTGGACATAAGGGGCAGTATTATAATAGCTATGAATATAGAAAAGAGAAAAAAGAATGGTAACGGCTCACCCCTTGGAGATGTGGAGGTCCACGGCAGTCATGCGGCCAGGTGCACGGAAATCCCAAAACACTCTTGGTCCGGAAGTCCAGAGAGACATATATTTGTAAGAAAACAAAAAATGTAGCAAAGGTAGGGAATCCAGCATCCAAAAAAGGTATATGCGATGAGAAAGGCTGTTAAGACATATTCAAAAATGTAATTTTCCAAAGTTTAAAAACGTACATGAAGTACATGAAGCGTGGACACAAACAAACAAAGAACACAAGACAAAAACATTACAGCGGTGACGCGTTTCGGGCTATTGCATTGTTGTAGCCCTTAGTCATAGCTATATTCTTGTACATAGGGGGCAGTATTATAGTAGTTATATTCTTGTACATAGGGTATGTATTATAGTAATTATATTCTTGTACATAGGGGAGGGTGGGGGGCAGTATTTAGTAGTTTTATATTCCGGTACATAGGGGCAGTATTATAGTGGTTATATCTTGTACATAGGGGGCCAGTAATTATAGTAGCTATATTCTTGTACATAGGGCAGTATTATAGTGGTATATTCTTGAACATAGGGACAGTATTATAGTATTTATATTCTTGGACATAAGGGGCATGTATATAATAGCTATGAATATAGAAAAGAGAAAAAAACGGTTCACCCCTTGGAGATGTGGAGTCCACGGCAGTCATGCGGCAGGTGCACGGAAATCCCAAAAACACTCTTGGTCCGGAGTCCCAGAGAGACATATATTTGTAAGAAAACAAAAAATGTAGCAAGGTAGGGAATCCAGCATCCAAAAAAGGTATATGCGATGAGAAGGCTGTTAGACATATTCAAAATGTAATTTTCCAAAGTTTAAAAACGTACATGAAGTACATGAAGCGTGGACACAAACAAACAAAGACACAAGACAAAAAATTACACAGAGCGGTGACGCGCTTTTCGGGCATCTTAGCAGTTTGTTGTAGCACTAGTTTCTAGATATATTCTTGTACAAATAGGGGAGTATTATAGTAAGTTATATTCTATGTACATAGGGGGTAGTTATAGTATTATTCTTGTACATAGGGGGCAGTATTATAGTAGTTATATTCTGTACATAGGGGGGCAGTAGTATCTCATAGTGGTTATATTCTTGTACATAGGGGGCCGTTTTACTAGCTATATTCTTTTACAAGGGGGCCGAGCTATCTATAGTGGTTATATTCTTGTACATAGGGAGCAGTATTATAGTAGTTATGAAAACTTAGAGAAAAATGACCATTGGCAACAGGCCAAAATATGGTGAAAAATAACAAAATTTATTGAGAAGCCATTAAAAAATGTGATCACATAGTAAATAGGGCGCAGTATTATAGTAGTTATATTCTTGTACATGGTTTGGGGTCACCGCAACATGAGGAACTGTATTGCGGGGTCACAGCATTAGAAAGGTTGAGAACCACTGTGCTAGCACCTGCTAACTAACTGCCCTACATAATATTATATAATTTATTGGTGAGACCCCTATGTCATTGCCGTCTCTTTTAACCCCTTACATTATTTGGATATTCCTGCAGCAAACACCCATCACTGACACTCACGATCAATGCTGGTATGGGTGCGTCCATCTTCGTCCTGATTGGTACACCCAGATTCAAAGGATAAATCTGAGGCGTCATTTGTAGTGGACAGTTAAAGTTGTAAAAACAGAGCTCACAAGAAATTGAAGCAAATGTATTTTTTTCGCCAATTTCACCACATTTGGAATTTTTTTCGGCTTTCCAGTGCATGGCGTAACTTGAAGCTAATGGGCCCCAGAGCAAAGTGTTTGCCAGGCCCTCGACTATAATGTATTATTTATCCTACTAGTCTTCTCATATGGGAAAGTGACACTTTATGGGCCCCCTTAGCCTCTTGGGCCCGGTTGCGACCGCATTCTCTGCACCCCCTCAAGTTACGCCCCTGGATAAAAACACTTAAAAGATACACCCAGAAGGATGTATGTAGCTGCCAAGGGCAAGATGTGCCCTAGACTCCCTACCTCACTCTGACAGTACAAGAAGGCACAAAAATTTTTGTGCAAAAAAGTGACCCGTGCAAGAAAACCTGATTATATGTATGGCCACAAGCCTTATCAGACAATACCCAAATGACTTCAAAGTATCCAGGTGGGGGGGGGCAGGCAGGCAAGGTCAGATGGAGAGGGAGTGGAGCAGTAAGTCGACTGTCGATAACATAGAGCCACATAGCCAAGGTTCATTTTTGTCAAATATGGTTTGCAAAAAAGACCGCAACGCAAATAAGTCGTGACAAGAGGTGCACACACCACATAGCCTATTACATGACAAAAACAGCGAAAAGTTGTCACTTAATTAAACGATAGCTATGTATGATGGTGAACATTATTGTTGGTATGCAAATATGTTGTTCAGAATTGAAAGATAAAAGATAGTACATAATGCTACAGGGGCACCAGGCCAGCCCCAAAGCACCTCCGGGGCGGGGAGATCACAAGCAGCAAAGCTAATCGTCAATTATAATCAAATACGATAAATGGCAAAGGGGGAAGAAAATGGTATCTGCGATGTTGAATGCCAGAATATTAGTTCAAGTAGGTCCCTCATCAAACTTGGTCCTGAGCTGGAATCCTTTCCGGCACAGGAAGCAGAGGGCAGAGTAGGCGTCCAGCAGGGTATTCCATACTGGGTGAATGCCATCCACTGGGTCGGGAGCACAGAGAGTAATTACAAGCGACCAATATGACATTGTGTACTGGGACATATGTACAAGCCTGAAGTACAAACCCAAGTACAAATTATAATGGTTAAATAATGATGAATCACAGTCGATCTTTAGACTTGTAGATCTATAATAAAGCTGTAGTAGGGAAAAAGAAGGCAAAAAATGAGACAGGAACAACAAAATAGATATGCATATAATCCCAAGAAGTTTAAAAAGGCTTGTAAAACCCGGTGAATAGGAGATCTTCATTGAGACCCCTAGGTGCTTGGCTGCACAGAGTGAAAATCCAACAGTACATAAGAGAGCCGGGGTTGTATCCCCCCACGAGGGGTTATATCCCCCCACGCACCCAGTCGAGGCCAACTTCCTGGATTCCCCCCGCTCTACCCTGATGATACCTCCTAAAATGGTCTGCCACTGTAGACAGAGGTTTATCCTGATGGAAGTGGTTGGTGGCATTAACAATTGTTGGTAGATGTTGCTGTGTCCTTTTGCGTAACTCCTGAGAGGTTGTCCAACATAGACTTTGTTACACGGGCAAATGAGTGCATAAACAACATTGCGAGTTTGGCAGTTTATGAAATTTCTTAAAGTGAAGACCTCCTGATTTGATGGATTGGTGAAGACTTTCCTAGGTTTCATCAAGGGGCAGACAGAGAAAGCCCCTTCCTATACGATGTGTCGGTCGCTCAAAGTGACTGTGAGTCAGTACATCTTTCAAGTTTCTGGCTCGTCGTGCTGTAAGGGGGGAGTTGGAAGGAACAAATGGTCTAAGACATTCATCATCATAATCCAATTGGCAGTCAACAATGAGCGAACATCCGCCCATTGGTTACAAAAGGTAGTCACAAATCTAGGATAATCAGAGTTTTGTTTGGCTTTGGTCTAGCTCTGTCTTTATGATTTTGATAACAAACATCATGATATAAAATCTGAATGGTTGGTATAGGACCGCCTTTTGGAGCCTGTAATGTTCATTTATTTTTTATTGTAGGACCAGAGTGTCACATTTCTCGTCGAAATACATAATTTCTTTTGGCTGATTTCAGTCTCTTCAGTCACCATATCATGGCACATATATATGTATTTTTTCTTTGAGGATGGGTGGTTTTCTGCCTCCTTTCTCTACCTTGAGGATGCACAGTTTACCTTTCTAAACGCCGTGGACTCGGTAAATCCACTGATGCTGAAGGTATTTGTCAGGGGTGTTCCCGCGATCCTGTCTCCAGCGTTCCCATACGCTCCTGGTGTTCCTGTCTCCAGCGTTACCAGTGTTCCTCCATGTTCCTGTCTCCAGCATTACCAGGATACCTCCGTGTGCTCCTGCCATCCTGTGTCAAGTCTTCAGACTGCCTCCGTGCTTCCTGCTGTGACTCCCAGGGTTCCAGTCCAGCGGTGTCTGCAGTCCGTGCCAGCGTTACTAGTGTTCCTCTGTGTTGCTGCTGTCATCCCAGGCTTGGACTGTTTCTTGCACATCCCTGTACCTTGGCTGCCACCGCGGGCCTCATACCATCTCCCGCGGTGGTCCAGAGGGTTCACTGGTCCACAGACTCCTCCCTCCAGAATCTTCCCATAGAGACTTTTAGTTCTGTTGTCTGTGTGACCCGTTACAGTATTGTTCGGGTCAATCACTTTTTTCCACCTCTGTGGGCGGGGACTTCATACTTGTATTTGAACAGGACATCATACTGATCCTGCCACTTACCCCTGAGGAAGTCACCGGTTAGGTGACGATACGCGTGTATTCTGTTCCACTCCCTCTCCATCTGACCTTGCCTGCCCTCCCCCCCCCCGACCGGGATACTTTGAAGTCATTTGGGTATTGTATGATGAGGCTTATGGGCATACATGCAATCAGGTTTTCTTACACTGGTCACTTTTTAGCACAAAATTTTTTTGTGTTATATACATTCAGATGTTTACCTATTTATTGTTTACTTACTAACCTGTTTTTTTGATGAATTAATAAATATTGTCACTTTTGTCTAGTCCTGTGTTCGCATCCAACTTTCTCCCTTCTTTTTGTATTAATGCTTGACAAAGGCTCCTTGTGGGCTGAAACGCTGCACATGGAATAAAAGACACCCCGTCACCTTTTTGACACCAATCCGGAGTGCTGCCAGTTTTTGAAACTTTCTTTTTGTATTATTTAGTTCATTGGGATGCGTGGACGTTTTACCAATTGTTACCAACACGTTGGTAGTGCCTGCTCTTTCCTTGTTTTGTCGAGAGTCTTATTTCCATCTTGGGAAATTACAGCAAGCAGAAGTGAAAAAACGTATATGTTTAATCTGTAAAAATGGATGCCAATGTATGTGACGAATACATTGTATACGTCAAAAAAACTTAGACGTATGACAAAGAATGCAACTATTTTGTCAAATTTAGATGTATACAATGCAGTATGAGTTTGGCTGATGCAAAAAATACCTGATGTGAGCTTTTAATAGAAGACACTACTTGAAGAAAAAGCTAAGTTAATTTGGGGTAAGATCTTAACTTTAAAGATTCAGAGAAATGCTCTGATCACCTCAAGGCCTGTCGACTCTTCCATCATTCCAGATAATTAAATTACCACACATATTTCCTCTCTGTAAAAGAAAAATGTTCAGCATCTGTAGAGTGCGAATAAAAAGTGCTATTGATTCAGGATTTATACAGTGGAATGACCTGACAGCATTGTGTAAAATCCACTACTCAGTGTTGTCGAAAAGACAGCACTTGCTCCTAAACAAGGACACACTGATATATTATGGAGGGGGAGGATCTTCTATATCTTCTATCTATCTATATCCATTAAGTTTGTTTTTAGGATGTTCACATCCCAATATTTATCATGATGAAAAAAAGATGTTGAAATGTTTATGGACCAATGACGTGGATTATGACTTTATATACCCAAGTATATATATATATATATATATATATATATATATATTTATATATATATATATATACACACACACACATATATATATATCCAGCTGGTAGGGATCAAGAGTCAAACGTATTTTCGAAGGGACTCTGTCAACAGCTTTTTCCAAATAAACTACCAGCCCCCTCAAGTAGGGTATGAAATGTCCTTTCTAGAATCTCCACTTTTATGTTAAATCTCACCAGTTTACCTATAAAATAAAAATTGCTTCAAATCACTTATCACATATGACAATTACATAAAAGTGGCGCGGGGGACGGAAAAGTGACCTACTAGGCATAACCAATCTGCCCCAATATTTTTTTTCAGAATAAAACTTTTGTCAATATGTAAAATATTAAATGGCTGCTATACAAGTTAGAATGTAAGTGTGACCAGGTTAAACTGTGGGTAGAACGAAAGACATTAATGTTAATATAGCCAAACCTCACCATAATATACAATACGGCTATTTCATTAGAATAAAAAGAAATTCAAGGTGTTACTTATTGGCTTCTATGTTCCCTTATACAATCTATAAATGTCAATCATCTTCCTATGTCAATACTGATTATTTGATTTAGTAAAAATCCTATTTTTGACAGATCTAAATGAATCTTGTTGGCACTTTGGTACCATGTTAGAATGTGATATTATTTGTTATTGAAAGGCAAACACTTTGCAGTGTCCTTCATGAAACATTTTGCAAAGTGCTAATGATTCTGCTTTACAGGAAAGGTTCCAGCAGTGCATTTCTATTGACAGGTGTTGCCATTTTCTGAATAAATGATGAGACCATTACAGACACTTTACTGAGCCTTTTGCTTGACATTATTTTTGATATGCATTTATGCTTCATAGATTACATTATTTTTTGCTTCTTACTATTTTACTTGGTTGGAGAAAGAGGATAATTTAATAAAGTGCTGAATAGTCTCCTTATGGAACATAAAATAATCTGCATAGTATGATAGAAGGAACTGATCAGGTTAATCTATGTCTATGTTCTTTACAAAAGGCTTAAAAATGGTTTAAATTGGTGTAAAGTAATTGTTAAAATAGATATATAATATTTTTTATGAAAATGGTGACATAGGAATATAGACAAAACTGTCCCGTCATACAACATCCTTAGTCAATCCCCTGTACATGACCATTGTACCCTAATGAGGGGGTATGAGATGGTCTCGTGCTCATATAGAATGTCACATCAGGGGGATATAGAAGCACTAGAGAGTGGGGTGATTAACCCCTTAAGGACCAGGCCCTTTTTCGTTTTTGCGTTTTTATTTTTCACTCCCCACCTTCAAAAATCTATAACTTTTTTATTTTTCCATGTACAGAGCTGTGTGATGGCTTATTTTCTGCGTAACAAATTGCACTTCGTAGTGATGGTATTAAATATTCCATGCCGTGTACTGGGAAGCGGGAAAAAAATTCTAAATGCAGTGAAAATGATGAAAAAACACATTTGCGCCATTTCTTGTGGGCTTGGTTTTTACAGCTTTCACTGTGCACCCCAAATGACATGTCTATTTCATTCATTGGGTCAATACGATCACGGGGATACCAAATTTGTATAGGTTTTATAATGTTTTCATACATTTACAAAAATTAAAACCTCCTGTACAGAAAAAAAATTCTTCATTTTGCCGTGTTCTTGCGCTAATAACTTTTTCATACTTTAGTGTATGGAGCTGTGGGTGGTGTCATTTTTTGCGACTTCTGATGACGTTTGTAATGCTTCTATTTTTAGGACTGTTCGACATTTTGATCACTTTTTATAGAATTTTTTCTATTTTTCAAAATGGCAAAAAAATGCCATTTGCGACTTCGGGCGCTATTTTCCGCTACGGGGTTTAACGCAGTGAAAAACGGTTATTATATTTTGATAGATCGGGCATTTTCGGACACGGCGATACCTATTGTGTTTATGATTTTTACTGTTTATTTATATTTATATCAGTTCTAGGGAAAGGGGGGTGATTTGAATTTTTATGTTTTTTTAATATAATTTTTTTTTTTTTACTTTTTTTTATTTATTTTTTTTACTATTTTACAGACTCCCTAGGGTACTTTAACCCTAGGTTGTCTGATTGATCCTACCATATACTGCCATACTACAGTATGGCAGTATATGGGGATTTTGCATAACATCTATTATAATGTGCAGATCGCACATTATAATAGATAGCCTCGATCATGACAGCCTGGGATCTTTGTGTGATCCCAGGCTGTCATGGCAACGGATCGCCGCTCCCCGGTGACGTCACGGGGAGTGACGATCGGAGCCAAGATGGCGGCGCCCATGCGCCGCCGGCTCTTTAATGTCGCCGGCAGCTTTGCCGGCGGCAATCAAAGGGTTAACACCCGCGATCGGTGCAAGCACCGATCGCGGGTGTTAGCGACGGGCGTTTGCTTCATTATGAAGCTAATGCCCGGTGAGTATGAAGAGGGCTCAGCCTGTGAGCCCTCTTCATACTCCCCCATGCGCAGTAAGACGTAAGGGTACGTCTTATTGCGCTATGGGGTTAATAAGATAAATTTTCCTTTTTTAGCTCAAATTGTTGTTATTCATTTGAATTATTTTCATGCAGTGAGTTTTTGTGATGTGCAGTGAGCGGCCTAAATTTTGGAAATATATACTTTTCTGGGAGGCCAAAAAGCGAAAATTTTGCCTCTTTGGCACCGTATAAGCTATACTTGCAATTTAAATGGGTTTGCCATGAAAGAAAGTTCTCAAATTTGAATCCCCTAGTAATCCCCTTTACACAATAAAGCTCATTTAACCCCTTACTTTACAATTTTAGTCAGTTTTATTGCTGTTTAAGCTCCTATAACTCAGTGATGGTCAGTGTAAAATTCCAAAGTGGACTAAGCAGACACTTCCTGATTCCTCTGTGCTATGAGATGCTGTGTTCTTAGATTATCAGGGTACAGGTTTATCTACACTTTCATTCACTTATGAACATTCACTAGTATATGACACAAAGATGAAATGAGACAAATCACTCTCTGCTTTCCAACATCTGAGCTATAACAAACACTGTCAGCACTACTACATCTGAGCTATAACACTCAGAAGTGCCTCCTTCCCCTACATAAAGACCTTGGGGGTTATTTATCATACACCAGTGGGGTCCTGCGCAGCGGCTATCTCTAGGCCAGGCCATACCTGGCGTGGAAATAAACACAGCCAGCAGCTTTTCACATATAAAAATTCACCTCCTGTAGCAATAATCTGCCCTGCGGCCTATAGTCAGAAGAAGATTTACGGTTGTATCCTGGGGCAACCAAAATTGTATACACCAGGACTGATAGAGACAGGTTGGAATTATATTTGTGAAGTGCTGTATTTTTGTTAATAACAGTGAGAATGTTTTATTTTCTTATCCTGAGTATATTTAATCTTATTAATCTTATTTTCGTGGCAATACCCCTTTAAAGCATAATGGAAAGCATATTACCCATGATGAAATGAAAATCTAAGGATTCCATGGGAGACTTGTGCCATCCAATTTTCTGTTTTTCTAAATTATATATATTTCATTATTGTATGTTTTTTGCTGGTAGAAATGATTTGATTCTCCAAAACTCTGGCAATAGAACAGCAAATGTGAACAGAAGCAAAGAGGCTCAGTAGCTTCTAGAGGATGTTATATACGTTTATGCAGAAAAATCTTACTGTGAAGAGTAGAAAGCAATCTTTTTATCAGGTTATATCTTTCCAAAGAGATTTAGGGATATCTGAGCTCCGTCTTTTCCCATAAAGCATTTAAGGGGGACCTTTTCTGTGGATCACAAGAAGTCTCATGTCATATCATATGTTTTTCTTTTCCTTATATGACCCTTTCAAAGACTTTTAACACAGTTCTGAATATTTGGCATGAACGTAATATTTGGAATTATAACACCTTATTTCTAAGAAGCCTGAAAGTAGAGAAGAAGATTACGATAAGAAATAATTAGTTATAACACAAAATGCTGAACTTATTGCAGCAGTTACTTACATAAATGCCTAAGTGAACCTTGAGAATACTGATATGTGTTATTCAAGGACTCAGGGAGACACCATGACTGAGTAAATACTAGATAGCCATTAGTTCTTATGAACGTTGCTAAATGTACTTAATACTTTTATTGCGAGCCATTTACTAACCAGAGAATATGATCAAAACCAGGGCAAGAAATAAAAACTGAAACTTGTTGATATGATTAAGTACAGAAAGTCCAAAAAATTGTTCAAGATCTTATTTTATGTCTCAAATAGGTAGGATTTGATTGAACTATGCTCCTCAGGTCTTCTTTTATTGTTACTGTACATCACGTAATTGTGGCAATATAGAGTTATAAAAATTCAGCTAATCAGTCTGGGTCACCCCATCTATGTCACAGGAGCGTCTCAGAGCACCTCGTCTTCTAATTTATTCACTTCCCTGTATGATACAAGTCCCGCCTGGTCCCTGACATCACCTGCTCTATGGACCGTGGATGGGGGGAAACTATGGAGCTCTGGTGACGTAATCAGAGCACCCCAGACTGAGTAGAAAAATTTTTATATCTCTATTTTGCAGAAATCAGCATTTGGTTGCTGCAGAGCAGGGTTCATATTATACCACAGTAAAACTGATAGTAGATGTCCTATGCTACAAACACACAATCTTTTGCAATGCTTTGTGTATTTCACTGGGTTCATACACAAGGCCATTGCTTTCATGGCCCGGCTGTCAGTCTGTTCTTATTGTCTGGGATTTGTAGTCCATTTGTAACAGGCATTTGTAGAGAAGACTGAGATTGGCTGTTTTTACAAATGACAAGAGTTTTACTATCTGCTAGGACCTGAATCAGTATCATTATCCTAGAAAACAAACTTTAATTATCATATAATGAAAGGTACCCATTCATTTTTCAAGAACTTATAGGTGTTCCTCTTGCACACCATCTCATCTATTTAATAGAGAAGGGCACACTATTAGTGGCAAAAACTTTTGCAATTGTTGTACAGTAATCATCCCATTAGAGAGGGCTGGATTAAATGGAGGACACTCTGGGGCCTAGGGTATGTATTTTGGATATATACGCTAAATAGCTATATCTTGTAGGTTTGTTAGAAGCGATGTATGGCTTGCCATATAACTTTGTTTGAATGAGTTAAAACAAGTTATGATATCATCAGAATATGTTGCATCACAGGTAAACACACAGATACACATTATTGAGATACTTAAAATGGAATCCTGAAATGAAGTGCACAAATCAATTCCAGAAGTAATGATCTGCACGGCTCATTAAATAAAAACTACATCACTTAACAAACACCCACACACCAGTGGATTATTGAGAAAATAAATAAACTTTACAAACTGTGTCAAAACTAATATTCCTCTGGATCCAAGTGGGGATAGATAGATACAGCTGATAAATATTCTAAGTACCCACCTTCCAATTTTATCACAAGTTATATCATTAGTTACATTTCTGAGTTTTAAAAAAAAAAACATTAATCCTTTGCCACAAACCACTGTAATAATATGTCAATAGGTGGCATAAGAAGTATGTAGAGGGCTCACAGGCTGAACTCTCAACATAGAGCACGGCTGTTTGCTGCATATTGAAACCATACAACATATACAGGTATTAACCAATTAAACACTGCCAGCAATGATGCCACAGGCATTTAACTTGTGGCAGCGCGTGGGCAATACAATCTTAAATCAGATCATCTCCCTGTGACATCATTGGGAAGAGATGATCTGTTGCTGATAAGTCTACTTAAGTCTACCTAAGACTGATACAGATAGACTGATATAACACTGCCCTATACTGCAATACAGGCCAGAAGCCATCAGACCTCCTAGAGTTAAAGTACCCTAGGGGCCCTAAAAACCAAACTTTTATTTTTTAATAAATTTTTAACTTTTTAAAAGTTTTTATGCCTCCTAGTGTACTTTTTAAATAAAAGTTTAAATCACAGTCCTTTCTCTAGAGGTGATATGAAAATAATCAAAAAACAATTAACGTGTTAGTTATCACTGCCTCCCAAAAGTCTCTATGTATCAAAATGTGCAAAACAATAATTCCCTTCAGTGAAACCCTGTAATGGAAAATATCACCCAAGTGTACACTGGATAGAATAGTAAAAACTGTCACTAGGAGGTACAATTTGTTACGCCAAAAACACCCCTTTATACAGCTATGTACACAGAAAAATGTAAAAAAGCTTTGGATTTTTAAAGGAGGGGGAAATTGAAACTCAAAAACTAAAAAGGGCATCTGCAAGGGAAGGGGTTAAGAGTATAATTCACCAAAAGCTTTGGATTAAAGGAGTCATTCCAGAATAACAACAAATAACCTATCAAAAGAATATATTATAAATGTCTGATCATCGTGGGTCCACTAATCATAAATATTGGGAATCTTCCCTGTGAACGGACCCATGGCAATGCCTGTGACCTGGCATATACTCAACTTCTTTGTGACTAAATGAGATACATTTATTTTTATCAAAAGTAGTGCAAACTGCACTATTTGCAGATTGTGCCAGATTATTGAATACCTGTACACGGTCCTCATTAATCTGCCAAATGTGGCGCACGGTCCCACTCTGCACCGGAACGCCCCTTTAGGTGCAGACTATTGTTTCTTGTCGGACACTGTACAGCTGTGACACAAAACTGACGCAGACACTGTATAAATACACTCACCGGCCACTTTATTAGGTACACCATGCTAGTAACGGGTTGGACCCCCTTTTGCCTTCACAACTGCCTCAATTCTTCGTGGCATAGATTCAACAAGGTGCTGGAAGCATTCCTCAGAGATTTTGGTCCATATTGACATGATGGCATCACACAGTTGCAGCAGATTTGTCGGCTGCACATCCATGATGCGAATCTCCCGTTCCACCACTTCCCAAAGATGCTCTATTGGATTGAGATCTGGTGACTGTGGAGGCCATTTGAGTACAGTGACCTCATTGTCATGTTCAAGAAACCAGTCTGAGATGATTCCAGCTTTATGACATGGCGCATTATCCTGCTGAAAGTAGCCATCAGATGTTACAGGGTACATTGTGCTCATAAAGGGATGGACATGGTCAGCAACAATACTCAGGTAGACTGTGGCGTTGCAACGATGCTCAATTGGTACCAAGGGGCCCAAAGAGTGCCAAGAAAATATTCCCCACACCATGACACCACCGCCACCAGCCTGAACCATTGATACAAGGCAGGATGGATCCATGCTTTCATGTTGTTGACACCAAATTCTGACCCTACCATCCGAATGTTGCAGCAGAAATCGTGACTCATCAGACCAGGCAATTTTACAATCTTCTTACTGTCCAATTTCGATGAGCTTGTGCAAATTGTAGCCGAAGTTTCCTTTCTTAGCTGAAAGGAGTGGCACCCGGTGTGGTCTTCTGCTGCTGTACTACTATCTGCCTCAAAGTTCGACCTACTGTGCGTTCAGAGATGCTCTTGGTTGTAACGGGTGGCGATTTGAGTCACTGTTGCCTTTCTATCAGCTCGAACCAGTCTGCCCATTCTCCTCTGACCTCTGGCATCAACAAGGCATTTCCGCCCACAGAACTGCCACTCACTGGATGTTTTTTCTTTTTTGGACCATTCTCTGTAAACCCTAGAGATGGTTGTGCGTGAAAATCCCAGTAGACCAGCAGTTTCTGAAATACTCAGACCAGCCCTTCTGGCACCAACAACCATGCCACGTTCAAAGGCACTCAAATCACCTTTCTTCCCCATACTGATGCTCGGTTTGAACTGCAGGAGATTGTCTTGACCATGTCTACATGCCTAAATGCACTGAGTTGCCGCCATGTGATTGGCTGATTAGAAATTAAGTGTTAACGAGCAGTTGGACAGGTGTACCTAATAAAGTGGGCGGTGAGTGTAGATGTGCAAGCAGTTTGCATGTTATTTTCAGTCAGACAGAAAACTGGTGCAATAATTTTAATGAATTTGGGCCATTGTGTTGAAAAGGCATGAAAAAATAATATATGCTCTATTTTTTCATAGATTTTTTCATAGATGTGTATTCTGACCCATTTTCACAAACCAAGTTTAGCCATCCAAGAAAATGGATCCCTGAACAAGAACAATGGAATCAGCTTAAGATGAGTCATTAACAAAGCTCATTCATAACTGGGACAGACACACCAGACACATCAGACACACACAATGGGACCTCCATTCTCCTGATCATCTTAGATGTGAGACCCCCATTTATCCGACATTTATTATTATTTATCTTTTGGGTATGTGCTAAGTTGCGATTCTGGGAAAATCTTTGTCTCCGTTTAGGATAATCCCTGTGGTATAAAGTACACATTTTAGGTTATAAACAAAGCCCATTGTGGAAGATTCGGTATACTGTATATTTTATATCAAATATAGCACAGAGAACGTCTTATAATGCAATGTTGGTAGAACCATTGAAGAGAATCCCCATAATCGTTACTGGACAGCAGTAGAGATTTCCCCATATTTACTCTATAGGTTGTATGTACAGCAGTTTATCCTATTGCAACTGCACTTAGGTGCATTCAACAACCACAAATTTCCTATAGACAGTCAATGCCTACACTACTATGATTGATTTTTTACAAACTTTTGCTACAACATGATGTCATTTTCATATAACAAACTCATCTAAAAGAGAGTGCCAGCCGCAATGGTTTCTGTTGGAGGAGTTTATTTTGTGTGCGTATGTTGTGTGCTTTGTGTTACATTGAGTTCTTTAAGCCTGGCAATAAAGATGAAGGGACCATGATAACATAAGCAGTTTATGTAGCACAAATAAATACTTGTCTTATACTTGTTATCTGCTCTGTTACATACCACAACATACTTAACACAAACACACATTGTGTGATAGAAGTCACTCAGATAGGTCTCGGAGAAATGATGCGAACAAGTAATTATGAACGGAGATATTGAGATTTACTTAAAAAAACAGATAGAAGGAAGGGAACAGAGATAGAAAATTCTCCTAATGTTGTAATTTACTTGTATCAGATATATTTCCTTGACTAAACATTCTGGAACTGTAATCACCCTATTGTTGTAGTTAGGGATTAATGGTAATGTACAGGTTATAGAACAATACTGCAAAATGTTCTGAACATTAATATTGGCATGAAATATTTTCAGATTCCAACAAGTGTTTTCTTTGTAGCTGCTCAGTATTTCTGCTTGGAACAAACCTGAAATCTAACAAAATTTACAAGATAAGAGTAGTGTAGCGTATTATCTAACCGATCGAAAAACTGAAAGTTCGTTTCCTCACTTAAAATTAGAATACAAATAAATTACAAAACTCAAAAGAAATTTAAAAAGATGAACCCCAAAATAATACTAATAAACAATAGCCTTAACAAACAAGCCCAAACACTGGCCAGAAAATAAAGTTGTTGCGAGTCTTGAAATGTGACATGAAACTTGTTTTGTAAAGTGATGTTTGATCAGGCAGAAGTCAGAAGTCTGTTTTTAAAAATTTGATATCTCAAAAATTGTACTGACATGGAAAATACAGTTATGTTATTTATACTGAATACTACACTGTCAATGTTAGATAAAAAATGTTCTCAATTAATGGTAAATTGTCCATCAATGAATGTTATTCAACTAATAATGGTGGCAATTTAAAAATTTGTTTAAATACAAATGCTGAAAATTTTAAAATAACTTGAAAGTTAAAGGGGTTGTCCACTTACACAAACCATATCATTTATTTGCTGAAAGGAAAATGTATCCAATTTTCCAATATATTTTCTTTATCAATTCCTTGCAGTTTTCAAGATCTCCGCTTGCTGCCCTTGTATAGAAAGCTTTCATGTTTATTCCAGTGGATAGAAATCGGTCCATGTGATGTGATGGGCAGGCGGGTGCACGAGTATCACACAATTCCTATTACTCTCTGTGATACTAAAGGCTCGTGCGCCTGCATGTCCATCACATCACCATGGACAGATTTCTATTTACTGAAGTATACATTGAAGCTTCCTATAGAAAGACAGCAAGCAGAGATCTAGAAAACCACAAGGAATTGATACAGAAAGTATATTGGAAAATTGGATAACTTACACAAACCTTATCAATTATTTGCTGAAAGTGGACAACCCCTTTAAATACCTAATCTAGAAAATCTTTCTATCAGCAGCAAAACAGTTTATATAGTTATGTAAATACTAAGAACCAACACACAATTTATTCATTTAAAAATCTGGACAATTGAACTGAGAAGATTCCTCCTTATACAAGCCATTCCAAGCCTCCAATATCCATTGAAGTAAAAGCAGGAGATGAACTGTAACTGTTGAAGCCATTCACTTGCTTTTGCAATTACATGAATAACATGCAACCACTGAGACTGGTGGGGCTATAGCTGTCAAGTGACAAGACCTGGATGTCATCACTACTAATCTGCCAGGGACATGAGTGGTGGTGTAAGAAAGCTAGGACATTCAAAGAGTGCATTCTGCATTATTTTCATTTTAAACTGTTTCCTAAATTAAATCTAGACTATATCCCTCTAGACATAGCCACCTAATATGTTATAATAAGATGACATTATGGCTCCTATCTATGTAGCATCTTTTCCCCTAAGCCCCTTCTTGAAAAAGCCACTTTCCACTCAAAACTAAGGTAGGTTCTCCTGACTGTTCTGTTATTTCTAAAAGACCAGAGTGCTTAGCATTCAAAGACCTTGGTCTTTGAATTGGTCACTAACGGCAAGCCAAGAATTTGGTGAGGATTTTTAAAAATTATATGATGAGGCTTTCTTTACACAGGACCAGAACATCCTGGTAAACACAAGTGGACAGGCAACTGGTCAAAACACAGTGTAACCCTTCCTGTAAGTTATAAAGGACCCAAGAAATAATATGACATAATTCTGGGGGGGGGGGTAGTATTTTAAAAGTAACGATAACTACAGAGCTACTGCATACACATATTACCTTGCACGAATAATGTAATGAAAATGCAGAATAGTATTCATTCACAATATTACACTAGCGGAGGTGGCCATACATATTTGACAGACCACAAGCAAAAACACAACAAAAATAAAACTTTTCAATCTTTGAAAGTGCTGTATACTACTTCCTTTTGTTCGCACTTGATCACCTGCTACCAACATGCCCCGGCCCCCATTCCTTGTACCGATCAATTACATCTCTTATAGAAAATAAGGAACTAGGCGAGCTGGTAACAAATTTTTATTCTCTATTATTATGTAAATGTGTAAATGTGATGGTTGTTGGTTAAACCAGCTGAATTAGTGGGATCTGCCAGACATTAGCAGATATTGGAAAGCTAAGAATTGGGCAATTTTATCTGCCCGCTCCTTTTCTGTTCAGAGATGTAATAGATAGCAGGTAGCTACTTTAAAGTGACATAAGGCACCCTATCCCGCACCTCTCTTAGGTCCTGGGCCCTTTTGCAGCTCATGAATCGTGATATAGTCATTTGGCTGGCAGCAACCTTATGTATACAGCCTGCATTACCCTACTGTGCGACGGATACAAAGTATATTTTAGAATCTATTGTTTTAGAAATTAACCCAAAAATAGTAAAACTCTGTGCTTAGCATTGTTTACTCTGACTGTGTATTCACCACTTTTATTGAAGGCAATAACTAACCCCTTTTATTTGTCAGCAATTTTGATTGTGCTGCAGGTTAACTAGTAATCTCTTCAGACAATTCTTATGGCTAGCGGCTCCCCACATAGTTACTTTGTGTTTGTTTCCATAGATAGAGCCAAGACTGTTTTTTAAGTTACCACCCATGTAACTTCCACAGAAATATTCTTCATTTTATTCAATAATCTAAGTCTTGTGAGGTTGAAATAATTTTACTGTTTGATAAATGTTAATATAGGATAAATGTATCTTAATTTGAATTTATTAAACTCCTACTCACATCAAAACATCAGGTCAGGAGTGTTGGACCCTGATGGAGACCCTTATGGGAAAAACACTGTATAGAGGCTTTACATTACATAAGCATATACATTTTACTGGAATGATATAAAATAAAAAATATGTGTTTTTTATAAATCCAAACAATTAAAATCAATCAGTAGAACGCATTGACAATTTTTGTGTCATTAGCACTTATGACCCTATATAAAACCTGAGTGGTCAATATTTTCGCAGAGCAAAAGATGCAGGGTCAACACCTCAAAGTAAAATTAACCCCTTAAACTGCAACCCTTTTTCATTTTTGACCCAAATGGTGGACAAAGCAGTGGTAACCAGTGCTTTTCAGGTGACGGTGACACTTCTACGGATATAAAAAAAATAATTTCTATATTGCACTACGTTTCGGCTCGGTACCCGGGCCTTCATCAGGCTTTGTGGAACATAGGGAGGTTTATGATTGTGTTCACTTTTTAACATGTGCATCCTAGGGTTACATTTTTTACATTTAGCTTACAAAGTTAGTGGCCCTTTGGGTTTCAAACAAACAAGGTCTGTATTAGACCCTCAAACGTCTAACACAGTTTGTTTGATAAAAGCAAAGAGAGATTCAGAAAGCCTTCCTGCTGTCATAGAAAAAAATTACTCTCTCCCCTCTATTCCGCCCCACCCAGGTGCACCAAGCCAATTGATGGATGTCACATGGATAGTAAAGGCGGCGCCTTCCGGTATTCACAGCGCAAGGGATGAAGTAACCAGCCATGTGTCAGCATCACCTTGGCAACATCTATACAGTCGTAAGTCATTAGCAAACATGTGATGAATTGCATGCAGTACACCAGTCCGAAAGTGATCAACCCAGCACCTACGCACCTTGCTTTCCCGGCAATAAGCAATTGCTACTATGAAGTATATGAGCATGTACCATTACAACATAAAATATGATTGTCGAAAAGCAAGTGTATATATCGATTTATTATTATAATTTTAAAAATCCTAAGATTCTCATAATAACCAGGGCACCACCATATGATACAATTTGAAAAAAAATTATGAAAATGAAAAAAAAAGAGCTGTAAAAGTCTAAAGACATATAAATTGGGTTAAACATTTTAGTCTCACATATATTCAAATTAAATGCAGCATAAAGCCGAAATATATAATATTCACATAGTGAAACAGCTAACTATAGTGAATAGAAAAAATATACAAAATATATTGCATATGTAAAATTGAGTAGTAGATATACTTACCCAGAGTAACGAACCCTCAAATACAGAAATGGAGCTCATCAAACTTGAAGTGTATCTAGAATTAGAAAAAATTACAAAGTAAAACCATGAAGATATATGCTTACCCAACTCCTCGATGCATTTTTCATCAAGTTCATGATTTTTTATCAAACCTGTAAACAGAAGGTCCTCATCAATGGTCACTGGTCACCACCCTAATGCCCCTGGTCTTACCCTAATGAAAGTTCCTAAAATCAGGTTGTCATTTATAAATGGGAGCCAGCCTTCCACATGTTGTTGGAATAGTTGTGCATATCCTCACACCATCCCAAAAAAAAGCTTCTTGTAGGAGGACACATATCTAGCCCCCATATTTGCTCTGAGCTGCTCTGTACATTCTGGAAGACTGAAGGACACAGGAGGAGTGAAGTCATCAGAAGATTTTAACATAGAAGCAAATGCCAGGGAGAAGAGGAGGTCGGCTGCAGCTTGGGAGCTGAAGGAGGTGAGTATGTGTTTTATTGTTTTATTACTGGCCATAACTGGAATATATACTGGGATGAGGGGGGCTGACTGGAAGGCTGTATATACTGGAAGTAGGACAAGTGTACATGAGGGGGAGCTGCATATACTGAGATGAAGTGGGGCTGCATATACTGGGATGAGGAGGTGCTGCATATACTGGAGTGAGGGGGGCTGTATATACTGGGATGGGGACAAGTGAATATACTAGGATTAGGTGGCAGGAGGCTGCATTTACTAAAACTGGGACATCTAAAAAGAAATGACAAACAACACGGACAGTGTGTACATAATTAGAAGGGCAACAAATACATGTAAATACAGGCGCTGGTGACAATCCTCAGACTGCTGGGACAAGCAATTTTGATGGAAAAAAAGGCACGATATATCACTCTATCACAAACAAATTTCAATGCCAATATCATGACCATATATCTTCAAACTATCACAATATGTCCACATTACAGTGAAGTTGACAAGTACCCACCAGATGCCATTCTGCCCAACCAGTAAACATTGTCTGACATGTGTCGCTTCTCCGCTCAGGTCCGCCGAAGTTCATCCTCTCCTTCCTGGTGTATGTAAGTTCATTGTCTTGCAACTAGAGATGAGCGAACATACTCGTCCGAGCTTGATGCTCGTTCGAGCATTAGCGTACTCGAAACTGCTCGTTGCTCGGACGAATACTCTCGCCCTCTCGAGAAAATGGCAGCTCCCGCCGTTTTGCTTTTTTGGCGGCCAAAACAGAGCCAATCACAAGCCAGAGACTCTGCACTCCCCCGCATCGACGTGGTACCCTTACACGTCGATAGCAGTGGTTGGCTGGCCAGATCAGTGACCCTGGGATAGACTAGCCGCTGCCCGCGCTGCTCGGATCATTCTGGTGTGGATGCCGCTAGGGAGAGAGCTGCTGCTGGTCAGGGACAGCGTTAGGGTGCTAGTAGATTACTGTTACAGGAGTGATCTACAAGACCCCAAACCCTTCTTAGGGCTACAATAACGTTATACTTTTTTTTTTTTTGTTTTGCTTGTGCTGGGCTTGCTGGCACTAGTAGTGCAGCTAGTACCATATTGTGAGGAATTTGCAGGGGACTTGCTACCGTTGTGTTTAGCTCTAGTGACACACATATCCACCTCAAACACCAAAGTGGGAAAATTTATTAGGGTTTGATTTCAATTAGGCACAGTCTGCCATTTTTTTTATTTTACGTTTATTTTTTTCATAACTCAGCGTCATCTCATCAGTGTGCTTTCATACTTGGCTAGAAAATAGCCAAAGGAGATCCAAACGGCTTACTTACGCCTACAATAGCGTTATATTATTTTTATTTCTGGTTGATCTGCTGGTGGCTGTCCTTGCTGCAGTGCATATACTAGCCAATTGTGAGGATTTTGGAGTGAGACTTGCGACCGCTGTGTTTAGCGCTTATTGACGCACATATCCATCGCAAAGACCGAAGTGGAAAATTTATTAGGGGTTGGATTTCAATTAGGCACATCTGCCATTTCCTTTTATTTTACTTTTATTTTTTCATAACTCAGCTAACTCATCTGGCATAGCAGTGTGCTTCTCATACTTGGCTAGAAAATAGCCATAGCATAGGATAGCATTGTTTGGTTTTAAAAACTAAAAAACACAAAACACAAAAAAAAGTTAAAAAAAAATTAAAGTTATATAACTTTCATTTTCAAAGTTTACCCCGAGGGCTAGGGGTAGAGGAGACGAGGGCGGCGACGTGGGCGTCCATCTACTGCATGTCAGAGGCCGTGGTCCCCTTGCAACACAATTTGAAACTTAAATCCCGTGCTCAGTCCGAATCAGTCAGATCATCCAACAGCACACCCCCTGATTTCTGTCGCATGAAAGCCAACTCAGCTGCGCCAAAAAATTATTGCATCCGGCAAAAGTGTGATCCGTGACCCTTAGTAAATAAGCCCCATTGTCACATGTCGACCTGGTGGTATGTCCAACCTGCTTTGTTGGGGGCTGTGGTGAAAACTGGGTGCCACCGAGACTCGGCTTATGTTTTCGGTCACGGTGGTTCAGTGGGTCCACTACCCCTGAATCCTAACAGTAACATCCAGCCATCAGGGTCCAGCAGTCCCAGCAAATTTCTGTGCAGGGCCTGCTATTTGGACAGCTCACCACCGTCTTTCAGCACTTGTTGGCTACACAGCAGCAGCGTCCGGTTCCTGCTCCACCTCCCACTACTGCAGCAACCTAGCCTACTTCAGAATCCAGACTAGGATTATCCATGCTGTCCAAGTATGAAGGAGATGCTTGGTTGTGCCGGACTTTCATCATGCAGTGCACTTTGCACATTTCATTGATGCCCTTGCAGTTTGCCACAGAACTCTCAAAGGTGGCTTTTGTAATGAGTCTTCTTTCCGGGAAAGCCTTTCTTGAAACTTGTCAGTGTTTAACAAATGCACGTACCTAGGGTTCTTGGGGAGAGCAAAGCTTCTCCACGCTAGCATATACCTGTTCTACTCAGCTCTGGGACAGGTAGACAGTTTCAAGTTTCTGCCTTCCTGAATTCTGGCTCTGCAGGAAACTTCATGGATGCTGCACTGGTCTCCTAGTATCATCTTCCTGTGGTCCACCTTGAGAAACCGCTGATCATCTCATCCGTCAGTGGGTAGATTCTCTGTGATCCGGTCCAGTACTGCACCAAACCTTTATGTCTGCAAGTTGGGGCGTTGCACTCTGAGAGACTTTCATTTTATGTGCTACCTATTTTATGGACTTGCCGATGTCTTCTCTGGAGACTCTGCTGCCGCACCGTCCTTGCGACTGCCTTATAGAGCTGCTGCCAGGCAGATCTCTTCCATGAGGTCGGGTGTACCCATTGCCTAAGCCTAAAACCTCCACTATGTCGGCCTACGTGAAGGAGAATCTGCAGAAGGGGTTCATTCACAAGTCCTCTTCCCCTGCTGGTGCTGGATTGACTATCGCAGTCTTCACAAGACTTCAGTGCAAATTCGCTACCATCATGGAACTCTTTAACTGCATACGTGGAACAAAGGTCTTCACCAAACTAGACCAACATGGGGCGTATAATCTCATTCACCTTCTTGAAGGCGATGAATGGAAGACCGCCTTCAATACTTGTGATGGGTACTTTGAGTCCATTGTCATGCCGTTTGGACTTTGTAATGCACCAGCCGTGTTTCAGGAGTTTGTCAATGACATTTTCAGAGACTTGGCCGAAAAAACATTAGCCTCTTCCAATCTTCTCTCCAGGAGATAAAATTCGGATGTCCTCCAGGTATGTCCTGTTGAAAATTTCCAGCTACAACCTTGGTCCTCATTTTCTGGGTCCATTTGAGGTGCTGAAGTGCATCAACCCTGTAGTCTATAAGCTGTGCCTTCCTCCCACCATGCACATCCCAAACTCCATCCACGTCTCCCTCCAGAAACCTGTCATCCTGAATCGCTTCTCCCGGCAGCTACCACCTCCTGCTCCTGAGGCGTATTCCACAGACGTCTAAAAGAGGTCCTTCATATGAAGTCGGTTAGAGGGAAGCGATCCTTTCTTGCCGACTGGAAGGGGGTTCAGGCTGAAGGAGAGGTCTTAGGAGCCCGAGGACATCTTGGATCATGATCTTCTTCAGAGATTCCTTTAGTCCAAGAAGAGGGGGAGGCAGAAGGGGGGGTTACCATGTCCTGTGTCGCAGGAGCACCTGTGTGCCCTCCTGTGCCTCTAGTGCCCTCACCTCTCCACAATCCAGCAGCTGCTCCTGCAGTCTAGCGTGTGTCCTCGCCTCCTAGTGCTTGGGCGCACGTGCAAGCTCTGTAAGATTTAAAGGGCCAGCACACCACTAATTGGTGCTGCCAGCCATCTGACCTGATCAGTAGCCAGCCCCTTCCTTTGACCCCTGCCGCATCTTTGTGCTCTATGCCTCTGAGACAGGGTTTTTCATTCTGCCTGTGAGATTCCCGTTGTGACCTCTTGATAGGTTCCCGACTCTGATCCCGTGCTGCCTGTCCTGACCTCCTGCATGTCCACGACTCTGGGATTTATTTACTGTACATCTGCAGATGTGGGATTAAAACCATGATGTGGGATTAAGCCAAACCAGTATATCTATTTCAGAAGGAACAGACTCCAAACTGTAGACAGCACTGTTTCAGCCTGGTTGGGTCTTTTCAGTACAGTACAGGGAACTGGTTTTCTTTGCGAGAGGCTATGGACTAGGGTCAGACAGTAAGTGTTCTCCTTACCGAGAGATTGATGATTAAGGCCATCTTAAAGGCATGTGGAGACTTAAAGCCATAAATGCTCTACTAGGGAATTCTGTGAAGTATGCAAATATGTTTTCCAAGGTGTTAAATGGAAAACAATGCCTCCTTTTGCTCCTCTTTACCCTCCTTTGCCTCCTTTAGTGGACTTTATTGTAACCCTTGATGTGGAATCATTGTATACCAACATTGCACATCAATATGATATACATGGTTTATTTCTTAATCTTCACTCATTGGGAAATTGGAGAAATTATTCTCTTCTTGATTTATTGGAGATTGTGTTAAAACAGAATTATTTTATCTTTGACTATACTTTCTATAGACTGAATACAGGGGGGGAGGGTATATCTGCATCAGCCAGCCATTGGCTGCTGCCGATGTACAGGGTGTTCCCCCAGTGATGTCACTGTCCTAATATGGACAGTGGCATCACCAGGTCCTCTCTCCAGCAATGTATACACTCAGCGGGGCTGTGGGGAGAGATACAATAGGCTGCATCCACTCACTGACGCTTTCCCAATCTTGCCTTGTTAATAATTTCTTGAATATTCTTCTCACCTCTCAGATTTCTCAGACTGTGGCTGAATTTTGGACATAAAGACTGGGAAGCAAGAGTTATTACATCATTATTTCTGAAACAGACTAATAGCTTACTTCATTACAGCCGCTTTCATCCCAAGAACCTGGATAGGCACCTCAACTGGACAATTCCTCTGTATCAAACTTTATGAATGAAAATAACTTCCGGAAACATTTGCTAAAAATAAGCCAAAGATTTTAAGTGAGGTGATATTCAAAAGATCTCTCAAGCATACAGAAGAGCACAAGTTTCTAATGCCTCCGTAAAAAAATAATAAAATCTTTAAAGTATAATGAATGCTGAGGCACAAATCCTGTAGGACAAGCTGCTATCACAGTAGTGTTACATTTTAAGAACTTCCTTCAGGCAAGACCAGTGGCAAGATAGTGGTAGGTCTGGACCAGGGGTCCCCAAACTTTTTACATAGGGGGCCGTTCACTGTCCCCCTCAGACCGTTGGAGGGCCGGACTAAAGTCTAAAAATAAATAGTGGTACATGTGACCGCATCCATAATACACTGGCACCCCCCTCAATTAATTATTTAATATACCGGTACTGCACCCCCTGTGGAAATATTTTATATATGGACCAATATTAAATTATAATAAACTGGGACCTCTCTCACTTAATTATGAAATGACCTCACCCCCCCCCCCTAGGAGGGGGGGAGGGGCGCGTGGTGGCAGGGGGGGGGGGGGGGGGGGGTGGGGGGGGGGCGGGGGCGGTGGGGGAAGGGGGGGTGGGGGTGGGGGGTGGGGGGGGGGTTGGAAGGGGGGGGGGGGGGGGGGGGGGGGCGGGGGGGGGGGTGCGGGTGGGGGGGGGGGGTAATAGGGGGGGGGGGGGAGGGGGGGGGGGAGGGGAGGGAGAGATGGGGTGGGGAAGGGGGGGGGGGGGGGGGGGGGGGGGGGGGGGGGGGGGGAGGGGGGGGGGGGGGGGGGGGGTGGGGGGGGGGGGGGGGGGGGGGGGGGGGACGGGTGGGAGGTGGGGGCGGGAGGGAGTGGAAGGAGTGGGGGGGGGGGAGGAAGGGGGGGGGGGGGGGGGGGGGGGGGGGGGGGGGGGGGGGAGGGGGGGAGGGGGGGGGGGGGGGGGAGGGGAGGGCGGGGGTGGGGTTGCGCGGGTTTCGGGCGGGGGGGGGGAGGGGGGGAGGGGGGAGTGTGGTGGGGTGAGGGAGAGGGGGGTGGGCGGGGGGGGGGGGGGTGGGACGGGGGGGCGGGTGGGGACGGGTTGGGGTGGGTAGGGGGGGTGGTGTGAGAGAGGGTGAGGTGGGGGTGAGTGGTCGGAGGGGGGGTAGGCGGGGGAGGGGGGGGGGGGGGGGGGGGGGGGGTGTAGGGAGTGGGGTGGGGGGGGGGGGGGAGTGGGTGGGTTGGGGGGGGGGGGGTGGGGGGGTGGGTGGGCGGGGGGGTGGGGGGGGGGGGGGGGTGGTTTCTTCCTAGGGGGGGGGGGGGAGGGGGGGTGAGTGGGCGGTGGTGGGGAGGGGGGGGGGGGCGGGGTGGGGGGGGCGGGGGGGTGGGCGGTGGAGAGGGGGTGGGGGGGCAGGGGGGGGGGGGGGAGGGGGGGAGGGGTGGGGGAGGGGGGGGGGGGGGGGGGGGGGGTGGGGGGGGTGGAGGGGAGGGAGAGGGGAGGGGGGGGGAGGGGGGGGGGGGGGGGGGGGGGGAGGGGGGTGGGGGGGGGGGGGGTGGGGGGGGGGGGAAGGGAGGGGGGGGGGTAGGGGGGGGGGGGGGGGTCGGGTGGGTGGAGGTGCTGGGTGGGTGGGGCGGTGGCGGGGGGTGTTAGGGGTGGTGGGAGGGTGGGTTTGGGGTGGGTGGGGGGGGTGGGGGGGGGGTAGGTGGGGATTGGGGGGGGGGGGGTGGTTGGGTGGGTGGTGGGGGGGGGGGGGGGGCAAGGGGGGGGGTGCGCGGGCGGGGTGGAGGGGGTGGGGGGGGGGGGGGGTTAGGGGGTGGGGGGTGGTTGTCTTGGTGGCGGGGGCGTGGGTGGGGGGGGTTCTGGGGGTGTGGGGAGGGGGTTAGGGGAGGGTGTAGTGGGGGGGGGGGTAGGTTGGTGGGGGGGGGGGTGGGGCTGGGGGGGTGGGGTGGGGGGTTGGGGGCGGGGGTGGGGGGGGGGGGGGGGTGGGTGGTGGGTGGTGTGGGGGGGGGGGTGCGGGGGGGGCTAGGGGTGGGGAGGGGGGTGTGGTGGGGTGGGGGGGAGGCGGGGGGGGGGGGGGAGGGGGTGTGTAGGGATTGAGGTGGTCGTGTAGGGTCTGGGGTGGGGGATGGGGGGAGGGGGGGGTGGGGGGGGGTGGTGGGGGCGGGGTGTGTGAGGGGGGGGTGTTGGGGTTGGGGTGTGGAGGCAGGGGGGAGTGGGGGTGGGGTTTGGGGGGGGGTGGGGAGCGGGGGGGGGGGGGGTGGGGTGGGGGGGGGGTAGGGGGGGGGGGTTGTGGAGGGGGTGGGGTGTTGGGGGGTGGCGGGCGGTGGGGGTGGGGTGGGGGTGGCGGGAGGAGGGATGGTGGGGGGGTGGGGAGGAGGGTTGGAGTTGGGGTTTGGGGGGGGGTTGGGTCTTTGGTTGCGGGTGGCTGGGGGGGGGAGGGGTGGGAGGGAGGGGGGGAGGGGGGGGTGGGGGGGGGGGTGGGGCGATAGAACGGGGGAGGAGGGAGGGGGGGGCTGGGGGGGGGAGGGGGGGGCTGGGGGGGGGGGGTGGGAAAGGGGGGGAGGGGGGGGGGGGGGGGGGTGGGGGGGGGGGGGGAGGGGAGTGGGGGGGGGGGGGGGCGGGGGGGGGGGGTCAGGGGGGGGAGGGGGGGGGGGGGGGGGGGGGGGGGGGGAGAGGGGGGGGGGGGGAGAGGGGGTGGGGGGGGAAAAAGGGGGGGGTCGGGGGGGGGGTGGGTGGTCGGGGGGGTAGGCGGGGGGGGGGCGGGGGGGGGAGTTGGGTGTGGGGGTGTGAGGCACGAGTCGGGGGGGGGGGGCCGTTTAGGTGAGTGGGCGGGGGGGGGTGGGGGGGTTTGGGGGGTCGGTGGGTGTCGCGTGGTGCCTGGAGGTGGTGTGTTTGGGGGCGTTTCGTGGGGGGTGGGGGCTGGGGGGTGTTGGTGGGTTATGGGGCGGGGGGGGGGTTCTATTGGTTCGGGGCGGGGGTGGGTGGGTGGGCAGGGGTGGCGTGTGGGTGGTTGCGTGTGGGTTGGTTAGCAAGCGGGTGGGGAAGGAGTGTTGGGGGTGGAGGTTTGGCTAGGGTGGGTGGTTGGTGGTTTTGTGGGTGGGGGGCGTGGGTGGCGGGGGGGGGGGGGGTGAGGGCGTGGGGGTGTTGAGGGTGTGTGGGGGGACGGCGTGGGTGCGGGGGGAGACGGGGGGGGGGGCGGGGGGGGGGGAGGGGGAGGGGGTTAGGCTTAGGCCACGGGTGGGCGGCGGGTGGTGATGGAGTGTGGGTCGGAGGGCTGGGGGCGGGATGCGGGGTGTGGGGTCGGTGCTGTGGGGTGTGTGTATGGGGGTTGGGTCGGGTGCGTGGGGGTGGGGGGGGGGAGGGGGGGTGGGGCGGGTTGTAAAAATTCTGGGGTGTGGGGGTGGGCGGCAGGGGGGGGGGGTGCGTGTTGGGGGAGCGGTGGGTTGGGTTGGGTATAGGGTATAGGGTTGTGGGTGGGTGAGTGGTTCCTGGGGGGAGGGGGGGGGGGGGGGTGGGGGGGACAGGGGGGGGGTGGGGGTTCGGCGAGGGGGGGGAAAGGCGGTTCAGGGGGGGTGGGGTTAAAGGGGGGTGGGGTGGGGATTGGTAGGGAGGTGGGGGGGGGGGGGGGGGTTGTGTGGGGGGGTAGAAGGGTGGGGGGGGGGGAGGCGCAGTGGGTGTAGGGGTTTTGGAGGTGAGGGTGGGGGGTGGGGGGGGGGGGGGAGGCTAAGGTGGGGGGTTTGGGGGGGTGGTGGGGGGGTGGGGGGGGTGGGGGGGGAGGTGAGGGGGTGGGGGGGAGGGAGGGGCGGGGGGGGGGGGGGGGTGGGGGGGGGTGGAGAGGGGGGGGGGGGGGGGGGGGGGGGGGGGGGGGAGGGGGAAGGGGGGGGGGGGGGAGGGGGTGGGGTGGGGGGAGGGGGGGGGGGAGGGTGGGGGGGGGGGGAAGAGGGTGGGGGGAGGGGGGGGGTGGGGATGTCGTAAGGATGGGGGGGAGGGCGGTGGGGTGGGGGGGGGCGTCGGGGGGGGGGGGGGGTGGGTGGGCGGGGAGGAGGGGGGCGGGGGGAGGTGGGGTTGGGGGGGGGGGGGGGGGGGCGGACGGGAGGGGGGGGTGGGGGGGTATGTGTGGGGCTGGGGGGGGGGAGGGGGGGGGGGGAGGGGATGAGTGGGGGGGGGGGGGGGTGGGAGGGGGGGGGGGGAGGGGGGGGTGGGGGGGGGGGGTAGGGGGGGCGAGGGGCGGGGGGGAGGGGGGGGGGGGGGGGTGGGGGAAAGGTGGGCGTGGGGGGGGGGGGGGGGGGGGGGGGGGGGTGGGGAGGGGGAGGGGGGGGGGGGCGGCAGTGGGGGGGGGGGGGGGGTGGGGAGGGGGGGGGAGGGGGGGGGGGGGTGGGGGGGGGGGGAGTGGGGGGGGGGGGGACGAGGGTGGGGGGGGGGGGGGGGGTGGGGGTGGTGGGGGGGGGGGGGGGGGGGTGGGGTGGGGGTAGGGTGGGGGGGGAGGGGTAGGGGGGGGTGGGGGGGGTTGGGGGGGGGGGGGGGGGGGGGGGGCTGGGTGAGGGGGGGGGGGGGGTGATGGGGAGGGGGGGGGGTGTTATGGGGGGGGGGGGGGGGGGGGGGGGAAGGGGGGGGGGGGAGGGTAGGGGGAGGGGGGGGGGGGGGGGTGCGGGGGGGGGCGGGGGTAGGAGGGGGGGGGGGGGGGGGGGGGGTGGGGGGGGGGGGGGAGTGGAGGGGGGAGAGGGGAGTGGGGGAGGGGGTGGGGGGGAAATATGGGTGGGTCAGAGGGGGGGGGGGGGTGGGGTGGGGGGAAGGGGGGGGGGGGGAGGGGTGGGGGGGGGGGGTGGGGGGGTTGGGGGGGGGGGGGGGGGGAAGTGGGGGGGGGGGGGGGGGGGGGTGGGGGGTGGGGGGGGGTGGGAGGAGGGGGTGGGGGGGGGGGGGGGGGGGGGGGAGGGTGGGGGGGGGGGTGGGGGGGGGGGGGGGGGGGGGGGGAGAGGGGGGGGGGGGGGAGGGGTGGGGGGGGGGGGGAGGGGGTGAAGGGGGGAGGGGGGGGGGGGGGGGGGGGGGGGGGGGGGGGGGGGGGGGAGGGGGGGGGATGGGGGGGGGGGGGGAGGGGGGGGGGGGGGGGGGGGGTGGGGTGGGTGGGGGGGGGAGGGGGGGGGGCGGGGGGGGGGGGGGGGGGGGGGGAAAGGGGGGGGGAAGGGGGGGGGGGGGGGCGTGGTAGGGGCAGGGGGGCGGTCGGTGGGGGGGGGCGGGTTGTCTGGCGGTGGGAGGGTGTGGTGGGGTGGGTGGGGGGGGGGGGGGGGGGGGGGGAGCGTGGGGGGGGGGGGTGGGGGGGAGGGGGGCAAAGGGGGGGTGGAGGGGGGGTGGGGGGGGGGGGGTGGGGGGGTGGTGGAGGGGGGGGGGGGGGGGGGGAGGTGGTGGGGGGGGGGGGGGGGGGGGTGGGGGGGGCGGGGGGGATGGGGGGGGGGGGGGGGGGGGGGGGAGGGGGGGGGGGGGGGGGGGGGGGGGGTGGGGGGGGGGGGATGGGGGGGGGGGGGGGGGAGGGGAGAAAGGGGGGGGGCTCTGTTATTCTGGGGGAAGGGGGGAGGGGGGGGGGGGTGGGGTGGGGGGGGAGGGGGGGGGAGGGGGGGGGAGGCGGGGGGGTGGGCTAGGGTGGGGGCTGGGTGGGGGGGTTGTGGGGGGGGGGGGGGGTCGGGGTGGGGACGGGGGGACGTGCCGTTGTGCGGGCAGGGTGGGGAGGGAGGGGGGGGGGGGGTTTGGGGGGGGTGTTGGTTGGCGAGGGGGGTGGTGGGGGGGGTTGTGGTGGCGGGGCGGTGTGCGGGGGGGGGAGGGCGGGGGGGAGGGTGGGGGTGGGGGGGGGAGGGGGGGGGGGTGCGGAGTGTGGGCCCGGGGGGGGGGGGGTGGGTGGGGGGGTGGGGGGGGGGGCGGGGGGGGGGGGGGGGGGGGGTAGGGGGGGGGGTGGGGGGTGGGGGGGGGGGGGGGGGGGGGTGTGTGTGGGTGGGGGTGGGGGGTGGTGGTGGGAGGGGGGGGGGGGGGGGGGGGGGGGAGGGGGTGGGGTGGGGGGGGGGGGGGCGAGGGAGGGGTGGGGGGGGGGGGGGGGGGGGGGTGAGGGGGGGGGGGGGGTGGGGGGGGGGGGGGGGGTGCGGGGGACGCCGGGGTAGGGGGGGGGGCGTGGGGGTGGCGGAGGGGGTGGGGTGGTGGGGTGTGGGGCGTGTTGGGGCTCGGGTGGGGTGGGGGAGGTAGGGGGGGGGGGGGGGGGGGGGGGTGGGGGGGATGGGGGGTCGGTTGGGGGGGGTGTGCGGGGCGGGTACTGGGGGTGGGTGGTCGGGGGGGGGGGGGGTGTCGCCGGGGCGGGGGGGGGGAGAGGGGGTGTGGGGGTGGGCGGGGAGGGGGGGGGTGGGGGGGAGGTGGGCCAGGGGGCTGTGGTTGTGGGGGGGGCGGTGGTTGGGGGAACGTCGGGTGTGCTGTTGTAGGGTCGGGGGGGGCGGTGGGGTGGTGCTGGTTGGGTGTGGTGGGGGGGGGATGGTTCGGGGGGGGGGGGTGAATGGTGGGAAGGAGGGTGGGGGTTTGGGTGGGCGGGCGGGTGGATGGCCGGGGGGGGGAAGTGTGGGGGGAATGGGGGGTGGGGGCTCGAGGCGGGGGTGGGGGGGGGTGGGTGCGGGGGGTCGCGGGCCGGGCGTGGGGCGGAGGGGGGTGGGGGGAGGGCGATATGCGGGGCTTGGGTGGTTGGGGGGGGGGGTGAGGGGTGGGGATTGTGGGAAGGTGGTCGGGGTCAGGGCGTGCGGGGTGTGGCGTCTTGTTTGGGGGGTGCGGCGATGGGGGGGGGGTGAGGGGGGGGGCGGTCTGTGGGGTGGGTTTGGGAGGGGTGGGTGTGGGTTTGTTTTGGGGTGGTGTTGTGGGGGTGGGGTGGTGTGGGGGGGCGTGGGGGTGGTGGGGTGGGGGGGGGGGGCCGGGGGCGGGGGGTGGGGGTCGGGTGGGGGTGGGCCGTTGTGGGTTGCGAGGCGCCGGAGTGGCGGTGGGGGGGTTGGTGGTGGGGTTGGGGCAGGGTCGGCTGTTGCGGGGGGGTTGGGACTTAGGGTTGGGAGGGTTGGGGGGGGGTGGGTGTTGGTGGGTGGGTGAGGGCTGTGGGGGGAAGGGGTGGGGGGGGGGGGTGGGGGGTGGGGCGGGGCGGCGGGTGGGTGGGGGTGGGGGGGGGTGTCGGGGGGGGGTGTGAGGGGCGGGGGGGGGGGGGGGGGCCGAGGGTGGTGGTGGTGGCGTCGGGGGTGGTGGGAGGGGTGGTGGGAGGGGGGGGGGGGTGGGGGGGGGGGTGGGTGGAGGGGGGGTTGGGGGGCGGGGGGGGGTGGGGAGGGGGGGGGGGGGGGGGGGGGTGGGGGGCGGGGGGGGGTGAGGGGGGGGGTTGGGGGGAGGGGAGCGGGGGCGGGGGGGGGGGGGGGGGGGGGTGGGGGGGGGGGTGGAGGGGGGTGGGGGGGGGGGGGGGGGGGGGGGGGGAGGGAGGGGGGGGCTGGGGGGGAGGGGGGGGGGGGGGGGGGGGGGGGGGGGGGGGAGGGGGGGGGGGGGGGGGTGGTGGGGGGGGGTGGGGAGGGGGGGGGGGGGGGTTTTGTTTTTGTTTTTTTTTTTTTTTTTTTTTTTCTTTTTTTTTTTTTTGTTTTTTTTTTTTTTTTTTTTTTTTTTTTTTTTTTTTGTTTTTTGTTTTACTAAACTGCCCCTCACTAATTAATTATTTCCTTATACCCGCCCACCTTAATTATGTCTTAGCTGCCCCTCAATTATTCCTTCTGCGCCATATATCTTTCCTATATCCTGCCCGTATAATTGATATTTCTTCTATTACCCTACCCCTCATAATGTAGTTCTATTTCCTCTAATAGATCTTCTACCCTCCATAATTTAACCTTATTTTTCTATGCTGGCCCCTTAAAGTAATTATTCCTAGGACCCTTATAATTAATTATTCCGTATTCTACCCTCATTTTTAAGTATTTTCCTATTCTACCCCTCATATTAATTATTTCCTATACCCGCACCATTAATTATTTCTTATGCTGCCGCTCATAATTAATTATTCCTATACTGCCCCTCATAATTAATTATTTCCTATTCTACCCCTCATAATTAATTATTTCCTATGCTGCCCCTTATAATTAATTATTTCCTATGCTGCCCCTTATAATTAATTATTTCCTATTCTACTCCTCATTTTTAATTATTTCCTATTCTACCCCTCATAATTAATTATTTCCTATTCTGCCCCTCATAATTAATTATTTCCTAAGCTGCCCCTTATAATTAATTATTTCTTATTCTGCCCCTCATAACTAACTATACAGTGACGGGCAGGAGCTTCCTGTCCGGACGGACGGAGGCTCCTGCCCGACTGTTGCGGGCCGCGAGGGCCCGGCGCTGGCGCGCCAAGTGTCGGGGGCCGGATCGAAACGGTCCACGGGCCGTAGTTTGGGGAACCCTGGTCTGGACCTTGTTCAGCCAACCACAATGGAGGGTACATAACTACCAACTTGTTGTGCTATGAAATACAATGGATATATAAACTGGGGTGTCGATCACCAATGGGCATTAATGAGGACCTTCTGTTTACAGGTTTTTATTTAAAAATAAATATTGAACTTGATAAAACATGGATCCCAGAGGTGGATAAGCAAATAGCTTCAAAATTTTACATTGTAATTTAGTAATCTCATTAATATTTTACCATTATTGGGGTATGTTTTTGTTTTCTTAATTTTAGGTACACTTCAGGTTTAATGAAATCCATTTCTGTATTTGAGGATTATTTACTGGGTACGTATATCTACTACTTCATGTCACATATTCAATATATTTTCTGTGTGCCTTTGCTCTTACATGATCCCCTTAATCACTTTTCTTGTTTCTAATTTATAACTTTTACTTGTTTTTTAGGACTGCAGGGTCACAAACATAATGGGGCTTATTTAAAAGGTCGCAGATCGCACTTTCATCTGACTGTTCACGGTTTTTGTGATTTGCGCAGCTTTAACAGGTATTTAACAGGGGCTTGCGCTTGGATTGTGTCGCAGGCGATCAAATTGTGGCGCAGCTGCGCTGACTTCAATGCAACAGAAATGGGGGGGGGGCGTGCCGCCGGATGATCCAACTGATTCGGACTGAGCGCAGGATTTAAGATTCAAATTGTGTTGCAAGACAATGCACTTAGATACACCAGGAAGAAGAAGGTGAACTCTGGCGGACCTGAGTGGGGAAGCGACACATGCAGTATATCGGGCGTACGATCATAGTGAATCGCGGCACAGTGCATTATCGTTAAACAATGGACTTTCTGTTAACTCCTCAAACTGGGTAAGTAAATGTGCGCCAATGTGTTACTTGCGCTTTTACATATATTTGTAAGGTAATTTCCATGTGAGCAGTAAATAAAATTAATGACCCTTGATATCATCTGGAAAATACAGATGGTCTTATCTGCAGTATAAATTGAAGTCTGATGGACCCATTCGGAAACCCTGCCTTGAATGTATCCCCTTGCCTGTGACACTTCTACTGTTGCTGACACAATGGACTGACTTTTAAAATTACTCTCGTTACCCCTACTTTTTCTTTCTTCATATTTTTACATGTTAGCTGGATTATGTGTGCTTGAATTTGTTACTTTGCCCTCCATCACCACATCTGTAGTGGCATTTAATTTAAGTCATATGGTAGCTTAATGAAATGCTCGATTTTCTGTATTTGTAATTTAAGTGGGATATTATATTTATGTGTATTTTGTTTGTCTAATTCCTGTAAACACGAGGGGCATCTTTCTTTAATAGACAAAAGTTTTAACATGTTGAAAATGAAATATAAATTATGTTTTTTGGACTCTATTCTCCATGGTTATGTTTATCTAGGCATTATGTATGATATCTACCATACTTCTTTGCACTTTTTGGTCCATTGCACTTTGTCACTTTTTTTTGAACATGCATATTTTTCATTTTCATAATTTTTTCAAATTCTTTCATAGGCTTTTGCTTCTTTTATTATGAAGAATTCAGTATTTTGTTATTTTTAGATAAGACTAATATTGGTTTATACACTTGACATTTAATAATGTAACCCATGTAAAGGAATGTGAAAGGGGCATAAGGAAATCACATTGGGTGTGAAAAGTGTACCTCCTGAAGAAGACATCAAAAAGAGGGGTGTATCCACTTCAGGGGGGTGCTCATGAAAATTCTGACTGATGAGTGGCACCTCCATGTTGTTCCAGCACGAAAACCGGAGGCGTCCCACAGACTTCACGACCACCCAGAGGTACATTGAGAGAATCACAAAAGATAAACAAATCAAGACCTGTAAGGCAAGGAGTAATACAACTCACAACTAAACACCTGAGAGGACAGTCTTAAAGTGGTTGTGTTGAATCCGAACAAAACATTTTCATCTGTCTGTGGGTCAGCCTTTAATCCTCAGAAGTCGCCAAATGTTTTTAGCTGAGTGAAATGGTGGGTTTAACCAAGAGTCTGCTGAGGGCAATGGAGGTAGTGGAGAGATATCTGTGATTTGGAGCCAGTCTGGTATCATTTCAGCATCCAATCCAGGATCTTCACAGACTGAGAGAAGGTTGTTAGGTCTCCTGATTAGTTGAAAAGAGATTTCCCAAGCATGGAAGATAAAACACGGAAACACAGAGATATGCTATATGGTATCAAATGATAAGTGATTACATAGACAGGTGGGGAAATCAGTGGAGGTTTAGATAAAATAAAGAGAAAGTTGCATGCAGTTGCATGCAGAAAGTGTAATAGCCCTGCCTGAAAATGGGTTTTAGGGCATGTTTGAAAGTTTGTTAGTTAGGTATTAGCTTGATTTGAGATAGTAAATTCCAGAGAATAAGTCCAGCTCAGGAGAAATCCTGGAGGAGTGAGTGGAAAAAAAGTATTATCAAATCACTGGAGGATCGAAGTATACAGGCTGGGCGATAGACTAAGACGAGTGCGGAGAAGTAGGGAAGTGCAGCACTGTGCAGATTTTGTGAATGAGGGTGATTAATTTTAATTGAATTTGGAAGGTGTTGGGCAGCCCTGTGCAGTGAAATAGAATGGGTGGATAACTGCTGCATTAAGAATAGAAAATATAGTAAAGGAAAGAGCTTAATAAGTTGAAGACTGATCATAGGGTGTTACAGTAGTCGAGATGAGAGTGAATCAGTTTATTGGGCTCACTAGGCTGCAGATGGCAACTGTGAGGTCTTCAAAAAAGAGTGGTAGGTCCACAGGCACAATGGGTAGAAGCCCAAGCCTTTCCAGGGTGAGATTTGGGCAGTAGAAAAGAGAAGGGTGCAACTTCTGAACATTAAATTGAGACCCAGGCTACTATTGCCTAGTATTTTGCCACTTCAGGGTTTTATATTGGAGGTAACGGGATCCTAGGGAAAGTTGCGGTTGTAGTAGATGGGGGTTTTCATGCCTGCATGTGGTGCCTGAAGCATGGTAAAGCAATCGCTAGATTGCAAATCAGGATTTGGCCAGCAGGTGTGCCGCAGTTTTAAAAGTCTCTAAAATCTTTTAAAAAGGCCACAGAATGTGGCTGAATGGGCTGGGGGAGGCATAGGCATGCTGGATGGGCTCTACGGAGTGTGGATGCTGTATAATTAAGCTTCCAGGTAGTAAATGGTGAGTATGTAGGACTCCACCAGCAGAGGGCCTGATGGAGGAGCCAAAGCAGCAGGGGAGTGCTACATTTAATCTCTCCTCAAGATTATGAGGAGAGATAGCCTTTTTAAAGAGGTTTGCCCGTGAAAGAAAATTCTCAAATTTCATTCCTGTAGTGATGTTTACACAATAAAGATAACTTTAGCTCCTATGTTTTAGCTCCTATAATTCAGTGATGGTCAGTGTAAGATTCCACTGTGCGGGCAGGGACTCTCTAAGCAGACACATTATGATCCCTCTAGTGCTGTGAGATACTGTATGCTGACAATGTGGATAGGTTATCAGGCTACAGGTTTATATACACTTTCATTTACTTTATGAATATTGTACTAGTATCTGACACATAGAAAGAGAGATGAGAGATGATGAGATCCAAGAGATCTGCTATAACAGCCATGACATACACTACTACTGCTAGTGAAAGATGTCTAATGGAACTCATTTCTTGTTGTTGATCAATTTAGTGAATAATTAAGTGGGCAAAAAAAAAATCACCAGATTTTTTGAGAGCAGAGCAGCAATGACATGAGGTACGTAATTTTATATATATTATAGGGTGATGGGTCGACTCCAATGCATTTGTTTTATAAGGAATACTTTCTGATTTGAAAAGCATGCTGTGTATCTTACAATGTTCTTAGAGTTCACTTGTCTTTAAAAAAAAAGTTTATTGCTCATCACAAAATAACAAATTGATAAAGGAACTTTGTACAGAACTTGGTAAAAGGAAGAATGATATTCTTATGGATTGAGCTGATTGAGTCATTCTCCTTTGGCAGGGAACAGACTCACTTTTGAAGACAATACATAGACTACAACGGTGCCAAGCAGTTGTGTCTATACCATTACAATCTCTGCGGATAAAATCCTATTATTTTATCCCTGAAGCCTTTATCTTGAAAGCCAAGAGCAGGCAGTGTCTGTATCAGAAAAAAAACCCACAAGGACATGATAAGAGTGAGACAGAACGGTACCTAAGGCTTATGAATCAAACTTCAGGGAATGAATAATAAAATATATGTACAAGGTTTATACAGTAGACGGAAATGTACAAGGAGGATAAAGACATTTCTACAAAGTCTGCCCTTTCCCTACACTTAGAATGCAGACCTTCATCTTTTGTGACCAGAATAATCAGATGTATGGAGTAGTTTCATTAAATTATTATGTGCAATATCTTTATAGCTAAGTAAAATCAATTCAATGAAATAGTTATGTAATCCACACTGGAACTCGATGATAAATGTCTTATTAGGCTAGACATGCAAGAAGTGAAATAAATAGTCTCGTCTTATTCCCAAAGATTGATTTTGACTTGAAATAAAAATCTAGCCATAATCTCATCTTTATAATCTGATCACCAAGAGCATCAATGGCCTGTATGGAAAGTGTAGCATAACATGGCAGTCATTCAAAGAGAAGACCACACACTATCCGTCAGAACTAGATGTCCTCGCGCAGTAAGCGAGTGTCCAGTAATCACAATAAGACACAAGGGAGGTTATTTATCATTGGCTTTCTTCGGCTTTTGGGCGTAAAAACGTCTCAAAATAATAGCACTGAGGATTTTTGAGACTTCACAGCTAAAAAGACAACTACTGCTAGCGCAACACTAGGCAATGCCACATTCATGACTTGGGACTTTGGAAAAAAGTCTCATAAAAAGTCTCATAGTCACTCCAGTCCTCTCCTGGTCTATGAGCTGGTACTTTTTGTGCATTTTGAGAACTTTTTTGGACTTTTAAAAAAAAAAAATGCCAGATAAAAAATAGACCATAAGAACATTTATTAAAGAGCTAAAGCCATTTTGATATGCAAGTTACTATAAGTAATTCCATTGAAGTTATTGGTTAATCTCCTGACTAACGTGTCATATATAAATAGGGGCATTGTACTATTTGGGAGCCACTAAAGGTGCCATTGTATAGTGTGGGGGCCAGTAATTGGGGAGCACACGAGGGGTAGGGTTTGGTATGGGGTTTGGGCAGGGCTCAAACTTAAAATTGGCCTAGAAGGCGGTCCTTGGTTATATAAAGGTTGATGACCACTGTTGTAAAGCAAATTTTTCGAATCCTGCAGCTCTATGAAAAAGGCTGCCTCCATAGTTATGGATTAAAATTTAAAGGACACCTATCATCAGGTCTCTGTCACTATTTCTGTCACCACTACCTGTTGGAGCAGCTCACAAGGATCCATCCCAGCCTTTATCTAGTCAATTCATACATTAATCATTCCAAAATCATCTTTTCTTTATTTTTTAATGAGGCGGGTCACATGGTCAGAGGCAGGGATGTCACCACTGTTACCCCTCCCCTCTCCTCCCCCTGCTCATGTCTGTGTGTAATGTATAGTAAAGCATTGCTAGTGTCTGTGCTTTATCTGCTGACATGCTGCATCCTCCTAGTACACAGAGACACAGACATCAGCTACACAAGTACCTGACATGTTCTGCTATAACATGGCTGCCTGGAGCTGTTGTATTTCGGCCTATACACAAGGCTTAAGGGGGCGCCAGCCACCAGGAAGCACATGGAGGAGCCCATTCCACACATTATACCTCACACCATTATACAGCTGTCAGTCATGTGTATAGGATATCTCATACACACACATGCAGCTGGGGGCATGAACGCCAGCACAGGAAGCACACATGAAGGAGCCATACACCATTATACCTCACATCATTATAAATGCTGTCAAGTCATGTGTATAGGAGTATCTCATACACACACAGGCTGCAGGAAGCATGGCCACGCATCACCAAGAAGCACACGGAGGAGACATTACACCATTATACTACACCTTATACAAGCTGTCAGTCATTTTAGTAGGAGTTTCTACACACACAGGCGGCAGGGGGGGGGGGTGGCTGGCAGCACCAGGAAGCACATGGAGGAGCCATTACACCATTATACCTCACATCATTATACAAGCTGTCAGTCAAGCACTTGGGGGTTTTGCTGTGCCTACCACAGCAGATGGACTGCTTGAATATGATAATGATTCATTGGACATCTCACAGGTCATTTGCGTACAGCTTTAGGACCTAATTGCTTAACTATATAGGCATGTAGAGGATGCAATGTTTTCTAATGGCAGTTTATAAAAATATATTTAGGTTAATTTGCCTTACGGGTTCTCTTTAAGTAAAATCAGTATGTACTTTGCATTAGTGATAGTAAGTAATAATAAATAATTATTGTAATCCTTAAAAATGTTAAAAATAAGCTAATATTCTTAAAAGTTAGAGCACAAACTATATTTCACCCCATCTGCTTAACTTATTCTGCAAGTAAACTATACACACAGATTGATGATAGGCTTCTTTCCATATGTGATTCATATATTCCAGATTGATAGACATCTCCATAATGATTGTGGTTATGAATGTATGCGTATTGCCCTACAGCACTGAGGCACTGGGTATCATCATGAATAAACACTGTTAGCTTAAGCTATTCCAATTTGTATAAGAAAAAAAGGCAATTCGTGGTGGGGATGCTTGATAACATAATAAAGACGAAAATGTTGGTAGAAATATTTGTGCTGATGAAAAATATTGGGAAGAATTTATTCCCTCCTACCCTAGTCTTAATTTTTGTATATTGGAGTAAGATGTGTCTAATTATTTAACAAGCACTCACTTCTTAATAAATGAAGTACATCTATGGTTGCCTATGTACCAGGAAACTAATATCTGTGCCAGAAAGAAGCTGCAGTACTTTGAGCTATAATTTAGATTTGTTTCTGGTGTAAATTCTAGTAAATTTTCTAGGTTGCACAAAGTGGCAATTTTTAACAAAACCAAACTTGTGCAAGCTATTAAATTTATAGAAGCATCCTAAATATCCAGAGCTACTCGCAGCAGGAAGCTCCTATTCTTATGGACTTCAAGATAAGATTAACAATATTATTAGGATACTAATTATACACATGTAGTAGAAGAATAATCTACCTTTACAACTTATTTTTTTACACAGCCCTTAATTGACTGTATATTGACCTACTACTAGTGCTATTTTTGGCACCAAAAGATTCATGTGACAGGTGATGAGGAAAATGTGCGGCAAACTGTGTGTCATAAATCTCAGTGCATAGATCAGAGGGATATTTGTTATACTTAAACTTCCAAACATCATGTTATCTCTCTTTATTTCATTGTACTCAGTTGTGAACTCAAAGTTAATCTAGCTATATCCGGTACTCCAGTTGGGATAGAGTAGGCGTTGACCACAAGGCCATCTACTTTCAAACTACTCTAGTGAATATTTTCTGTTACATGTACATTACAACACTGTGTGACATACACTACTTCCCCAGAACCCTACCCTTCAGTTCAGATACCCTCTTTAGTGCTGTAAGTTAACCAAGAACAGATTCTATCCCAAAAAGGAAACAAAAACAACCAGTGTCCATGAATGTTTAAGAAAACCCCACTGTTTCTTTGGTGCCCTTGCCCCATTGTTAAAGTAAAGAGTAAAGGTATTCTTGTATTCTTTGAATAATCTAGGGCTCTCCCATTCTTATACTCACAAAGGTTTCCGATCCTACTGTGAATGTAAAGAGCTGGTCCGACATTATGGACTTCCATGAATTAGAATCTTACTTTACTGTTAATTTCTTTTTATCTGGTTGATTGGTATTTGTTTGGTTGGTATAAGTGTATCCTTTGAATAATCCAGGGCTCTCCCACTCTTATAGGCATACCATAAGGGCTGATCTGCTACTGAAAGCAACAATAGAGAGAAAACTCAGCAACAATAAAGGATAACATGCTTTAGACTGACAGAAGTCACACATAAATTGAAGAGGATGACAAGGGTCAAGTGGAGGCTGCCTACTTTATAGCTATGATAGCAGAGACAGGCCGGCTGCTCTTACTCTGTAGAATTCATGTTTAGTGCACTTTAAATCATAAGTAAGATAGCTGCCTGTGAAGCGTCTGTAACAATATATCCAGGCGTGGAGGTAGATATTACTGCAGAGTCTTTCTGAGTGTTTTATATCTGTATATCCAAGTGAGGAAGAAAAATGGATTTTTAATTCCATTTTGAAGATTTGCCGCATGTCCACTAAATGCTGTATGGCACCTGGTCAAACAAAAACATCAAGAATAGAATGGAACAAAAAAATTACAAATACCCATTACAACAATAGAAAGAAACATTTATAAAAACTCAAGTGAAGAAGCTATGATTATTGTCCATGGCACCAACATATTTCCAAGATCTAAGAACAGTTTTTATTTCCCAAAGCTCTAGTTGTTAAAGGATTCAGTCTGAAGCATATGTCAGGGCATCCTGTCAGTAGTCACATGATAAATGGAAATGATGTTTGCCAGATTTTTTTTATATATGTGGTGTGTCTGGGTTCTGTTGGGCTAAAAAGTGCTACAAGATGCACTATTCATACTAACCAAATAATGAAAATAAGGGGCCCCCAATAACTCTGTGAAGAGATGGGAGATTGATTGTAGTTAATTATAGTTTACAGAGATTAACTCAAAGAATCACAGCATTAATAATAGCTGGCATTATCTTATTTAGTTGTTTTATTCTACTGAAATCCTTTCCTTTAGTTAGTCAATATGATCTGCAGGGGGTGTAACTGCAGCGGTAGCTGCCATGGCGCCCACAGTGTCCGTGGGCCTTGTCATCTGACCTAGAACACTAAAGAATAAAGGATGTGCACCATTATATACATATTATGCTGCACATTGTACAGAATATTATGTATATAACAGTGCTGTTCTTCCACCATGTGGTCAGCAGCTACTGGGACCCTCATGTGGTCAGCAGCCACTGCGACCAGAGGTGGCACTAACATTTTTCCAGAAGGATAATAATACTCCTTTCACCATTTTTGAGGAGTAGTTTTAGCTGAGGAGGAGTATGAAATTTTTAGTAATACATATAAATAACTTCTAGGCATGTATAGTGTGAATAGAAGAATAATTAAACAATAAAAGCATTACAACCAATGTGCTCTGTCTATCCAGATCATGGCTTTCGGCCACGACATTCACGTTCTAGTTCAGCCATGAGCCCCAGAAATAATGCCGGATTGGTGACCGAACAGCCAATCCAGCAGATTGACAACCCTTGCAATGTCCCCTCCTGTTATACACAGATCACAGATAACGCTGATCACTGTTATCAGTGATCTTTATATACAGACATGCAGAGAGGGTGCACAACACTTCTTCTCCGCATGTCTATTAACCCCCTCTGCTGTGGGATTGCTCAGTAAGAGCGCTGTATACGGAGGCAGGTGTGACAGGTGACTGATAATATCGCCCTTCTGTCACAGTGCAGTATAGAGCTGTCGAAATGACAGCTCAATCCAAGGAGGGGCGCATACTAAGCCATGGGGATGAGAGAAACAGAGTGGCCATGGTGCCGTTGATGATGTTAGAGTGTGTGGGTAGTGAGCATGGACATGTCTCTGCCCACTCTGATAGATATGAAGACAAGAGAGAAGAGGAGCCGTGGGAAGTAAGCATAACTTTTTTTTTACAAGAAGGGGCTGCAGGGCATTTCATTACTTGGGGTTGGGGGTTCTGTCGCATTGGGCATAACATTAGTGTGGAGGACTGCTTCTTGGGGCATATCGTTACTGGGGAGCTGCTGCATGGGTCATATCATTACTGTGGGGCTGCTGCATGAGTCATAACATTACTGGGGGGTTCTGTTGCAGGCCATTTCATTACTAGGGGTCTGTTGCAGGGCATTTTATTACTTGGGTAGGGCTTCATGGAGCATTTCATTACTGGAGGAGACTGCACGGGGCATTTTGAGGAAAGGCTTCTGGGCTAGGCATTTCATTACTCGGGAATGCTGTGAACAATGCATTTGTCACCCTAGGCATATACTAGAGTCAATAAGTTTTCCCAGTATTTTGTGGTAAAATTAGGTTCCTGGGCTCACACTTGAGTATATATGTTATATATACATTATATAGTAATAAATACTGATATTTCCCAATAAAATATAGGAAAAAAAATCCCTCTTTATACTATAAAAACATAGTTATAGTCTCTCCATTTGCCTGAGACCATACATATCATATTTTTAAATGACCATCTCACATTAGGGAATTCATTTATAAAGGTCTTTTTGAGTTAATTGGATATCTAAAAAAATATTTACTACATATTACAAAAAAAAAAAATTCTCCAGGTTTTGTAACTTTATCCCCCCAGAAAACTAAAAATGAAAAAAAATCCTTTAACCTCTGTAATTGTAAATGATTCCGTATTTGCACCAAAGAAAAAATTGCTGGAAATTATTTAAGTTGTCGCACAAAAAAGAAGTTATGGCTCAGTAAGTATGAAAATTCACTAAAAACGTCCTGGTCATTAAAGCCTTTTGAGGCCTGGTCAGAAAGGGGTTAACAGTGCATTTAAGAACCTAGTGAAGATGGTTGGAGGGATTTCTCTATGTGGAACTGCTATAAATATTAAAGGATTGGGTGTTTGGGGCTTGTAAACTAGTGATGAGAAGTACTTGGCATATCTGTGGGTGAGCAGGATATTAAAGAGGAGTTGCACCAACTGTCCCAAATCTTATTATCTCATTTAAACATCAAAACTAATATATGTCAGCTGACCCGAAAACCTCCCCGGAACAACTGTGGACTCTCCGAGTCAAGGATCACCTGGGCTTCAGGCGTACTCATCAAATGTATAACCAATGGATCCAGCTCAAGAGATGTCTTCTTGGTAAAATCAAAACATATTATTACAAACAGAAAACATGGAACAAGTATATGTAGACCAGATGTAGCCTATGCATTTCAATTTAAATCCTTATTCATGGCTTGGCGTGTAGTTTTCACCAACTGTCTTACATACTCTATCTCATGCTCACCTGCGCCAATGGGAGGGCCCAAGACGAGTTAGGACTCCTCCTTCACAGCACACCTACCTCCACATAGACACTAAAAAAGTTTTTATAACAAACATCAGCTTAAATGTTTCCTCCAATCTCCCACAAATCTGTTTTTGTCTCATATCAGATTATCAACAATATCCTTCCGATAAACAAAGGTACTAAGGAAGATGCTCAAAGTATTGTTGAGTACATAAACGCTAACCACATAAATTAGAAAGTTGACTTTTTAGATGTCACAAGATCTCTGTGCATCTACATATTTAAGCAACTTTTATGAAATCTGTCCTTTAGGCGGATTCATGTCATCCTAGATATGTGATTAAAAATGTCCCATTAGGTGAGATAAATCTTACAAAAACTATTTGTGTAGTGAAATTATGTTTAATCAAGGAAAAAAGTAGAGGAAAAAGGAAATATCCTTTATTGATGCTTGAAGGAACTAATAGGATGGTTACAATCATTCCTAGAATGAATTTAATTAATACTTGTTCACAGAAAGAATGAAAAGGGATAACAAATGAGAATGAGGGACCCATAGGTTTTTCTACTACTTTTAGTGGCCAATATCAAGCAGTAACTAACATTATCATAAAAAAAAAACATTCATATTTTAAAAACAGATGATTTTGAAAGAGGGGGTTCATTTTGTGTGAAAAAAAGCACCCACATTAGCAACTTTCACCCAGTTTAACAAAGAAAATCGTAAAGGCTTACAGTTCAGGGTTTTTGGAAATGTAGTCATAACCTATATAAATACAACAAAAGAAAAAAATGTGTGTAATACAGGCTAGAGAAAAATACACATCGTTTATTGAATTTCTGCAAAGACTCTACACAGAGAATGGAATAAAAACAATTAAAATCGTACCAAAGTATCTACAGATTCAGGTCTCGAATAACGAGTACCCGAGCATTTTAGTGCTCGCTCATCTCTAGTCATAACCGATATAAATACAACAAAAGAAAAAAATGTGTGTCATAGAGGCTAGAGAAAAATACACATAGTTTATTGAATTTCTGCAAAGACTCTACACAGAGAGTGGAATAAAAACAATTAAAATCGTACCAAAGTATCTACAGATTCAGAAATAGCTTCAGTCGGATCCATGAAGCAACAAAACACCTCCTGTTATATAACCAATATAAATGTTGTTTTGCGCCCAAATCTTTAAAATCCTAACACGCACAAGAGAAGTTTAAAACCCGGCAATAAATTATTTGAAATACCATTTTTGTGATTTTCTTAATTACATGGGGTAATATCCAATAGGCGGGTTGCACTACTAATTCTATTAAAGCGAGAATCAAGTGGCATCTTTCTTATGTTTTAGAATATCAAGGCCTTTAATTTGTCAGTGGTTTCTAGGCACTTTAGAGATTCACATGCTGGGGATGTTAATTGTTTTCATTTCTGTGGTATTGAAAAAGTCAATAGACCCAAACAGAAGGTTAACCACAAAAACAAAAAATTATTAAATCGTGAAACATTTTGGATATTCTGACTCAATACCTAAACCCCGGTAGGATTGAATAAGAAATATGATGTAATTCTATTTCACTGACTTTTTGATGCATTGCCCACGCATTGTTTTTGGTTCTTGTTACATGTGGATGCTTTTGCTTAGAAGGTAGCTCCGGTTGATTGTAGGAAACATTTAAGCTTATATTTGTTATCAAAACTATTTAAGTATCCTTATTTCTCCAGTCTGGGTCTGTTCTTCTTGGTACGGTTGAACCAGGGGAGCTGTGATGTGCTGGAGGGATCCTCTTTTGTGTTGCCCCCTCCCATTGTTGCCATTGGCTCAGGTGAGCAGGTGATAGTTGTATACATACAGTATGTGAGATGGGCTGGCGGAAGTTGCATTCCAAGACAACAATAAGATTTTAAATTGAAACGTGTAGGGTCCATCTGGTCTACATGTTGTTTTTCTATGTTTTCCACACCGCAACATTTTAGAAATTTTCTGCTTGTAATAAAAATAATTTTGACATGGTCAAGAGAGGCCTGGATACCTTTCTGGAGAGCAATAATATCACATCTTTTGGGAATAAAACTGTAAAATTGTAGTTTCTGTTGATCCAGGGAGGTAGTCTGATGCCATATAAGGGGTCGGAAAGGAATCTTTCCCTACTTTGGACCAATTGGCTTCAGCCTTTCAGGGTTTTTTTTTGCCGTCCTCTAGATCAAAACTATATAACATAGAATTAATAGGTTGGACCTGATGGACTGATTTCTTTTTCTGAACATATTAACTATGATACTATAAAGTGGGTGGGCTATAATAGGAGGTTGAGGTAGGTGAAGGTATAGCACTATGTAGAAGAGACACTGTTACTGAAGTATTAAAGTAAATCTGGTCCGTAATTATCTAGAACATTAAAATATACTTGTAACATACAATGGTACTGAGCTTGTAAATAAAACACAGAAATAAGCATGTGATTAGAAGTTACACTTAACTGGGGTATTTTAAGTCGGGTGTCCTGCTATATATCAGTCAAGAAGCGTCTAACACTGAGTGCATAATTCTCTCACAAAGGGAAATAATTGAAGACAAATTCTTGACCTTGATGCAAAAAAAAATCTATTTTGTAGCGAGCTTCCAGTAACTTAAATACAGGGTCAGTTCCTCTGTGTGTAATCTTGCAATTAAATGTGACATATATTTCTGCAAATAATTTCTCATCTGTATATAACCTGCAGTCACATCACCATAATTCCTAAAAAAATAAATTGACGTGTAGCTTCAGAGAAATAATGATTTATGTATTGGTGATCTATCAATTTTTTATGTCTCGTTATCAAATGTTGTGACAGATGTTGATGGGAAGGGATTTTAATATGTATTCTGACCGTTGGCTAAAAAAAAAAAATCAGTGTTTCCTCATTGGTAATAAAGGGACGGAGTGTAAACAGCCTTTGGCATCGCTAATTAAAATGGCAATTCACAAAAGGAATCCTCAGAATGGCTCTTCACGCCGTTATGGAATAATGAATGACTCCATTCTCATCTCTGCGCCTGTTAAATAAAGACTGAATGTGTCAGAGGGAAAGTTACATCACGATTCTTATCAGATCTGGTGCCTGCAGCTGGGTCAGCTTTAAAACTTTCTCAAAGAGAGATAAAATAATAAAAATGTAAAACTGAAGCAAAGTTTTGTCTGGTCTACATCATACTGATGGTAACTGGTGAACATTCTGTGATAATAAAACCGTATAAAGGGTTAATGGCGCACGGTCTGGGCAATTATTTTATATGACTTTATGGAAAACTCTTCTGAATGTTCAGTTTAGGCCAAATGGTAACATTGCGCCTATAATTACCTGTACACACATTTTATAGCAGTTTTTCCCTTTGCAGGCTCTATCTAGTTTTCAGTTATCTCAGAGTAGGTAGGTAGGGACTAGCTGCCTCGATGAACATGCACGATCCATGAAAATTGACCCGTCCGTGTAGTTTTCATATCCCACGAATAAAGCACAACGTTATCAGTCGGCGCCACTGTTTGGCTGGCAGACAGTGGGGGACATGTAACTTAGTTTATTTCTTTGGTGTATAATTGAGACTTTTGGCAGTTCTTTTTTGCACATGTATGATCACGTTTTTTTTTTCTTGTGATACAAGTTAAGGTTTTTCCTGTCCTGGCAGGCGTAACTTTTGGCTTCTTTTTAAAACTTTTTGTTGCAAATGTCTTAAATCCACAAGGACACAAGCAATGTGAGGGGGTTATATAAAGGAGTAGACACTACTGTTAATTTTGGATTTGAGTCACTCCCGAGGGAGATGATGACATATGAGGCTGCTGTCACACGTGGTGTTAAAACATGCGTTTTCAAACACATCCCAAAGATGTGCCTAATTACATTGCCGTCAACATGGCGTTTACAAAATGTGCCTGTTAACTGGATGTCAACATCCACATTAATATAGAGTTAATACATGGATGTGTTAACATAATGTTAACATTATGTTAATGCATGCATTTTTTAAATGCCATGTTACCAGCAAAGAATCATTTTTTTTCAACTGTTGTGATTCATTTGAAAACGCAAGTGCTAACGCCACATGTGACCGCAGCCTTAGAAGTAACCAATAAATTTCAATAAAAGGTGAATGCAAACATTTATGAATTAAAAAAAAAAGCAACCAAATTTTTCAATGATGAACATGTTCATGTGCAAAATCTTAAACATTTAAAGCATGTGAAATAATTCCAATTTACATGTTAAAACAGAGTCCATGGAAAAAAATCCTTCCTTTGCACTTGCCTAAAAAGTCACAAAAAAAAGTGAGAAGTGAAAAGTCACACAGAACATCTGGAAAATAAAGATACATAAGACACAATGCACAAGTTGCAGACCAAGGTGTATTTGAAAACCAACAACAAAAGTCACTGTGAAAAGTCGCAAAAACAGCAAAAGACGCCAAAATGAGACAATTTAACTAGCAAAAATAAAGATACATGTCCCCCAGGAAGTCCTTGCATACTCCCATCCACTGCACTTTGCTTGGTCTGTTGGACCTGGCTAGCACATAGGTCAGTTTCCATGGACCTAGCCAGTTTGTAGCCTTACACTGCAGGAATAGAAGAAAATCTATTCCATTAATTAATATTTAACTCAGAAATATTTCACTCACAGCACCATTATCAAAAAGGAATTGAGGACAAGAAGGACTGAGAACTGAGGGTAGTGGAAACTCATTTTGCACAAATGGAATAGAAAATGGGGTTGTAGCTTTTTTTTTTACATAATAATGACAAATAACCTCCAATGTGTATTGTCACCAAGACATTCACAGCTGTGTTGATGTCCAAGAGTCTGTTTGGACCTGCCTTTGACCCAATGGCATATAATGAACTCTCCCATGATAAACACGTTCATGTGCATAAGTATATTACTTCAAAGTATTTTTCTGGCTCAAAATATTGACAACATATCCATAGCATAGATCAGTGATGACGAACCTTTTAGAGCCTGAGTGCCCAAACTTCAACCAAAAGCCACTTATTTATTGCAAAGTGCCAGCAGAGCAATTTATTTCTTCTTGTTCTTTGACAACTTTCAATCGTTCAGCCTCCTAAAGACACCAACGCAGTTGAAAGTAGGAGGGCAAATTTGCTTATCATTGTAGGAAGATTCTTTGGGACCTGTCTGGTGAACTTCATGCTGGGGTGATGGCCTGGGTGCCCACAGAGAGGGCTCAGAGTGCAACCTCTGGCACCAGTGCCATAGGTTCGCCACCATTGGCATAGATCCTCAATGTCATACTGGTCCATCATCCAGCAAAGCTGATCCTTAGGTAATGGACCCCACCAATCTGATATTGATAGCTTACTGTACTGTATGCTTAGGTCAGGTCAACAATATTTTTAACTCTCTAAGGCTACATTCACACTGCCGTATGGGGGACGTATATACGGCCGACGTATATACGGCCGATATACGTCCCCCATAGACGGCAATGGGCGCACGGTGCCCTACGGGAGGGGTACAGTGCTGCACACGTGCGGCACCGTACCGCTCCGTACCCCGGAAAAAGATAGGACGTGTCCTATCTTTCTCCGTAATACGGCGCCGTGCGCCATTACTTCCTATGGAGAGGGGTGGGGGGTGAGCTGCGCTCACCTCCTCCTCCTCTCCCCGTACACTGCCATTGCCCGCTACGGTACGGTACGGGCGGGCAACGGCAGTGTGAATATAGCCTAAGAGTAAATAAATATGCCTTGGTTCTTATAAAAAGATAATTGTACATTAAATACTGAATTTATTAGTAATACTTTGTTATTATTAGTATGTTATATTGACATTGCATATTTTAAAACCAAGTGGTATTGGAGGGGTTAATAAAGCTGCTACTGTTGTACAGGGCTATCAAGTGACTTGTTTTCACATCCACCAAATCAACACTGCACATGTTGTGTGAATGGAGCCCAGGTGGTCAATCCCTTGAGGGTCACTTCAAAGAATAGAAATTGAGGCCTCACATGAAGCCCATGCCTGGAGCTCAGCTTTTGCTCTCGCTCACCATTATAGACTACTAAGGCTTAGGGAACAACTTTTCTTAGTAGTAGACAAATACAAATAAGCAAATTTCCTTAGTAAGTAAAGAGGTACAATATACTGTAAGTTTTTTCCAGGCTTTTTCCCACTGGTGAGAAATACACTGCAAAATAAATTTCTTTTAATTCTTTATACTCATAACTTTGCCATGTCTCCTATAATTTTTTTGTGTCACTACAAATGACCTATTTTAAACTATTTTGTATTTTTGTTGTATGTTTTCACATGAAGTCCTATCTATCCCTGCAGAAAGAATAAGTTACTACCTATAAAGCTGACTGTAGACACTATCTTATTTTCAGCAGCCTTCCCCAATTCTGAAAGAACTGTACAACAATTTATTGTCCATGGGGATCTGACAAGAAAGGTCTGATGAGTTGGTAAGCATCACCAGAGGTGTCTGACAAGCACTTTCCACGCCTTTGAAGCCAAGACTAATGATAGATACTCCCATCTAGAGAACGAATCAGGACATCTAAGATAACTGAGAAATATCTGGAACACATCAACTTTTAACAATTTCTGTGAACTTTAGAATTTTGAAAGAATCTTTAGTTTCTCCTAACATCTATTTTCCTAATTAGTTGTGGTACTTAAAATGAACACACACATTATCACTCACACCTCTGTGTCACAAGGTCTAATAACTGTTCAGGAGGCTCAGGTTGTGTGATAAACCTGGTACATAAATTGCCAGTCTAAACTGTGTCAACACCTATTGGCTGGTCTAGGTGATGCCAAAAGTGGCATAAAAAGCCATAACGCCAGTCTACTAAGCTACATTCCTTGTGAAGTTACTGGACCTCCTAATATCATCCAGTAACCCTAAATACTGTATTTCATGTGAATTAAATGTCTACTGATTTCCACAAAGAGTTGACACCAGGCTTAAGAATATGCTGTTCTATCTAAAATACTAAACCCTCGGTGTAGTTAAGTAGCACCAGAAGAATCAAAGCAACCTCCTTGTTTGTGTGCCATGTAACCTCCAGATCAGATCAAACATTCCATTTGCTAAATATTACTAAAATGTTTAGAGTGTTTCAATCACTTTAGGGACTCTCCAATGGGAGGTCTAATACTGTGTAGACAAAACTAACTCCTAAACCACAAGAAGAGATTAAAGGACCTCAGAACAACTCTGTAACCAAAACCCTATGGAGAGAAGGCAGACGGCGCTGAGTTTAGGTGTTAATGAAAGAGAAGTTTAATTTTTGATAAAATATTGAATGTACAATATTAGGGGTGAATTGGATTATTCTCCAAAAAAGGCCACTGTTGAATTTTTCTCAATTTTTTGGTAGTCCAAAACAATAGCGAGACTTTTACTGGTGGTTAATAGAAAACATGAAGTTAACCACAAAGTACTTTTGGTTTGTTTATCCTTTTTTGGTGATTTAATCCCTATGTCACTTGCTCATACCCCTTAGTTAGGCTAAATAATTGTTCAGTTCAGGCTGCTCTTTGTGACTCTCTTATACATATACATACCTGAGTAGTTACATATACTCTCAATAGGGAGAGAGGATTAAGCTGATTAATAACACTTCTGCCAAAAGCTCATTTGTCTTGAGAAAGGAAATCCAATATGGTTGATTCAGGTTGACACCAGAAACACCACCATCACCAAAGGATTATCTGGTAACAATAGTTTCTGATGCGTAGTGCTCTTTAATCTGGAATTATTGTTGGTGATCATCATTTCTTCTCAGGTTGAATCGACTTTCATCAGTAAAGAGGCCTACTCATGTTGCATAGATGCTCTATGGTCAATGCAAGACAATGGAGTTGTTGTTAGTTACCCTTGTAGGTCAACTTTCACACAGACAATGTTGATGTAAATGATTTTGGATGACCTAAGGTGAATTTTTAGTGCATTTCACCTCCCCTAAATGTGCCTGCAATTTTGTGGCATTCATTAAGGCATTCTGAATGCCATTTGTCCCAATGAAGCAGACATCAATGCAGTGTACGGCCAAAGGACTTCCATTTCTATGCCTTTTGGTATCTCTGTTGCAACCTGCTGATGACACTCTGTAACGCTCTTAGGTCACTTCTGCCTGAAAACAACCTGCTTGAAGCCTATGACATATTGTTGTTGATACATTTTTTAGGTGTCTCCTTGATATGAACAGCATGATGAGGAGGGCTGTTTAAATATCCATGGATTCATGGATCAAACACCTGTGCTTTTTTTTTAGTTCAATTTCTTGTGAAAAAAAGTTATGAGAACAGAAGGCCACTTTAAGTTCACCTATAATGGTTAGATTCTTCCTGAAATTTTACCCCCAATTTCCATAACTTTTTGTGAATGTGGTCCGTAGCATATGAAATCTTTGAAAGCGGTTTATTGGGAATACAACTATATATCGGGATGAGATTTCTTCCACATCTTTCGCATTTATGTTTTCATTTTGCAGATGAAAGATTGAAATACAGCAAGAAGTAGAAGAGTTTTTTTGGAATGTAACGAGAACCGGAATACTAGTAGCTTGGCAATTTTCTGTTCATGCTGAGAAGGAAATGTTGTATCAGCTGAGAAATGTAGCACAGAGCGTGGGTTGCACCCCTGCTTCTGATACTGGCACTAAACAGGAGTGTTAGACGCATAAATTATCCTGTATGGAGGTCTCTGAGGCAGCCAGTGTGTATGTAGATAAATAATATGTACAAGCTCACTGCCCTGTGGGGGCCACTAGATCCTTTGCTGAGGTCTCCACTTATAAATTATTTTGTTACATAAAAGAAATAAAAGTTTCACTGCATTAAATAATATTAACCCTTCTGATGCTAAAACGAGGATTTCTTCAGTCTTACGCTCTGTGTTCTCTGCATTGAATGTGCTGTGGGCCATGAAAATCACCTTATGCAATATATAAACCCCTGTGCCAAACAGCTTCATACCCTTTTTCCATTTAAAATCTCTAACTGTTATGTTATCTCTAACTGATATTTTTTTGGGCATTTCCATGCATTTGCAGAAGCGCAGCTGCACGACATGTATATTATTTGCAGGACCTATGACAGTCCTCCAAAGATCCTGAACATGCGGAATAGCATCAGGGAGGAGACAGGGAGGGATGTGTGAGATATGTTTGAATGGGATGTTTGTCTCTGTGCCACAGTAGGGCTAAGGATCCCAGCACAACTTTAAGACCTATAATATTGAAAAACACTTATCTTTATTAGGTTCTTCTTAAGAACCTAATAATCATCAATCAATCATGTTTTGACTATACAAGTGTAATCCATGGTGACTGTATGGTGGTGATATCAATATACAGGGCCAAATTAAGGTTGGTGGGGGCCCCTGGGTGCACAATCTGGTGGGGGCCATTGAATTTAGTAAAGACAGGGAACAGCAATCGCTATATACTGCTCCCTAGAAATAACTATATACAGCCTCCCAGCAATCAGGGCCGGCATCAGGTTTCGGTGGGCCCTAGGGCGACAGAGCCTCACTGGGCCCCTTTTCAGTAAACTTGCATAGTGGCAAATTTCACCCCCATAAATTGATTATATGCAGCCCCCCTCCCCCACATGGATTATATCATCCCCCTCACCACCCATTATATGCAGCTCCCTTCCTCACCCCACATGCATTATATGCAGCCCCCCTCCCCCACATGGATTGTATGTAGCCCTATTCGCTCCCCCCAAACATTATATGCAGCCCCCTCCTCACCCCATACATTATATGCAGCCTTCCCTCCCCCCCAAATATTATATCCAGCCCGCTCCTCACCCCATACATTATATGCAGCCTTTCCTCTCCCCCCAAATATTATATCCAGCCTGCTCCTCACCCCATACATTATATGCAGCCCCCTCCTCACCCCATACATTATATACAGCCCTCTCCTCACCCCATACATTATATGCAGCCCTCTCCTCACCCCATACATTATATGCAGCCTGCTCCTCACCCCATACATTATATGCTGCCCCCTCCTCACCCCATACATTATATGCAGCCCCCTCCTCAGCCCATACATTATATGCAGGCCCCTCCTCACCCCATACATTATATGCAGCCCCCTCCTCACCCCATACATTGTATGCAGCCTCCTCCTCTCCCCATACATTATATGCAGCCCCCTCCTTAACCAATACATTATATGCAGCCTCCTCCTCACCCCATACATTATATGCAGCCCCCTCCTCACCCCATACATTATATGCAGCCCCCTCCTCATCCCCATTCAATATATGCAGCCCCTGCCTCACCTCCCATTCAATATATGTAAGCCCCCCCTTCATCACTCCCCTCACCTCCAGATCGTGAGATCAAAAATAAAAGAAAAGATTAGTACTCACCTCAGTCCTTCCTGGCAGAACTTCCCCTTTGCCGGACTTCCTCTCCTCCTCTGACCGACTGCAGCGCACTGCTGAGACGGCAGACGTCATCAGGCAAACGGAAGCACGGCGCCGATTTACGGGCGGCACCAGCACCCGGTCATGGCCAGGGCCTGCATACTTTAGGGACGGGTATGTGGCCCCCTCCCGCAGCAGCATCCCAAATGGGCCCCCCGCCCGACTTGGCCGGGTTTGCCAGGTGTGACGCTGGGCACCTGCTCAAGAAACAGAAACACAATTTACAAGGCCGAAGTATTCAACTATATACAGTCCCCCCCATAATAACTTTTAACAGAACCCGGCTAAACTAATACAGTCCATCCCCTGTAATAACTAAATATACAAACAACGGAACACTATATACAGGTCCTCCTTATATATAACTTTCTACAGTCCTCTAATACTCACTGATATACAGTCCCCCTATAATCACTAGTCGTCCTAATCACTTTTACCGTCCCCTCCCTTATTCCCTCCTCCTATCATAATAATCACTATATTAACGGGTTCACCAATTCCTTATTTCAAACTTGTCCCCATTTACTATTGTATCACTATATACCACAATCCCCCTATACTTCCCTTATAGAACTTATATTTAAATAAAGTTCCTTCCGTCCTCCTATATTAAATACATACAGGCCCCTCACTTTATTAGAAGAACTATATACAGAACTCGCTAAGTCATATTATACAATCCCCCCTCCCATTAATAAATCACATATTTTTATTACCGATCCCATCCATAATCATAAATAATCACCTCTTTCGTAATACGGTCCCCCTTACCCATCACTATCCCCCTACATTCACTTATATAAAGTCCACCTATAAAATAACTATTAATTTAATACAGCCCCTTATTTTCATATTAAATAACAATTATTTTATATATATAACCGGACCCCATCTAAATAAATATAGATACAACCACTCCTATCCTATACCATTTCTAATTTAATAATAACTATAAATACACCTATAACAACTATATAGCGACTTGCAACTCATCCCTCATAATTATAACTTATATTCGCCCCCCCCCCCCCCACCACCTCCCCCCATAACCCATAATAAAACTATATATGGTCCTAGGTGTAAAAAATTTAATGTTTTTACTGTTGGTTTTTAGTTTTTTCTCTAGGTAAATTAAAAATAAATAAATTTTACTAAAACCTTACAACATTCCCCAGATGTGCGCCGTCCTTCATCTTCCCTGGCAGGCTGGTCGAGTGTCAGGGTGGATATCGGGGCGTTTCAACAAAAAATGGGGCGGACGCCATGCTGTAGAGCCGCCCATCCTGCGTGAAGCTCCAATCGTCTATGGCAGAGAAGGGAAAACTCTTGGTACTCGCTTTTGCCATAGACTGTATTTGGGCCAAAGGTTTAATTTGTTGTATGGCCCGTGGAGGCCGAATCAGCCCACATTTGGTGGAAGGGGGACCCCTGATGGCCCAAAAGTGGATACGGAACGGTCAAAGATTACCTGACATTAGTAAACCCATCTGTTTTGGGCTTCTTTGTCCCCTACAATCCCACCCCATCCCATCACAATGCCAAACAGTGGAACCGTTAGCTACTTTTGTTCGAATTAAAAAAAAGTATTTACTTAACTTCAAATTAGCATCAAAACATATTTCTACAGAATATTATGCCACCCACTCTCATGTGAAGCTGTATGTAAAAGTAGGAGGGAGCAGGGACATTTAAAGACATAGGGGCACAAATATCATAAGCCTTGCTTTGAGTGCCTGCTTTTTTTTGGCTTTTCTGCTGGTTAGACACATTGCCCATTTTTGCCCAGCTAGCGACCACAAAAAGGGGATAGAAAAATGCATACGATAGTGTGCACGAGGCCTAACTGCCTATTTCTCTGGCTGTGTAGATTGCAGAACCAAAATTCTGTTTCAAGGTATTAACATATTTATGATATTGACATAGTGACATCAACCTGCAGCCTCTAAACTTGATTCATCTCAGACAAATATGACTCTTCTCTGCTTATTTTCACTTGACTTTGTAAGAAATTTTTTATGGATAAATGGGTGCAATTTCACATGAAATGGAATACTACAAAGGACACTTCATGCCCCTGATGGGGCTAGAAGTTCAGTGGAGTTACATCTGGTTACACTCTCTCTTATAGACCGTTTCTGGGAGAATTAAAAATATGACATGTGGCTACTTTTCATTATCTTAATATTGCTCATGCCCTGTAATGTCACATTGTTAAAGGACATCTACCACCAGAATGAAGGATTGTAAACCAAACACACTGACATACTGGGGTGTGCCCCCTCTGGCAGAAGCTGTTCTTCTTGTATCTCTGTATGCCTTTGTTTTTAAGAAAAAGAGGTTTTAGAAATGATGCAGATGAGCCTTCGGGGCTCCAAACTCCATTGACTTCCATAGAGTCTGGAGCCCCTGGGCTCATTTGCATAATTTGCAAAACCTTTTTATTGCAAAAACAAGGTCCTAATAAGCTAAAAGAAGAGTGGACGTAAATGTCAGCTTACTTAGTTTACAAACCTTCATCCTAGTGGTAGATTTCCTTTAATGTCAGCGGACATTATGTCCTGTACATTTTGAGGTGTTATATTTACAAGCTGCAGCAGATGGTGATTATGGTAATACAGATAACTATAACTATTATCAGCAGCATCAATCTGTTCAGTGTAAGCATAGAATAAATATGAATTTGTTCCATTGGCGCTCTATGGGAAGAATTCTTTATGATTACTAATGCAGCATACATTGTTCTCTGTACAAAAAATACTACAAAATTGTGTGCTGGTCTATCACATATCTCATACATATAACAAATCTATGCATCCCTATACACAGGATCAAGAAAACAGGGGGGGCATGGATCATGAGAACAGGGGGTTTGTTATACCCCAATGAATAGAGCAGCTTGTCGCATGTAGAGCGTGCTTCCCCATTCCTTGCTATGCTATGGCTGACAGATGAAAGGAAAAAGGACTCTATGGGGGTTATTGCTCTTGTATGAGTGAAGCAGGATTCATCAAGAGGCTTAGGGGGGCTATCGTGATCAGATCCTTCGTAAGAATCCAGTCAATGTCATCAGGCATAAAGTGGTAAATGGCGGGTTCAAAAAATTCAGAGACTGAAAACCAGCGTGTTCTTTTAATGGGAGGAAGGGTGATTTTTGTAAGTTCTATTTAGCTGAATGGGAGAGTTGCAAAAATGTCTGTAACAAATACAATGAAACAGGGAATTTAATATTTTTGTACTTCACTTGTAACCCATGGAACTTCCCCAAAGGTTGCCAATTGCATCCCCCATTGTTCTCCTGAGGTGTACTGGCACCATGCATTCATTGTCGCTGCTTTCTTATTCTTCATGGTTCTATCAGCCTTTTGGTTAGCTCCATGTGTGCAGCAGTCAGGCGACATCTTTCAGCATTGTAATTATTGCTCAATGCATTGATCGATAAGGAGAAAAAAAAACTTGTGTGTTATGATTAATAGCCATAGTGATTGCCGGGCTTCACATCATTAGAGAACAAAGCCTCATGTCTGACATCACAACGTGGAGCTAAGCCAAAGTCAGAACATGAACCATCCGTATAATCAGTTTCTGAGACTTTATAACAGTGAGTAAATCTTTTCAAATCTGGTCCTTCAATGATTATGAACTTCCATGTAATCTAACAGCAAGAGCTGCATAGAACAGCAGCAGATCCAACATATCATTTACAGTTGTCTTCCATAGAGCAGAGCATGAATATGCTGCCTGATATCATTTCATGGCTCAGACTCATAAAACATGGCATAGTTCACAAATTGTGTCATGTATATATTCACAGCTTCTCTGTAAATGTACCGTGCTCCATTCAGGAGGTATCAAAGACCTATGTCAGGCACTTTAAACCTATAATCCAGCGACAATTACTTGATGTGAGGACATCAGTAATCAATGGACACAAGGAAAGGAAGGATGGGGGTCACTAGCCAGAGCTGCTGGTACATTGCTCCTGGATGGAGGAGGGTTAATGGAGACATCAATGGAGCAGTCACTTAGAAGTGCACAGTCACTCCCTAGGGATTGCTAAAATTCCAAAGGATTTTGACTTCCAGTTCAAATCCCTGGTGGCCATACAAGAATGTTGTCCTCAGAAAACTGTTGATGAAGCCAATGGAAACTACTCTTAAATGACATGTGCCCACATAATAAAACACAAAAACAGAATGATCCGTCCAGGGACGAAACTCTTCATTACGGTGACAAGAAGTTACCAGAATTTAAACATGAAAAGCCTTCTAATAGATGTGACAGGTCTTACATAATATAAGTTATCACCAAGCTTTGCAAACCGGAAACATTTGATAAAAATGTAGTCTGCAACATCAGGGCCTAACTTCCAATGCATATAATCGAGCCTTATAGTAATAACACATTGGGGCACATTTACTTACCCGTCCGAGTCCACGTAGATTGTGCGCCCGATATCCTGCATGTGTCGCTTTCCCGTTCAGGTCCGCCAGAGTTCACCATCTTCTTCCTGGTGTATAAAAGTGCATGGCTTGCGACACAATTTAAAAGTTAAATCCCATGCTTAGTCCGAATCAGTCGGATTGTCTGACGGCACACCCCCGCATTTCTGTTACATGAAAGCCGGCGCTGATGCACCAAAATCCGATTGCGTGTGACACAACCCCCTTTGAAATGCGGCGCAAATTGGAAATCGACGGAATACCAAGCGAAAGTGCGGTCCGTGGACCCTTAGTAAATGAGCCCCACTGTCTATCTACCACACAGCATACTGAGCAATTATATGGCACATGTTCATTCAATCATTCATTTAATCCCATGTATCACATGGCTCACATTGGAGAATTTAACTTTTTAAGTTACTGTCCCAACAGAAATCATGGACAGCCATGTAAATTCAGTTTTTCATGGATCTATTGCAAAGCAACCTTAGAAAAAAGGTTAATCCATAGATATTCTACAGCTGTAGAAAAGAGGAACATAGAACACACAGAATAATATAGACAGTAACATAGATATCCTTCCAGAAAAGCCCCTGAAAGACGCTTCTGCTGCTGTATGCCTGTACTGAGCTTGGCTTTGGTACTGTATTCATGTACTAAGCTTGGTACTAGTGCTGTATTTATATATGACTCTTGCTTTTTATGCTGTATACTGTGCTTCGTTCTCATTCTGTGTTTATGTACGGAACTTGTTTCTGGTGCTGTGTTTATGTACATTATATTATTATACTATTATAATCAATTCAAGGGAAGTTTTTTATTGTAATATGAGAGCCCTGTATAAATTTTAATCAAAGGGGCAGGCACTGTATATATTAAAATTATTTTGGGAGGAACACTGTAAATATTATTTTATGGGCTCATGGGAATGGTTCTGCATATGCTATAAATTAACCAGAAACACTGATAAATATCATTTAGAGTGTAGGACTATTTATGTTCTTATAACTTTAGGGGGGCAATGTATATATTTTAATGACCCCCGAAAGGGGAAGGAATAACTCTTTTGGTATTTACGCTGTTTGTCTCATTATCAAGAAGCTGTTCTGCTAAAATACTACTGGCCAATTGTTTTGCTTTGCAGCCACTTGATGTGAAGAGGCTTTATTGTCAATTCAGAAGATCTGAATAATTGGATATCGGTAAGAAGAGTTTCATTGATGCTGTAAATCCTATCATCACAGCATTTGTCGTGTTTAGGCCACATTTATCCTCCCTATACATCTTTGGATTACTTTAGGATAACAATTAAAGTGTTGTCTTTTCTTTTGAGCTAACTACCATTGTTCCTTTAAAAGGTTTAACCCCAGATGTCTTGTACATTGTTAGCATCCGGTCAATAATCAGGGTACTGTACCGGCGAGCTATTGCCGACCTTGTACTGTAGCCCCACAGCGAGACTAATTAGCTTGCTCTGCAAGCATCCACGCTATTGATTTGGGAAGTGAAGAGGCTAATAATGATGTAGTGTATGCATTTCCCTGTGAATAGGGATTAGTTGCGTTATGCTATCGCTGCATGCAAAATAATTAGGAAGACACAGCTCAGATGCATATGTAACGATTGAAACCCTTCCAGCTCTATTCTAACGATACATGCATATTTACACTGCTCTTATGAAAAAGAGGGTTAGGTGCCACTCTCAGGCACCTACACACCTGAAGCTCACTATGGGGCAGGAATGGCTTCTATTATGTATTAGATATGGTGCAATTCATACATATTATGCAAAATTACAAATGCTTTGCTAATCTGTATCTAACAAGATAGTTTTTTGTTTGCCTGAGCCTTAAATCTCACCGGACTGTTGGGGGTTATTTTACATCTCCTGCAAGTTGGGAATTAATAACTATGGAACTGACCAATTATTTCAGAAACCTGGGAGGGATGGAGAATGCCACAAATGCATGTGTGATTCCAGCCACGTGCTGCACCTCTCCAATGCTCTAAGTGCACTTAGGGTGAGCTCCGTTATGTCGAAATGGATAAAATCATATAAAATGCAGTTTAAAAACCTTCCATGTTTTCGGGACACACTGCATTTTTTAATTACAGTATTGCATGCCCTTTTGGTGGGAATAATTTTATACATGCTTACCTTTAATAAAAGCACGTTGGTCATGCCCGCTCAGGACTATACGTCTTCCTTCCCAATGCTCCCTCTGCACTTCCCCTCTCCCTCTGCTTAATGTCATCTTTACAGCTGCTCAATTTACCTGTGGTGCCATAGAAATGTTCAATTACATATAAAAATAATTGACATGCTGCAGATTGCAAACAGTTTTCATACAGCATGTGGACAAGATTTATGTAAATCCGATATTTTGCTTTCCATAACAAGAAAAAGAACCCTCTTTCAGAGAGATTCCCCATGGTAGATTGCTTGTCCCTTCAATAAAACTTATTGGACAGAACTTAGGATGGGCTGACCTCTGTGATCTCTCCAAATGCGAATAACTGCACTGCATAATCTGTGGTAGTTGGGACTGTTTTTGTGCACTCCCCTGGAAAAATAATTTAAAGGAAATCTACCATCATAATTAAGCATGATAAACCAGGGGCACGAAGGCTGCATTCACACGAACGTATGAAAACAGCCATATGTACATGTAGCATATGGCCCTATTGATTTCAATGTGCAGTAGGGCCATCCATTTTAATGGCCGAATTGTGAACCATAACGTACAGTTTTAGTTTTTTATATTTTGGAAATGTGTACATTTTAGGGCTATATGAATGTATTACTGACAAAATTAGACCATTCTAAATTTTACCTCCATTTTGTTTTAATTACTATGCATCACTTAAAGGGTTAAAAATCTTCCTAAAAGCAGCTTCTTGTAGTTAAGATATGGGAAATTTTAGCAAGTAACTCATTTTGTTGGTAAAACTATCTGTCGCAAAAGCAGATCATTTAAAATTTTGAAAATGACAAATTCCTCAAAAAAAATTGACAAAAATTGCCAAACATATCAACCAAAATTTACCACTAGCATGAAGTACAATGGGACTCATTTACTAAGGGTCGCGTGCTGCACTTTTGTCAGACTGTTCCGGTTTTCGGGGCTAAAACTGCTTGCATATGTATCTAAGAAGTGAGTGCACTGAGATTGTAGCGCAAGCGACCCTTTTATGGCGCAGCTGCACTGGCTTCCATGCGACATAATTTAAGCGGAGTGCCGTCAGACTGTCCGACTGATTCGGACTGACCATGGGATTTAAAATTCAAATTGTGTCGCACGCCCTAGCCCTAAGATGCACCACTAAAAACATGGGGAACTCTGTCGGACCTGGGGGAGGAAGCAACACATGCATGATTTTGGGCGCGCAATCTTAGTGAATTGCTGCACCAAGGCTTGATTAAGGGTGGTGGGGGTCCCTGGGCGCCAACTGGTGGGAGCCCTTCCAACAATGTTTTTGAAGTATATAGCCTGGCAGCTCATGTAATATATAGCCTGCAGCCCCCTGTAGTATATAGCCAGCCACCCCCTGTAGTAAATAGCTTGCAGCCCCCTGTAGTATATAGCCAGACACCCCCTGTAGTATATAGCTTGCAGCCCCCTGTAGTATATAGCCAGCCAACCCCTGTAGTATATAGCCAGCCACCCCCTTATAGTATATAGCCAGCCACCCCCTGTAGTATACAGCCAGCCATCCCCCAGTAGTATATTGCCTGCCAGCCCCCAATATTATATAGCCTTCCAGCTCCCTGTCGAATATAGACTGCCAGCCCCTTGTAGTATATAACCTGCCAGCCCCCTGTAGTATATAGCCAGTCACCCCCTGTTGTATATAGCCTGCCAGCCCCCTGTAGAATATAGCCTGCCAGCACCCAGTAGTATATAACCAGCCAGCCCCCTGTAGTATAAAGCCTGCCAGCCCCTGTAGTATATAACCCGCCCCCACAGTATATAGCCCGCCAGCCCCCTGTAGCATATAGCCTGCCAGCCCCCTGTAGTGTATAGACTGCTCCCCCAGTATATAGTGTGTCAGCCCCCTGAAGTATATAGCTGTATGCCCCCTGTAGTATATAGCTGCCAGCCCCCTGTAGTATATTGCCTCCCAGCCCCCTGTAGTATATAGCCTGCCTGCCCCTGTAGTATATAGCCTGCCACCCCAGTATTTAGCCTACCAGCCCCTTTAGTATATATAGCCTACCAGCCCCCTGTAGTATATAGCCTGCCAGTCCCCTGTAGTATATAGCCTGCCAGCCCCCTGTAGTATATAGCCTGCCAGCCCCCTGTAGAATATAGCCCACCAGCCCCCAGTAGTATATAGCCTGCCAGCCCCCAGTAATATATAGCCTGCCAGCCTGCTGCAGTATTTAGCTGCCAGCCCCCTGTAGAAAATAGCCACAAAATAATAAACTTTATACTTACCTCACCTTCCCTTCCAGTAATCCCACAATGCTGCATGCTCTTCCTCATTCTTCGGGCAGCCGCCGGCCTCTGAAGATACAGCTGCCATCGCTGGGGGAGATCATCGATGCATAGTTTCGGCGGAAGCATGTAGTGATCGGACGCCGACACCGTGGCATCATCACTCACTGCCGGCATCCCATCACAACCTGCTGCGGCCAAAACAGTGCATCAGCGATCTCCCCCAGCGATGGCAGCTGTGTCTCACTGACACAGCTGACTTGCTAGATCCCTATGTGCGATGCGGGCGCCGAGCTGAGTCGCTGACTGTCGGAAACTGGTGGGGGCTCCATTAAAAGTGAAAGTGGTGGGGACCCTGGAGCTCAAGCCCCAGGAGCCCCTCCTTTAATCAGGCCCTGGGATGCACCCAGTATTATAGTCAATGCACAATGTACTTTCTGTGAACTCCAGTGATCAGCTAAGTAAATGTGCCCCATTGTCTGTTATAACCATATAAACCATATAAAGCGACACATGCTAGATTATAAAAAAAGAGGCTGAGCCTTAACGTACAAACTGGCTGCGCCCTGAAGGGGTTAATCTCCAAAACACATTGTCTTTCTTTTTACTCGATTAATAAACTTTCATATGTTTAAAACCAAATACTACTCATTGGAATTAAGCCACTTGGTGTGCACGCTTGTTTCTTTTCTCCAGAGGGAAATATAATGGAAATTGAATATTGGAAATAGAATGATTATTTGAATGAAGTACATTACATTGTTACATCCCTGGTGAAAGCTTTTACAATGCAGAAGTTGCTTGTACGATTGTGGAACTGCTACATTGCAAAAGTTTAGAACAAAATCTATTTCCTCAATCATTTACAAGAACATTTTTACAAAATGAACAGTCTCTTATCCCCAACCCAGAATCCAAAGCTCTCTGGTGGCTTTCACTAGCAGATCCTGGGTTTGCTGTCTCTGAATTTAAACATGTTGTACCGAAGTTAAGTGAAATATGTTAACTGAAAAGGCTCTTGCATTTTTAATAGCAGGAATAGCATTAGCATAATCGATAGATCAAAGGAAGCCAGTCTGCTCTCACTGCTACCTCTCCTGGTAAAAGCTCAGAGATCAGACACAACATTTTATTTAAGGCTTGTGGTTCAGACGATGTGGTTGCTGATATTAAAAGGATAAAACTCCTCAACAGACATTTAACATTTTTAGTGTTTTGACATATGGATATGGAGATCCAGCTAATATACAGATTTGCCATATGTATATTATTTTATTTTAATAACTTATTGTAATTCAGTGATATTAGCCATGTTTAAATCCTTTATACACCTGTTGTATATAATCTACTGAAAGGAAAACTCCAATTAAAATTCCGATTTTAAAAAGCCATTACATGTCGCCCTCTACATTGTAGGCCTCATCCACAGCACTGTAAATGGGGGCCCACTTGCTGCATCACATAGCCACCAAAAGAAGCGAGGGACGAGGTGAGTATAAAGTATTTTTTTAATACAATAGCTTAAAAATACCACTTGCCGAATTGCCATGACAGGTTCCCTTTAATAGGGCATATGCAAAGGGATTGTGTCAATTACATAAGCTGTTAAGGTGCTACTTTGTTTTAGTTTTAAAGACAATGGGTCCTATTAAAAAGTTATTGATATAACCAGGCTTTGCATTATTATTTATAGCGGTATCATTGGTTTCTGATTTCATCATTCAATATATGATAAAATGTGGACCTTATGCCACAGGAGCGTCCAGCCTGTGTGCTGTGTGACCTTGTGTGGCTGTACCCAGTGTAAATTCTACTGGAGGAACAATTAAAGCCCGTCTTGTTAAGTGATAAGCTTCTCTTTAAAACTTAATGAATGTCCTTAGCTTTTAAAAACATGATGTATGAGGAGTAAGACAGCAGAAAAACAAACACACTGAGAACGTATGGGGCTATTTGCTTCAATAGACTTACCCTACCCGAGTTTAAGCTGAGGTACCTTATTTTAACCAAAAAAAACTGGGAAAACCTATTAACTCGAGTATAAGCCTAGGGTGGGAAATGCATTGGTTACAACCTCCACCCAGTATATAGGCGGCCTGCCCCCCAGTATATAGCCAGAAGCCCCTTATCTCCAGTATATAGCCTGCAGCCCCTGCCCCCAGTACATAGCCTGCTGGCCCCTTCCCTTGTATATAGCCTGCAGCCCTAGTATATAGCTTGTAGCCCCTTCCCCCAGGATGTAGCCTCCAGCCCCTGCCCCCAGTATACAGCCTGCAGAAGGGGGTTGTTGGTTATACCAAGGAACCGGCGGGCGCAGTTGGGTTGGTCCTCGTTCTTCCCCCAGGCCCTAGACTGAGGAAGATATAAAGGAATACAAGCGGGGGGAATCGTTGCAGAGGGATGATGACAGAGTTATCAGGGCTCTCGTTGCTTCCTTCGAAACGCGAGCAATCCCAAATGACTAACTAGGAGTAAGGGGGTCAACCCCATGAGCCACCCACGGTTCTTTTGAGAGGTGATGTTCTGAGGGCGTTGGACGGCTCTGGGAGTGAAGAGTCTGAACATCAGACAGTGTAGGTCGTGGCTTCACGTGTACTCCCTCTGCCCAGTGCCAGTGGCATCCCCCTTTTGCTCCGTAGAGTCTGACAACAAGCATTCTGTCGCGGGGCTTTCTTATTCTGCATGTAACCGTCGCCGTATAGATTGTGGCCAAGGGTGCAAGCAGTCACGCAGACGCCGTACCCAGCATTGTTTTAATTACTCTTGCATTGATTCGTAAGAAAAAAAAACTGTGTGTTAATAATGCCCTACTTGCACATTGCCCGGCTGCACGCATGAAGAACCCAACGTCATGTCGACCTCACGCCACGGGGAGGCTAGAAGCCAGGCAACAGACCATCCTCAATCGTGGCTGAGACGTGTTCACCGTGAGAATCTTTTTCAAGCTGGTCCTTCATGAGATAACGGCCAGGGTCTACAGCAAGACGGCAGAGAACCAGCAGAGCCAACATAGAGATCAATTTACAGTTTTATCTGCCATATACGGCCAACACTAGCATAATATCTGTCTCGGATAGCATGTCAAGGAGCACGCGAATCTACGCCTAAAAAACAGGCATATATAACTTGATGTGTCAGGATATATAGTCACCACTTCGTCTGTCAATGTACGTGCCATTCGGCAGTAAGCAAAGAACCTATGTCAGGCACTTTACCATATCAGCGACATTACTTGATGTAGTGACATCAGTAATCAATGGACACACAAGACTGAAGATTGGGGGTCATACCAGGAGCCCTGCCTGGTACAGCTGCGCTCGGACTGGAAGAAGGGTTAATGGGACACTGCAATGGAGCAGCTCTCGCTTAGAAGTGCACAGTCACTCCCTTAGGGATTGCTTAAATTCAAAGGATTTTGTACTTCAGTTTCAAATCCCTGGTGGCCATACAAGAATGTTTGTCCTCAGAAAACTGTTGATGAAGCCAATGGAAACTACTCTTAAATGACATGTGCCCACATAATAAAACACAAAAACAGAATGACTCCGTCAGGACGAAACGCTTCATTTCGGTACAAAGTTACCAGAATTTAAACATGAAAGCCTTATAATAGAATGGGACATTTCTTACATATAAAGTATCACAAAGCTTTTGCAAACCGGAAACATTTGATAAAAATGTAGTCTGCAACATCAGGGCCTAACTTCCAATGCATATATCGAGCCTTATATTATAACACATTGGGGCACATTTACTTACCCGTCCGAGTCCACGATTTGCGCCCGATCTCCTGCATGTGTCGCTTTCCCTTCAGGTCCAGCAAGTTCACCATCTTCTTCCTGGTGTATTAAAAGTCATGGCTTGCGACACAATTTTAAGTTTAAATCCCATGCTTAGTCCGAATCAGTCGGATTGTCTGCGGCACACCCCTGCATTTCTGTTACATGAAAGCCGGCCGCGATGCAAAATATCAAAATTATTGCTTTGACACAAACCCCTTTGAAATGCGGCGCAAAATTGGAAATCGACGAATACCAAGCGAAAGTGTCGGTCCGTGGACCCTTAGTAAATGAGCCCCACCTGTCTATCTACCACACAGCATAACTGAGCAATTATATGGCACATGTTCATCAATCATTCATTCATTTAATCCCAGTATACATGGCTACATTGGAGAATTTAACTTTTTAAGTTATGTCCCAACAGAAACATGGACAGCATGTAAATTCAGTTTTTCATGGATTCTATTGACAAAGCAACCTTAGAAAAAAGGTTAATCCATAGATATGTTTCTACGCTGTAGAAAAAGAGGAACATAGAACACACAGAAATAATATAGACAGTAACATAGATATCCTTCCAGAAAAGCCCCTGAAAGACGCTTCTGCTGCTGTATGCCTGTACTGAGCTTGGCTTTTGTACTGTATTCATGTACTAAGCTTGGTACTAGTGCTGTATTTATATATGACTCTGCTTTTTATGCTGTATACTGTGCTTCGTTCTCATTCTGTGTTTATGTACGAGAACTTGTTTTCTGGTGCTGGTGTTTATTACATATAATTATTATACTATTTAATCAATTCAAGGGAAGTTTTTTTGTAATATGAGAGCCCTGTATAAATTTATCAAAGGGGCAGGCACGTATATATTAATTATTTTGGGGAGGAACACTGTAATATTATTTATGGGTCTCAGGGAATGGTTCTGCATATGCTATAAATTAACCAGAAACACTGATAAATATCATTTAGAGGGTAGGACTATTTATGTTCTTATAACTTTAGGGGGGCAATGTATATATTTTAATGACCCCGAAAGGGAAGGAAATAACTCTTTTGGTATTTACCCTGTTTGTCTCATTATCAGAAGTGTTCTGCTAAAATACTCTGGCCAATTGTTTTGCTTTGCAGCACTTGATGTGAAGAGCTTTATTGTCAATTCAGAAGATCTGAATAATTGATATCTGTAAGAAGAGTTCATTGATGCTGGTAAAATCCTTCATCACAGCATTTGTCGTGTTTAGGCCACATTTATCTCCCTATACATCTTTGGATACTTTAGGATAAACAATTAAAGTGTTGTCTTTTCTTTTGACTAACTACCATTGTTCCTTAAAAGGTTTTAACACCCCAGATGTCTTGTACATTGTTAGCATCCGGTCAATAATCAGGGTACTGTACCGGCGAGCTATTGCCGACCTTGTACTGTAGCCCACAGCGCGAGACTAATTAGCTTCTCTGCAAGCATCCCGCTATTGATTTGGGAAGTGAAGAGCTAATAATGATGTTAGTGTATGCATTCCCGGTGAATGGGATTAGTTCGTTATGCTATCGCTGCATGCAAATAATTAGGAAGACACAGCTCAGATGCATATGTAACGATTGAAACCCTTCCAGCTCTATTCTAACGATACATGCATTTACTTTACACTGCTCTTATGAAAAAGAGGGTTAGGTGCCACTCTCAGGCACCTACACACCTGAAGCTCACTATGGGGCAGGGAATGGCTTCTATATGTATTAGATATGGTGCAATTCATACATATTATGCAAAATTACAAATCTTGCTAATCTGTATCTAACAAGATAGTTTTTTGTGCCTGAGCCTAAATCTCATCACGGACTGTTGGGGGTTATTTTAACATCTCCTGCAAGTTGAATTAATAACTATGGAACTGACCAATTATTTCAGAAACCTGGGAGGGATGGAGAATGCCACAAATGCATGTGTATTCCAGCCACGTGCTGCACCTCTCCAATGCTCTAAGTGCACTTAGGGGTGAGCTCCGTTATGTCGAAATGGATAAAATCATATAAAAGGCAGTTTTAAAAACCTTCCATGTTTCGGGACACACTGCATTTTTAATAACAGTATGTCAATGCCCTTTGGTGGGAAATAATTTTATACCTGCTTACCTTTATAAAGCACGTGGGTCATGCCCGCTCAGGAACTATACGTCTTCCTTCCAATGCTCCCTCTGCACTTCCCCTCTCCCCTCTGCTTAATGTCATCTTTACAGCTTCTCAATTACCTGTGGGTGCCATAGAAATGTTCAATTACCATATAAAAAATAATTGACATGCTGCAGATTGCAAACGTTTTCATACAGCATGTGGACAAGATTATGTAACACCTATATTTTGCTTTCATAACAAAAAAGAACCCTCTTTCAGAGAGATTCCCCATGGTAGATTGCTTGCCCTTCAATAAAACTTATTGGACAGAACTAGGATGTGCTGACCTCTGTGATCTCTCCAAATGCGTAATAACTGCACTGCAATACTGTGGTAGTTGGGACTGTTTTTGTGGCACTCCCTGGAAAAATAATTTAAAGGAAATCTACCATCATAATTAAGCATATAAACCAGGGGCACGAAGGCTGCATTCACACAGAACGTATGAAAACAGCCATATATACATGTAGCATATGGCCCTATTGATTTCAATGTGCAGTAGGGCCATCCATTTTAATGGCCGAATTGTGAACCATAACGTACAGTTTTATGTTTTTATATTTTGAAATGTGTACATTTTAGGGCTATATAATGTATTACTGACAAAATTAGACCATTCTAAATTTTACCTCCATTTTGTTTAATTACTATGCATCACTTAAAGGGTTAAAAATCTTCCTAAAACCAGCTTCTTGTAGTTAAGATAATGGGAAATTTTAGCAAGTAACCATTTTGTTGGTAAAACTATCTGTCGCAAAAGCAGATCATTTAAAATTTTGAAAAATGACAAATTCCTCAAAAAAAATTGACAAAAATTGCCAACAAACAAACCAAAATTTACCACTAGCATGAAGTACAATGGGACTCATTACTAAGGGTCGCGTGCTGCACTTTTGTCAGACTGTTCCGGTTTTCGGGGCTAAAACTGCTGTCATATGTATCTAAGAGTGAGTGCACTGAGATTGTAGCGCAAGCGAACCCTTTTATGGCGCAGCTGCACTGGCTTCCATGCAACATAATTTAAGCGAGTGCCGTCAGACTGTCCGACTGATTCGGACTGACCATGGGATTTAAATCAAATTGTGTCGCACGCCCTACCCTAGATGCACCACTAAAAACATGGGGAACTCTGTCGGACCTGGGGGAGGAAGCACACATGCATGATTTTGGCGGCGCGCAATCTTAGTGAATTGCTGCACCAAGGTTGATTAAGGTGGTGGGGGTCCCTGGGCGCCAACTGTGGGAGCCCTTCCAACAATGTTTTGTGAAGTATATGCCTGGCAGCTCATGTAATATAGCCTCCAGCCCCCTGTAGTATATAGCCAGCCACCCCCTGTAGTAAATGCTTGCAGCCCCCCTGTAAGTATATAGCCAGACACCCCCTGTAGTATATAGCTTGCAGCCCCCTGTAGTATATAGCCACCACCCCTGTAGTAGATAGCCAGCCACCCCTTATAGTATATAGCCAGCCACCCCTGTAGTATACAGCCAGCCATCCCCAGTAGTATATTGCCTGCAGCCCCCAATATATATAGCCTTCCATCCTGTAGATATAGACTGCAGCCCCGTGTAGTATATAACTGCAGCCCCTGTAGTATATAGCCAGTCACCCCCTGTTGTATATAGCCCTGCCACCCCCTGTAGAATATAGCCTCCAGCACCCAGTAGTATATAACCAGCCAGCCCCCTGTAGTATAGCCTGCCAGCCCCTGTAGTATATAACAACGCCCCCACAGTATATAGCCGCCAGCCCTGTAGCATATAGCCTCCAGCCCCCTGTAGTGTATAGACTGCTCCCCCAGTATATAGTGTTGTCAGCCCCTGAAGTATATAGCTGTATGCCCCCTGTAGTATATGCTGCTGCCAGCCCCTGTAGTATATTGCCTCCCAGCCCCCTGTATTATAGCCTGCCTGCCCCTGTAGTATATAGCCTGCCACCCAGTATTTAGCCTACCAGCCCCTTTATTATATAGACCTACCAGCCCCCTGTAGTATATACCTTCAGTCCCCTGTAGTATTACCTGCCAGCCCCTGTAGTATATAGCCTGCAGCCCCCCTGTAGAATAGCCCCACCAGCCCCCAGTAAGTATATAGCCTGCCAGCCCCCAGTAATATATAGCCTGCATCCTGCTGCAGTATTTAGCTGCCAGCCCCTGTAGAAAATAGCCACAAAATAATAAACTTTATACTTACCTCACCTTCCCTTCCAGTAATCCCACAATGCTGCATGCTCTTCTCTCATTCTTCCGGGCAGCCGCCGGCCTCTGAAGATACAGCTGCCATCGCTGGGGAGATCATCGATGCAAGTTTCGCTCGGAAGCATGTTAGTGATCGGACGCCGACATCCAGTGGCATCATCACTCACTGCCGGCATCCATCACAACCTGCTGCGCCAAAACGTGCATCAGCGACTCCCCCCAGCGATGGCAGCTGTGTCTCACTGACACAGCTGACTTGCTAGATCCCTATGTGCGATGCGGGCGCCGAGCTGAGTCGCTGACTGTCGGAAACTGGTGGGGCTCCATTAAAGTGAAAGTGGTGGGGACCCTGGAGCTCAAGCCCCAGGAGCCCCTCCTTTAATCAGGCCCTTGATCACCCAGTATATATGTCAATGCACAATGTACTTTCTGTGAACTCCAGTGATCAGCTAATAAATGTGGCCCCATTGTCTGTTAAACCATATAAACCAGTATAGCGACACATGCTAGATATAAAAAAAGAGGCTGAGCCTTAACGTAAAACTGGCGCGCCTGAAGGGTTAATCTCCAAAACACATTGTCTTTCTTTTTTACTCGATTAATAAACTTCATATGTTTAAAACCACATACTACTCATTGGAATTAAGCCACTTGGTGTGCACGCTTGTTTCTTTTCTCCGAGGGAAATATATGGAAATTGAACTAGTTGGAAATAGAATGATTATTTGAATGAAGTAACTTACATTGTTACATCCCTGGTAAAGCTTTTACAATGCAGAAGTTGCTTGTACGATTGTGGAACTGCTACATTGCAAAATTTAGAACAAAATCTATTCCTCAATCATTTACAAGAACATTTTTACAAATGAAACAGTCTCTTATCCCCAACCCAGAATCCAAGCTCTCTGGTGGCTTCACTAGCAGATCCTGGGTTTTGCTGTCTCTGAATTTAAACATGTTGTACCGAAGTTAAGTGAAATATGTTAACTGAAAAAGGCTCTTGCATTTTTAATAGCAGGAATAGCATTAGCATAATCGATAGATCAAAGGAAGCCAGTCTGCTCTCACTGCTACCTCTCCTTGTAAAAGCTCAGAGATCAGACACAACACTTTTATTTAAGGCTTGTGGTTCAGACGTGTGGTTGCTGATATTAAAAGGATAAAAACTCTCAACAGACATTTACATTTTAGTGTTTTGACATATGGATATGGAGATCCAGCTAATATACAGATTTGCCATATGTATATTATTTTATTTTATAAACTTATTGTAATTCAGTGATATTAGCCATGTTTAAATCCTTTATCACCTGTTGTATATAATCTACTGAAAGGAAAACTCCAATTAAAAATTCCGATTTTAAAAAGCCATTACATGTCGCCCTCTACATTGTAGGCCTCATCCACAGCACTGTAAATGGGGGCCCCACTTGCTGCATCACATAGCCACCAAAAGAAGCGAGGGACAGGTGAGTATAAAGTATTTTTTAATACAATAGCTTAAAAATCCCACTGCCGAATTGCCATGACAGTTCCCTTTAAGGGCATATGCAAAGGGATTGTGTCATTACATAAACTGTTAAGGTGCTACTTTGTTTTAGTTTTAAGACAATGGTCCTATTAAAAAGTTATTGATATAACCAGGCTTTGCATTATTATTTAGCGGGTATCATTGGTTTCTGATTTCATCATTCAATATGATAAAATGTGGACCTTATGCCACAGGAGCGCTCCAGCCTGTGTGCTGTGTGACCTTGTGTGGCTGTTACCCAGTGTAAATCTACTGGAGGAACAATTAAAGCCCGTCTTGTTAAGTGATAGCTTCTCTTTAAAACTTATGAATGTCCTTAGCTTTTAAAAACATGATGTATGAGGAGTAAGACAGCAGAAAAACAAACACACTGAGAAACGTATGGGGCTATTTGCTTCAATAGACTTACCCTACCGAGTTTTTAAGCTGAGGTACCTTATTTTAACCAAAAAAATCGGGGAAAACCTATTAACTCGAGTATAAGCTAGGGTGGGAAATGCATTGGTTACAACTCCACCCAGTATATAGGCGGCCTGCCCCCCAGTATATAGCCAGAAGCCCCTTATCTCCAGTATATAGCCTGCAGCCCCTGCCCCCAGTACATAGCCTGCTGGCCCCCTTCCCTTGTATATAGCTGCAGCCCTAGTATATAGCTTAGCCCCTCCCCCAGGATGTACCTCACCCCTGCCCCAGTTTAACACCTGCAGTCCTGCTCTCCAGTATACAGCCAGCAGCCCCCGTCCACAGTATACAGTCTGTAGCCTCGCCCCCATATACAGCCTGCAGCCCTCCCCCCAGTTACAGCCTGCAAGCACCTATTCCCCAGTATGGCCAGCCTGCATCCCCCTGTCCCCAGGATGTAGCCTCCAGCCCCTGCCCCCAGTATACAGCCTGCAGTCCCTGCTCCCCAGTATACAACCAACAGCCCCCTGTCCACAGTATACAGCCTGCAGCCCTTTCCCCCAGTATACAGCCTGCAGCACCTGTCCCCAGTATGCAGCCTGCATCCCCCTGTCCCCAGTATACAGCACCTCCCAGAGGAACACCTAGCCTATAAGAAAAAAATAAGTGTACTCACCTTCTGACGCCCCCTATGTTCTGGCTTTGGCTCCATGTCTCCGCGTAGTGCAGTTGGCGCAAACACTAGATTGTCAGCAAGTAGCTGACTTCACGACACAACCAAGAGCAACATGTAGGGACATGGAGCCGAAGCCGAAACATCCACGGAATGAAGAGGAGCTGCCAGGGGGCAATCGGCTGGTGACTACACATTTTTTTATAGACTTGAGGATAAGCCGAGTTAGGTTTTTCAGCACATTTTTTTGTGCTAAAAAACTTGTTTCTTATACTCGATTATATACGGTAATCATGGATAAAAGTCAAGCTACACACAGGGGAAAAATTACTAATCAATTATGCTAGTATTAAATGCAATGTATTCTTTATCTCCCCAATATCGTTACACCAGATATTGGAATTAACCTGTGAAATGCTGTATTTTTGTTAATACCAGTGAATGAGTGTTATTTTGTTATATACTTCATGGGAAACCTCTTAGAGTTATCACCAACTTTCATCAACTATGCTCAAATAAGTATGATCCAATAGAAGTGATATTTATCAGGCAAGATTACTATTTCCTATGCTTATCCTCCCACCTCATTTTTATTGACAAAATGTACACATAAATTGTTCTTGCCTGAGCAACAGATATCATATTTCTTTGGCTAAATAGAAGTCATGGGGGGATAGGGGGAATGAGAAGCACAAAGGGCACATTTACTAAGGGAAGTGCACCAGTTTTTCTTTTGGACTTGCACATTATTTCAGTGCATGCGCTTGCAGAGGTATTTAAAGACGACAGCACCAATTTGTGTGTCGGACGATATCATTTTGTGTCGTGGCTGCACTAATCATCATGTGACACAAATTCTGTACTGAAATGGGCGTTCCGGTGCTTAGTGACCGTGCACCAGATTAAACATGCAAATCCAACAGAAATGTGGCGCACGGCCCATGTTAGGTGCACACACAACAAAGCTGGCAGTGCAGGGTGCGCCAGATTCATGAAGAACGTACAGCAGAAATTCTGAATCTGCGCCCCCCTGCACACTACACGGCAAACTGCACATACTACAGACTGCACTGTCTGTTCCTAACAAATATTGTGTGTTTTCCAGTTATTTGACAGTGGGAACCCTTCCCCTCTGTGATGCCAAGATTGTCAGTGAATACCACCGCTTTCTTGAGTGTCACCTGGGTGGTTGTCAATCATAGCCAAGTACCACTCATTGGGCACATTTACTTACCCGGTCTGTCGCGATTCCCCTCTGTGCGTTCCCCCGAATATCATGGACTCTGGTTGTGATTCACTAAGATACGTGCGCCCGATATCCTGTTTGTGTCGCTTCCCCACCAAGGTCCGCCCACCTCTTCTTCCCGGTGCATATAAGTGCATTGTTTGCGACACAATTTATGTTTAAATCCCCTCGCTCCGACCAAATCTGTCCGACGGCATGGAAGCTGGTGCGATTCCGGCAAAAATCCGATCTGTGCACCACAGTAGCCTTTTAAATGCGCGGCAAATCGGTAATCGTCGGAATATCCGAAATTTGTGCGGTCCGCGGACCCTTAGTAAATGAGCCCCATTGTTTCTTCCATGCTGGGGGGAATGAGGTAGTGCTTGGACTCACAATAGCACAGAGAAATGAAATGTATGCCCTAGGTTAAGAAGATCCAGCTATTGGAATTTTCACTTCTCCTGCAAAGTTCACATGAACAGCATTACCGGATCAATCACTCCAGAGATCACTTTTATGGTATTTGTTATGTCACACTGTTCACTATAATCAGCTTTTTTGGGTTGACATTCACTGGCAAGAATAGTCACATATTTTCACAATTCATAAAACAAAAAGGAAAGAATTGTCCATATGGTAGAACATACTACAAAGGACATAAAGTGTATACTGTGTACAGAACAGGATCCTATCTGTAGTGTGAAAGCTGAAAGGTTTTTTTTATAATTGCCAAAAATTAATAACTGCCAACTTTGAATATTAATAAACAATGGATTGACAACTTCGGGGTCATCCAAACCACTCATGGAAATTTCCAGGTTGTCTATTCTTTTTACTAGTGGGCAGGAAACAGAAAGTATTACAATTAGCGTCAAATCCCAGCTGCTGGAAAATACTACACTTGGGTCTGGTAATATTCACAGGCTGTTTTCCCACAAATATCCCCATTATGTTGGTGTATACTTACAATATAATATATATATATATATTATATATAATATATATATATATATATATATGAGAGCTATAGAGATACAGAATACAGATTTTGATTAGAGGTGCAACTCAAAGTTAGGATGCTCTGGAGTCATGTGATTTTAGATGACAGAATAATGGTTGGGAGATGAAATGCAATTACCTGCAATTAATCCGACATACATAACTTGTAGTGGAGAATGCACTAAAAATTTAGCAAACACCCTATGTGTGCTCAGGTCCAACTTAGGTGGTCATCAACAAAGAAGAAGAAAATACAAAGAAATGTATAGACTGGAACCACAAAAGGTTTGACAGATATATAGCTTTACATATAATCCTAGTAAATATATGGATGCACAATAATGCATATCAATATCCAAATTAATAAAAGTAAAAATAATATAATAACAACATTATGCTGGCTCCATCATTAAAATGGCAAATACATATGTACTGATAACACACATCAAAAGATTGTACCAGAGATACTAAAATGATTAAATACATTAAAGCATTAGGTGTCTTATTATAGCAGTCTTTTTAAATTATACATGTTTGGATGAAAATGTCCAGTATACCACTATATTCAATGGATTTAGAATATCCGATAAATCACACAGTATTCAATAGAGTGACTATCATATAATGTCCAGTTGTATGTATTGTATTCATTTGGGATAACTCATTATCTCCAATGTATAATATCTGATGTGCACATTATATTAAAGTATATTAAGCAATATTGACCCTCAGTATTGACAACGATAGAAGGTTTAAGATTGGATTTGCTTAACAGTTCTGATACAGATGGTGTTCGAGTTTGTCATTCAATTGGAATTCATTTGTGGATTCGAACATCAACTTGTAATACTCAAACGAGGCTCTGCGTCCCTGAGTAAATAAGCGCAATGTTGCCAATGTTGTTAACAGCTGCTCATACAGAGTATTGATGGCACCCACATTATACATTACCTTTGTAAAATCATATATTGCTTCAGGTTTGGAATTTGTCATGCCATTTTAGTTCTGGATTCCATGTGTGGAATTCAAATTTTTGTAGTAGACAAATTAAACTAGGTCCAGGTAAATTGTATTAAAGGCGATGCTGAAATGACTATGGATGTGTGCGCTACAAACATTTCGCATTTCGACTCGGCATCCCAGACTTAAAGGGGTTTCATGTTACTTATGACCTAAACATCCCTTCACCCAGGACGACAACTTATTCGCTGTCACGGTTTGCCTCTGGTGCCATCAATTCTGTATAGTATAACTGCATTAATTGGTGATGAATCGCTGGATGTGTGTGATTGAACATTGCAAGTGAAAGAATTGGGAATTTGTAAGTGTGTTTTTATAGTGCACAACATTGGAAAATGATATTGAATGGGCCATTGTTTGCAGTTACTTCATAGCTCTGAAACATTAACAACATTAACGGGTAGTTGTATAAAAGATAAGTCCCATTAAGTTTTGAGCATTTACCATGATCTCCCATCTTTACTTAAAGAACTGCCCCTAATACATAGCTTAATACCCTACATATGAGTGTTCCTGGCATGGTAGTTGCCGATAGCCAACGCTTACTATTAAGAACTAGATTACAAATCCTTGTATATTGGTAACCTAGAATCCCAGCTTGTATTGGATCAAAAACATTAGTGAGGGTCGTTCACATCGCAGTTTATGTCTACAGTTATTCTGAGCCAAAACCAGTTGTGAAGACTACATAGAATAAGGTATAATGGGAAGATTTGCACCTGTTCGATATGTGAACAACACCGACTTTTTTGCTCACAATAACTGATTTAAAAACTGACGAAATGATAATGTAAACTCACGCGAAAATTAAGTAGAAAAAAAAGTAGATAAAATCATGAAAAAAATTAGATTGTTTACCATTATATGATAATGTCCATAATATCCGATTGCTTAAAAGTGCTAACTGCCAATTTTGACTCTATAGAATTAATTATGGTTTACACCCCCGAATTTCTCTCCTAGTTATTTAGGCATGAGCTATAAAGAACTGCTATAAAGCTCTGTATCACTGTGTCATATTGTCTTTTACCTCTGCTATCGCACGGCTCTATGAATACTTTTAATTGTAACACACATGGCTGATTTAATAGAATGAAATGGCTTTGCTGGAAAGCAATTTATCACCATATTCTAAGTTAAATACAATGCATTATAGCACAAGGGGACACATACACATTACTATGACAAGGTCTATTGGAAAGACATAAATCACAATAATGAGGGTCATAAACAGTTAGCTGGTAAAATCTTATTTTTGTCTTTTGTTTTAAAGGGGGCGTAGAGCTATCAAAACATAGGATTTTTCACAAACATGTAGTAAGAATTGTATTGTAACTGTATTCATTCACTTGACTGTACTTATAATCTTGATATTAATAAGGAATATTGTATACCAAGTACTCATAAACACATATTACTTGCATATTGGCAGTCAAATCATAATATTTTTGTGGCAAAAAAGCAGAACAAAAATCTCCAGTTCTCCAGAGTTGATGGAAGTTCTGATTGGGGGAAAGGGATGTTTTGTGTTCACCACCTCCCTTTTACCTGGAACTCCATAAATATCACCCAATAGTGGCTCAATAGTGGACACCACATAGTGGTCATAAATGATAGCTCGGGTAGCATTTATTGATATTGTTGACATAAACATCACTTATCTTCTTGAAGTCTCTATTAGCTGTTAATTTATACCGCTAATCCATTTACAGTATTTTTGAAACCTGATGACATGGTTACGCGGTTCTTGCAACACTTTAGATCACAATGTGATGTAGGTTTTAACCATACCTTACAAAACATTCAAATTTGATGAACATACCTGAAAAGCTAGGTGAAACCCATGAAACACTTACTATTATTTTATAAGAGGTCCTAACCGACAATGCCGGAATGGTTGTGAATGGTAATTAACTGCAACTGGAATAATTAAAGCTCAGATGCACACCATAAAACAAGTATGTATAAACCTGCTCATTAATACAACTTGACACCAGGCAATTAATTACTAAACCTGAATTATTAAGGACACATGTAATTTCTTTAGTAAACATAATTATCTTTTACACTTACTGTATAGAAATGCCATACATTGATTGTGTGATGAGTGAAGATCTAGCATGGAAACAACACTGATCATCACTGATCAATCTATAGGTGACCTGCATATCAGAATATAGAACATTGCAAATATGCAATATTGCGTTCAATATAATATATGATTTAGGTGTCAACATTTAATTTTGTAACAAAAATCCATATTTTGATATTTGCACAAATGTAGATCTTTTAAAGCCCATCTTAGCCCATCTTTTCAGATGATCTCTGTGTACGAGGGTTCATACATGGGGGGGGTGGGGGGGATTTTAACACGGCTTGTACACTGAAAACAAGCCAGCAATTATGCCTCTCCATCCCTATACTGCTTGAGTGGGAAGGGGTTTGCCGGGCTAATGGCAGTGGGCCGACACGTATGACCCTAGTTTTTGGCGCACTGAGATCAGACTGAACTAGGTTTGGGTACAAAGCTAAAGCCTTTCTACGCCAACAGGACCTGGAGTCAACTTAGCTGGTTGCACAATGTGCACTGCCGGATATCTTCAAACTTCCATGTGCTTCCAACACAAAAGACAGTCACACAAGTGTCCAGAGCCTCCTGATAGCCGGATGAGTTCTGGCAGAGTTTGGATCATACAACTGGTACTTTGCTACATAATCTCCCCATGTATACTTGGTATGCATGAATAGACTATTTGGATGAACTCCTTTCTGGATTATTTGGATGATCTGCTTTGATAAGCCATTAAGTGGGCTCCTTAAATCATCTGTTGATATTTGTCGTCTATAACTCTTGGATGAGCTCCTGTATAGGTTGTTTGGATAGGATGCTACTTGGGCTTCAAATATGAAGCCCATCCTAAAGATCAGTTACCATAACATGATGTTTTTGCCGCCCAGTTCATCTTGTAGTTGATTAGTGTCTTAACCAAATTAAGCGGCGCATGTTCCAAAGTTCAGCCCTACCACAATGGTAAAACTTACTTCCGGTAGAGACAGTCCCTTCCTAAAATGCTTTCTACAATTAGGTGGGACATGAAGATGAGTCCTTGCTACAGTATGAAAAATTCAGGCGACACCATCAGCCCTTTCAACCAAAACCTAGGGTTTTGTATAAGTTTTTGTTGGATATCTACAACTTTGCTTAGAATTTTTGCTGGAATAGGTTTGTTAATCTAGTTCTAGCTATTCTACATCCTGAGTATATGTAGAGTTTTCTAGCTCAGAAAATCACAGTTTCAAGATTGGCAAAGTACAGATTTGGTAAACTCAGGCTCTGCAATTTAAGATGACATGTTGTAAATGACCTTAGAGGATAAGTAATCTAATCATTCTACACAGGAGTGTTAGTGTTGTAACTTAATCATGGACATTAAGGTGTTTACTTTTCTTTTTCTTATGACTCTATTATAAAAAGGTTAAAACAGTGCTTGATACAAACCTCTATATATTTGTTTGGCGAGCCAAAATAAAACTTACAATGCAGTTTACTATGTCTCTGAAATCTTTCATTCAGGGGACGATTGAGCTTTATGTTCATACCAGGCAAGGACCAGCAGGACTGCACCATGGCTATTTAAGTGTTGTGTTTTAGACTCAATAGCAGTGTACTCCGGGCCGAAATGGTTTTAACCGTAAGAGAGATACATAGCCTCTAATTGAGAATACTGATGAGGATGACTAATGTGCTTTTTGCACCACATGAAAAAGTCGTCTGTTCTGTGAGCCCCACAGGATAGTAACTTGTAATTAGCACTCCATCCCATCATACTGTATATACTGATGTTCTTTTTGATTGTATTCAACATCCGAGACCCTGATTACATTGCTAAATAAGCAAATATTATTAGTGTGCACAAGGTTTTAAACAATGGTTAATAATGGATATAGACAAGCTGGTCTTACCGCTTGATGCCAGATCATGAATCTCACGACATAATCAGATCGACTTTAACTTCTTACATCAGAGGAGCACTATCTAGCTTATGCACGTTACATCATCCTGCAACCCCCTGTACACCCCACCCACACATGATCGTTACATAAAAGTTATGGAGGAGCAAAAGGGATGGTCGAATTTATAAATGTTTTTCAGGGTGACTTTAAGGGTTTTTTTCCAAGATAATAATATTCAGACCTAGCATAATTCAGATCTTGGGAATGGACCTCTGGGCCCCCAGGAATCATAACCATATCAGAAAACTGAGCTGAAAGTCAATGCGATAGCTCCTGTGTGAGTGGCCAGCAATGGGATCTTAGTGCAGTCTCTAACTATCAATGAATCGCAGATCAGCCACTAACAGGCGCTGGACTTGGCTGGTTATAGGTCATTGTTGCAGACCACAGAACATCTGCAGATCGGTGGATGTCCGGTGGTTGATATGATAAATTAAACTATTCCGATGATAAAGGGGAGTCTGCAGCTTCCAACACTCCCCACACAATTGTGACATGTTTAAAAATTCCAGATATTTATGCTATGTTGCTAAGATTTATCATTTTAAAAGAAAATTCAGTTTTAATATCTGATGCAATGAGCTTCATGTGGCTTTGATTGCCCCTGTAAGTTGTAGGAAAGGAAAAATCCTGCTCTTGTGGCACACAGAAAACAGAATTTCTAAAGTTACAATGGTTGGAAAACGGATATAGTTTCCTTTTATTGGGGGGGGGGGGGGGGTTTGGAACCATAAGACTCTCTTTTTAGCAGTAAATTTTTACGGGGCTGTGTTTCTCGAACCCGGTGGTCTAACAGTTTTCAAACATAGTCTGGTGGGGTTATATAATACATCATTACAACGAAAAGTGAGTCCACACATTATCCTTGTTCAACAATCTTTTATGTACCAGTTCGATCAGTGTCCAATCGAGACACAGCTGAACTTTAGAAAACTTCAAATGCTACAGAATAACCAGCTCCATGTAAAAATCACATATCTCTAATATGATGCACAGTGCAATCTCAATTGGTAAGGCACCAAAAAATTGGTCCTTGTAAAATTGTGATGAAAGCATAAGACTAACATCAATAGGCCAAGACATCTGTGCAAGACGTAGCCCATGCATGAACATACACTACTCTTTATTTAAATAACATGCCCGTGTAAAATGTACCATTCAGTGTACAAAAAATATGGGGGGGGTTACTTCATGGACATCAAGGAGACTTCTAATTAGTCTATTATTCAGCGATCTACCAGGTACCTCTTTCACACTTTCTAACTGAAGAATACAACCACACCATGTGCCATGCAAGTAGAAAAACCTCGATGGAATGTGGTATACAGCATTTAAGAGTTGTTTTTTTTGCGTCCAGCCCTAATAAGGGATCTACCATCAAAATCCATTATGATACCAGGAGAGGGAAAAATTGCTCATAGATCAGACCAGTGAGGTCACATTTACTTACCCGGTCCACGAGTTCACCGAAAGTCCATTGTCAATGATTAATGCATGTTGCCGCGATTCACTCGATCGGCGCCCCGAATCCTGCATGGGTTGGCTTCCCCCGCTCGGTAAGCGGAATTCAACTTAATTCGTTCCTGATGCATGGAAGTGCATTGTCTGTGACACATTTAAAAAAGTTTAACTCCTGCGCCAACAAACGATCGCATGCAACAATCCAGTGTAGACACCTGTAAATACCTGTTAAAGCTGGGCAAATCCCTAAAACAGCGCCAGTCCTACGTTGGTAGTAGCGCGACCCTTAGTAAATAAGCCCCAGTGATGTGGTATTTGTATCCATCGCTTCTTCCTTATAAAATCCCATATTTCAAATTCATGCTAATGAAGTCTGAGGAGCTTTGAAGACGTTACCAAAGCTGCTGCAGTGCTGCAGATTCGGAGGCTGTTTCCAACAAGGCAGCACATGTCTCACGAACCCTCTGTTCTGTGCTCTGCCCTCATTGTAAGGCAGCCCCTTGTGAAGCTACAGCATATGGGGGAGGCCAATGTAATCCAAATAAGAATATTCCACAACCCAGGCCTGGATGTATGCAGTAAGATGTCACATGCTTATCATATGATGTGAAACGTGTAAAAAATCAATTCTAGAGTTCGCCGAATTTCCTACAAATCCGATTCAAACCAAATTGATTCATGGCGAATCACACTGAGGCCTGTAGGGTGGTTGTAGAACGTTTGCCATGCTAATATGCCATAGGAGCGTGGTTGGTCTTTAACAAGCTGTTTTTAGTATGACACGCACAGACAGCCAGCACCGCTCTGAGAATCGCTTCCCTCTCACTCCTCCGTGTGCACTTACAGAGGCCATTCACCAATAAGGAAACGGGACGAAGCCTGACAAAGGAACGTCGGTGCCAGCTCAAAAGGACAGAGCTGCGAGGCTAAGAATCCACATAACATCAAAGAGTGGGCTCTTTTTAAAACTGACATCAGATGAACTGTCTCTGATTTAAACGATGGACCATGTAGAAACCCCCCCAAAGATAGAGAGGAGGTGTTGACATTATTTTGCGCTGACGTCATAATCAGGTGTGGAGGTGGCAGAGAAGCATTGAGGTTGGCACAATGACAAAATTCCGGAGCTGGCCAGCAACATGGTAGTCCACAGTGTGGCAATGGACAGAGTGTGGAGGTGGACAGCAGAGCCATGAGGTCAGAGAGTGGCACAATGACAACATTCTGTTAGGTGGCAGCAACAGGTAGGCAACAGTGTACTGTGGGCACAATGACAGAGTGGGGAGGTGGCGAGCACAGCAGCAGGAGGTCGAAAGTGGCACAATGACAGAGCATACCTCCCAACTTTGGACGAGGGAAAGAGAGACCAAAGCCCCCCATCCCTAAACCACACCCATGTATCCAACCCACAAGCATAGGATATATATCAACCTGGATGGTCCCCACATAGAACATGCCCCTTCCTTGGCCACCCCACCCCATGCACCCGTATAATACCCCAAATGCAATCTTCCAACATATAAAAACCATCTTTAATTTATCCTCCTCTTACATTTTTGTTTTTCCACTTTTAATTTATCTCCCCAAACTTACACATAAATTTATCGGTACCCCTACCCCACCCTCCTCACATGGTGTGGTCCCGTCTCGCTATCCTCCTCATAATGTAGCCTGTCCTCGCCTCCTCCTATGGCCACCCTGTCCTCCAGCTCTCTATGGCGACCCTGTCCTCCCAGCCCTACTCCTGTAGCTACCTGTCTCACCGTCCTCTGTAGCCTCCTGTCACTACAGCTCCTCCGTAGCCTCCTGTCCCTCCAGAACTCCTCTGTAGCCATCCTGTCCTCCAGCCTCCTCTGTAGCTCCTGTTCCTCCAGCCTCCTCTTGTAGCTCATGTCTCCATTCATCCTCCTGGTAGCCTTATGTCCTCCAGCCTCCTCCGTTCTCTATCCCATCGCGTGTCCCCAGCCCCTCCGCTGTCCCCGTTCTCTCAAGCATCCTCCTGTCCTCGCAGCCTCCTCCTCCTGTCCGCCAGCCTCCACATGACCTTCAGCACTCCTCCCTATCCCCAGCCTCCATCCTGTCCTTCAGAATCTCCTCCTGCTCCCAGCCTTCACAGCTGCCTTCTAGCCGCCTCCTGTCCCCAGCCTCCTCCTGTTCTCTATCCTCCTCTTGTTCTACTATCCTTCCTCTATGTCCTCCAGCTTCCTACCTTACTGTCCGCAGCCTGCTCAAGCATCCTCCTGTCCTCAGGCCTCCTCTCCTGCCAGCCTCCACCTTCACATGCCTTCCCCTGTTCTTCAGCCATCTATCGCTCCTCACAGCCTCCCTCCTGTCCTCATTCCGCCAGCATCCTCCTCTGTCCTCCATGCTCCTCCTGTCTCCTCGCCCCCAAATGCAAATCTCAACATAAACACATCTTATATTTTATCCTCCCTTTAACTTTTGTTTCCACTTTTATTTATCTATCCCCAAACTTACAAATATATTATCTGTACCCCTACCCCCACCCTCCCACATGGTTGTCGGTCCTGTTCTCTATCCTCCTCATAGGTATCCGCCCGCCTCCTGTCCTCTGCCAGCCTCCGCCTATGGCCCCCTGTCCCACCTCCGTAGCCTCGTCCTCCCTTAGCCTCGTCCTCATTTTGCCCCCAGTCCTCACTCCTTCTGTCAGCCTCCTGCTCCACATTCATCCTTCTCATGCTTACCTCCTGTCCTCCAGCCTCCAGTTCTTTCGCTCCTCAGCCCTTTCCCACTTACTCCGCCTCACAGGCCTCACGCATTTCTGACGCAGCCTCCTCCGTCCGCTCCTTTCGCAGCCTCTCCTGTCCTCCGCCTCTCGCACTGTCTAGCCTCCTCCTGTTCCAAGTCTCATCCTTCCTGCTGTCCTCTGGGCCCCTCTCTCTTTACTGTCCTCCAGTCACCTTCTGATCATCCCTCATCTTTCGCTCCAAGCACTCCTTCCTCCCCTTCCTTCCCCCAAGCTCTCCCCTGACCCCCAGCCTCCACCTGCCCTCCGCACATGCTCCTCCTGTCCACAGACCTCCTCTTGTCCCACGCCCCTCCTCTTGTCCCCACAGCACTCCTCCGTCCCACAGCGCCTCCTACCTGTCCCCGCTCAGCCTCCTTCCTGTCCATAGAAGCCTCCTCCTGTCATTAGCAAGCCTCCTCCTGTACCCCAGCGCCTCCTCCTTTATTCTCCTCCTGTCCCCAGATCCTCTGCGCCGCCTACCGCACCTTGTCCTCCTACCTGTAGCCTACAGCCCCCCGTCCTCCTCCCGTTAGCCTCACAGCCCCCCTGTCTCCTCCTGTATCCAGCTCCAGCTCCCCTGTCCCCTCCTGTAGCCTACCAGCCCCCACGTCACTCCTCCTGTAGCCTCAGCCACCCTGTCCTCCTCACTGTAGCCTCCAACCCCCCCGGTCTCCTCCTGTAGCTCAGCCCCTCCAGCCCCCTTTCCTCACTCCTGTAGACTCCCAGCTTCCCCTCCGTGCTCCTCCGTAGCCTCCAGCCCCCCGTCCTCCTCCGTAGTTCCCTCCATCCCCTGTTACCCCTCCTGGAGCCTCCAGCCCCCCCTGTCCACTTCTCTGTAGCCCCAGCCCCCCTGGGCCCTCCGTGTAGCCTCAGCCTCCCCTGTCCTCTACCTGTATCCTCCAGCCCCCCTGTCCTCGCCTACTGTAGCCTCCCCCCACCCTGTCCTCTCCTGTTGCCCCAGCCCCCCTGAACCCCTCAGTCTCTTACCTGCAGTCATTCAAAATTCTCCTGGGTGGAGGTCCGACGGACTCGCAGAGGCGGCGGTTACCAGCAGGGTGGTATGCCCCTCCTCCTCCGGGACAATTGGGGAAAGTAAGCGGACCCGGGAACATACTCAGTGCGCCCATGGGCAGCGTGACAGAAGCCCAAAAATGTGACCGGCACGCTGAAAAAGACGTTGGGAGGTATGACAGAGGGTGTGGAGCCGTGGGTGACAATCCAATCCTGTAAAGATCGTGGAAGTAGATGGATAACTGGTAGCAGAGTGTGGCATCAGGCGGGTGGTACAGCAACCGAATTAGGTGGCTGAGGCAGGTAGTTAGAATCGTTTTGGGAAAGGTTGCATGGTGATCTAATCCTGATGACCAGGCATTGCTGTGTTGAAATCACTGGCCGATCCACGCCTGATCATCTTGAAAACAAGGTCGTATCTCTCCACATTGAGCGGTGGACAGCGGGTTCTCTTTAGGGTAATGATGGCCCCCGCCTCACTGAACACTGCAATGATGCCACACTACGGTCGCGGGCAGGAAAGCTTCTCTACTGCAAAACTCTGCAAGATTGCGGCCACACATCAGTCTGGATGCCCAGTAAACCAAGGCAGGGCCGGACGTCTATATGTAGGCAAAGTGAGAATTCTTCTTTCAATTTGTTTCTAGGTGCCAGGTCCGAGATATTCAGGTTTAAGTGAGAATATCAGGTTGCCATTTGTTATATATAACCATCAACTCCAAGGCAGTTAAAAGTTAATATCTCTGTTTTCCCATACCACTTAGAAACACAAAGTTTGGATTCACCGGAGCATGCATGCTGCTCCACAGGATAATGGGATTTCTAGTGAAAAGCAGTATATCAGTTATTACAGTTTAGTGATATTGGTGACCTCTTACATTAGAAGATGGATAGGTAAATATTTGCTGTTGGAGAAACCAATTTTTTCCATCAAAGTCAAATTTATACACTATTCTTTTTTATAAAGTGTTTGAGGTTGAATCAAAATGGACAGTGAAGGCGTCCGCTGTCTATACACTATTTAAAGGAAACCTATCCACTCTGAAGTGGTAGGTGTAGAAGGAATACCGGACACCAGCTAAGGGTGAGCTGGTGCCTGGAGCTTAGTTGTGGGTAGTGTTTAAAGCCGCAGATGTGGTTTTAAAACACTTTTGGAAACTTTATGCCGAAGCTGCTTCCGGCGCAGGGAGTACGCGCTCGGGGGGGGGGGCGGTCTTTGCCACATGCGCGCGACCAGTGGCAGGCTCTCCTTCACTTCCTATGTAGCCGCGTGTCTGCCTCAGAAAATATATGGTTTGTTGGGTTACTTTAATTTTTTTTTGCTGTTATTCGAGTGTTTAATTTTACACGCCAAATGTAAAATGCTCTGGTCAAGAACGTGACAAAATGTCCAGAAATACCTTACTGTTTGAATTCCTGGGTGGAGATGCTTATCATCGCTCTCCGTCGATATATCAATCTCTATCATTTAAAAGTTATTATATCTCGCTTTTTCCTCTATTTATAACAATATTATTCTGTTCTAGTGTTATTTATACTCTCATATCCATCTACTGTATATAGCCATCTACTTATCGTTCTGCATTCTAGAAATCTCTATACATCATTTATATTTATCTTCATAATAACTAATATTCTTATATAGCGCCACATATTACACAGCGCTTTTGCCAAATCAGTCCCTGTCCCCATGGGGCTCACATCTATTCCGCACCGAGTAATTGTTTTGGCGTGGGTGGAATAAACTGGAGGACCCAGGGAAAAAAACCACACAACAGACAACTCTTGCCGGGAGACAGCACTGCAAGGATGTAAGTGCTAACCACCGGAAACCACTGGTGCTTTCTATATCTCCCTATCACTGTTCGCCTTCCATATTACAGTTTTTTTACCATGACAAAGGGAGCACTTACTGACATAAAATGGTTTTATTTTTGTGGGCACCCCCTTTTAGTTTTGCCACGGGCCCCCATATTTGTCTAGAACCAGGCCCGTCCAGGGCGATCCCTCTACCTGGGGTGGTAGAGTTGCTGTCCAGGTAGGCACATCTGCTCCTGTCCTGCTCGCTGCTGGTGGCGGCTACCCTCCACACATAGTTTTATGAAGGAAGTGGCTCATTAAGGAATCCGACTTAAGCTACTGCAGATGAGCTGCTCTGCTTGTACCCACCATCCGTCCACAGCACGTTAGTAGTAGTACGTTGAGCGATGACTGCCAGGAATCCTGGTCAGAACTTGACAGAGGATGGGACAAATCGCGACACAGGCAGAGCAATGTCGTGCCCGTATTCTCTATAGTACGCCCATGTGTACTCTCTCTTGGCTTGTTGTTAAAAAAGCACCCTTTCTTGGACCGGTCTAGCAAGGTCCAAATGTGTGGAACCCAAAAATCAATCCCTATGCGTCCGAGTTGGATTATTCGGCTGTCACTAATTAGGCAAAAGCAGCATGCTGCGGACATCTTGTGCAAGCGACTCTGAGGGACTCCGGCTCCATCTTCAAGTATACTCACACGGCTGAGCTTCTGGTTCATTCTGCCTCATTCTTCCCACTCTCCTACCGCGCCTCGCTCGCTCCCGGCTGCTCGTCACCTTAGTAGAAAACCAACTAACTTTCACATGACTCTGTCTGTGCTTCCATATGCTCCTCTATCTCCTCCTCCAGTCTTCAGCCCCCACTCACAACTCATGTGGCCATGACGATATGTAGTCCCATTCGCCAGTGGCCTGACCGACGTACTCGAGGTTCCAGTGACAAGAACCAGTGGCGAAATGACGTATCATCCGCTCCAGTCTGCGACTGACAAAATCAACCGTTGGCTCCACATCTCAAATAGCCTGACCAAACAGCATGTCACGGATGCAGTGCTACCAGTGGCCGCTCAACATCAATGTACACAGGGGAGTACGCACGGCTGCTTTGCATCCATCAAAAAAACTATTATTGCTTTTCTCTGTCATTACAGGCGTTTTTAACTTGGCTGGTGATTTCTTTCTTGCATGCAATCACAGCGAGAAGCGCCTCCCTGTTTGCACTTCGTTTGCCAGAGAAACAGTGCTGTAACTGCGTTACACTAGCAATGTCCTGCAATGTGGTATGATGGAGCAGCACTTAGATCTTGTGGACAGTTAAAGTTGTACAACATGGATGAGAAAAGCGCGTCTCCTGTTTCAAGTTGTGGGTTGTGGTATGGCGGAAGCACATGTCACCCCAGTGGGCCATACAGAATTACTGCCTGACCATATTCAGTCTCCAAATGTCACGCTTGCCATGCACCCTTGGATAAATCGATAAGCTTAGGACGTGGCCTTCACTGATGAATCTTTGGAAAAGTAATTTCGTCTTTGGAACTTCTCCAACTCAGTTCGGCACAAGCCATTTTTTCTCGAAGGGTCAGAGTCCATGACTTGAGAAGGGAATGTGACTTGCTAGTACTCAACCAACTTGGACGGCAGCACATGATACTTCTGCACCTTAGTGACTGCTCTTGGTAACGCGTTTCAACCACTGTCTGGTGCTCCGCCATACGTAGCGAGGAAAAGAAAGTTTATCTTGCATCCCATGAGTTGAGCTGTCCAGACAAAACAGTTACTCAGGAGATGTGCTTGGAGATCATTTGACTGGCTTTTCTAAAGCATTGGGCCACAAGTGCTTGCTGCTGTTCCTGCGTATGGTAAGGATGAACCACCAACATCTGAGAACACATTTTTTCTCCCAGGCCTGTGATTGGTGACATTTGCAAATGTGTTGACACCCAGCGGCCATTTCCGTGTGCCAACGTTAGCTCCCTGGCCATCGTTCACTTCTCTGCCTTGCAAGACCTTCTAACACATACTTCCTAAGCCTCGGGGGTCGTATAACAAAAAACTGCCACCCCAGCGAGTTGGTTATTGTAACCTGCACCACCCTCTGCACTGAGGAGACTACTAACGCCGCTTTGCCTACACGCTGAGTGCCTCGTGTCCACTGCCTACTTGACCGGCAAAGAGCTGGTGACAGCAGAGTAACTCAAGGCTTTTGCCTGCCTCCTGTTATAAACGTAAACAATTAACGTGTTCCTGTTCAAAAGAAAGTCCCCCAGGATGTAGCCTCCAGCCCCTGCCCCCAGTATACAGCCTGCAGTCCCTGCTCCCCAGTATACAACCAACAGCCCCCTGTCCACAGTATACAGCCTGCAGCCGTTTCCCCCAGTATACAGCACCTCCCAGAGGAACACCTAGCCTATAAGAAAAAAATTGTGCGGTATATGGGGAAGGGGATCAGGAGTCATACTGGGGACAGGTCTGCTGCAGGCTGTATACTGGGGGAAAGGGCTGCAGGCTGTATACTGTGGACAGGGGGCTGTTGGTTGTATACTGGGGAGCAGGGACTGCAGGCTGTATACTGGGGGCAGGGCTGGAGGCTACATCCTGGGGGACAGGGGATGCAGGCTGCATACTGGGGATAGGTGCTGCAGGCTGTATACTGGGGGGAGGGCTGCAGGCTGTATATGGGGGCGAGGCTACAGACTGTATACTGTGGACAGGGGGCTGCTGGCTGTATACTGGAGAGCAAGGACTGCAGGCTGTATAATACTGGGGCAGGGGTGAGGTACATCCTGGGGAGGGGCTAAGCTATATACTAGGGCTGCAGGCTATATACAAGGGAAGGGGCCAGCAGGCTATGTACTGGGGGCAGGGGCTGAGGCTATATACTGGAGATAAGGGGCTTCTGGCTATATACTGGGGGGCAGGCCGCCTATATACTGGGTGGAGTTGTAACCAATGCATTTCCCACCCTAGGCTTATACTCGAGTTAATAGGTTTTCCCCGATTTTTTTGGTTAAAATAAGGTACCTCAGCTTAAAAACTCGGTAGGGTAAGTCTATTGAAGCAAATAGCCCCATACGTTTCTCAGTGTGTTTGTTTTTCTGCTGTCTTACTCCTCATACATCATGTTTTTAAAAGCTAAGGACATTCATAAGTTTTAAAGAGAAGCTATCACTTAACAAGACGGGCTTTAATTGTTCCTCCAGTAGATTTACACTGGGTAACAGCCACACAAGGTCACACAGCACACAGGCTGGACGCTCCTGTGGCATAAGGTCCACATTTTATCATATTGAATGATGAAATCAGAAACCAATGATACCCGCTAAATAATAATGCAAAGCCTGGTTATATCAATAACTTTTTAATAGGACCATTGTCTTAAACTAAAACAAAGTAGCACCTTAACAGTTTATGTAATGACACAATCCCTTTGCATATGCCCTTAAAGGGAACTGTCATGGCAATTCGGCAGTGGGATTTTTAAGCTATTGTATTAAAAAATACTTTATACTCACCTGTCCCTCGCTTCTTTTGGTGGCTATGTGATGCAGCAAGTGGGGCCCCCATTTACAGTGCTGTGGATGAGGCCTACAATGTAGAGGGCGACATGTAATGGCTTTTTAAAATCGGAATTTTTAATTGGAGTTTTCCTTTCAGTAGATTATATACAACAGGTGTATAAAGGATTTAAACATGGCTAATATCACTGAATTACAATAAGTTTATAAAATAAAATAATATACATATGGCAAATCTGTATATTAGCTGGATCTCCATATCCATATGTCAAAACACTAAAAATGTAAATGTCTGTTGAGAGTTTTTATCCTTTTAATATCAGCAACCACACGTCTGAACCACAAGCCTTAAATAAAAGTTTGGTCTGATCTCTGAGCTTTTACAAGGAGAGGTAGCAGTGAGAGCAGACTGCTTCCTTTGATCTACGATTATGCTAATGCTATTCCTGCTATTAAAAATGCAAGAGCCTTTTCAGTTAACATATTTCACTTAACTTCGGTACAACATGTTTTAAATTCAGAGACAGCAAAACCAGGATCTGCTAGTGAAGCCACCAGAGAGCTTTGGATTCTGGGTTGGGGATAAGAGACTGTTCATTTGTAAAAATGTTCTTGTAAATGATTGAGGAATAGATTTTGTTCTAAATTTTGCAATGTAGCAGTTCCACAATCGTACAAGCAACTTCTGCATTGTAAAAGCTTTACCAGGGATGTAACAATGTAAGTACTTCATTCAAATAATCATTCTATTTCCAACTAGTTCAATTTCCATATATTTCCCTCGGAGAAAAGAAACAAGCGTGCACACCAAGTGGCTTAATCCAATGAGTAGTATGTGGTTTTAAACATATGAAGTTTATTAATCGAGTAAAAAAGAAAGACAATGTGTTTTGGAGTTAACCCTTCAGGCGCGCCAGTTTTACGTTAAGGCTCAGCCTCTTTTTTTATATCTAGCATGTGTCGCTTACTGGTTTATATGGTTATAACAGACAATGGGGCCATTTACTTAGCTGATCACTGGAGTTCACAGAAAGTACATTGTGCATTGACATAATACTGGGTGATCAAGGGCCTGATTAAAGGAGGGGCTCCTGGGGCTTGAGCTCCAGGGTCCCCACCACTTTCACTTTAATGGAGCCCCACCAGTTTCCGACAGTCAGCGACTCAGCTCGGCGCCCGCTCGCACATAGGGATCTAGCAAGTCAGCTGTGTCAGTGAGACACAGCTGCCATCGCTGGGGGGAGTCGCTGATGCACGTTTTGGCGCAGCAGGTTGTGATGGATGCCGGCAGTGAGTGATGATGCCACGGTGTCGGCGCCGATCACTACATGCTTCCGAGCGAAACTTGCATCGATGATCTCCCCAGCGATGCAGCTGTATCTTCAGAGGCCGGCGGCTGCCCGGAAGAATGGGAGGAAGAGCATGCAGCATTGTGGGATTACTGGAAGGGAAGGTGAGGTAAGTATAAAGTTTATTATTTTGTGGCTATTTTCTACAGGGGCTGGCAGACTAAATACTGCAGCAGGATGGCAGGCTATATATTACTGGGGGCTGGCAGGCTATATACTTACTGGGGGCTGGTGGGGCTTATTCTACAGGGGGGCTGCAGGCTATATACTACAGGGGCTGGCAGGTAATCTACAGGGACTAGGTATATACTACAGGGGGCTGGTAGGCTATATAATAAAGGGGCTGGTAGGCTAAATACTGGGTGGCAGGCTATATACTACAGGGGCAGGCAGGCTATAATACAGGGGGCTGGGAGGCAATATACTACAGGGGCTGGCAGCAGCATATACTACAGGGGGCATACAGCTATATACTTCAGGGGCTGACACACTATATACTGGGGGAGCAGTCTATACACTACAGGGGGCTGGCAGGCTATATGCTACAGGGCTGGCGGCTATTACTGTGGGGGCGGTTAGTTATATACTACAGGGGCTGGCAGGCTATACTACAGGGGGCTGGTGGTTATATACTACTGGGTGCTGGCAGGCTATATTCTACAGGGGGTGGCAGGGCTATATACAACAGGGGTGACTCGGCTATATACTACAGGGGCTGCAGTTAATACTACACGGGGCTGCAGTCTATATTCTACAGGGATGGAAGGCTATATAATATTGGGGGCTGCAGGCAATATACTACTGGGGATGGCTGGCTGTATACTACAGGGGTGGCTGGCTATATACTATAAGGTGGTGGCTGGCTATTACTACAGGGGTGGTGGCTATATACTACAGGGGGCTGCAGCTATATACTACAGGGGGTGTCTGGCTATATACTTACAGGGGGGGCTGCAAGCATTTACTACAGGGGTGGCTGGCTATATACTACAGGGGGCTGAGGCTATATTACATGAGCTGCCAGGCATATACTTCCAAAACATTGTTGGAAGGGCTCCCACAGTTGGCGCCCAGGACCCCCACCACCTTAATCAAGCCTTGGTGCAGCAATTCACTAAGATTGCGCGCGCCAAAATCATGCTATGTGTGCTTCCTCCCCCAGGTCCGACAGAGTTTCCCCATGTTTTTAGTGGTGCATCTAGGTAGGGCGGCGACACAATTTGAATTTAAATCCCATGGTCAGTCCGAATCAGTCGGACAGTCTGACGGCACTCGCTTAAATTATGTTGCATGGAAGCCAGATGCAGCTGCCGCCATAAAAGGGTTCGCTTGCGCTACAATCTCAGTGCACTCACTCTTAGATACATATGACAGCAGTTTTAGCCCCGAAAACCGGAACAGTCTGACAAAAGTGCAGCACGCGACCTTAGGTAATGAGTCCCATTGTACTTCATGCTAGTGGTAAATTTTGGTTTGTTTGTTGGCAATTTTTGTCAATTTTTTTTGAGGAATTTGTCAGTTTTCAAAATTTTAAATGATCTGCTTTTGCGACAGATAGTTTTACCACAAAATGAGTTACTTGCTAAAATTTCCCATTATCTTAACTACAAGAAGCTGGTTTTAGGAAGATTTTTAACCCTTTAAGTGATGCATAGTAATTAAACAAAATGGAGGTAAAATTTAGAATGGTCTAATTTTGTCAGTAATACATTCATATAGCCCTAAAATGTACACATTTCAAAATATAAAAACAATAAAACTGTACGTTATGGTTCACAATTCGGCCATTAAAATGGATGGCCCTACTGCACATTGAAATCAATAGGGCCATATGCTACATGTATATATGGCTGTTTTCATACGTTCTGTGTGAATGCAGCCTTCGTGCCCCTGGTTTATCATGCTTAATTATGATGGTAGATTTCCTTTAAATTATTTTTCCAGGGGAGTGCACAAAAACAGTCCCAACTACCACAGTATTGCAGTCAGTTATTCGCATTTGGAGAGATCACAAGGTCAGCACATCCTAGTTCTGGTCCAATAAGTTTTATTGAAGGGCAAGCATCTACCATGGGGAATCTCTCTGAAAGAGGGTTCTTTTTTGTTATGAAAGCAAAATATAGGTGTTACATAATCTTGTCCACATGCTGTATGAAAACTGTTTGCAATCGCAGCATGTCAATTATTTTTATATGGAATTGCACATTTCTATGGCACCCACAGGTAAATTGAGAGCTGTAAAGATGACATTAAGCAGAGGGAGAGGGGAAGTGCAGAGGGAGCATTGGAAGGAAGACGTATAGTTCCTGAGCGGGCATGACCCACGTGCTTTATTAAAGGTAAGCAGGTATAAAATTATTTCCCACCAAAGGGCATTGACATACTGTTATTAAAAAGGCAGTGTGTCCCGAAACATGGAAGGTTTTTAAAACTGCTTTTATATGATTTTATCCATTTCGACATAACGGAGCTCACCCCTAAGTGCACTTAGAGCATTGGAGAGGTGCAGCACGTGGCTGGAATCACACATGCATTTGTGGCATTCTCCATCCCTCCCAGGTTTCTGAAATAATTGGTCAGTTCCATAGTTATTAATTCAACTTGCAGGAGATGTTAAAATAACCCCCAACAGTCCGTGATGAGATTTAGGCTCAGGCACAAAAAACTATCTTGTTAGATACAGATTAGCAAGATTTGTAATTTTGCATAATATGTATGAATTGCACCATATCTAATACATATAGAAGCCATTCCCTGCCCCATAGTGAGCTTCAGGTGTGTAGGTGCCTGAGAGTGGCACCTAACCCTCTTTTTCATAAGAGCAGTGTAAAGTAAATGCATGTATCGTTAGAATAGAGCTGGAAGGGTTTCAATCGTTACATATGCATCTGAGCTGTGTCTTCCTAATTATTTGCATGCAGCGATAGCATAACGAACTAATCCCTATTCACCGGGAATGCATACACTAACATCATTATTAGTCTCTTCACTTCCCAAATCAATAGCGGGATGCTTGCAGAGAAGCTAATTAGTCTCGCGCTGTGGGCTACAGTACAAGGTCGGCAATAGCTCGCCGGTACAGTACCCTGATTATTGACCGGATGCTAACAATGTACAAGACATCTGGGGTGTTAAAACCTTTTAAGGAACAATGGTAGTTAGTCAAAAGAAAAGACAACACTTTAATTGTTTATCCTAAAGTATCCAAAGATGTATAGGGAGATAAATGTGGCCTAAACACGACAAATGCTGTGATGAAGGATTTTACCAGCATCAATGAACTCTTCTTACAGATATCAATTATTCAGATCTTCTGAATTGACAATAAAGCTCTTCACATCAAGTGCTGCAAAGCAAAACAATTGGCCAGAGTATTTTAGCAGAACACTTCTGATAATGAGACAAACAGCGTAAATACCAAAAGAGTTATTTCCTTCCCTTTCGGGGTCATAAAATATATACATTGCCCCCCTAAAGTTATAAGAACATAAATAGTCACCCTCTAAATGATATTTATCAGTGTTTCTGGTTAATTTATAGCATATGCAGAACCATTCCCATGAGACCCATAAATAATATTACAGTGTTCCTCCCCAAAATAATTAATATATACGTGCCTGCCCCTTTGATAAATTTATACAGGGCTCTCATATTACAAAAAAACTTCCCTTGAATTGATTAAATAGTATAATAATTATATGTAATAAACACCAGCACCAGAAAACAAGTTCTCGTACATAAACACAGAATGAGAACGAAGCACAGTATACAGCATAAAAAGCAGAGTCATATATAAATACAGCACTAGTACCAAGCTTAGTACATGAATACAGTACAAAAGCCAAGCTCAGTACAGGCATACAGCAGCAGAAGCGTCTTTCAGGGGCTTTTCTGGAAGGAATCTATGTTACTGTCTATATTATTTCCTGTGTGTTCTATGTTCCTCTTTTCTACAGCGGTAGAACCATTATCTATGGATTACCTTTTTTCTAAGGTTGCTTTGCAATAGAATCCATGAAAAACTGAATTTACCATGACTGTCCATGATTTCTGTTGGGACAGTAACTTAAAAGTTAAATTCTCCAATGTAGCATGTGATTACTGGGATTAAATGAATGAATGATGATGAACATGTGCCATATAATTGCTCGTATGCTGTGTGGTAGATAGACAGTGGGGCTCATTTACTAAGGGTCCACGGACCGACACTTTCGCTTGGTATTCGTCGATTTCCAATTTTGTCGCCGCATTTCAAAGGGGGTTTGTGTCAAACGCAATGATTTTGGATATTTTGCATCGCGCGCCGGCTTTCATGTAACAGAAATGCAGGGGTGTGCCGCAGACAATCCGACTGATTGGACTAAGCATGGGATTTAAACTTTATAAATTGTGTCGCAAGCCATGATCTTTTAATACACCAGGAAGAAGATGGTGAACTTGGCTGGACTGAAGGGGAAAGCGACACATGCAGGAGATCGGGCGCAAATCGTGGACTCGGACGGGTAAGTAAATGTGCCCCAATGTGTTATACATATAAGGCTCGATATATGCATTGGAAGTTAGGCCCTGATGCTGCAGACTACATTTTTATCAAATGTTTCCGGTTTGCAAAAGCTTTGTGATACTTTATATGTAAGAAATGTCCCATTCTATTATAAGGCTTTCATGTTTAAATTCTGGTAACTTTGTCACCGAATGAAGCGTTTCGTCCTGACGGAGTCATTCTGTTTTTGTGTTTTATTATGTGGGCACATGTCATTTAAGAGTAGTTTCCATTGGCTTCATCAACAGTTTTCTGAGGACAAACATTCTTGTATGGCCACCAGGGATTTGAAACTGAAGTACAAAATCCTTTGAATTTAAGCAATCCCTAAGGGAGTGACTGTGCACTTCTAAGTGAGAGCTGCTCCATTGCAGTGTCCCATTAACCCTTCTATCCAGTCCGAGGAGCATGTACCAGGCAGGGGGCTCTGGGCTATCGACCCCCAACCTCACTGTCTTGGTGTCCATGATACTGATGTCACTACACATCAAGTAATGGTCGCTGGATTATGTAAAGTGCCTGACATAGGTTCTTTGCTTACTGCCGAATGGCACGTACATTGACAGACGAAGTGGTGACTATATATCCTGACACATCAAGTTATATATGCCTGTTTTTTAGGCGTAGATTCGCGTGCTCCTTGACATGCTATCCGAGACAGATATTATGCTAGTGTTGGCCGTATATGGCAGATAAAACTGTAAATTGATCTCTATGTTGGCTCTGCTGGTTCTCTGCCGTCTTGCTGTAGACCCTGGCCGTTATCTCATGAAGGACCAGCTTGAAAAAGATTCTCACGGTGAACACGTCTCAGCCACGATTGAGGATGGTCTGTTGCCTGGCTTCTAGCCTCCCCGTGGCGTGAGGTCGACATGACGTTGGGTTCTTCATGCGTGCAGCCGGGCAATGTGCAAGTAGGGCATTATTAACACACAGTTTTTTTTTCTTACGAATCAATGCAAGAGTAATTAAAACAATGCTGGGTACGGCGTCTGCGTGACTGCTTGCACCCTTGGCCACAATCTATACGGCGACGGTTACATGCAGAATAAGAAAGCCCCGCGACAGAATGCTTGTTGTCAGACTCTACGGAGCAAAAGGGGGATGCCACTGGCACTGGGCAGAGGGAGTACACGTGAAGCCACGACCTACACTGTCTGATGTTCAGACTCTTCACTCCCAGAGCCGTCCAACGCCCTCAGAACATCACCTCTCAAAAGAACCGTGGGTGGCTCATGGGGTTGACCCCCTTACTCCTAGTTAGTCATTTGGGATTGCTCGCGTTTCGAAGGAAGCAACGAGAGCCCTGATAACTCTGTCATCATCCCTCTGCAACGATTCCCCCCGCTTGTATTCCTTTATATCTTCCTCAGTCTAGGGCCTGGGGGAAGAACGAGGACCAACCCAACTGCGCCCGCCGGTTCCTTGGTATAACCAACAACCCCCTTCTAGTATACAGCACCTCCCAGAGGAACACCTAGCCTATAAGAAAAAAATAAGTGTACTCACCTTCTGACGCCCCCTATGTTCTGGCTTTGGCTCCATGTCTCCGCGTAGTGCAGTTGGCGCAAACACTAGATTGTCAGCAAGTAGCTGACTTCACGACACAACCAAGAGCAACATGTAGGGACATGGAGCCGAAGCCGAAACATCCACGGAATGAAGAGGAGCTGCCAGGGGGCATCGGCTGGTGACTACACATTTTTTAATAGACTTGAGGATAAGCCGAGTTAGTGTTTTTCAGCACATTTTTTGTGCTAAAAAACTTGTCTTATACTCGATTATATACGGTAATCCATGGATAAAAGCTAAGGCTACACACAGGGGAAAATTACTAATCAATTTATGCTAGATTAAAATGCAATGTATTCTTTATCTCCCCCAATATCGTTACACCAGATATTGGAATTATACCTGTGAAATGCTGTATTTTTGTTAATACCAGTGAATGAGTGTTATTTTGTTATATACTTCATGGGAATACCTCTTTAAGTTATCACCAACTTTTCATCAACTATGCTCAAATCAAAAGTATGATCCAATAGAAGTGATATTTATCAGGCAAGATTACTATTTCCTATGCTTATCCTCCCACCTCATTTTTTAATTGACAAAATGTACACTAAATTGTTCTTGCCTGAGCAACAGATATACATATTTCTTTGGCTAAATAGAAGTCTATGGGGGGATAGGGGGGAATGAGAAGCACAAAGGGGCACATTTACTAAGGGAAGTGCACCAGTTTTCTTTTGGACTTTGCACATTATTTTCAGTGCATGCGCTTGCAGAGGTATTTAAGAAGCGACAGCACCAAATTTGTGTCGGACGAGATCATTTTGTGTCGTGGCTGCACTAATCATCATGTGACACAAATTTCTGTACTGAAATGGGCGTTCCGGTGCTTAGTGACCGTGCACCAGATTAAACATGCAAAGTCCAACAGAAATGTGTCGCACGGCCCATGTTAAAGGTGCACACACAACAAAGTGGCAGTGCAGGGTGCGCCAGATTCATGAAGAACGTACAGCAGAAATTCTGAATCTGCGCCCCCTGCACACTACACAGGCAAACTGCACATACTACAGACTGCACTGTCTGTTCCTAACAAATATTGTGTGTTTTCCAGTTATTTGACAGTGGGAACCCTTCCCCTCTGTGATGCCAAGATTGTCAGTGAATACCACCGCTTTTCTTTGATGTCACCTGGGGTGGTTGTCAATCATAGCCAAGTACCACTCATTGGGGCACATTTACTTACCCGGTCCTGTCGCGATCCCCTCTGTGCGTTCCCCGAATATCATGGACTCTGGTGTGATTCACTAAGATCGTGCGCCCGATATCCTGTTTGTGTCGCTTCCCCACCAAGGTCCGCCCACCTTCTTCTTCCCGGTGCATATAAGTGCATTGTTTTGCGACACAATTTAAATGTTAAATCCCTCGCTCCGACCAAATCTGTCCGACGCATGGAAGCTGGTGCGATTCCGGCAAAATCCGATCCTGTGCACCACAGTAGCCTTTTAAATGCGGCGCAAATCGGTAATCGTCGGAATATCCGAAATTTGTGCGGTCCGCGGACCCTTAGTAAATGAGCCCCATTGTTTCTTCCATGCTGGCGGGGAATGAGGTAGTGCTTGGACTCACAATAGCACAGAGAAATGAATGTATGCCCTAGGTTAAGAAGATCCAGCTATTGGAATTTTCACTTCTCCTGCAAAGTTCACATGAACAGCATTACCGGATCAATCACTCCAGAGATCACTTTTATGGTATTTGTTATGTCACACCTGTTCACCTATAATCAGCTTTTTATGGGTTGACATTCACTGGCAAGAATAGTCACATATTTTAACAATTCATAAAACAAAAAGGAAAGAATGGTCCATATGGTAGAACATACTACAAAGGACATAAAGTGTATATTGTGTACAGAAGAACAGGATCCTAGCTGTAATGTGAAAGCTGAAAGGTTTTTTTTATAATTGCCAAAAATTAATAACTGCCACTTATGAATATAATAAACAATGGATTGACAACTTCGGGTCATCCAAACCACTCATGGAAATTCCCAGGTTGTCCTATTCTTTTTACTAGTGGGCAGGAAACAGAAATGTATTTACAATTAGCATCAAATCCCAGCTGCTGGAAAATACTACACTTGGGTTCTGGTAATATTCACAGGCTGTTTTCCCACAAATATCCCCATTATGTTGGTTGCTCTGGAGTCATGTGATTTAGAGTGACAGAATAATGGTTGGGAATGATGCAAAATTACCTGCAATTTAATCCGACATACATAACTTGTAGTTGGGAATGCAGTAAAAATTTTGCAAACACCCTATGTGTGCTCAGGTCTTGTCATCAACAAGAAGAAGAAATACAAAGGATAATGTATAGACTGGAACCACAAAAGGTTTGACAGATATATAGCTTTACATATAATCCTAGTAAATATATGGATGCACAATAATGCATATCAATATCCAAATTTAATAAAAGTAAAAATAATATAATAACAACATTATGCTGGGCCCATGCATTAAAATGGCAAATACAATATGTACTGATAACACATCAAAAGATTGTACCAGAGATAACTAAAATGATAAAATACATTAAAAGCATTAGGTGTCTTATTATAGCAGTCTTTTAAATTATACATGTTTGGATGAAAATGTCCAGTATACGCACTATATTCAATGGATTTAGTAATATCCGATAATCACACAGTATTCAATAGAGTTGACTAATCATATAATGTCCAGTGTATGTATTGTATTCATTTGGGATAACTCATTAATCTCCAATTGTATAATATCTGATGTGCACAATATATTAAAGTATATTAAAGCAATATTGACCCTCAGTATTGACAACGATAGAAGGTTAAGATTGGATTTGCTTACAGTTCTGAGTACAGATGGTGTTCGAGTTTGTCATTCAATTGGAAGTTCATTTGTGGATTCGACATCAAACTTGTAATACTCAAACGAGGCTCCTGCGTCCCTGAGTAAATAAGCGCAATGTTGCCAATGTTGTTACATGCATGCATCATAGATATTGATGGCACCCCACATTATACATTATCCTTTGTAAAATCATATATGCTTCAGGTTTGGAATTTGTCAATGCCAATTTTAGTTCTGGATTCCATGTGTGGAATTCAAATTTTGTAGTAGAAAAATTAAACTAGTTCCAGGTAAATTGTATTTAAAGGCGATGCTGAAATGACTATGGATGGTGCGCTACAAACATTTCGCATTTCGACTCGGCTCCCAGACTTAAAGGGGTTTCATGTTTACTGATGACCTAAACATCCTTCACCCAGGACGCCAACTATTCAGCTTTTCACGGTTGCCTCTGGTGCCATCAATTCTGTATAGTATAACTGCATTAATTGGTGAATCGATGGATGTGTTGATTGAACATTGCAAAGTGAAAGAATTGGGAATTTTGTAAGTGTGTTTATAGTGCACAACATTGGAAAATGATATTGAATGGGCCATTGTTTGCAGTTACTTCATAGCTCTGTAAACATTAACAACATGAACGGGTAGTTGTATAAAAGATAAGTCCCATTAAGTTTTGAGCATTTACCATGATCTCCCATCTTTACTTAAAGAACTGCCCCCTAATAACATAGCTTAATACCCTACATATGAGTGTTCCTGGCATGGTAGTTGCCGATAGCCAACGCTTACTATTAAGAAATAGATTACAAATCCTTGTATATTTGGTACCTAGAATCCCAGCTTTGTATTTGGATCAAAAACATTAGTGAGGGTCAGTTCACATCGCAGTTATGTCTATCATTTATTCTGAGCCAAAACCAGTTGTGAAGACTACATAGAATAAGGTATAATGGGAAGATTTGCACCTGTTCTGGATATGTGAACACACCTGACTTTTTGCTCACAATAACTGATTTAAAAAACTGACGAAATGATATGTAAACTGACCGAAAATTAAGTAGAAAAAAAGTAGATAAACTCATGAAAAAAATTAGATTGTTTACCATTATACTGATAATGTCCATAAATCCGATTGCTAAAAGTGCTAACTGCACATTTTGACTCTATAGAATTAATATGGTTTACACCCCCGAAATTTCTCTCCTAGTATTTTAGGCAATGAGCTATAAAGAACTGCTATAAAGCTCTGTATCACTGTGTCATATTGTCTTTTACCTCTGCTATCGCACGGCTTCTATGAATACTTTTAATGTAACACACATGGCTGATTTACATAGAATGAAATGGCTTTTGCTTGGAAAGCAATTTATCACCATATTTCTAAGTTAAATACAATGCATTATAAGCACAAGGGACACATAGCAATTACTATTGACAAGGTCTATTGGAAAGACATAAATCACAATAATGAGGGTCATAAAACAGTTAGCTGGTAAAATCTTATTTTTTTCTGTTTTTAAAGGGGTAGAGCTATCAAACATCAGGATTTTTCACAAACATGTAGTAAGAATTGTATTGTACTGTATTATTCACCTTGTACTGTACTTATAACTCTTGATATTAATAAGGAATATTGTAATACCAAGTACTCATAAACACATACTTGCATATTTGCGTCAAATCATAATATTTTTGTGGCAAAAAGCAGAACAAAATTCTCCAGTTCTCCAGAGTTGATGGAAGTTCTGATTGGGGGAAGGGATGTTTTGATGTTCACCTCCCTTTTACCTGGAACTCCATAAATATCACCAATAGTGGCTCAATAGTGGACACCAATAGTGGCTCAATAAATGATAGTGCGGTGTAGCATATTATTGATATTGTTGACCATAAACATCCACTTATCTTCTTGATAGTCTCTATATAGGCTTTAATTTATACGCTATCCATTTACAGTATTTTTGGTAAACCTTGATGACATGGGTTACGCGGTCCTTCGCAACACTTTTAGATTCACAATGTGATTATGTGTTTACCAGACCTCTACAAAACAATTCAAATTTGATGAACATACCTGAAAAGCTAGGTGAAACCCATGAAACACCTTACTACTTATGTATTAAGAAGGTCCTACCGACAATGCCGGAATGGTTGTGAATGGTTTAATTAACTGCAACTGGAAATAATTAAAGCTCAGATGCTGACACCCATAAAACAAGTCGTATAACCTGCTCATTAATACAACCAGTGACACCAGGCAAATTAATTACTAAACCTGAATTATTAAGGGACACATGTAATTTCTTTAGTAAACATAATTATTCTTTTACACTTACTGTATAGAATGTCCATACATTGATTGTGTGATGAGTGAAGATCTAGCATGGAAACAACACTGATCATCACTGATCAATCTATAGGTGACTGCATATCAGAATATAGAACATTGCAAATATAGAATATTGCGTTCAATATAATATATGATTTAGGTGTCAACATTTAATTTTGTAACAAAAAATCCATATTTTGATATTTGCACAAATGTAGATCTTTTAAGCCCATCTTAGCCCATCTTTTCAGATGATCTCTGTGTACGAGGTTCATACAATGGGGGGGGGGGGGATTTAACACGGCTTGTACACCTGAAAACAAGCCAGCAATTATGCCTCTTCCATCCCTATACTGCTTGAGTGGGGAAGGGGTGTGCCGGGCTATGCAGTGGGCCGACACAGGTATGACCCTAGTTGGCGCACTAGATACAGACTGAACTAGGTTTGGGTACAAGCTAAAGCCTTTCTACGCCAGACAGGACCTGGAGTACAACTTAGCTGGTGCACAATGTGCACTGCCGGATATCTTCCAAACATTCCATGTGCTTCCAACACAAAAGACAAGTCCACAAGTGTCCAGAGCCTCCTGATAGCCGGATGAGTTCTGGCAGAGTTTGGATCATACACTGGTACATTTTGCTACATAATCTCCCCATGTATACTTTGTATGCATGAATAGACTATTTGGATGGACTCCTTTCTGGATTATTTGGATGATCTGCTTTGATAAGCCATTAAGTGGGCTCCTTAAATCATCTGTTGTATTGTCGTCTATAACTCTTGGGATGAGCTCCTGTATAGGTTGTTTGGATAGATGCTACTTGGGCTTCAAATATGAAGCCATCCTAAGAATCCAGTTACCATAACATGATGTTTTTGCCGCCCAGTTTCATCTTGTAGTTGATTAGTGTCTTAACCAATATTAAGCGGCAGCATGTTCCAAAGTATCACTGCCCTACCACAATGGTAAAACTGTACTTCCGGTAGAGCATGTCCCTTCCTAAAATGCTTTCTACATTAGGTGGGACATGAAGATGAGTCCTTGCTACAGTATGAAAAATTCAGGTCGACGACCATCAGCCCTTTCAACCAAACCTAGGGTTTTGTATAAGTTTTTGTTGGATATCTAAACCTTTGCTTAGAATTTTTGCTGGAATAGGTTGTAATCTAGTTCTACTATTCTACATCCTGATGGTATATTAGAGTATTTCTAGCTCAGAAAATAAAGTTTCGAAGATTTGCAAAGTAAGATTTGTAAACTCATGGCTCTGCAATTTAAAGATGAACATGTGTAAATGACCTGTAGAGGATAACGTATCTAATCATATCTACACAGTAGTGTTAAGTGTTGTACTTACATCATGACATTAAGGGTGTACTTTCTTTTTCTTATGACTCTATTATAAAAAGGTAAAACAAGTGCTTGATACAAACCTCTATATATTGTTTGCGAGCCAAATAAAACTTACAATGCATTTACTATGTCTCATGAATCTTTCATCAGGCGATTGAGTCTTCTATGTTCATACACAGGCAGTACCAGCAGACTGCACCATGGTATTTTAAGTGTTGTGTTTTAGACTAATGCAGTGTAACTCCGGGCCGAAATGGTTTTACCGTAAGAGAGATAATAGCCTCTAATTGAGAATACTGATGAGGATTGACTAATGTGCCTTTTTGACCACTGAAAAAGTCAGTCTGTTCTGTGAGCCCCACAGGAGTACTTGTAATTAGCACTCATCCATCATACTGTATATACTGGATTTTCTTATTGTATTCAACAATCCAGCAGACCTGATTACACTTGCTAATTAAAGCAAATAATTATTAGTGGCACAAGGGTTTGAACTGGTTAATAATTGGATATAGACAAGCTGGGCTTAACCGCTTTGATGCCAGAATTCATGAATCTCACCTGATCATAATCAGATCAGACTTTACTTCTTACATACAGAGGAGCACTATCTAGCATATGCCGTTACATCACCTGCACCCCCTGTACATCCACCCCACAATGAATACGTTCCATAAAAGTTATGGAGGAGCAAAAGCAGGATGGGTAGAATTTATAAATGTTTTTCAGGGTGACTTTAAAGGGTTTTTTCAAGGATAATAATATTCATGACCTATCATAATTTCAGATTCTTGGGAATTGGACCCTCTGGGCCCCCAGAATCATAACCATATCAGAAAACTGAGCTGGAAGTCCAATGATGTGCTCTGTGTAGTGGCCAGCACTGGGATCTGTAGTTGCAGTTCTAATCAAATGAATCGCAGATCAGCCACTAAACAGGAGCTGGACTTGGCTGTTATAGGTCCATTGTTGCAGACCACCAGAAATCTGCAGATCGGTGGATGTCCCGAGTGTTGATATGATAACATTAAACTATTCTAGATAAAGGGAGTCTGCAGCTTCCAAACTCCCCACACATTGTATAGGACATGTTATAAAATTTCCAGATATTTTATGCTATTTTGCTAAGATTTATCATTTTAAAGAAAATTCAGTTTTTATCTGTATGCAAATGAGCTTCATGTGGCTGATGCCCCTGAAGTTGTAGGAAAGGAAAAATCCCTGCCTCTTGTGCAACAAGAAAACAGAATTTTCTCTAAAGTTACAAATGGTTGGAAAACTGATATAGTTTCCTTTTATTTGGGGGGGGGGGGGTTTGGAACCATAAGACTCTCTTTTAGCAGTAACATTTTTCGGGGCTGTGTTTCTGGAACCCGGTGGTCTACATGTTTTTCAAACTATAGTCTGTGAGTGTATATATAATACATCATTACAACGAAAAGTGAGTCCACACATTATCCTTGTATCAAAATCTTTTCATCATACTCACGTTCTAGTGTCACATCAGACACAAGCTGGAACTTTTAGAAATACTTCAATGCTAAAAATACCAAGCATGCCATGTAAAATATCACATATCTCTAATATGACTGCAAGAGTGCAATCTCAATTGAGAAAGAGCACAAAAGAATTGGTCCTTGTAAAATGTGATGAAAGCAATAAGACTAAATCAATAGTGCAAGACATCTGTGCAAGACAGTAGCCATGCATGAAATCACATACTCTTATTTACATAACATGCCGTGTAAAATGTACCATTAGTGTACAAAATAATGGGGGGTTACTTTCATTGGACAGTCAAGGGAAACTCTAATTATTGTCTATCTATTCAGCTATCTATACAGTACCTCTTTCATATTTATAACTGAAGACGTACACACACTATGTGGCCATGCAAGTAGAAAACCTTTGATGAATGTGGTATCAGGCTTTTTTTTTTTTTTTTGCGTCAGCCCTAATATACTTAAAGGAAATCTACCATCAAAATCCATTATGATAAACCAGGGAAAATTGCTCATAGATCCAGACACAGTGGGACAGGTTTACTTACACGGTCCATTCGCGATCCAGCGACGCGTTCTCTGCGGTGGATTCAGGTCCGGCCGGGATTCATTAAGGCAGTTCCTCCGACATCCACCAGGTGGCGCTGGTGCGCTAAAGTTCCTTGGAACGCACTGGAGTACACCGAGCCGGGGTGAGTGAAGGTAAGTGCAAGCTCCACGACACGTTCGGCCACGCCCCACGATTTCCATCGCGTGCATGCCAGCGCCGATGCGCCACAATCCGATCGCGTGCGCCAAAATCCTGGGGCGCAAAATGGAAATATTCGGGTAACACGTCAGGAAAACGCGAATCGGGCCCTTAGTAAATGACCCCCAGTGAGGCACATTTACTTACCCGGTCCACGGAGTTCACCGAAAGTCCATTGTCCAATGATAATGCACTGTGCCGCGATTCACTAAGATCTTGCGCCAGATATCCTGCATGTGTTGCTTCCCTGCTCAGGTCCAGCGGAGTTCACCTTCTTCTTCCTGGTGCATGTAAGTGTATTGTCTTGTGACACAATTTGAAAGTTAAATCTGGCGCTCAGTCCTGCGCCAAAAACCGATCGCGTGCAACACAATCCCAGTGTAGACACCTGTTAAATACCTGTCAAAGCTAGGCAAATCCCTAAAACAGCGCACAATCCTACGTGGTGAGCAGCGCGTCCCTTAGTTAATAAGCCCCAGTGACTGTGGTATTTGTTATCCATTGCCTTCTTCCTTCTAAAATCCATATTTCAAATTATGCTAATGAGCCTGAGGAGCTTTGAAGATGTTACCAAAGTTGCTCAGTGCTGCAGATTCAGAGGCTGTTCCAACGAGCAGCACATGTCTCACGCAACCCTCTGTTGCGTGCTCTGCTCATTGTAGCAGCCTGTGAAGCTACAGCACTATGGGGGAGGCCATGTATAACAAATATAAGAATATTACCACAATCCACAGTGCCTGGATGAAGTTTCACAGCTTTATCATGATGGATGTGAAATACATGTAAAAAATTAAATTCGTAGAGTTTGCCGAATTTTCCTACAAAATCCGATTCAAACCAAATTGATTCATGGCGAATCACACTGAGAGCCTGTAGGGTGTTGTAGAACGTTGTGCCATGCTCAAATATGCATAAGGAGCGTGGTTTGGTCTTTAAACACTGCTGTGTTTTAGTATGACACGCACATGACAGCCGCCGCTCTTAGAATCGCTTCACTCTTCACTTCCATGTGCACTTACATAGGCCAACTTCCCCAAATAAGGAAGCGGGAACGCAGCCTGACAAGGTAACGTCTGTGCCAGCTCGAAAGGACCGAGCTGAGGGCCAAGATCCCACTATAACATCAAAGAGTGGGCTCTTTTTAAACTGACATCAGATGAACCTGTTCTGTTAAACGTGGATACATGTAGAAACCCCCCAAAAGAGTAGAGAGGGTGTTGACATTAATTTTGCGCTGACGTCACTAATCAGGTGTGGAGGTGGAGGCAGCATCATGAGGTCAGAGAGTGGCACAATGACAAATTCTGGAGCTGGCAGCAACATGGTAGGCCACAGTGTGGCAAAATGACAGAGTGTGGAGGTGGCAGCAACAGCAGCAGGAAGTCAGAAAGTGGCACAATGACAGAGCATACCTCCCAACTTTTGGACGAGAGAAAAAGGGACAAAAGCCCCTCCCCCTTTTTCTAGACCACGCCCATTGTCCCACCCACAAGCATAGTATAATATCGACCTTGACGGTCCCCACATAGTACAATGCCCCTTACTTTGGCCACCCCCACCCCATGCACCCGTATAATACCCCCTAATGCAAATCTGCAACATATAAAACCCATCTTTAATTTTATCCTCCCTTTACATTTCGTTTTCCACTTTTATTTATCTCCCCAAACTTACACATAATATTATCTGTACCCCTACCCCCACCCCTCCTCACATGGTGTGGTCCCTGTTCTCTATCCTCCTCATAATGTAGCCTCCTGTCCTCCAGCCTCCTCCTGTAGCCTCCTGTCCTCCAGCCTCCTCCTGTAGCTCCTGTCCTCCAGCCTCCTCCTGTAGCCCCCTGTCCTCCAGCCTCCTCCTGTTCTCTATCCTCCTCCTGTGTCCTCCAGCCTCCTCCTCCTGTCCCCCTGCCTCTTCAAGCATCCTCCTGTCCTCCAGCCTCCTCCTCCTGTCACCAGCCTCCACCAGTCCTTCAGCATCCTCTTCCTGTCCCCAGCCTCCACCTGTCTTCTAGCCTCCCCTGTCCTCCAGCCTCCTCCTCCTGTCTTCCAGCCTCCTCCTGTTCTCTATCTTCTTCCTGTGTCCTCCAGCCTCCTCCTCCTGTCCACCAGCCTGCTCAAGCATCCTCCTGTCCTCCAGCCTCCTCCTCCTGTTCTCCAGCCTCCTCCTCCTGTCCTCCAGCTCCTCCTGTTCTCTATCCTTCTCCTGTGTCCTCCAGCCTCATCCTCCTGTCCCCCAGCCTCCAACTGCCTTCCAGCCTCCTCCTTCTGTCCTTCAGCCTTCACCTGTCCACCAGCAGCCTCCTCCTGTCCTCCTGCAGCCTCCTCCTGTCCTCCTGCAGCCTCCTCCTCCTGTCCTCCAGCCTCCTTTTGTCCCTCAGCCTACTCAAGCATCCTCCTGTCCTCCAGCCTCCTCCTCCTGTCCCCCCAGCATCCTCCTCCTGCCCTCAGCCTCCACCTGTCCTCCAGCATCCTCCTCCTGTCCCCCAGCCTCCTCCTGTCCCACAGCCTCCTCCTCCTGTCCCCCAGCAGCCTCCTCCTGTCTTCCAGCAGCCTCCTCCTGTCCCGCAGCAGCCTCCTCCTGTCCCCCAGCAGCCTCCTCCTCTATTCTCTTCCTGTCCCCCAGCCTCCTCCTGTAGCTTCCAGCCACCCTGTTCTCCTCCTGTAGCCTACAGCCCCCCCTGTCCTCCTCCTGTAGCCTCTAGCTTCCCTGTCCTCCTCCTGTAGCCTCCAGCCCCCCTGTCCTCCTCCTGTAGCCTCCAGCCCCCCTGTCCTCCTCCTGTAGCCTCCAGACCACCCTGTCCTACTCCTGTAGCCTCCAGCCCCCCTGTTCTCCTCCTGTAGACTCCAGCTCACCCTGTCCTCCTCCTGCAGCCTCCAGCCTCCCTGTCCTCCTCCTGTAGCCTCCAGCTCCCCCTGTCCTCCTCCTGTAGCCTCCAGCCCCCCTGTCCTCCTCCTGAGGTTGTTTATGGCGTACTGCTATGTACATGTTCAAGAGATGCCTGGATGACTTCAGGAGAGAAAAGAATCACGGGTTACTGGGGATAAAACATTTATTTAATTTCTTAAAGGTTTGGACTTGATGGACCTTGCGTCTCTTTCAGCCTAATAATACTATGATACTATTAGTACTATGAATTGGCATGCTAGGCCCTTTAAATCTCATCCGGAAGCGCTGGCATCGAAGACGATGAGAGGCAGTCCCAGGGTTATCCGGGTGCACGGAGAGGACATTGGTGCGTCGCAACTCGTGGATATGGGTCGAGGAGCACCGTGTGACAAGTTTAAATAAGTAAAAAAAATGTTAACAACTCCTTGACAGCAATAAGTGGCTGAGGCTCACCTTGGATTGCTTTTTCCGTTGTAGGTCAAAGAGGCTCCGACAAGGATTTCTTGCCCGCATTACTCTGCTCCCGTAGGCATCTCTGTTCGTGATTGTTATGTAGTGCTTGTGGTAGGCCTCTAGCATGTCCACCCTCCACCAGGGAGACATTTCTTTCTATTGTTTTGCGTGAAAACACGATCCGTGAATACAAGTCGGTGTCCCTGGGTTTCCATCTATTCATTTACTTGCCATCCCAAATAGCTCCCAATTGCGATCCACCTTATGAATGGAATTACATTGTGGGTCGACCATGAAGAGGCGAGATTCGTAGCTATCAATGAATAGACACAAGACAAGTGACTTCAGTTATACATAGAGATGGACAAACAGCATCATGATCCTGGACCATCGCTTGTGTCCTCGATAGGGCTATATAAGGTGTCAGATAGGTCCATAACTATTTGCACTACACACTTTAGATTATTTTTTTTACCTGTTTACAAAAACTATTCAAAGTCCATTGTTACATAATAGACATGGACATAAATTCCAGACTTTCAGCTTAATTGACAATGGATTAACACAAACAACCCCCTCATTTCCTCCTGACCACCATACCCCCAAGAAAAACTGAGGGACATAACACACACCTTACACGTCAGCTGCTGGTGTGGGGAAGGGTTCATGGGCTGTGCACCCCTCTCCTCCAATGTGTGGCGTTTGCTTGCAAACCCTGTAAACTGCCTCCGACCAAGATGCCTCACCCATTTCATCCTTGTTGGTGCATGGGTCTGCCATGTTTGGATTTGATCAATTGCCCCTGTGAAAGTCACCAGTGGGGTGGCATTGGTTGCCATCAGCCGTACAGATCCGAGGCGTCTAATTTTGTCTCCCCATCTAGGACAATGTGAGAGTTGCACTTTGTAATAGATTGGTGTGGAAATCCCCATATACTTCCATACTTAGGTATAGCAGTAATATGGAGTCAATTACACAAACTAGGGTTAAAGTAGCCCCAAGGGTGGGGGGCTGTCCTGCTGCCCGGCCTGAGCGGGCCGTAAGCGTGCGGCCGCGGACTCCCGGGCCCCGAACCCCCTATCTCCCTTCCCGGCAGCCATCCCTCACCACTGTGGGCCACCGACTCTCCTGCGCCGCTGTGCGCCCGCGCACCTCCGCATCCCCTTCCTCCCTCCTCTTTTCCTCTCCCGCGTGGTTTCCCGGCACCTTTCTTGCCGGACACTGTCTCCCACTTGTGGCCGCCGCACCGCTCCCCGGCATTCCCCGTGCCGCCCGGCCACCGTGACCCAGCGCGGCAGCCCGTATCCCTCAGCCGCCCGGTATCCCGCGCAGGTACCAACGCTGCTGCACCGGGTATATCATCCTCCGCCCCTGCGCCCGGAACAACGCTCCTCAACAACCCGGATGCCGTGCGCTCCAGCCCGCACTGTCACAACCTCCTGCTGTGTACCAATCTTGTGGGACTTCCCCCTGCGCTGCCTGAGGCCTAGGCGCGCACGGGTTTAACACTGACACTGCCAACTGAGCCGCGGAAACCGGTAGGAAGTAATTCCCCCTGTTGCTGCCCACCTCGCCCCTGGGGACCCCTAGATTGTGCCCCAGCACTGAGTCCTCCATACTCCATTGATCCCCCCTGCGCCTGGGTTGCTGTGCTTTATATTAAACCCGAACCCTCGCCTGCCCGCTGCAATAACTCCCATACTGGGTGTTTGTACGTATCGCTCTAATTACTGGACGCTAAGGTCTTTTTTTCCACCCTCTCCCTCTCCCGTCTCTCGTTGGGAGTTTACACTGGCCCCCCCCTGCCCAGACGCCATGGGTAACCCGGGAGAACGGGCTAAAATTGCTCAAAGCAGCCGTCTGCGCCTCCCATCGGATGATGAATCCGTCCATGAGACCTCCATTGCCAGTCCCTGGAACCCTGGACGTCGCAGAGATTGCCTCCACATCCCACAGTCTTGGGCGCATATACAGTCAATGGCTGCTAAAAATTTGGGGAGATCCTCCCGCACACTGCCCTGCTCTCACTCAGGGTGTCCCCAAACTCCCTCCCGTCCCCTCTTTGAGCTCCCATAGCCCCGCCGCAGCTTGTCAGTTAGGAAGAGGCGATGAGCCCCTACGCGGGCCACGGAGCTTGGATCGAAAATTGCCGAGGTGTGGCCGCCATTAACGGAGCCATCCAACTGGTTTACCATGTGGTGATCTCTCGACAGGATTTTGTTCTTTTAAGACATGATGTCCACAAGCCAAAGATCGATCGTCACCGAACTGACGCATAATATCTGAGGTGGAGGACAGTCCAGAGGCCTATGCCGACACAGCTCGAGATCTTCAGCGCCCAAATGTCTTCATCAACATCGCCAGAGCTTGACGACCTCGAAAACCGCCTGCGACGGAACACTCAGAGTGGTTGCCCCTCCCCGAAAAAGTGGGAGGGGTCTGACTCGGTATCCTTTTTTGAAAATTGGCTCAAAAAGAATGCTGCCTGCAGATACCTTTTCCCCGTTCTTTCTCACAGTTAGATGGCCCATCGTGTTGCCCTCCCGCCCTGGCCCTGGCCCTCAAGTGGGGGCATCCAGACCTTCCTGTCCGGCTGCTGCACTTTAGGGGACCGGGACTCTATCCCAGGGCTGTCCTTACCAAGGGATAATCCTCTATTCAACAGCAGAGTGTCCTTCTACCCTATTTCTTTCTTTCTCTGCTCCGTCAGGAAACAGCGAAGCACAGCCATTAAACTGAGGTCCCGCTAGCCCCGTCTCCGTTACAAGGGTAATAAATACTCCATGATGTATCCTCCAGCTCCGAATTTGTGGACGACCGAAGACCTCCGTTCTTCACCTGCCCACCGAAGCACTTCACACTGGGCCTGATTGCGCTCCACGGGCCCCAGCCTGGAAGGCCCGCCACCCATCCTCCTGAGTGGCCTGGGACTCACATAGCCTTTTATCTTATTATGCATTACAACTGGCTGGGACTTTAGTCTGATTAATATTTAGGGGTCCTCAGATCACGTATTTATAGTTTTTATTTACTATCCGTTTCCATACTCCGTGCCTCACAAAATGTCCCCTGTTGACTGATTGCGTTCTATTTTTCTGGTCATATCGACCAGTGGCGCCACACATGGCACTTTTCCCTCTCCCCTCTCCGCGCCCTCCGCCTCCTCCCTCTCCCTCCCCACCCCTTCTCTGTTCCACTACCTGGATGCCGCATCCCACGTCTCCCTCCTTTCTCTATCTCCCTCCTCTTTTCTCTCCCCCCCCTCCCCTATCCTCCTCTTGGTTCTCGCAAATATAGCTGCTAAGTACCTCCTATCACATATACATTAATGGTTGAAGGTCCCGGGACAAATGGTGTAGGTTGTCTTAAAGTTGGGACCACTGTTCTGCTATTTGACTGTTATTGGGTCTGGTCTTACACGACCTGCTGTTAGGGTGTTAGACAGGGGGGTTTCGATTCTTGGGATTGTTCGTACAGTTTCTGGGTTATATTTGTTATGCTCACTGTTGTCTTCTGTCATATGGTCTCTGTGGTATAAAGGAGTGAATGCCCTTGGTTTCTCAACGTCCCTTCCCCACAACCTTCCCCCCCTTTCCCTTCCGCTAGAGATGTCTTCACTTAAGGTAAGGAAGCTGGAATGTAGGGGATTTCACTCCAAATTCCAGAGTGCCTCTGATCTTTCTCGATTCATTAAGCGTCAGGCCCCCCATATGTATGTATCCAGAGACACACCGTACGGGGCAGAAGGTCCTCTCCCTTAAGCGGGCCTGGGTTGGGAGACGTTATCATTCCCTTACTTCTTTCTAATACGCCAGGGGAGTAATCCTCACTCAGATTCAGAGCGCTCCTGCCATAGAAGTCATAAACAGGTAGCAAGCATCCACTCGCCACTTATCAACTTTGGCCGCTTTTGTGATCGTCCTTGTGCCTTGTGGGCTTTACTTTACGACTATAGGCGTCATTTATGTCCCCCCCTCTTCCCTTTGTGATCCAGCTGTATTGCACCTAATAATCCCGTAAAACTTGCTGCAAATGCATCCAAGTCCGTCCTCTGCATTGTGACCTCAATGCTGGTCCCCTAATCCACTCCTTCGATCGTACAAGTGGTCTTGCACTCACTTCCCTGTCTTTCTGGGGGGGGGGGGCCGTCTGAATGAAGTGGCTCACTTTCTCAGACCCCTCTGCCGTGTTTTGTGCGTGTAACACCCTCAGAGAGAGATTTCATTTTATTTCCTTCGTGTTCATAAGAGCTTTCTCCCTCGGATGACTCTGGCATTTGTTTCCCCCCAGATAGGTGCCGGCACATTGATCAGGTATCCGTATTGCCCGCGCCTTGCTCTAGACCACTCCTCAGCTTTGTGCTCACGTCCTCCTTAGAGGCCCCCCCCCCCCTCCGGACTTCCCCTTAGGCGCCTTCCCCGCCGGCTTTGGGCTCCTATCCCCAGCTGTCCGATACTGTTAGGCGCAGGTCACCAGCGAGTTCTGGGCTTACACTCAACTCATCCTGATCCTCTTCTAGTCTGGGACTCGCTATCATTCACTCGCCGGCGGGAGCTTCAGATGGTCTGGGTAGCTGGCCATAGAGACGTCCTTAATCGCAGAATGGAGGAGTGTTTTGAACCGCTCACTTGTGACCGACATAAAATTAATATCTAGATAACCTACTCCATGTAAAAAAAACGTGGGCTCAGGCGCAGATTAACCATTCTAGCTTTAGCGAGAGCGCACCAGCAAGCGCCTGCATATCCAGGTAAGCGTCCATCTTTGTAATTCGAGATAAAAACGGACGGGATCTGACTTGCGTATCTCTCGCTCGTCGCTGTAAGCGTCTTGTGCTTTCCGATTCCTCATTATTGATGGTAACAGGAGCCTTTGATTACAGAACCCCGGCCATTAACTGGTAATTTTAAATGAATTTCTATTTCCTCGCTTTAGAACGCTCCAGATTGTCCGCTCTCTTTCGCGTCGAGATTCCTCAGCGATTCCTTGACAGTCCTTCCACTATGGAGGTCTTCACACCGGCACCGTCCATTTTCGAGCTTGATGCCCCCTCCTCGCGGGGAGGTTTGAACTAGGGCATCCAAGATCGTTGCCCCCCGGGACGGAACTCCTGGACTTTTGATGGGCTGTTCGGTGTCGCCTTGTATATAGTGGGATCAACTGTGAGACTCTGGTCCCCCTTCTCCTTAGCCTTACTCCGTTCGTTTGACGCGTTCCCTCCCCGACTCCATGCGAGGAGGCCCGTTAGTGTATTCTCCCACTCCTGGCAAGACCCTCTGCTTCCCGACTCTACCGTTCCAATTTCCCTCCTAAACTCAGATGTTAAGATACTAGCAAAAATTCTGGCGACAAGGCGTAACAAAGTTTTATCAGATGGTTCACCCATACCACAGGCTTTTATGCCTGGGAGCGGTGAACTGACCTAAATATACAAAGACTACAACCTGAACAGTGCAAGCATAGCGGTCTCCCATAACCCTGGTTTATATTATCCTTAGACAATTGTAAGGCGTTTGACTCATAGAGTGGGCCATCTTCTTATGGACCCTCCTGCTTACTGGTTTTGGCCCTCGATTTCACGCATAGTTCCAACTACATGTATAATGATCCCCAAAGGCTAGGGTAACTGGGACTAATCTTCAACTTCTCACCGACTCTCCCTATGCCTAGGGCACCTCATACAGGGTGTGCCCACTATTCCCTCCCCTCCTCTCTGCCTCGCCATTGTAACCTCTCATTGCTGGCGTGGCGATCCGCCACGCTGAGGCATTACGGGACATAACTAGATGGTAACTATTATTGAAAGGATCTCGCTCTATGCTTATGATACACTTGATATCTGGAGATGTTGCCCCTCTCTGGAATCCCTTTTCTGTTCTGATAAACTCTATGGGGGGTTTCCTCAGCCAGCCTTCGGGTTTTACTGGTACCACCTCAGTGCCCTCTTTTCCCTTCCTTTATCGGATGAAGGGCGTCCACTCCCTCCCCGTACCCAGTCAGGGTTTGTCGCACCTTTTAAAATATCTGGGAGTCCAGTGTCACCGCACATCGAGATGTGGGCCCAGCGAGAACGTGGGGCTAAAAAAGCAGGGCGAGCGAGGAACTGGAGGGGGAATAGGACGTACGGTAAGGGGACTTTTCAATCCCTTCATCCCCTGTCTCTCTCCGGCATCCTATCTACCCCTTTATGCTTCCCACCACCTTGCTTACACGCATTTCTTTCTACCTCTTGTTTGGCGTATAGTCGTTCCGACCCACACTGCTCGGTTCTACTATTTATACAACTGACATCGTAGTGATTGCTCTCTGCCGAACACCGACAACTTGCTTAGTCGGGTGCGCCATCTAAGCTGCATCCGCTGTTCGCATCAAACGAACACCTGCCGAGGAATATCGGCTGCTTTTAGCGCCCTCAATAAGCATCGTTCGGTTACATACAAACGTGCAAATCATGTATAGAATCCTTTCTACAAGGGCCGGGCTCTCAACTCTTCCGCCAGCGCTGTATTTTCTTTCGGACTAGGCTGAGTTAGATCGATGCGAGGCGTGCTACAGTCTACCGAAATCGTACGTACTCGTAAGCTTCAGCACTTTCGCCACTGATCTAAGCAAGCTCGTTCCTGGACGACTGGAGCACCGGCCGCTCACCCTCTCAGACGTCTAAGTGTATGCACAATGATTTTCTTTCGCAAATTCTATACCTTTTTCCACACGCTTGTCCTATAAACTGCGTACAAAGAGCCTGTTTAAACAAAAATAAAAAACGCATAGACGGCATTCTCAGTCCTTTTATAATTTAAACTGGCTTGTGAGTGCCCCACGATGCAGTTTAGCCGCTCGCTTCAGAGGCTCGCCAAGGTCTAGGTTTGGACTTGGCGCCCCGGATCTTTATCTTTATTACACCCTGGCTCACCAGCTAGTATATGCCCCAGTGGTGGATAGATAAGCAACCCTAACATTGGGTGACTGCCTACAGGCTCTTTACTTCTTGACAACTGCACTGGCTGGTGCCCCTGGTATGTCTCTCCTAACTTTGCCCCTGTACAAACTTTGCCTTGTACGAGATCACAATCCCCATCTGGATACCCTACGCTATACTGCCCACTTCCTTCCCCTTACGTACGGTAGCGGTGTGCTGGCGAGGGCTCAGATCCCCGGTAGAAACACCCCGAGTTCCAGCTCCTCGTCGCCCTCTCTTCGCCCTCCTACGGGGGACTCCCATTGTTGGCTATCATCTCGTGGTCTTTTCTCACTTCCTCCTCCCCGCCGGGCTGCGAGCAATGTTTGTGTATCGTGTCGGGGGGTGTGTGGAACTATTTGTCAGTCCATCTATCATATCGTCCTGCATCAGAATTCTCATCTTTTAAACCCTGAAATAAGTGAGAGACCATACTGTACCCCCACTACGGGTTCCAGCCTTCCATTACAAGACTCACGCAATCTCTCGTCGACATGCTTCAAAGCCCAATTCGGCTCCTTCCAAGCCTGACAGACTGAAATATTCTCCAACTAAGAACCTGCTTGGTGAGTACCCCGGACCGGATTCCCCTTCCCTAGCCTACCTCAATTGCAGTGCATATGCATCTACCGTGGCTGCGCGCATAGAGCTAAATAAAGTCCACCAGACCATTATAGATCCAAGTTTCTAGAACGACTGGGGACGACATGATAATCCCTTTCCCTGTGTCAGATTTGTATCGTTACTGGAGTGGAGTGTCTCGAACCTCGGTCCTTCATCTTCACTCGTTTAGGGAGCTGCCGGCCAGGTGAGCTTCCTCATGGTGCCCATGATCCTACATTTCCTTCCATTTCACTCTACCTATCGAGATTATACTTTCACTCCTCTTGTTGTCAAACTATCTTGTCCGTTCATGGGATCAATTCCCAACTGGGATTTTCTTTTCGCTCATCTCGGCTTCAGTGGGTCTGTAAGTATCGGATTGCTTGCCTTACTCGAACGCTTGTCGGGCCTCGGGCGCCGGCCCCTATTAGTGGTCCATGTCTCTCTGGCGCTTATCCGAAGGTGCTCATGGATTTTTCCTTTATGGCCTTTATCGCAATGTACACGATTCTGTAATTTCACACGATTAATACTAACTCGTCTCCCCCTCTGTGGTGTCTATCCTCGGTCAGGTAGTGTACTCCATGGGTTCATGACTCTTATCTAGTACAAAATGTTTCCTTTTCTGTTTGTCGTCAACTATCGGTACTCCCAAAGTTTCGTGGCTTTATGATCATCCTTGGAAGGACCTGAGGATCTCCCCTCTCCCTTTAAAGATTAGGATACTACGTATTAACTTGTCATTCGCCCCTCCTACCGGTCCCCCTTGTTATACCACCGGTCATACGTGGTCCCCCAGAATTTCTGAATCTGCATCATTTCGTTCCCTCATATGGCCTTGCAGCCTTTCCCTAGTTTATTCGTTGACTCTCCTCCTCATTTACTTTGCTCCTCCCTCCTCTCTATATCAGTGTGATATATCTCCGCTCCCATGATGAAGGAGACGCTGCGCCGTTACGCCTGTGTGTTTTGTGATTTTAGTTCGTTGTTGTGTTTGACTCCATTTTCTATGTCGATCCCCGATCATTGTTTGCCGTTTTTACATTTCCTCTCTACTCTCGCCTTCGCTGTGTCTTTGTCTTTAATTCCTCGGGTGTCTGGCCTGTTACATTGTCTTCCTCCGTGTTCCATTTACTGTCTAAATTCTTTCTCCCTCGGGTCTTAGTTTGTTTGGAAACACGCGAGTAAGAACCTGATTGTTTACCCCAACTTTAGACCCACCCGATTTTCTCGCTCCCCATTTGTTTGTTGCGTTAATACTCCTGTCCTGTGTGACTTACTTAGCCATTGATGTGCTCCACACAACGCTTGTCGGTTCCTATCTTTTTTCCTCTCCTTCGATTTCTCACGGGCTGGGGGGTTTCTATTTTAACATTGTAATAATTTCCACAAATGTTATTGCAAAAATAAATTCCTTTCTTACACCAATAAACCAAGTACCATGCCTCCAGGTTCTCGGAAAAATAGATGCAATCAAATATGGTACCCTTCAGTAAATTCTACTTTAAACCTAAAATTTTCTATATCCACCCTCCTTTCCCAATTATCAAATGATTAGTATTAACATGTTAGTTATCGTTAGCTTCCCAAAATTTGTCGATCTCTACTCAAAATATGATACCTCCAATTTTGCTAAAAAGATTCAATAAAAAGTGATCAAAGGCGGAAAAAATGAAACACCAACCCACGCTCCGGGCAGCACCGAAATATAGCAAGTTCTTAGCGCAGAAGAGCAACAATAGACTAATTTTTTTGTACGGAGGGTTTTAATTTTTGTACATGTATAAAAAAACATTATAAAACCATACAACAACTGTTTTATCCTCCAGTGGATCCGCCCCCCGTAGCCACAGGCAATAATAGTCAGACCTGCTAGACATTTGTGGGCTAACAGTGAAAGCCTGTAAAATTCCAAGCCCACAAGACAAATGGTGTTTTTTCACTCCATGGATTATTTCGAACATTCTACTCCACCAACATTTTTTGGCTTTATTTCCCGCGTTCCCTCATACCTTCGCTGGAATATGTACAATAATCCTGTGCTACTGGAGTAGAACAGTTGGCTCATTCTATTATCGGTTCCAAAAACCACAGCCCGTCTATCCGGTCATTAAGGGTTAAAATTGATTTAAGCATTTTTTGAAATTTAACATTTTCTTGGAGTGAGGATAAAGATCCGGTTATGCTTTTTCTGATCAGATCAGGTTTCGCATCATCATCCCTGCACGTTTACTTCAATTTTACTGCATCTAAAGAAATATAATTGACATCATCATCCATGGACACAGGAACTTCACGGGTCAGGCCCTCAGTCTCACAGGGGACGTCCGCGAAATTACTCCCATCAGCCAACCTTAGATGGTATCACGAGATTTCTAGATGAGACCATCACCACACTAATACAGCCACCCCTCCCAGAGGGCCTCAAAATAACAGGAGAACATAAGAGCCGACAACCTCATAACAGATTACATACCCCAAACCATACCCGGATAAATATAGATAAGGAGCAGACACCATCACACTAGAGACCCCAAGCAGATCAGGAAAAGAAAGGAGACCCAATATCAATGCCCTAAATATCTGAGACCACAGAATAAAATATCGATCTAGTAATGGGCCACCTTGTCTAATTCAGACCCCAAACCAGGCAACAAAATACAAGGAACAAGGATCAAACAACCTAACAAATAAAGATCCGAAGATTCACTGAAGATATTCCAGACACCCAAAATGCAAAAATAAAGTGAGAGGTTTAAGAGCCCTAAACAAATATACAGACCCCAACCTCACAAACGGAAAGTTGGAGACCCAATAGCAAATCAGGATAACTCTAGTACAGTACCCCAAAACCACAGAAAAATGTAGACCTAGTCTCAGACACTCTGTACACATACGAGTACATCCAATACAGTAACTAAGTAGAAAGCCAGGTCAGAACCCCTAAGTAACTCGCTACCCGTCCCAACCCACAAATAAACTGTAGACCTTCTCAGATCCCAGTACACACCTACAGTCACACCGAAAACAGAAGTCAGTACTGAAGCCAGATCGAACCCTACGTAACTATAGCCCCTCAGTCGCTAAATCAATCTTAGCACACCCCAAAAACCCTAAACTAAATAGGATCCTCGGACACAGATGAGTATGAGCCAGTAAAATATCGCTAACTGGATCACCTTCCACACCAGATCACAAAATAAAAAAGAGACTAACTAATCAGATACCTAGACCCCAACCAAGGAATGAAATATAGACCCCCGCGATCAGACTTGTAAGCAACTTCCGACCCCCAAACCCGAGCACAGACATACGAACCAGGTCCCAGATGTCCCTTAACACAGTATAGACGTCCAGACCTAAGAACAGAGCCCCCAGAACCAAGACAGATACCCCCCCAGACCAAAGAGCAGAGACCAATAGCAACGAACCTAGACCAATACAGAACCCCATGACCAAAGATCAGAGACCCATACCCCAGCCATGAACATACCCCCCGACCAAAGAACCAAAACCCAACCAAGAACAAACCCCCCCCCAACCAATAACATAGGACCCCCCAGACCCAAAGAACAGAACCCAGACCAAAGAAACAAGAGACACCCGAACAACACACCCTAAGAGTGCCCCCTACTGTTGTGCTATCCTCTCCCAACCTGCTCTCCGCATCCTCCTGCACATAGCTTATTATCACTGATCTTAGAGGGGATGATAATTTACCCAGCGGCCCTCTCCAGGTAAGACTTTACTGAACCTGCGAGCACCTCATCAACGGCCGTCACAACAGAAACGGGGAGCAGAGACTCAAGAACGGAAAGAGTAACATGTCCTGATATCAGAAACGGTCTATTATATCTCGTTATTCATGTTTCCATCAACATCTACATCCTGGTCCACCAGTAAGGTCACCTACGTATCAGTGACGCCGCTAATTCCAGCTCTGATCCCGTGCGTACGAATAAACTAGCAGTCCCTTCTAATTAGAGCAATTAAATGCTATAGAGTGATCTGTCATCTTCCTATCCCCGCGGCTGTCTATCTACAATGAATCCCGATACTGGCTTGGCTGGGAACATGTACATTACACAGTCATTCCTGGTGCTGTATCAGTTACTTTCAGCTGTACTGTCAGCCTGGTTCTGTTCGCTGTTATCAATGTACTCAGCCTGGTTCTGGTACTGTATCATGTACTCAGCCGGGTTCGGTGCGGTACATGTACTCAGCCTGGTTTCTAGTACTGTATTTATGTACTCAAAGTTAAAGTAGTACTGACCTTGGTTATTGTACTTATAATAATGAAGTGGGGACAGGCTTGGTTTCTCTTCTGTATATGTTTGTGGTCTGACTCTTTTTCCGTTGGTTCTAATTTATCGTTCTGGAACCCGATATCTCTTTCTGTACTGAATTCATGGTTCTTTTTCTGTAGTTCTGTGTCGCCTGCGTCTGCTGTCGCTGTGTTAAGATACTGACTTGTTTTCTCTGTTTCTTATATTAGTAGCTTGTGCGTGGTGCGTGAAAGGAACTTACAACTCTTGTTCTTTTGCTTATTAAATTCCAACGCCCTGGTGCTGTATATATACAGTCTATCGCCGAACGGGTCTCTCTTTGGTGCTGTATCTATTGTATGCAGCGCTGTTTCTTTTCTAATCAGTTCATTTAGTTAATCTTAGTTCTGGTTATTTTTACTGTTGCCGGCGCTCGGGGTATGGGAGATTACCTCTCCTTCACGACTGTCAGCTATTATACCCCGGCGCGCGGAAAGTGCTTAACGCGGCCACTAGTCTAAAACGATAACAACACTGTACGGACATTGGACTTAAAGAAACACAATTAGTCGACTAGTGTGCAGAACTCGGGATCCATAGGGGTTTTCGTCGTGGCAACCCCGTTTCAGCACGATCGATGCTTATTGGTCTGGTCCGATGCTGACCCCATACAGCAGTAACCACTACATCAGTGGGCATGCAGGGTTAACACAGAGATAAGCTTGTGCCTGTCTAGTGCAGCCACCAATCATCATCTTAGTAGGGGCATTGTCTGGTTGGCATCATGCCCACCCTGCCTCCCTATTAGACATCTGATTTGGCCTGACGTCTTTGTGCAGTCACACCGGTCCCAATCCGTGTTCTCTCAGTTGTAGGGCTAAGTTCCAAATTAATGATCACTTATTCTGCACTAGTGTGAGCGCGTGCAGAAACATGTCATACTCCGCCCCACCCTGTGCTGCTTGGACCCTCTAAATTGCTGTGAGCTGGCACCTTTCTGGTCACACACCTGGTGAGTCCCAATTGCCTGCTGCGACTTCTACAGTTAAGACTCTCACTCCTGTGTCATCAGATCTGTGTTCCAGCACCACATACAGCCATACCTATGCCTCCTTGAAAAAGTTTACATGTTGTTTACAGCAAACATTTATAACCCCCTCCCCCTCCCACCCCCCCAATAAAAAATTCCAATACATCCCCCAAAGATCCGTTTTTCAGCAGGAGGCTTCTTTTTCTCATTCCCGTGGGCTGAGACTGTTCCCAAGGGAGGATGCCCCATTTCCTTTTTTTTCCTTTTCCTCCTCTTCCTCGCTCTTCTGCCCAACCTTCCTCTCTCCTCGGTGATGAAATGACGCCCCCAGGAACCACCATCCGCCCGAGCATTTTCCAATCCCGCCCCGCAATGGAATTCCTTCCCATGAAACAATGAAACCCACCCCCTCAAAATTCATGTGCCCCAATATTCCATGAGTTCTCGTGGGCACTCAGCGGATTCCTTTTTTAAGACTGATGGCCTCAAACTTTCCACTGAATATAGATTTTTTTTGTTTCAAACTTCTTTCTTCCTCTGAGGACGTGCCCTACAATCATCCGCTGTGTTCTACAGCCACGAAATCTATATTCCCCCCATTTTTTGCATCACTATAACCCCGCTGTCACTTCACATTCTCTCAGCGTGTACCCCGTAGATGCTAGAGTGATGTAAGAGTTTTGGGGTCTTGTGCTCCACATGGGCGGAGGTTAGGCAGTATTGGAGTACTGATGTTACCGCACGGTAATGACACGGCCACGCTTTGGGGCAATTCTTACATTTTTGCATCACAGCGACAGTGCACAGTGTCCACCTCAAAGTGACCCATCATATGACCGTCTATATAAAATTAGGCCCATCCTCGACCATTTTGGCACAAAGTTTGTCGAGGCATACACCCAGGGGCGCACCACCCATGAGGAGAGTTGAGACTTTCGGCTCAGGCGGCGCCCTCTGGTGGTCAATGAGGGCGGCATCATGCAGGCCACTGATGTTGGTAAAGAGCAGCCAGTCTGAGACTAGACATGTCATGTTAAAACAATCATGACCATAGCATGTCCTGGCTAGGCATTAGTCACAAGGAGGGGGCGGCAGGCTCAATAGAGAGCAACATTAGTGTGGAGCCACAGAATGACTGTCAACTGTGCAGCGCTGCAGGTGGAGTAAAAGCTGCTGCACAGCTCAGTACAGTAGGTCCTCCGCTTCCTTCACTCATTGATGAGGCCCCGCCCACAATTCCCGCGCCTCTGTGTACCAGGGAAGTGCTGACAGTGGCTCCTAGGGGTCCCCTACCACCTCATGTGCAGAGGAAGCAGCTCCTCTCACAGAGGACACTATCTACTGGAGGAGACGGAACAGAGGTGCATACCTCCCAACTTTTGGACAAGAGAAAGAGGGACAAAAGCCCCTCCCCCTTTTTCTAAACCACGCCCATTGTCCCACCCACAAGCATAGTATAATATCAACCTTGACGGTCCCCACATAGTACAGTGCCCCTTACTTTGGCCACTCCCCCACCCCCATGGACCCGTATAATATCCCATAAAGCAAATCTGCAACATATAAAACCCATCTTTAATTTTATCCTCCCTTGACATTTCTTTTCCACTTTTATTTATCTCCCCAAACTTACACATAATATTATCTGTACCCCTACCCCCACCCCTCCTCACATGGTGTGGTCCCTGTTCTCTATCCTCCTCATAATGTAGCCTCCTGTCCTCCAGCCTCCTCCTGTAGCCTCCCTCTCTCCTGCCCTCCTCCAGTAGCCTCCTGTCCTCCAGCCTCCTCCTGTAGCCTCCTGTCCTCCAGCCTCCTCCTGTGGCCCCTGTCCTCCAGCCTCCTCCTGTAGCCCCCTGTCCTCCAGCCTCCTCCTGTAGCCCCCTAGGAGGGCTGGGAGGACCAGGGGGAGGGGGGAGGGCGGGCTTGGGGACAGGAGGCTACAGAGGATGGAAGGTGGAGGCACAGGAGGGCTACAGGAGGAGGCTGGAGGACAGGGGGCTCAGGAGGAGGCTGGAGGACAGGGGGCGCATTATAGGAGGAAGCTTGGGAGGACAGGGGAGGATTGATGGAGGGGGGGAGGGTCGGAGGAAAGGAGGATCTGGGAGGGGGGGAACTGTGGGAACTGGAGGACAGGGGAGAGGAGGTGGATGTTGGAAGGCGGAGGAGGCTGGAGGGAACAGGGGAGGCCTAACAGGGAGGACAGGGGGGGGCTGGGCGGCTGGAGGCAACAGGGGGAGGGACGGGGGGGGGGGCTTGGGAGGCTAGGGGCTACAGGGAGGAGGACAGGGGAAGGGCTGGGGGGCACAGTACAGGAGGGCAGGAACAAGGGGGGGCTGGAGCTACCGAAGGACAGGAGGGAAGGCTGCATGGTGGGCAGGAGGAAGGCATCCGGAGAACAGGGAGGGAGGCTGCTGGGGAACAGGAAAATGGCTGCTGCAGGACAGGGGGAGGATGCCGTGAGAACAGGGAGGGAGGCTCCGGAGGACAGAGGGAGGATGCTGGAGGACAGGGAGGGATGGTGCTGGAGGGACAGGAGGAGGAGGCTTGCTGGGGGACAGCAGGAGGGATGGGGCTGGAGGACCCGGAGGAAGGAAGGCTGGGTGGGGGAAGACAGGGGCGGCTGCTGGGAGGGACAGGTGGGAGGGCTGAGGGAACAGGAGGAGCTTTGCTTGAGTAGTGCTGGAGGACAGGAAGGAGGCTAAAAAAGGGGGCAGGGGAGGAGGGAGGCTGGGGCAAGGTGGAGGCTTTGGCTGGCGGGACAAAGGGAGGAGGAGGGAGGAAGGAAGGCCTGGGGGGGAACAGGGAGGAGGAGGCTGGGTGGACAGGTGGAGGAGGCTGGGGAGACAGGAGGAGGAAAGGATGGAAAAGGTACGGGAGGATGCTTGAAGGGGGAGGTCGGAGGGAACGGAGGATTCTGGAGGGGATGTGGAAAATGGGATGGACAGGTTGGGAGGCTGCTGAAGGAGGAGGCGGAAGAACAGGAGGCTACAGGAGGGAGCTGGAGGACAGGGGGGGCTACGGAGGAGGGGCTTGGAGGACCAGGGGGCGAACAGGGAGGGAGGCTGGACGGACCCCCCCCCCCCCCTGTCCTCTTCCTGTGCCCCAGCCCCCCTGACCCCTCAGTCTCTTACCTGCAGTCATTCAAATTCTCCTGGGCTGGAGTCCGACTGACTCGCAGAGGCGGCGTGACCAGCAGGGGCTGGTCCCGCCTCCTCCCGGGACAAATTGGGGAAAGTAGGCAGGACCCGGGACATACTCAGTGCCTCCCATGGCAGCGTGACAGAGCCCAAAAAATGTGACTGGCACGCTGAAAACAGGACGTTTGGGAGGTATGACAGAGTGTGGAGGTGGGTGACAATTCCAATCCCTGGTAAAGATCGTGGAAGGTAGATGGATCAACTGGTAGCAGATGTGTGGCATCAGGCGGGTGGCAGCAACAGAATAGTGGCTGAGGCAGGTAGTTAGAATCGTTTGGGAAAGGTGTCATGGCTGATCTAATCTGATGCACCAGGCATTGCTGTGTTGAAATCCTGGCCGATCCATGCCTGATTCATCTTGACAAAGGTCAGTATCTCCACATTGCGGGTGGACAAGCGGGTTCTCTTTAGGGTAATGATGGCCCCCGCCTCACTGAACACCTGCACTGATGCCACACTACTGGCCGGGCAGGAAAGCTTCTCTACTGCAAACTCTGCAAGTTGCGGCCACACATCAAGTTTGGATGCCCAGTAAACCAGGGCAGGGCCGGCGCTATAGGTAGGCAAAGTGAAGAATCTCTTCTTTCAAATTTTGTTTCTAGGTGCCAGGGATCCAGAGATATTCAGGTTTAAAGTGAGAATATCAGGTGCCATTTTTATATATAACAATCACTCCCAACGGCAGTTTAACAGTTAATATCTCTGTTTTCCTTACACTTAGAAACACAAATTTGGATTCACAGGAGCTGCTGCTCCTCACAGATAATGGAATTTCTAGTTGAAAAGCAGATATCTAGTTATTACAGTTTTAGTGATATTGTGAACTCTATTACATTTAGGAGATGTGAAGGTAAATATTTTCTGTTTGGAGAACATTTTTTTCCATCAAAGTCAAATTTTAACTATTTTGTTTTTATAAAGTGTTTGAGTTTGAATCAAAATTGCATGAAGGCGCCGCTGTCTATAAACTCTTTAAAGGAAACCTACCACTTGAAGTGGTAGGTGTAAGAAGGAAATACCGAGCACCAGCTCAGGGTGAGCTGGTGCCGGAGCTTAGTTTTGTTAGTGTTTAAACCGCAGTATCGTGGTTTAAAACACTTTTTAAACTTTATGGCCGAAGCTGCTTCGGCGCAGGGAGGTACGCGCTCGGCGCACCATGCGCGCGACCGTGCGCACGGCTCTCCTTCACTTCCTATGTAGCCGCGTGTCTGCCCTCAGAAAATATATGGTTTGTTGGGTTACTTTAATTTTTTTTGCTGTTATTTCGAGTTTAATTTTAAACGCCAAAATTGTAAAAATTGCTCTGGTCAATAACGTGACAAAATATCCAGAAATACCTTACTGTTGAATTCCTGGGTGGAGATGCTTATCATCTCTCTCCTGTCTATATATCTATCTCCTATCATCTGAACATTTATATATCTCGCTTTTTCTCTATTTATCAATCAATATTCTATTTCTGTTCTAGTGTATTTATCTCTCATATCCATCTACTGTATATATCATCTACTTTATAGTTCTGCATCTAGAAATCTCTATCATCATTTATATTTATCTTCATAATAATTAATAATTCTTTATATAGCGCACACAGATTACACAGCGCTTGCCAAATCAGTCCCTGTCCCCATGGGGCTCACAATCTATTCAACCAACCAGTAATTTTTTGGAGTGTGGGAGGAAACTGGAGGACCCAGAGGAAAACCACACAAACAGACAAACTCTTTGCCGAGGATGACCAGCACTGCAAGGATGTAGTGCTAACCACGGAACCACTGTGCTGCCTATCATCTCCCTATCATCTGTTCGCCTTCCATATTACAGTTTTTTTTACCATACTAAAGGGAGCCACTTACTGACATAAAATTGTTTTATTTTGGGGCCCCACTTTTAGTTTTGCCCAGGGCCCCAATTTGTCTAGAACCGGCCCTGGTCCAGGGGATCCTCTACCTGGGGTGGTAGAGTGCTGTCCAGGTAGGCCACCATCTGCTCCATGTCCTGCTGCTGCTGGTGGCGGCTACCCTCCACACTAGTTTTATGAAGGAAGTTGCTCATTAAGGAATCCAGACTTAAGCTACTGCAGATGGAGCTGCTACTGCTTCTACCCCCCATCTCTCCACAGCAGCCGTAGTAGTAGTACGTGAGCGATGACTGCCAGGAATCCCCTGGTCAGAACTGACAGAGGATGGACAATCGCGCACACAGGCAGCAGCCAACTGTCTGCCCAGTATTTCTCTATAGTACGCCAGTTGTACCTCTCTCTTGGCTGCTGTAAAAAAGGCACCCTTTTTGGACCGGTAGCAAGGGTCCAAGATGGTGGAGACCCAAAAATCATCCCTATGCCGGATGTTGACTATTCGGCTGTCACTAATTAGGCAAAGCAGCATGCTGCGGACCATCTGTGCAAGCGACTCTGAGGGACTCCCGGCCTCCATCTTCACTGTATACTTCCACGGTGCTTCTGGGTCATCTGCCTCATCTTCCACCTCCTCCGCATGCTCCTGCTCCTCCGGATGCTCCTGTCACCTGAGTAGAAAAACCACTAATTTCAACAGACTCTGCTTGTGCTCCAATGTCCTCCTCCTCCTCCAGTTCAGCCCCCACCAGACTCATGTGGCCATGAGATGTAGTCTCCACTTCTCCAGTGCCCTGACCAGACTTGAGTTCCAGGACAAGAACCAGTGGAATGACGTTATTCATCCCGCAGTCCTGGCGACTGACAAATAACGTGGCATCTTCAAATAGCCTGACCAAACAGCAGGTGTCACGCATGAGCTACCAGTGGCTGACATCAAGGTTACACAGGGGAGTACTCCTGGCTGCTTGCATCATCAAAAAAACATTAATGGCTTTTCTCTGTTCATACAGGCGGTCTAACATGGCTGGTGATTTCTTCTTGCATGACAGCGAGAAGTCGCTACCCTGTGTGACTTCGTTTGCCCAGGCAAACCAGGTGTAGAACTGCGTTACACCGCAATGCCTTGCACATGTGGTATGATGGAGCAGCACTTAGACTTGTGGAGCAGAAGTTTGACAACATGGATGAGAAAGCGGCGTCTCCTGTTCAAGTTGTTGGTGTGGCTGGGCGGAAGCACATTCACCCAGTGGGCCATAAAGGACATGTACTGGCCCTGACCATAGTTACAGCTCCACATGTCCGCGCTGCCATGCACCTTGGATGAAATCGATAAGCTCAAGGACTGGCCCACCTGAATTTTGGAAAAGTAATTTCGTCTTGGAACTCTCCAACTCAGTTCGGCACAAGCCATTAGTTCTCCGAAGGGTCCAGAGTCCATGACTTGGAAAGGGAGTGACTGCAGTACCAACAACTTGGACGGGAGCACAGTCAGCTTCTGCACCTTAGGATGCCTGGACGCGTTCAACAACTGCTGGTGCCATACGTAGCGAGGAGAAGAAGTATCTGGACCATGAGATGATGTCACAGACAAACAGTTACCTTCGGCAGAGGTGCTGGAGCCTTGACTGGCTTAAATAGCATGTGGGCCACTAAGTGCTGCTGCTGTTCCTGCGATGGCAGGATTGACCACCACATCTGAGACACATTTCTCCCAGGCCTTTGGATGGTGACACTGCATGTGTTGACACAGGGCCGTGGTGCCAACGTTAGCTCCCTGGCCATGCTTCACTCTCTGCCTGCAGATTCTACACATACACACGCTCGGGGTCTTAACAAAAAACTGCCACACCAGCGAGTTGGTTATTTTACTGCCAACACTCTGCACTGAGTGACTACTAACGCCGCTGCCTCGCTGAGCCTCTGTGCCACTGCCTACTTGGACCTGCAAAGTGGGTGACAGAGAGTAACCAGAGCTGTGTGTTATAACGTAAACAATTAATGCTGTCCTCTTCCTGTGCCCCAGCCCCCCTGATCCCTCAGTCTCTTACCTGCAGTCATTTAACTTCTCCCGGGCTGGAGTCTGACTGACTCGCAGAGGGGACGTGACCAGCTGGGGACGGAGCTACCTCTTCACATGATTGGTGCAGACATCATGTGAGGAGGTAGCAGGGGCTGGTCCCGCCTCCTCCCGGGACAAATCTGGAAAAGTGGGCAGGACCCAGGACATACTCAGAGCCTCCCGTGGCAGCATGACAGAGCCCAAAAACCGTGACTGGCACGCTGAAAACGGGACGGTTGGGAGGTATGACAGAGTGTGGAGGTGGGTGACAATTCCAATCCCTGGTAAAGATCGTGGAAGGTAGATGGAGCAACTGGTAGCAGATGTGTGGCATCAGGTGGGTGGCAGCAACAGAATAGTGGCTGAGGCAGGTAGTTAGGATCGTTTGGGAAAGGTGTCATTACTGATCTAATCTGATGCATCAGGCATTGCTGTGTTGCAATCCTGGCCGATCCATGCCTGATTCATCTTGACAAAGGTCAGTATCTCCACATTGCGGGTGGACAAGCGGGTTCTCTTTAGGGTAATGATGGCCCCCGCCTCACTGAACACCTGCACTGATGCCACACTACTGGCCGGGCATGACAGCTTCTCTACTGCAAACTCCACAAGTTGCGGCCACACATCAAGTTTGGATGCCCAGTAGTCCAGGGGATCCTCTACCTGGGGTGGTGGAATGCTGTCCAAGTAGGCCACCATCTGCAGGGTCTGCTCCATGTCCTGCTGCTGCTGGTGGCGGCAACTCTCCACACTAGTTTGGTGAAGGAAGCTGCTCATTAAGGACTCCAGACTTAAGCTGCTGCAGATGGAGCTGCTACTGCTCCTACCCCCCATCTCTCCACAGCAGCCGTAGCAGTAGTACGTGAGCGATGACTGCCAGGTATCCCCTGGTCAGACCTGACAGAGGATGGACAATCGCGCACACAGGCAGCGGCCAACTGTCTGCCCAGTATTTCTCTATAGTACACCAGTTGTCCCTCTCTCTTGGCTGCTGTAAAAAAGGCACCCTTTTTGGACCGGTAGCAAGGGTCCAAGATGGTGGAGACCCAAAAGTCATCCCTATGCCGGATGTTGACTATTCGGCTGTCACTAATTAGGCAAAGCAGCATGCTGCGGGCCATCTGTGCAAGCGACTCTGAGGGACTCCCGGCCTCCATCTTCACTGTATACTTCCACGGTGCTTCTGGGTCATCTGCCTCATCTTCCGCCTCCTCCGGATGCTCCTGCTCCTCCTCTCTTGTCACCTGAGTAGAAAAACCACTAATTTCACCAGACTCTGCTTGTGCTCCAATGTCCTCCTCCTCCTCCAGTTCAGCCCCCACCGGACTCATGTGTCCATGAGATGTAGTCTCCACTTCTCCAGTGCCCTGACCAGACAGATTTTGCAGCTTGAGTTCCAGGACAAGAACCAGTGGAATGACGTTATTCATGCCGCTGCCCCGCTGAGCCTATGTGCCACTGCTTACTTGGACCTGCATACTGGGTTCTGTACCCCGCGGCCGTTAGGCTCCCGTCTTTGCACTGCTGCCACCCTGCTGACTCACAACCACAGTAGTGACTTGCTGCCGGACGTGCAAGCTGACACCCTCTTCTCCCAATGATGATGATGAACTCCTTGCTTCACCTGGCTCCCAAGTGCGATCGGCTACATCATCATCAATTTGTGTTTCCCTGTCACTGCTATTCTTCTCAACAGTCTCAGTATGCACAGCCTGACTACTTGCAAGTACAACATAACCTCCCGTGCCACTCTCCATATCTCTACTTTTACGCCTACTGCACGAAGCAGCGGATGTCTGCCCCACCTCTTCACTGCCAAGCAGCTGCTGACTGTCCTGAAAGACTTAGTCCTCGCTGTATAGTGGCGTTGAGCCCAAACCACCTAGAGAGGAAAATGAATGAGGAAATGAATAGGACAGAGGCTGGTTGAGGACAGGTGAGAGCCGCTGACCTGCTCCTGGGCCATGCCAACTAAGAGTTGTATCTGACGAACCCACGGACTCTAGGCTGGGGTTGTCAGATGTCATTTGGGAGGAAGTGGATGACCTAGTCAACCAATCGAGAACCTGGCCTCAGAGTCACCCCTGCTGCGACGTCCCCTTACTATGCTGCAACCTCTGCCTGCTCCACCTGCCACCTTTATGCCTGACATATTCGTTAATCAACTATGTATATTTGACACAAATTTCTTGCTATCAACTTTAGCAACAAAAAACGATTGAAATTTGCGGTATACAGAACCCCCAAACGTGCACCCCTGGAGTTTGAGCAAATCACTCTACCAACTATGTGGATTTGACACAGATTTCTTGCTATCAACTTTAGCAACAAAAAAGTATTGGAATTTGGGGTATACATATCCCCCAAAATGGACACCCTGGACTTTGAGCAAAAATTACTCCATCAGCTACTGAGTACAAGCAGCTAGAAGGTAGAGACAGCATATGCAGTGTGAAATGACTGAATTGCAAATGGCCGTCTGTTTTTATAGGGCTGTGACATCACATAAGCCTGTCGGTCGGTGATTGGCTTACATCCTTGCACATGTGATCGAGGGTGTTCATTTCTTCTTCCCAGAGTTCTCTGCCCCATGTAACAAGTTGTGCTCACAGCCATTTGCTAATAATTGCCACATGGGGCATTGTATAGAATTATGTGAGGGGGTGCTGTATATAGTTAATAATTGAGAGACAAATATAACATGGGGGACTGTAGATAAACTGAGGGGTTGCATATAGATACTGGGTGTGGGGGGTCTACATATAGCTACTCGGGGGGAGGGCTGTATATAGACACTAGGGATCAGGCCTGTATATGGACACTGGGGTGAGGGGGCTGTATATGGACACTGAGGGTGGTGGAAGACTGTATATAGATACTGGGTGTGGAGGGCCTGTATGTAGTCACTGGGTGTAGAGGGGCCTGTATATAGACACTGGGGGTGGAGAGAGGACCTGTATCTGTCTATCTATTCCCTACCTATAATGTATCTCATATCTATCCGTCTATCTAGCTCACATGGGGAGACACCTGGATAACAAGCCCAGTAACTTGGTTCTCTCACAAGACAGCACTATAGCACTTTACACATATGAGGTCAGTGTTGGGCACTTATCGTGAGATGCAATGCAAAGGTTTTTAATTAATTGTGACTTTATCTTCACTTTATACATTATTGTATGCTAGTATCTATGTATATAATTGTTATTTGTTTATAAATTTAATATATGTCATAGATTGTATCACAATCATGGAAATTGGGTGGGTGTGTGTTAGTGGGTCATGTGACCACGTTTTGCATGCATATATATCCACCATTTTCACTATTTAGATGGCTTGAAAACGGCTCTTTCAGGGCCAAAACTTCAGTGTTTTTGTTACTCACCATGGAATAAAAAAACCCTCTATTTTCACTTTAATTGGAGTGCTGCCCGCTTTATTGTATCTATCCGTCTTTCTATTTATAAAAAAATATCAGCACTCCAGTCTAGGTATCAGGTATCATCTATATATTAAATTCTCCTTGAATCCCATAATACAGCGTACCTCATCATATTAGTGTTTGGAAACTGCATAATGCTACTATACTATTTTACTAAATGTTCATAAAATCACTTTTCGTTTTGCCCAGGGCCCCACTTTGTCTAAAACTGGCCATGTCCTAGATGGTTCCTCTCCATGGCTGTAATGCTTGTATACTTAAATGCGACAGACATGATGTGAGTCCAGTCTTAGTAAGTTAGTCCTACATATCCGTTGTTCCCTGCACTGCCATATCTTCCTTTTCTAATGAAAGAACAAATTGCATCTGCTTTCATGAATACTATTTTCTAGATCTCTGCTTGCTGAGATTGAACAGGAAGTTTCTATGTTTACTTCCTGTGGATAAAAACTGGTCCATGGTCATGTGATGTCACACAGGTGCACATCTCGTTATATGACAGAGAGTAACCAGAGCTGTGTGTTATAACGTAAACAATTAATGTTCCTGTTCAATGACAGCAAGCAGAGATCTAGAAACAGTGAGAAATTGATATTGAAAGAAAATTGGAAAATTGTAACACTTTCCATTACACAAACAATATCAATTGTTTTCTGAAAGTCGACAACCCCTTTTTTACAATACAGGAGGACTGTCATATCAGTTTAATCTACATTTATGTGCTGGTGAAACATGAACAGTGTAGAAAGAAAATACCAGGAGGACTACATACCTAAAAGGTTCATGCAGAAATATCTGGCACACGTGTGCTGCCTGTCTGGCTTCATTAAATTGTCGGTTACAAGTCATTTGCTGAAAACCTGTATAAATAAGAACATTTTTCCCAATCAGTGTGTAGACAATGACTGTAGAAGAATGAAGGGTGAATTCTACATTATTTTGGGGTTTTCCTCCGGTATGTTCTAATATGTACATTAACTAAGGGGTTGATATAAAGTCTATGAAAACAATCTAATTGTCCTAATCTGTTCTAAATGAAAAGTCAGGTAACTTGGCAAAAGTTTTTGGTTCACAATTTTCCTTACGTTTTGTGTATACAACTATTACTGGAGCCAATGCATCTCCATGGTAACAGATACTAATGAACCGTATGTTCATCATTTGTAGTCATACCCTCTTCTATAGCCTAAATGTATGCTAACATACATTAATAATGTCATCAACAGGAAGCTGCTGTTGGAAGAATATATTACTGTTGTATAAAACTATAAAGTGCAAGCGCCCTATGAAAAGAGATATGGAAAATTTACCTCCAGTTTTTATTTTACATTTATTGGTACACTAATAAAAATTGTTGGACCAGATTTGTGAACCAGATTTGATTCCATTAAACTATCGGTGCCCTTAGTTAAGATATGGCATGTGCTTTCAAGAATTTCCTTTTGATAAGAAATCATAAGAAAAGTCATATGAAAATGGGCAAAGATGAGACATATTTGCCTGAGATGAGTCAAGTTTAGATGCTGCAGGGGGATTGTCACTTTAGATGCCTCTACCTACAATTCTAGTAACATGGTGACATTTTAAAGAAAAAAAAATCTAATCTTTCAGATCTTGATTGTTTAGATTGTACCTCTGCAACAGAACTGAAGATAAAGGCAGTTTAAGATATAATTGGAAAGGAGAGGTGAAGACAACAATCCCATTCCCATCCCAAACCTGTATCTCTGAAACTGTAGATCACATAACCACAAGCCTGATGTGATCTCAAATAAGAGATTCTTATCTTTAATATGACACCAGCATGTTTCTAAGAGCTAGAAATAGGGGCATCTGAAGTGACGCTCCCCCTACAAAGCCTCTAAATTTGATACCTGTTAGGCAAAATATGACACTTCTTGGATCATTCGCACTTGAATATGGAGGAGATTTTTTTATTGGTAAAAAGGGAAAGATTTCCCATTAAGGAGATCATTCTAGAAAGAATATTTCATACTCTACCTGACCGGGATAGTAGTTTATTGGGGTAACACATGGTGACAAGCTCCCTTAAAATCGGTCCGAGACCTTTATGTGAAATTTACACAACTTTTGTACTTCTGCAGTACACTGTACCAGCCACCTGCCTACTAATTTCTACCAGCATGCATCTAGTAAATTGGCCCTCCTGCCTAAGGACAGTGTGCCCTCTTGAACGGAGGATGTGCCGCGGGACCTAGGAGCCAAAGCAATGTAAAGCCCAATCTGAATCTCTGTTAGGTCTTCAGTTATTTTCATTGTCCAGATCCAGGAGTGGGGGAACACAAAGTCTTCCCATTATTCCTTACTTCTGTCATGGAAAGACTTGTATCTGTTCTGTGTTCCACCACTCCTGGTTTTGGCTCACAATAACTTAGGGAAAAGAGTGAAGACCGTGTAGTGATGTGAACTGGCCCCAAGCAACCAAGATCAGCAAGAAAAAAGAAGCATCAGGCAATGCTGGAAATGGAGGACCCAGTGATATGATGCATCACAGCAATAGGGGCTCCTCTTAAAATTAGTTAGACAGCCACTTCAAGTTACTCATGCCATTCGCACCTAAATAAAAAGTGGAGTTTTATTCTAAAAAATATGGGGAAAATATTACATATTAGCGTCATTAACCTGTAAAGGTTCACGGGACATAGAAGAAAACACAGTATAAAAGCAGCATAATCCTTCCTAATTGCCCTTGGTTTGTTATCTTTTGCTATGGTTAGGTTACTGGGAGTACTGTAAACCCTTGTATTAATAGGAAAATTTTAAGGTCACGCTCTCACTCCTTCAAGCCTTTTCACCATAGAACGTATTGTCTGTAGCACTCGGCACCCCCCACCTCTTCCTCTTCCCCAGGAAGAAGAATTCCACACTTCATTTTAGATCAAACACCTCTCTTCTGTTTTATTCTTGGTCTATTGAAGTTTATTAATATTTTCCATGTCACAGCCTTTCTTCACCGGTTTAATCGTAGAGGTCTTGCCAGATTTGGCCTTTGAAGAATAATGAATTTGTAATAAAAGCTGCACGCCAGACAGCCCCCTTTTTGGCAGCAAACTTAACATTTGTGTCAGTTTTAATAATTGTATATAGAAGTATCTTGGATAGACTGGGGCCATTTTTGCTCCTTAAAAAGTACTGTATGTAACTATGTCATTATGCCATTTTCTATAGTAAGGTACGTTTGGGGACTAGAAACATTCCAGTACATTAGAGGATACAACAAAGCAGAGGAAGGAAATATATTTCAGATAAAGAAAGGCTAGTACAGGAGGTCAAGCCCTCCTAACCTACAAGATGTAGAAGTGGATACAATAAATGGAACACGCATATCAGATATATGTCTTATTCAGCTTCTCTGGTTGGTCTAAAGAAGTTTGTAAGAAGAAAAATTATTTTTGAATTTTATTTCCACTCAAAAAAATAATTTATTATTGTCTTTATCCAAACCATGTTATATGTGTGTATATATATGTATGTATGCTACATAAAGGAAGAAGATATTTATAACCTGGCAGGTGGGGACCCATTATCCCAGATATATCATTGTGTCTGCGCCAGTTTTTTGTCTATCTTTGCACCGACATGAATGTCTTTTGAGCTTACACATGTATTTGTCAGGTGTTTGCGCCACTTTTGTGTCAACACTGCGCATGAGTGAGGCAGAACTTCACGAAGGCAGTTTGCACCACATGGGATTTATTTGAGCCACTGGGGGTCATTTACTAAGGGCCCGATTTGCGTTTTCCCGATGTATTACCTGAATATTTCCGATTTGCGCCAAATTCCCCTGAATTGTCCCGGGTTTTTGGCGCACGTGATCGGATTGTGGTGCATCGGCGCCGGCATGCGCGCAACAGAAATCGGGGGCGTGGCCGAACGAAAACCCGACAGATTTGGAAAAACCGCCGCATTTAAAAACGGAAAATGTGTCGCTTGGGACGCGCTTACCTTCACTTGGTCTGGCTCGGTGAATTTCAAGGCATTCGGATGCTTTTCAGCGCAGCAGTGCCACCTGGTGTACGTCGGAGGAACTACCTTAGTGAATCCCGGCCGGACCCGAATCCAGCGCAGAGAACGCGCCACTGGATCACGAATGGACCGGGTAAGTAAATCTGCCCCACTGTGTCACAGAGTGGATGTGACACAGGGCTACTGCCAAAGGTATTATGTAAGTAATAACCAGGTATTCACCCTTTAAGCCCAGTACAGGCAATCCCCTACTTACACCCAACTTACAGACGACCCTTCGTTAAAGATGGACCCCTCTGCCCTCAGTGACATCTGGTGACCTCTCTGGATGTTACTATAGTCCCAGGCTGCAATGATCAGCTGTAAGGTGTCTGTAGTGAAGCTTTATTGATAATCCCTGGTCCCATCACAGCAAAAAATTTTGAAACTCCAATTGTCACTTGGGCAAAAAAAAATGTTGTCTTCAACTACAATTATAAAATATACAGTTTCGACTTACATATAAATTCAACTTAAGAACAAACCCAGGGACTGCCTGTACTTGGATCTTGACTTTTCTGCAGGGAAACCAGCAGATTGCTTACTCTTGCAGTAGTCTTGGCTCAAGAATAGGTGACCTGGTAGGTCAGGAAATGTCATGCTGAAACAAGAGGACAGCCATAGACAAAGCCAGGAGTAAGGTCAAAGGCAAACAGAGATAATATTATTTTTATAATATAGTTTTGTTAAAATTTCATAGGAAACACAGTGGGGGTCATTTACTAAGGGCCCGATTCGCATTTTCCCGACGTGTTACCCGAATATTTCCGATTTGCGCCGATTGTACCTGAATTGCCCCAGGATTGTGGCGCACGCGATCGGATTGTGTCGCATCGGCGCCGGCATGCGTGCGACGGAAATCGGGGGGGGGCGTGGCCGAACGAAAACCCGACGTATTCGGAAAAACCGCCGCATTTAAAAACCGAAAAAGTGTCGCTTGGGGAGCGCTTACCTTCACCTGGTCCGAGGTGGTGCATTCCGGCGCGATGAGATGACTTTCAGCGCAGCAGCGCCACCTGGTGGACGGCGGAGGAACTACCTTCATAAATCCCGGCCGGACCCGAATCCAGAGCAGAGAACGCGCCGCTGGATCGCGAATGGGCGAGGTAAGTAAATTTGCCGTATCTTATTGTTTAAGTACCTTAACATGGGGGGAGTGCCACAAAAAGGATGCACACCCTGGAACCAGCAATTGGACTGGACAATCAACATCCAGATATAATAAAACTGATCCAGATACAATAATATACATTATAACCATGTCAAAGATGGTGGTCATGCCTCCCACTCAATAATAATATTGGACTTTAGTTTCCAAAATATTACTTCAATAGCAAATATATATTATTAAATATTATCTACGGTGGTGTTGGATGTCAACATTTTAAGGCTGGGAACACATGTTCTGAAACCACTACAATTTAGCCACAGGAGAATTCCGGATGACTGACTGGCAGAGATTTTGATACGCAGAATAGCGAATGGTATTTATACAAATTCCATCCATGTGCTATGGAAAAAAATTGCTGCAGGTTAAGAATCTGAATAATTTAATTAAGTGGGACATTCCTATTGTGGTATTCTACCCTGCAATACAAAGGTTGATCACCACCGCTTAGCACTCAACCACACTATTCCCACCAGTTCTAAAGGATGTCCCCCGTAAGGAGGAGGCCACCTAATCCCAAACTTTAAGATCCTAATAGGGTCATCCACATAGTTCTCACCCTGTTAAAGTATGGAGTTGTCTGCCGGTAGCCGCAGTTCATATGACGCTTGTACAGTTGAACTCATGACTTCCTGCAAACTGCTGCATAGGGGCCCTGTGACCTCTGGGACCCCAAATTTTAACAGGGCAAGCATTAAATGAGTGACCCGATTAGGGTTTTATACTTACCTTGTAAAATTTTGGGATTAGTGGTCAACCCCTTTAAAGAGCAAATGAGAAACATAGCTAATATAAATATTTTTACACTTTTTTACCTTTTTGTTGGTTGGAAAAGATTTTAAAAAACAAAACAAATCCTGGAAAACCTTATTAAAGAATTATTAACTCAATATGATTATAAAAGAACCCTAACAAGTCGCTGCCACTGGGGGAGCTGATGGGGGGGGGGGGCAGCTGTCAGTTGACCTACGTCAGGAGGATCCATGTAAAGCCTCTGGAGCTACAGTATAAAGATGCCTTTTTTGTCTTTTAATGTCATTGATTGTCCTGTAATTTCCACGAGCCAATAGCTGCTTTCTTACTGGTTGACCTGCTATGCTAATGGTTCGGTACAGATCCTTTATAAAATACATTAAAATAAAAGCTGCTTAGGAAATCCAATGACAATTTAGGCACATCTTCCCTTTTCCTCTTTCCTGTCGCAGTAACATCTCTATATTCCTGTCATATTACCCTCCCTTCTCTAGTGGGACTAATGCACTAAAGCCCTCTTTAAATGATGGTAATAAACATATATCCCTGACAAGTGTAGACTGAGATTAACCTGCTAATCCATGACACTGACACTATTAAAAGCTTAGGATGCCTTCGTCCAGTAAACCTTCAATCCTAGCATGTTACATGATAGCAATAAATTTCTCTGCCCTCAAATCATCCACCACTCATGGGAAATAACAGCCTGTCTATAGCTGGAAAATTAAAACTAAGCTTAAGGAGTTAAAGGGTCACTTAGTCCCAGGATCATGGTAGCTTTAAGTGTATACTAAATAGCAATGCACACTGTGAATGGGGAAAACTATGAAAGCACCAATGAAAGATCATACTCAATATAGTAATGTACATTGTATATGTATATCCAGGTATAGTATGTTCTTATTCATATACTCCAAAGGATTTTAAAAGTGAACCTGTTACTGCGTCATGTGAGGTGTACAATCATTCATGTATGGCTATATATAGAGAGATCTCCATCAATCACTGATGCAATGATTTTTCCTCAAAACTATGTACCAGCCTGCATGGCTCCTTCTGCCCTGTAACATGCTGTTAAAATTCTAATGATAAATCTTTATTTATAAAGCGCCATTATGTTCCGCTGCACTTTACAAATCATGGGGTTAGTATGCAAACAAAATGATGTTTGCAGATAGGACACGATGTACAATCTGCTCAGCTCCTGCTCTATAGTATGCTGCCTGCTTATAGAACACTATGTACAATCTGCTCAGCTCCTGCTCTATAACATGCTGCCTGCTTATAGGACACTATGTACAATCTGCTAAGCTCCTCCTGCTCTATAGCATGCTGTCTGCTTATAGGACACTATGGGGCTCATTTACTAAGGGTCCAAATCGCGCATTCAGGTTTCCCGAATTTTTCCAATTTGCGCCGAATTGCCCCAGGATTTTGGTACACAGGATCGGATTGTGGCGCATCGGCGCCGGCTTTCACGCGACAGAAATTGGGGACGTGGCCGTCAGAAAAACACGACGGATTAAGAAAAACTGCGGAATTTAAAAAAAAAAATTGTGTCGCAAGATCAGCACTCACATACACCGAGACGGAGAAGGTGAACTCCGGCGGACTTCAGCACAGCAGCGACACCTAGAGGACATCGGGCGCACGACCTTAGGGAATCCCGGCAGAACCCGATTCAGCATCGGAGAACGCACCGCTGGATCGCGACTGGACCGGGTAAGTAAATCTGCCCCTATGTACAATTTGCTCAGCTCCTCCTGCTCTGTAGAATGCTGTCTGCTTATAGACCACTATGTTCAATCTGCTCAGCTCCTCCTGCTCTATAGCATGCTGCCTGCAGAGAATTGTCTACTTCTACTCTGCACTGTTCTAAAGACCTACACATTAATACACCTACCCCAAAGGTGTAATTTGAAACTTCTAGGCCCCAATGCAAAATCTGTAATGGGGCTTCTACTTATAGATTCCCACAAAAAAGGACAATAAAGTCTATTGGAGCCGCACATGCAATAGATGAATGGTACAAACTCCTCATAGCTTGCCTTGCCTTACCACTCACTGAATAAAAATTCCACAATAAAGCAGCATTCCAAAAAGGATGATTATTCACACAGCGCCAACGTTTCCACTCTTTTTAAAAGCATTTTCAAGCATTTGCCTAAAAATGCTTTATTGAGAAAGTGAAATGTTACTGCTGTAAAACACTTTGTTGAATTAAATCAGCTTTTATAGGGTGCTGGTTCATCATGGAATTTTTATAGTTTCATACAGATAAGGTTATAAAAAGATGCAGGTCCAAGATCAAGTCCAACCTATAAATCCTATAGCCATTTAGCCTAAATAAGGAAATAATTCCTTACCAACCCCAGCATGAGAGTCAGAATGATTTTCTGGATTAACATCAATATATCAAAATGTTTTATTCCTGTGATTAATTATATTTTTGCTCTCCAGAAAGTCATCCAGGCATCTTGAACATGTACAACCTCCGGCGGCAAAGAGTTCCACAGTCTCACTGCTCTTACAGTAAAGAACCGTTGTCTATGTTGGTGGTAGAATCGCCTCTCCTCTAGGCGTAGAGGATGCCCCCTTGTCCTGGTCACAGGCCTAGGTACAAAAAGATCTTTGGAGAGATCCTTGTACTGACAGTTCAGGTAATTGTACATTGTAATGAGGTCTCCCCTCAGCTGTGTTCTCCTTTTGTATTATTTTTGACAACCAATCAAGGATTTACATACATGTATTTTGCATCAAAGGTTCCAATATAGCTGCGATGAACAATAACCGCAAGTTTGTTTATCTATCATTTTATTCTAGTCTCCCCATTCCCCTAATAATCTTGTGCAACACCAGTGCCAATGCATAGGCAGGCTGGTAGTTGAGAATAGCACCCTCTCCAGGTCAGGAGCTGTTAAGGGGAGTCATGAACCCTCTAGGAAGTTTCTAGAATCTGTGATAATGTGTAATTGCAGCTGTAGCAACTGGCAAGGCAACAGTTAATTGTGATATGTAATTATCCAATGATGTTTCCGTTATGACAGCTGGATGGTGATTGGAGAGGTGTTACCACCTGACCAGGGAGTATATAAACCCCTGCGGGATGGAAGCACATTATCTTAGCAGTCAGTCACCCTAGCCAGAGCTAGAGTCTGCAGACAGAACCAGACTTCAAGGTCTGTCTACCACTGGATTGTCCTTAATTCAGGAAATTCAAGAGCCTCAGGCCTACTGCCTAGCACCCTGGGCAAGTCCGGAGACTTAAGCCCTGGACTGCAGCTCCACCATCCGGACTCAGTTCCACCTGCACCAGCCTAGCCTGCATCTACTATCAGGCTGCGTGTAACTTTCCTGTGGCTCTCCATGACCCTTCCAGCTTAAGAATCTGCTGTTACCCATTTTGGCCATTGCCTGCTGTTCAATAAAGAACTGTAAGTTGATTTGCACAACGTTGCCTCCGTCTGATCCCAGGATACGGCTGCTTACCACCATCCTACATACACCTTAGGGGTTGTCCAGGGGGAAACCACTGCATCAGCCTCTCCCTCCATAGTTCTTACATACACCACCTTCTGGAGACCTGCCAGGCTGTAGGTCAGCCCTCCAGTACCCATACCAAGCACAATACAATACAAGGGGCATTGCTGGGAGGGGCACAATAAAAGGTTGCTTTAATATGAGGGGTAGTATATCAGGGGGGGCCACAATTTGAGGGGGAACTGCTGGATAGGCAGCATAAGAGGGACCTACTGGGGGAGGGGCACAATATGAGGGGGATTTAATATGAGGGGAGCCTGGGGGGCTACAATGTGGGGAGCAGAAGGAGGCCACAATGTGACAGGGTGGTGTGGGAACAATACCATGTGGGGGTGGAGTATTGGGTACCTGGGATCTGGCAGAAAAAAAACTAAACTTTTTTTAATTGAATTTTTAATCATCATTCAGCCTTTGAATTTCATCCATTACTTTTCTATGCATTTCTTAGGAAAACAATGAGGAAACTTCTGGTATTTTCTTCCATCCTGATATTCTATATCACTTCCCCAATGTATCCCAAAATAACCTAACTGCCACCTACTGCTTGTCTTCCTTGTAGTGGCAGAATTCCCATCCAGATACAGACAGATTCCTCCTCCAAATGGCTTAACTAGTGTGTGCCCCTTCATTGATAATGTTTGACTTCTTCTATCATTTTTACTATAAGACTATGGGCTGTGCTACCGTTCTGTGTCGTAGTCCCTGTCTAACTGTATGACAGAGTGAGGTTAATATGGGGTCAGCCAGATTCATTACAGAAACACATTTATTGATGTTCCTGTTTAGTCCCCTTATCTTGCTATATTTCCCCTTGTGATACCATATTGTTAAAAACAAGCCTCATTTTGTCATTTCCTCCCCGATTTCCTGTGAGCTAAGTTTGTGCATTTTGTGGAATTCCACTTTTTAAGAATTGTCTTTTTAGGTGCAGTTTATTTAATATAACATTGATTTTTACCTTTACTGTAAATCTCAAACACAGCATTCATACTTAGGTTCCTCTGAGTGGTAGTCATAGTAATGTGAAATCTGCCATATCATGATGGTTATTCCGATAATACTCTGGTAAAACCACAATGGAAAAAGCACATTTCACCTTCAAAATAAAAATCAACATAAAAATGTATCTTATTTTACAATGTGGTCCCTACTAAAAATGCCTGAAAGCCATTGTATCAAAACAATTATAGAGATACAAATGATGTAGGTCAAGAAGAAAATTTCATTTCATGAAGATAATATGATGTGTCGGAGCAGTAGGTGGAGTGATACCAATAAATAAGCCGGTGGAAGAAATGTCTTCACTTGTATGGTGAAGGCCCTTTTCTCATATGGAACTTGTTGCAAATATATACAATAAGAAGTAATACCTGCGCTGACTGCTATATGTCAAACTTCATAGGAAGTATTAGATATTTAGTACATTGGGATACATATATTACTAACCTGTGGCTCGTGAGGTCCGTGCCTATGGAACACCAGACTGCTGGATAATCAGACGATCCTCAATGGTTGAGTGAACTCCGTGTCGGGTAAGTAAAGATGCTACTATACTTTAAAATGTGCCTGTGAATCCAGTGAAGCCCCGGCTTGCTGTAATGAGGGAGTACCAGTAATGTCACTATAGGTACAGGTGGAGGGGTAGGACCAAATAGCTTGTACCAAATGCATTTTCAAGAGCTACAGCTCTCTTCCTCAGGGTAAGGCTTCAATTTGTCCGCTACTACTGGAATTGATAAACTCTGCATGCTCCTGCTTCCCCTGGTATTACTTCATATTGTAGTTAAATTTCTTATGTGGATTGCCTTTGCAGACCACCTTTAAAGGGGTACAGAAGTGGCCACATATATGGTGCAGTTTTAATGGTGTGTAAGTGTGTCACAGTTACAATTAAAGTGGACTGAATAGTGGAGGACATGTTTATGCCCCCCTGACATGTCATGGAGGCTTTCATGGTGGTTCTTCAATGTCATAGTATCATAGTATATTGTGCAAACAATCAAGGACCAGTTGTTTTGCAGTATATTGTCTAAGTGATGAAAGACCTAAAAAAATAGTAAAAAAATAAGGCAGATTTATTTAACTTTCTAAAGTAAGAATGTTCTTAGTTGCCCATGGCAACCAATTACAGCTCCCCTTTAAAATATTCATAAGCACTGGTAAAATGAAACCTGAGAGTCACTGGTGCTCCCACGACCCATATCGCAGGTCACAGGCTCACCTGTGCCCCCTGTGCCCTGCCGCGCAGCGCCCACGCCACTCACCTGTTCCCATTCCTGTTCCGGGTCCTGCGTCTGTGTGCATGAGTCCCCAACTGCTAGGGCGCACATGTGCCGACTCGCAAAGACTTAAAGAACCAGCACACCACTGATTGGTACTGGCTGATTGGTGCCACTTAGATTCCAGTCCCAGGTGTCGGCTTACGTCATCATCCACGGTGGTCCACTACCCCCAGAGCCTGACACTTAGCTCAAAGTTTCAAATAACCTCTCTTTATGAATAATATAATAAACAAAATTAAAAGTACATTAGATACCAAGTAAAAAAAAAATCCCAATCTACCAAAATCTCAGAATAATTCTGCAGTTTGCCATAGTGCAAAAAAATATCAACGTCTTTTTTTGGTTTACTGACCTAAAAGATGTGTCATTTGGACCCCAAGACGAAAGCGTAAAACGAAAGCTGGTTAAAAAAATCTTCTATTTTGTCAATTTCTTCACATTTTTTTTTTTACCAGCACCCAATACACAGAATATTAAATGGTGCAGCTACAAAGTACAATTTGGCCCACATAAAACAAGTCCTCACATTTCTCCATGCACTGAAAAGAATATGGCTTTTGGAGTACTGTGAATTAAAAATGGAAAATAGGCTGCAGCAAGAGGTCAAAGGCTTAGATTTGAATTCTGAATTATGTAAGGAGTTAAATTACCTACCTGACACAACGTACCTACCTAGCAAAATTAGTTCACTAGATTCTATCTATGAGTAGCAATGGCATGGAAACAGCATTGTTGACACAGAAGGGGGAGATTAAATAATGGCAATTTCTTGTGCACTACCTGCACGCCATGTGGAAGTGGAGGGGCGCCAGCGGAGTCGGCAGGCACAGGTCGTTTCATACACGCCTAAATGTTTGCAGATTCTTACTCAAAACTATGCCAGGTCAGCCCTGGCACTGTTCTGTCTGTCAGCCAGCATAGCGGGGAGCGCCGAGTGCTGGCATATGATAAATATCCCCTAAGGAGTCTATTCCATTGGAAGAGTCTGACTGGTATGGATCTTATCACAGGCTGTGTCACACAACTTTGTGAATGATTTATAGCAAGCTGTCTTATTTAAGGTTGCACTCAAGGCATAGTTTTCCTTTTTCCCATCCTGGGAAACCTATTTGCCTTTAAAACTTTGTATGCCTGTACAGGTGAGCTGCATAGGCAGCAAAGTGCGCTATGTAAATAAAGATTATTATTATAGGTCATGACCATAAGGAATGTATTAACCCCTATGGGACTCATTTTTTAAATCTGCCCTGTGTCACTATAAGTGGTTATAACTTTGGAACGCTATTAGATATCCAGGGGATTTTGAGACTGTTTTCTCGTGACACATTGTTCTTCAAATTAGTTTAAAAATGTGGATGATATCTTAATTTGGCAAACATTAGGAAAAATTCTTTATTTTCAAAATTCGAAATTCTCTACTTTTGATGCAGTCATAGCACCCAAAAAAATTCATAACTTACATTTCCCAAATGTCTGCTTTATGTTGGCATGGTTTTTTAAGATTCCACATATTTTACTAGAATGTTATGAGGCTCAGAATTTAGGTAACATTTTTCAAATTTTTTTGTAAAATCACCAAAACTAATATTTAGATGGACCTGCTCAACTTCTAATTGACTGTGAGAGGCCTAAATAATAGCTAGACTTGTAAATTACCCCATTGTGGAAACTACACACCTCAACGTATGAAAAACCACTTTTAAGAAGTTTGTTAACCCTTTAGGTGTTTTATAGGGGTTAAAACAAAATGGAGGTGTGGTCTACAAATTGTAATATTTTTTGACAATACACTCATTTTGGGTGGAAAATTAAACATTTGCAATGGATTAAATGAAAAAAGGCTCCACTAAGTTTGATACCCAATTTCTCCTGAGTACACCGATACCCTATATGTGATGGTAACCTGCTGTATGGGCACACGGACGGCCATAGAAGGGAAGGAGGCGCCATCCAGATCAGATTTGCAATGTCACATTGTACAGACTATAATTTTTTTTTCTTTTTTTAATGTGGACCTATAGGGGCTTATTTCTTTTGCCACATGAGATGCACTTTTCTGGTATGTAATTTTGGGGCATCTATAGCTAATTGGTGAGATTTTATTAACTCTTTGTTGGTGGAGTAAATGAAAATCATCAATTTGTTGCAAAATTTGTATGTGTTTTTTTTTTTGGCCGTTAACCATACCATAAAAATAGTATACAGGCAGTCCCCAGGTTACATACAAGATAGGGTCTGTAGGTTTGTTCTTAAGTTGAATTTGTATGTAAGTCGGAACTGTATATTTTATCATTGTAATCCCAGACAGAACTTTTTTGGTCTCTGTGACAATTGGATTTTAAAAATGTTGGGTTGTCATAAGAACCAGGATTAACACTAAAGCTTCATTACAGACACCTGTGATAACTGTTACAGCTGATTATTGTAGCCTAGGACTAAAGTTCAATAAATTACCAATATCCAGAGGTCCGTTTGTAACTAGGGGTCGTATGTAAGTCGAGTGTTCCTAAGTAGGGGACCGCCTGTATTATTTTTATTCTATGGGTCGCCACGATTACGAAAATAATTTATATATATATATTATATTTTCTTTTTTTTTCCCAATTTTTATTGAATAAAAAGGTATTTGGCAAAAATGTTGTTAATTTTAGCATCACCATCTTTCATATGCATAACTTTTTTATCCTTCGCCTCACAAATCTGTTTAAGGGCTTACTTTTTGCGAGAAGCGTTGTTCTTTTTAGTGTTCTTATTTTAGAGTGCATAATGTTTTTTAATCACTTTTTAAAGCATTTTTATAGGGTATTAATTATAATGTATCTTTTTTTGGAGTGTTTTTTTTTTGTTTGTTTTTTTACAGGGTTCACTTTGCGGATCCAATAACGATTCTGTTTTTTTATGCAGATTGATATGGACGCAGCGATACCATATATGTGGGGGGTTTGTGTATTTTATTCATTTGTACTGAATAAAAACTAATTTGGAGAAAATCTTGTTCATTTTAACATCACCATCTTTTCATATGCATAACTTTTTAAATTTTCGGCTGACAAATGGGGGGGGTTAGGGGCTTATTTTTTGCGAGAGGAGTTGTTCTTTTTAGTGGTCTCATTTTAGAGTGCGGAACATTTTTTATCACTTTTTAGAGCATTTTTTTAAAGGTATTAATTAAAAATGGTCTTTTTTCGGAACATGTTTTCCTTTTTTTTTCTCCGGGGTTTACCATGCGGGTCCAGTAAAAATTCTGTTTTATTATACCATGTGGCAATACCAAATATGTGGGGGGGGGTTGTGTTTTTTATACTTTATTATGTGTTTTATGGGAAAGTGAAATTTTAGGGGCTTATATTTTTATGTATTTATTTTTTATTTGTTCTAATGTGTAAACTTTTTACTTTTTACTTTTCCATACTTGAACTTGAACCAGCGATGCTCTGATCGCTGGTTCAAGTTCAATACACTGCTCTACAATACTTTTTCATTGTAGAGCAGTGTAAACTGTCTGAGCATGCAGGCCTCAGACCTTCCGGGTCTGACTGCCTCGGAGATCGGGCAGCCCCGGAGTACTCAGCAGACTTCAGGGCTGCCCAGGAGAGGATAGGATCTCCCAGTAAGCGGCACGGGGGATCCAATCCATAGAAGGAACACCCATACACATGGCGGTCATGCTTGACCGTGGCGTGTAAGGGGTTAACAGCCGTAATCGGAGTAAGCTCCGATCGCGGGTGTTAGCGCACAGTGTCATCAGTGATAGACAGCTGACAACCGCTGCTTCTGGTTCCGGTTCCGTTCGTGAGCCGGTGCCAGAAGTAGGGTGTTATAGCGCGTCCCCGTGCACTTAACATCTAGCCACCGGGACGTACTATAAGTCCTGGTGTGCCTAGGGGTTAATTTCCTTCCTGGTCCAGGCTGAGAATAACTGGTTTATTGCCTTGTCATATCTAATAACCCATTGATGCAAATTATGAGTGAATGTATAATATGTAAGTAAATTTGAGAGAAGTAACATTAGTTATAAATCACCATCAGAAAAACATGGCAAATGCATGGGAAGAAAACCTTGTAATGTTATCCCATTGTTGTTTCAAAACAGTAATTTTAACAGAGATAATAACAAATATGTGAAGTGACATACTTATTTTTGGGGGCAGATAATGGAACTATCTGGATCTTTTAGATTGCCCTAATACATTCCATATTGAGTATAAGGAGAACCTTCTGACCCTAGTCAATAACCTCTCACACAGCCAAACCAGTTCCCTACGCTGTACTGATGAGACACAACAGGGTCGAACAGTTAGAATTCTGTTCCATCTGGAATAGATATACAGGCAGTCCCCCAGGTTACGTACAGGATAGGTTCTGTAGGTTTGTTCTTAAGTTGAATTTGTATGTAAGTCGGAAGTGTATATTTCATAATTACAGCTTTTCATAAAAATGTTGGGTTGTCATAAGAACCAGGATTACCAATAAAGCTTCATTGCAGACACCTGTGATAACTGTTATAGCTGTTAATTGTAGCCTAGGGTTAAAGTACAGAAAATGACCAACATCCAGAGGTTCGTTTGTAACTAGGGGACGTCTGTAAGTCGAGTGTTCTTAAGGAGGGGATCATCTGTACTGGTTTGGCTTAAACCCACATCATGTTATTAGACTTCTTGTAGGCTATGCTTGGTGTTAAGGGAACTGCCTTTCAAGGTAGCAAAAGAAGGCATTGTTTTCCATTTAGAACCTTGGAAAACATAATTGCATACTTCCCAGAATTCCCTAGTGGAGCATCCACTTTGAGTCTCCACTTTCCTTTAAGGTGGCCTTAATTGGCAAACTATCCACTTACCTTCTGACCATATTGAGTATAAGTCAGTCTGATCTGTAGGACCAAGCACCTCACGCTATACAGGCAGTCCCCGGGTTACGTACAAAATAGGGTCCGGAGGTTTGTTCTTAAGTTGAATTTGTATGTAAGTCGAAACTCTATATTTTATAATTGTAGATCCAGACAAAAAAAAAAATTTGCCCCCATTGTCAATTGGAGTTTAAACATTTATTTCTGTAATGGGACCAAGGATTATCAATAAAGCTTCATTACAGACACTTTACAGCTGATTATTGCAGTCTGGGACTATAGTAAAGCATTCAGAAAGCTTTACCAGAGGTCAGAGGGGTCTGTCTGTAACTATGGGTTGTCTGTAAGTCGGGTGTCTTTAAATAGGGGACCGCCTGTATTTATAATGTGGCGATTTTCTAGACAAGAGGAAGATGTAATTGATTCCATGACAGCATCCCTCACATTAAGTGGTCATAGTTCAGACAAAACGGATGTCCTGGAACAAAAGGTCACCTCCAAACAGCAGAGAACACAACCTCTGTGCTAATACTAGGAAGTCACTTCTTCATAGAGTTTATATAAAGTGATAGAAATTAATAGATTAGTAGTTTTAGGCAGAATGAGAACTTTAGATTTGCATTCTCAGTACTAAAAATAGCTCTTTTTTTAGAGGTTTTGTTGAATATGATATGGAAGACACTCATTGCAGAGAGAAAGGGAAAGTGGAGTGGGGGTTCCATGGGCCCTACATAAATCCAGTAGCCATGCATGCTCCATTCATGTAAAGCAGGGGTGCACAACCCATGGCCCACAGAGCCTCAGGTTGCGCCCTCCCCCGACCCCCACAGGGCCGTGACAAGGGGTAGGCGATCTCTCCATAGTAATCAGTGGATGCACACATGGCTGTTTGCTGGAGCGGCGCGTTCTCCGTTGAGGATTCGGGTCTTCTGGCGATTCACTAAGGTCGTGCGCCCGATGTCCACCAGGTGTTGCTGCCGCACCGTGGGCCGCCGAGGTTTGCCGGATTCACCAACCTATTCCTGGTGCATGTAAGCGCGTGTCAAGCGACACATTTTTTTTTTTAATACCGCGTTTTTCCGAATCCGTCGGGTTTTCCAACGGCCATGCCCCCCGATTTCCATCGCATGCATGCCGGTGCCGATGCGCCACAATCCGATCACGTGCGCAAAAAACCCGGGGTAATTCGCCGCAAAACGGTAATTTTCAGGAAACCCGACGAAAAAGAGCGATTCGGACCCTTAGTAGATGTGCCCCATTGTCTGGCCCATGCTCTGATGTCCTTACTTAGACAACGGCACCTGGGTCATAGAGAGGGCTCATCTCTATGACACAGGCGCCATCGCTTAAGGATTTTGGTGCCTGAAGCAGAAGATCCCGTGAGCAGGGAGAAGGTGTCTGCAGCTTGTGTAGGCAGGTGAGATTTTTAAATTTTATTTGGCTGTGCTGAACATATACACTGGGGCATGTGTGGGGGCTTCTTTATGCCGCTGGCATGTGTTGGGGCTTCTACTTACTGCTTATATATACTACTGGGGCATGTGTGGGGCTTCTATATACTGCTGGGGCATATGTGGGAGCTACTATATATAGCTGGACATGTGTAAGGGTTGCCTATATACTGCTGGGGCATGTCCTAAGACCTAGACCTGGAGAGGGATTCTGTGGGGGGGATGGAGGACGTGACCTGGGGGGCTTTCTTTCTGAGACCTGGGGGAGTTTACTGTGTGACAAGTTGGTAGCAGACATGGAGAGGGGCTAGCTGGCTGAGGAATGGAGAGAGCAGATTTATAGTAGTTATATTCTTGTACCTAGGGGGCAGTGTTATAGTAGTTATATTCTTGTACATAGGGGGCAGTGTTATAGTAGTTATATTCTTGTACATAGGGGGCAGTATTATAGTAGTAATATCTTTGTACATATAGGAAGAACAATACTAGGGGGCCGCATATCAGTTTTTACCCCAGGCAGCAAAAAGGCAAGAATCAGCCCTGTGCAGTAGATAATGAGTAAGAATAACTGGCTGGTTCCAAGCACTGCACAGTACTGGGGTCTTTCAAAGCCCCTGCATGTAGCCAGTTATTCACAATTATTAACTGCTGCATGGGGTCAGACAATTTCCGCCATCATTATTATCATCTGAACTGTATCGTAGTCTCCTCTGGGGTATATGTTACTTATTGTACAAATGCAGTAGTAGTTTCTGAGAGGCATTTGCACTGTACTGTGGTTTTTGACAGGTCTAGGGTTTAAGTTTATAGCGTGGCCTCCTGAAAGATAGAGGTATAACAATGTGGCCCTTGGACCAAAAAAGGTTGTGCACCTCAGATCTAAAGGGACTGATGGAGGTAGCAAAGATTTGCTTCTAGTTACTTGAATCAACTATTAGGGTTTTTGTTTACATCAGAAAGCTGGAGCAAGTTGTGTCCAATGTCTTCCTAGGTGCTTTCTAGAGATAATGGCCCTGAATGGTACAGATTGCTGCAGATTACAGATTAATGATGCACAGTCTTCAATAATGTGGCGTACCCTGCACTGCTCGGGAACTGTATAGCGCTTGGCACAATTGTCTTAAGCGTCGCTGTAATAAATGTGGTGCATGGCTGCGAATCAGCCATGGAACTCACCTTTAGGTACAGAATTTTGACAGTGAAGCCGTGAAACAATACTGGCGCAAGCACTTCATATATACATGTACAAGCAGTTTGCATGTTATAATCATTGCAAAATCAGACAGAAAACTGGTGCAGCCAATTTAATAAATATGGCCCAATATGTCACACATTTTGCTTCATGTCTATTTATGAGGATCCTATGGATGAAGCAGTATAATACAGGAAACACAGAAGTTCTGATGTCTACATCGCTCTCAATTTCTTGTGACGTCTACAGCTTGTATTACCTAGCTCCATTACTTTGACACACCATCTTCTCCTTCGTTCCAAGTCTGCAAACAGACTTTTGTTCTCATGATATTGGCGTGAAATCCTATCTTCATTAAATTACATTATATTATATATTTTCTTGTTTATTTATTTAGATTTACATTTTGGACGGTTTATCAGTGCATTTAGCCATTTTGCAGGAGTGAATGATTTATTGAGGTCCCTTTCCCAGAGACTTGCACACTTGGGTGGGTAGTCTACCAAGCCCACTTACCATAATATGGAGTAGCCCAAGGAGATTGTGTGAGACGGTGCAGAGGGAGAGAGAAAGAGATCCTCAAAAGGAGAGCTAATTGGTAAACATTCCAATGGTCCTAATGAAGAAACATAGTTGCGAATTTGGAAGTATAAGAGCCACCTGGATGTTGGAACGCCCAGCAGGGTTGTCACCTCAGTTGGAGACCAAACTCATGATGATGTCTCTTAACCTAGGTAGTGGTGTAGAGCTGGTGTAAGGAGTCCTGAGAGAGATTTGTGTTAGGGGGTTGTTTAAGCCATCAAAATGCTACTAATGCTTGTGTGGGATTATGTTCCATTTCCATATCCTCAATGAATATTGAATGACTACTATATTGTTAATATGAATGTAATACATCCATAATTGGATCCTTTGCTATAGAAGAAAAAAATTCATGCTAATTACTTTGTTAGCAACTTATAGCACAATATTCCTCTAGTATTAACTAAAGACGTAAAACATTTGGAGGAATTCCACCTTCGGACATACAAATTACAATAAGTTCACAATCTGCATGAGCTGGAGGTTATGATGAGGCCTGTACTTTACCTTATCATTGTGATTTATGATCTATACCGAAGGTTATGGAGATAATCTATATATACTTCTGTAGATATCATTGCAATATATCAGTAATATACAAAATTATAAAATTATAAATATACTTACAGGCTGCATGATAAATTGTACTTGGCAATATCTTAAAGTGTATTTATAAGGTTACTCGACAAAAAATTTTTTAAGACAACTGGAGAGAGGCTTTGACAACAATTCCAGTGATACCTATATCATGCTTCTGGCTTCTTCCTATCCTAAGATATGGGGCTAATAAATATATGAGACTATCTGTAAAATCCCCTTAGCTTTTCCTGAAGTGGGCAGGACTTCCAGAGCACTGGGGCATTTGTGATATCAGCTGAGGGCAGTGAGGCCAGAGCACTGGGGCATTCACGTGAATGTGCACAAATAGCCCAGAATCAGTGTTAAAAATGGTCATACAGTACTCTACTACACCACAAATGAAAAGATGTATTAAAACATGTCCAACAACACCATAAAACACCTACATAGGAGTAAAAAGATGAAAAAAAGTGGATCCTTTTGCCATGAAGCTGCACCCTATCTACAGACCACCCCTTTCCTGTGTGATGGGGAGACTGAGCTCTGTCTTTAATTGTGCATTCAAACTCTCATACACATTTCTGTTACATTCAAACTTTCAAACACACCCAGCTCTGCTACATACCATACATTGTGCAATGTACAAAGACTTCCTCCTTGTAATTGGATGAGATGAAGCATGTGATCAGTCACATGCTTGTGACATCACTCACAGTCCTGGATATTTTTTTATGGTGCCAGTAATTATCAAGATTAATATCTTCCTGCAACTAGAAGGAACAGCTCAGGAGCGTGTACCTCTGCTAGTGCCCTTCCTAACAAGATCTACCCACCCTCTACTCCTCTCCATCTAGAGATACGGATTTCAGTGGCAACAAAGTTAAACAAAGCCAGGGAGAGCAGCAAGGGGGACAAGGTAATACCACCGCTAGCAGGCAAACAACTGCAGATAGTTAAAGGACATCTACCACCAGGATGAAGGATTGTAAAGCAAGCACACTGACATACTGGTGTGCTCCCCCTCTGGCAGGATCAGATCTTCTTTTAGCTTCTTATGCCCTCGTTTTTAAGAAAAAACGGCTTTAAAAATTTATACAAATTAACCAGAGGGACACCAGGCTCCGTTAACACCAATGGAGCCCTGAGCTCCTCAGGCTGATTTGCATAATTTTAAAAAGCCTGGAAACATAAAAACAAAAAAGGGCATTAGCCGGAAGTGGATAAACTGCTATTTTCCCTCAACAGTAACCACTAAACCCACAGCGGGTCACTGGTGATGGTGGTCAGTGAAGTTTCCAAGATTACAGTTCATCAGTGAAAGGTCATCAGTGATTGGCTGCAACACTGACCTGCCCCAAATAGCGTATCATATGACAACTCCCAAAATCAGTAGCAAGAGCAGGTATTGGAACGGCGAGGGCAGGTAAATGTGAACACAAAGCTGTATTATAGGAGATTTCTGTTAAAGCTGGACAACTCCTTTAAGGCTCCAAGTTTGTTTTTCTGATCTATAAAATAGACAACCTAATTTCCAGATAACTTGGACTAGTCCAAAACTTAAATTATAGAAACACATTTTCTATACACTCAGCAAATTTGAATATAACACATTCTTTTAGTAAGATGGAAATAATGATGTTATTTGTCAGACAAGAAGAAGGTCATCTATTTCCAAATATTTACTAAAACAAATGTCTTAACATTAGCCTTGGCTAAACATCCCGACTGCTTTAAGTCTTTTTCAAGAATCCTATTACCTGTTCTATGCTTGGAAGAAAACAGGACAAAAGCAAAGTTCCTTTCCATTTCACTCATAAATCTAGCCACTCTTAATAACTTGATGTCATCCTGTCATCGTCCTCCCGAGCCCCAGCTGGGAGAGATATCTAATCAGCTTTTCATTCGCCATAAATCTCGGGTTCTTGCAATATACTCTATCTGACCCTCCTTTTATCATTATCTTTATTTGTGTTTTTGAAAATGCACTTGGGACTAAAGCAGGTATGTCAATTATCTGTCATCTTATGGATATGAACACACTCCTGTTGATTTGTATTACATGTTTTCCTCTAAGTGAGCTTGAGCTAATATATGCGGAGTATGGTAGTGGAAACCTAACACCCAACAGTATCCACAGAGGAAATATATTGTCTGTATATTTATCATAAAGTAACATGGGCTACATTTATGTTATACAAGAAGAACAGGAAACATAGAAGTGCTAGATGATTATATGAGACAAAAAATGTATGTAAACATTCCCTTGCTAATGTCATATAATCATCTACACCAGGGTTCTGTTTTCTATAAACATGGCTGCCAATGGAGAGTCATATGACCTGTCCCATTAATCAGAGCACTGTGCATGAAGAGTAAGAAGGGTAGATATGTAGTTCCATGCAAGCATTTTTGTAAGAAAGACTTTTATTGATTCCTCTGTTCCAGTCATGGAGGCGGGAAGCTGCAATACACAGTCATGGAGGCAGGTATCTGCAGTACACAGTCATGGAGGTGAGGAGCGGCAATACACAGTCATGGAGGCCGGGAGCAGCAGTACACAGTCATGGAGGCAAGGAGCAGCAGTACACAGTCATGGAGGCGGAGAGCTGCAATATACAGTCATGGAGGCGGGAAGCTGCAGTATACAGTCAAGCTTTCCCACTCCCCATAAATGTAACATTTATGGGACATTATCTTCACACAGGTAAAAAAATATTAAATAACATGCAATTGACAAAATGTACAGTGGGTACAGAAAGTATTCAGACACCTTTACATTTTTCACTCTTTCTTCCATTGCAACCAGTTGGTAAGATCAAAAAGTTCTTTTTCTTTAGTCATTAATGTAAACTTTGCACCCCATCTGGACAGAAAATAACAGAGATGTAGATATTTTTGCAAATTTTTTAAAGAAGAAAAACTGAAATATCACATGGTATTAAGTATTCAGAACTTTATTTAACTCAAATGCTGGCCATTTACGTTTTGATTGTCCTTGAGATGGTTCTACTCCTTCAATGGAGTCCAGCTGTGTTTGTTAGACTGATTGGACTTGATTATGAAACACACCTGTCTATATAAGACCTCACAGTGCATGTCAGAGCACATAAAAATCATGAGGTCTAAGGAACTGCCCGTGGAGCTCAGAGACAGAATTGTGGCAAGGCTCAGATCTGGCCATGGTTACAAAAGAAATTCTGCAGCATTCAAGATTCCTAAGAGCACAGCGGTCTCGTAATACTTAAATGGAAGAAGTCTGGGACAACCGCATCTCTTCCCCAACCTGGCCGTCCAGCCAAACTACAAAATCGTGGGAGAAGAGCCTTGGTGAGAGAGGTAAAGAGGAATCCTAAGACCACTATGGCTGAGGTCCAGAAATGCAGTAGGGAGATGGGAAAAAGTTTCACAAAGGCAACTATCACTGCATTCCTCCACCATTCAGAGCTTTATGGTACAGTGCGCCAACGGAAACCTCTCATCAGTGCAAGACCTATGAAAGCCGCATACAGTTTCAATAAAACATATGAACTCCCAGGCTATGAGAAATTAGAATCTCTGGTGATGAGATGAAGACTGAACTTTATGGTGTTCCTTCTGGGCAGTATGTGTGGAGAAAACCAGGCACTGCTCATCACCTGCCAAATACAATCCCAAACAGAGAAAATGATTTTCAGCTGTAGGAACAGGACGACTGGTTGCAATTGAAGCAAAGATTAATGCAGCCATGTACAGAGATATCCTGGATGAAAACCTCTTCCAGCGTGCCCTTATAATCCGGCACCTCCCTTCACTCACTGCCGAATCTTCAAGTCATTCCCTGAAGTGAAAGCCCTCCTGTGTTTCCTAGTGTTCCAGCATTCCCAGGTTTCCTCCGTATGTCTATTCTCCAGTGTTCCTCCGAGTTCCCATGTTCCTGTAGCGTTCCCGTGTTCCTGTGGTGTTCCTGTTGCTTTCCCATGTACCTGTGGTGTTCCCGTGTTCCTCTGGTCTTCCCGTGTTCCTGTAGCAGTCCTGTGTTCCTGTGAAGGTCCTGTATCCCGGTGGCCATCCTGAGGTCTTGCCATCCTGAGGTCCTGCCATCCAGAGGTCCTGCCTACCCAAGGTCCTGCCCACCCGAGGTCCTGCCCACCCGAGGTCCTGCCTACCCGTCCCATCCCTCTGTCCGATTTTCTACTTCCCTGCGGTGGTCCAGGAAGTTCACAGACTCTAGCCCCAAGAGACTCTCCCTGCTCCAATCTCCGGTGTGCCAAGAGCCTCTCCAAGAGTCGCTCCAGCCTGCGGCGTCCCAGATGCCAACCCAGCCTCTGCAGCTTCCCAGCACTGCTCCAGCCTCCCAGTGGCAAATCCAGCTTCCGCAGCTTTCCACTGCTGCTCCGGCCTTCGAAGGGCCACTCCAGCTTCTGGCTTCCCAAGGGCCACTCCAGCCTCTGGCCAAAAGACGTTCCAGATGACCTCAAGATGTCCTCAGCTTGTTCCATGCCAGTAAAAACCTAACCACCTGGATAGAGGGAAAGAAACTACTCTGTAAACATGATGTAAACAATTATCCTTTATTCAATTCCATAGATAAAATACCAATAAAAAGCCTCACAGGAGAGATACAAAGTAAAATCACACAGGAAATTAGTCCACAGGGAACAAATCAGTTGGTAAGCAGAAAAATAGCAGCATAAATGTGCTGTAGAGCATATGTGTAAACATTGACTTGCATATGTAAACAAGCGTAAACAAAAATGGTCAGGTAACCAAGTACAACAGTATTACAGCAATTGTAATCATTCAAATGCAAGAAGATGACCCTGTGGAACATGTTACCTGGCGTTACTGGCCCCCAACGCGCGTTTCAAATGCCAGGTAACATTTTGCAAGGGCACTCTTAAAAAAAAAAAAAAATTCTGGTATACCCAATACTATTTATGAGTTAGTCTTGTTCGACTACGGCACTTTTCACTATTGTCTTAGTCTTTTTGTATGTGGCTTTGTTCCATGCCAGGTCCACGCACCTCGTCGGGGTTTGTCTTATTTCTGTGTCCGGTTTCCTGCTTTCCTAACTTGGCTGCCACCGCGGGCCAGTCGCACCCATGGAACGACCTGGTGGCTTCCTGTTTTGCGGCAGGCTCTGGCGAATACCAGGGGCCACTTAGACTCCGGTCCCGGGTTGCAGCTAGTACCATCATCCCCGGCGGTGGTCCAGGGAGTCCACAGACTGTAGCCCCAAGAGACTCTCCCTCACCCCCGTGTGTAACAACCACTCTGCTCACCTTTAGCTACCCCTGAACTGTAGCCAGTACAAAAATAATAAAAGTCTGCCTTTTTGCTGGGCACTTCTGCTGGTAGCTTCTGTAGAAAGAAGCAGGTGGCGCAATGATGTCATCACAGCTGCCCATTTCATAGATGATCACCCAAACGGAAGTATGATAATTTGCTATTTGTGAAGAAAACTGCTTTCTATGGCAGTGGTTTGTCTCTACACACAGAAAGAGATTAGGCAAAGTGAAATATAACTCTTTCATCATCATTTCCCTGTTGGGGGATGTTGATAGACAGGTGGGAAGCCCCAATATTGACATAGAGCATAAAGAACCAACATTATCACCCATGGCTTCAATGTGATGATCTTCTGTTTTCTGGGAAATAATTTAGTTACATCCTGCACAGCCTGCAGGCTGCTCAAGCCAGGGGGGCTAAGGAGTAAGAGCCGCAGCCCCTCCTGCTCGCCACTTCTGAAGTCCGGCATCACGTGGCCAGATAACTTGGCTGGCCACTGAGGGTGCGGTTGCCCAGGATATTTATTACTGGGCACGGAGCTAGCCCAGCCTTTTTGGACAGCTGCGCTCTCTAGAGATATCCTGAAACTGCAAGTATGGCGGACCCTTCTTTAATGGCTTTGTTGTAGGAGAAGCTGAGGAGAGAGGACTCCGGCTGGCTGACCCTCTTGTTGGCCAGGCCGCATTCCACTCCTCCCGTGTTGGCTCCTCCTCTGCCCGTCCCCCAGCTGCCCAACCTGCACGGTCATGCACCTTGCAGGCTTAGTCCCTCCCCCATTAAGACACAGAGCCGAAGCGCGGGCCTCCGTCTCGGAACCCTGCCTTGGCTCCAGTGATGGCAGAGTGCGCATTGTGCTCTGCTAAGCCGAAGGTCCATGTGTCGGCTGCAGCTAGCAAGTCAACAATGGCTGGAGCAACAATGGCCCCACACAGGGAGGAGATGCAGGACGCTATTGCTCCTAAAGGTATCTCCTCGCTCGGACAACCTGGCTGTGCCTGTCAGCACAGTGCAGGTTACAGCTTCAGATCCTGCTGGCCCCCCTCCCAAACAACCTGGCCATTTGGCAAGGTGGTTTAGGTTGGGTGCCAGCTCTAGTACTGTCAGCACAATACTCACACTGCCCACATACACATCCCCCCATGTCACAAGCTAGTGCGGTGGCTGAGCAGCTGCCACATGCACCAAGCACCTCACATGCCCCCTTACATACATTCACTCCACTACTTCCCCCCTTTCATGTCCCGCCAGGGTGGGCAACACAGATGACAGTGATAAACCCACGGACTGCCAGCACGCAGTTTCGGCTGCCGGCGGTTCACAGGGCCACCACGACACAGGCCATAGCTGATCCAGGCTGACCTGTAGCTGAACAGATTTTCCGCAGCACGGGCACCGATTCAGGGTTGGGTCTCATACGAGTAGTCCTAGGGGACAGTGTAGACACCGATCTCGCTGTGTCCAATCCTTTTCCTGCTCCATTTGTGCAGGCTGGAAGTGGTCCCGGTCTTGCGGCAGAGACAGCAGATGTTCTGGTAGATCATCCAGATCCAGATCTTCGTCCTCATCCAGAAGTGATTGCACCCGCTCCCAAGAGAGGCGGTCTTGGCAGGACATTTCTTCTCCTTACAGGGTGGACGTGCCTCCAACGTTTCCACCCTCAGTGTTGCCCAGCACACCAATGGTGCCTCCTCCTCCAGTTTCATTGCCCCAGGTCGTTTCTTCGGCTGGTGAGTTATCCTGTAAGAATGAATGGCAAATTGGCGATTTTAGCCAAAATGGAGACTGGTGCTTCTGGTCCGTTCCCAGGGGTGACATCGTTGCTGCGGGAGCAGGCTTCAGGGCCAGCTGGGATGCTGTTTAGAGATTCTTATTTTTGTGGTGTGGCTCCTTTAGTCATGCATGTTGAAGCTGACCTTAGGGAAAAAAGTTGTAGAGTTTGAATATGTTGATATTTGGTGGCTGTATCTCCTGTTCAATTGACGGTGGATAAGGTGAAGCATTTTGAGAAGGGTGAGGATAAAAAGTCGAAGGTCACTAGGACATTCGGAAACTGGGTCCCGCCCTTTGCGGATATGGTGAGTATTATACCACAGCAGAAGCCTGACTGTGCACTGGATCTGTTTGTCTATTTGGATACCATAAATACTGAGCAGAAACTCCACGGAGGCGATATGCTGAGGATTTTAGATGCCGATTAGCTGTGGCTAGACAGCTACCATCTGAGGCAGGAGTCAAAAGTGCTGCTTTAGGGTTTCACCTTTTGGTTTTGTTATTCCTTTTGTGCCACTTTCCGGATTAATGTTAGCAGACAATCTTAAATTGGTGAGGGTTAACCAGGTTATGGTTGTGGAAAAATTGTTTAAAGAGGTTGAGTTGGGTAGAATGGCGGGCCCCTTTGCTGTCCCATCATTTGAGAATCAGCAGGTCTCTCCGCTGGGTTTAGTCCTAAAGAAAGAGTTGGGTATGTTTAGGTTGATACACCATCTTTCATACCCATCAGGTGATCCTGTTAACGAAGGTATTCCCCGGGAGGAAGTGGCCATTTCGTATACTTCCTTTGACAAAGAGGTGCTTTTGGTGAATAAAGGCGGTCCTGTGACTCTTAAGGCCAAGTCAGACAATGGGGATTATTTACTAAGGGTCCGAATTGCACACTTTCGTCGGGTTTCCTGACGTTTTCGATTTGCCCCGGGATTTTGGCGCACGCGATCGGATTGTGGCGCATCGGCGCCAGCTTTCACGTGACAGAAATCAGGGGACAGACAACCCGACGGATTTGGAAAAGCCACGGAATTTAAAAAATAATTTGTGTCGCAAGATCACGCACTTACATGCACTGAGGAAAAGAAGGTGAACTCTGGCGGAACTCACAGCAGCAGCGACACCTGCTGGACATCGAACACATGGACTTTAGTGAATCCCTGTAGAGGCGGAAACCTCGTCCAAGAACTCGCCGCTGAATCGTGACTGGAACGGGTAATTAAATGAGCCCCATTGAGTCAGCTTTCCGCCTCCTCCCGGTGCATCCGTCTTGCTTTCATCTGTAGAGCTGCAAACTTAACGATTCTTTCTTTGTTGACATGTGCCTACCAATAGGATGCTCTATTTCTTGCAAATTGTTTGAGATGTTCAGCAGCTTTTTGGAATGGGTTATTCGTCTCGAGTCTGGTTCGAATTGGGTCATCCATTATTTGGATTATTTCTTGTTTGTGGGTTTGAGGGATTTTCCAGATTGCTTAAGGCTGCTGAACCTGTTTTGTTACATTGCAGAGTATTTTGGCATTCCTTTGTCAGCTGAGAAGACTGAAGGTCCCTCACAACAGATGGGTATATTGGGTACATATTTTGGGTATATTGATTGACTCAAAGAATATGACCCTCAGCCTCCATAAATTGGAACGTTTGCGGGGTGACATTGATTTTTGTCTCCTATCTGACAAAGTGCCTTTACAGCGTTTGCAGTCATTACTGGGCCAATTAGCTATTGCCTGCAGAATTTTTCCTATGGGTAGGGTATTTTCTAGGAGGCTGTCATTGACTACTGCCGATACATTCAAGCCTTATCATCATATACGGACAGTACTGAAAGATGACTTGAGGGTTTGGAGGCCTTTCTTGACTGACCAAAGCGGTGTGTCGGCACTCCTTGAAGCCGAGATTGACAATGCCGACTTACTATATACGGATGCAGCAGGGTCAGTGGGTTACGGCACTATTTTTGGCAAAAATGGTCTGAAGAACGGTGGCTCTCGCAGTCGTTGGAAAGTGGATTTACAAAGAACTTGTCGCTGCTTTAACTTTTTCCAGTCGTGGTGGCTGTGGAGCTTTTGGGTAAGGAGAGAGAGAATAAAAGGATTTGTTTTTGGTCGGACAATGAGAGTGCAGCTCAGAACTTGAACAACCTCACGCCAAGTTCTTTGCAGGTTTTAGCGCTGCAGAGACATCTGGTTCTACGCTGCTTGCAACTGAATATAGTCTTCAGGGCTAGGCATGTTCCTAGCAAGGTTAATGTGGTTGCTGATGTGTTATCTCATTTTCAGCTCCAGCAGTTCAGGTATACCCCCTGGCAGACCCTCAGTGCTCAGAGGGCTTGTCTATTACGCTGTCAAGAAGAGCTTAGCCGGGGTTTCCTTCGTCCTTAAGTTGTGGGGCATTCAGGACATGACCAACGACTTCCAGGTCCATTTGCTGTTGCATGGGTGGGGTAAGGAACCAGTTCCCAATGCATAAATGCTGCAATAATGCAAATGAAACAGGTCTATGGGAAACCCCACACATCTGTTATATTATGTATATTGTTAGGAATAAACCTGTGGCCGAACCCCACCATTTTCTCCCAAACAATGTCTTGTGTTGGTTTTTTGGTACAGGTGTATTGCAAGTTTTTTGGGTTAATCATTAGTACGGCCTGTCTAAATAATTCTTTTGGCATAATTCTTAGGTCTAAACAGGATACTGAAAGTACACAAGCTTTTGAGGTCAATATAGTGACGGGTATGCATACATGCAGAGTAGTAAAACTTATTCCAGGTGGACTATGAGGTCACTTGTCTCACGTGTCACACACCTGGAAGTATGGCACTTCTCCAGATCTCTCCCCACCATACACTGACATTAAGTGTAAAGCCTGTAAAAAACAACATATCCCTTTCAGAAAAACCTTGTGTCATCACGTTCTATATGCTTACTACTCTTAGTATAGTTCTCAAGAGGGGGACTTTCACCTACTGACAAAAGCCCCAGTTATTAGGAATCTGAAGGGAGTAAATTTCCAAAATGAAAGGTAAACATTGATTTTACAGAAAAGAAGAATTGCCAAGACTAAAAGAAATCTTGTTAAACATCATTAGGAGCTTTTATTTTATTTGCTATGATAAGGTTTATTGCTTTGAAGCAATTCCCAAACCAAGCTAACCTTTTCACCTTTACTATGCAGCAACCATAATGTTAAGAACAATTCCGTACACATTTTACACCCTACATACACTTTTTCCATATGCCTTGTTCTTAAGGACAACACAAAATTTATAATACAATACTATTAATAGAAAACCTGTCAACACAAGTACTTGTGAATCTCATAATTTGGGGCACACTTTATGCTCACTCTTGATAAGCATGACTGTGGTAATGATAGCAAACATTGATGTGTGAACCATATAATTGAGCAATATACCCTATAATGCAGTCATATGGTCTTTGTCTCATCGGACCTTTTGTTTGGATTTCCTCTGTAAAATATACACCAATTATTTTATGATAATACAACTATGTGTTGTCTTGTGTAATAAATAAAGGTTGATATTTATTGCTTTTACAAAAGAACGTTGTAACTCTGTTTTTTGTGGTAGCATACAGGGTAAAAGTAGTAACATACATAAAGACATAAATAACTGTGTGTGAGTGGAGTAAACACTCCAAAGAGTCCCGCTAGAATTCACTCTAATAGACAGCACAGAGCTAAGAAGAAGATGGAGTATGAGAAGAAGAGGAAGGCTTGTTGGCATGATACACACAGGGTTTCAATTAGAAGTATTAAAAACTTTAATTTTTGTGAGTATGAAGACTTTTATCATTTGAAAAAATAATGGTTTGTGCTTCATGTCCACTATTCATTTAGAAAAGATGACTGAACTCTTTGACATTCCAAGTTTGGTTTGCCATGTAGTAGATACACATAAAGGAATAGATTGCTCAGCACAATCGGGGCCAGGACAAGACATTTTGGTGCTCTAGACAGGCAAGCAAAATTGTACCCTCCACCAAAATTTAGAGCATGCGGCAGGTCTGATCCTGGGGAAAAAAATAAAATGGTGCCCTTCTCCCATTAAAAATCATAAGAAAGAAATCTGAATAGAAATACCTTCCCATGCGATTTTACTGCCGTAATAATAATCCCTGAATTTTCATCAATTAATTCATCATAACTGATGCTTACTTTCTTTAGTGCTGTCTGTAAACTCTCTGTGAAACTTTGTTTACATGTCTGTGCACTAATAAATAGGATGGACCTTCAGCAGGAGACGATGACTCATCCTGCTCCCCCCTCCCCTCTCCCTGTGTCTGAGTGAGATGGACTGAGAGAAAAAAAGACACAACGGAGCTCGTCATGGACGGATTATCTTCTTGTCAGTATAAAGAAGTATTTAGAAGGGATAAAAATGGTTCATAAGCCTTAACAGTCCAAAGGGATCCTGCTTTGGTGCTCATGTGTTGGTACATTAGTTTTTTTTGTTAGTCCCTGTCACAATGGGGCTCACAATCTAATCAACCTACCAGTATGTTTTGAGTGTGGGAGGAAAACAGAGGACCCGGAGGAAACCCACGCAAATATGGAGAGAACATACAAACTCTTTGCAGATGTTGACCTGAATGGGACTTGAACCTAGGATCCCAGGGCTACAAGACTGCAGTGCTAAAATAAAGTTATTTTATATAGTTCATGGACAAGAGCATCTTTACAGATAGATCCATGTATATTTCTTTATCTATGACTATATTGTGTAACTATGACACAGTAACAGTCTATAATAGTTACTACACTTAGCTAATACATTGTGCTGTCCATTCAGTGCTGCAGACCTTGTTTTACTACTTCTTCTTGCGGTACCTTTTACTTTATTACATATTAGCACCTGGTGCATTTCTGATGTTATCAGTAGCTGTTAGCTGTTCCACCTGAAATAGAGTAAGTCTCCCAGCTGCGGGGAATGGCTTTCCTTCACACTGGTCAATACCTTATTGGCCCAGCTGTGTTCTTTAATGTCATGGAACTTTGGCAATACACAGTTTACAGCAAGGTCATGAGTCTAATGTAGTCATAGGATAAACAATAAAAGGTGTAGACGTATCAAAGTTGCATGATGCATAGCAATAGTATATGAGGATGTACGTAGTAATACAGTAAAGAAAACTCTAAACTCAACAATGAAGTAACAAATGTTTCTCTGCACATACATAAGGCTTCTTATTATCCCTGGCTTTTTCTAACTAAAAGGTTTATACCATATGGGAAAAATATGGAGAAATTATATACTAATGGAACAGGATTCAATTAGGATTAGCAAAATTATTTATTTTTACCAAATGCCAGAATGATGAGAATTTTTAAGGCATTTTTATAACTTTCTGCAAAGTCAAAAGTTTACATACACTAAGGTTATAATGACATTAAACAATTTGGGACAGCTCATATGCCCAATTGTGGTAAAACATGTTGGGGAAGGCTATAAGTGAATCTGCATACTCAGCATCAATAGACTCTCTATGATCTAGAGGATAAGAGTCGAGTTATCTGTCCTGTTACTCGACCACTCTAGCACCCAAGGGTGCTAGAAAAAAAAGTTTGGCACCCCAGATCAATTGTACCAGTGTCGCTTTAAGACCCTAGTACAAATGAATCCTCCGGTTTCCTCTTACATTCCAAAACATACTGGTAGGTTGATTAGATTGTGACAGATTGGGGACAGGGACCGATTTGGCAAGCTCTGTGCAGCCTGCATAATCTGTGTGCACTATATAAAATAAAGGAATTTTATTATTAATTTATTAACTATTAAATGATCCCCTTCCAGCTCCTCGTTTTCTGCCCCTATACTGAGCTCATCGGGAGAGACAGAATTCAAAACTCAACACGCTCTACGTGATGGCTCTGAAGCTGGCACACATGATGATGTCATGTGACAGCACCTATCCTGCTTTTAGCTTCAAAAAAGTTATAAAAATGCCTCAAAAATTGTCTCTCTCATTTTTCTGCCATTTGGAATATATGAATAATAAAAAAAATAATAATAATAATCTTAAGAGATTTAAAATGGGTAAGATTTATTCTGATTTCATGTCAGTTAGTGAGAAAAACATGCAGATGTGCCTCTTAATATAGTCTATGTAAGCTTATGGTTTCAACTGTATTCTGAGTTCTAATGAATTCCAACCTACCGGTTGATGAATGTTTTTCTTTAGTTAACTCTTTTAAGATCTGTGAGAAAATAATTTTCATAGATTGCTAGACCTATTTTTTTTACACAGCCTGTACAATTTTCCAGTATTTCTTTGTGGGAATGTTCCATCTGGTAAGATAATGTCTGACAAATCTCTTCTAGAGTGAAGTAAATATAACTTTGTCTTTATGCCACTAATAATTAAACAGAATCGGTCCGTTTTTCAGATCTCCCAGTTGCTGAATTGTGTTTAAACACAACCCTAGAGATAATGAGGTGATAACCTTATTAGCCCTTTCAGACCAAAAACTGTAAAGATCACTTATGTATCATCATGGTATATAAGCCTTTTAAGAAACACAGATACAAGTAACCTATAAATGAAAAACTACAGAGAAAAAGTTTACCCGGGCAACCTGCTGGCACATGATATAGGAAAGATTGTTGGTGGGAACTCTCCTTTAAGTGAACAGAATTAATGACATGGTTTTAGTTATGGCGAAATGGAGAAGTCATAAAAACATTTACTTGGCCATAATCTCTATTGAAGAATGTAATAGTCACTAAAGAAAAATTATAGACTTATACAATTCTCCATGGTTTTGAGGAATCTTTGTCTGTAATCAGTCTTCCAACCATTTAGTTCCTTATTACACAGAAAGGACTATAGTTGATAAAATAATTTGTTTCATTTTTTAAAAAGGAAATGTGCCAGATGGGTCCTTTCATTAAAGGAAACCTACCACTTCCAAATAGTACTTTTAAGCTTCAAATACTGTGCACCAGCATGGTATTTGAAGCTTAGAAGTCCAATTTGGAAGTGGTAGGTTTCCTTTAAATCCCATTCCTGGTGACAGGTTTGCTTTAAAAAGAATTTAAAAACAACATAAGACACTGTCGCATCACTGCAGACTTTTATTTCTATAGATACTATATATTCTATATTTTACAATCTGATGAAATGCCAAATGTATATCTTAGTGATACACATTATACACTAGGGCTTTAGCAAGGTAAGTCACTGGCTTACTCATAAGGTCAATCAAATTATACTTACCATGATAGAGTTTCCTGTTCGCCAAAAGGAGTTGAAGGTCATGTGGTCCAATTATATTCTTATACCTATCTTGTAATAATAATAATAATAATAATAATAATAATAATTCCTTTATTTATATAGTGCACACCCAGCGCAGCATAGAACTTGTCAAATTTGTCCCTGTCCCCAATGGGGCTCACAATCAACCTACCAGTATGTTTTGGAGCATGGGAGGAAACCCACGCAAACATGGAGAGATCATACAAACTCTTTTCAGATGTTGACCCTGGGACTTGAAACCAGGTCTCCGGTGCTGCAAGGCTGTAATGCTAACCACTAAGCCACCGTGCCACCCCAAAGTTTCCTATACTTTTAGACAACGCCTTAAAATATGTATTCCCTCATATAAAGAAAACTCTACAATTCTCTAAGGTTTGTCCAAAAGACATGGACAATATATGTATGAACTCTATATAAATATATAAAAGAATTTCTAATTATGGTGTTGACTCATTTTTAAATGTACACACACACAAACACACACATATATATATATATATATTTTATATAGAACAATGGGATTATAGCACAAACACAACTTGTGGTTTAGTGTTTCTCTTTTTTTCTCTCTGGACAGAGGGACAGATAAGACATCTTTTATTTCAGTCATTACCTATTGGCTCCTTGGTAGAAGAACATCAAAGAGTAAACATGCAGAACAAGAAAGGGTCCCTTGGGTGCATTTGGCACTCTCGGGTTGCAGGACACTGTGTGGTCCCACCAGGAGTGGGGTTTCCAATCATCTTTCTTTTATACTGTGTCCCTTGAATAAGACTAAAGACAATTCAATAGATCTTTCATCACTCCTTCAGAGACACTCCAGCCTAATAATCACACCACCATTCTTCCACTCCTTTCAGCTAGAAAACTTTCCCATATACCAGTACACAGTACTCTCATTAAGAGCCCTTTAGAAAGAGGTTTTGTACAACTCTTCCTGCGTTGAAATAATTCTACAATATATTATTAGGGTATCGCCAACAATAATATTAAAGTGGTCAAAACAGTAGCAAATATCTCATAATAAACTACAAGGCCCAAATGGAGCCAATGTATAGTTTCTGCAGGATTATAAATTGAATATGAAAACAACTGCGGAAAAGCGAGGCATGTGGTGGACAAGGCAGTCCCTAGATGCTATTACCAGCCAAAAATGTATACACAATGTGGCAACAACTTAGATTGTTCATCTGTGCTTATATACTTGGCGTCATGGGAATTCTGCCCCACATTTTTTCAGGACTGAAAGGTGAATCTTAATGTGTCTGGTCAGGCAGTATCTGTCACATCTGTCATCCTTCATTGTATGAGCCATACTTTGTAGAAAACAAATGAAATTGTTCCTTAAAAACTGTAGAAGAGAGAAAAATAATATAGAAGAAGGGATGGTGACACTTAATCAAAAATACTAATCCTATACCATGTCCAGATACCACTACTAAGTTATATAAAGAGATAATGCATGGGTATTTATGAGGAGGGAAAATTAAACATCGACGCTCATGATTTACCCAGACTTTTAATTCGGATAAAAGGTAATCATCCAGACTTTGAGAGGATATATTAGGCAAGTATAGGTGCTATTGCAAGGATGTGATTTTTGCATTATTTATTCTTAATCTGTCCAAGGGGAATCATAAAGTTGTAGAATCTTGAAATAATATTCCTAGTGAAAAAATTACACCTTAGCTTAGCTATCAACATCTAGTCTGGACGGTGACTTCCATTTACAGGACAATTTTAATTGAACAGTCAATGACATGGGCGGGTGGGGTCTTTATTTCCAGAACTTGTTAGAACAGATTTCACTTAAACTTATGAAAAAACACATATGAACAAGAGTAAAAATCTAAAAGATACATACAGCACACTAGACCTGCTATGAGACATCTATAAATAGCATTGTTTATACCATATAAATTCAGCAATGTGAGCAGAGTTGACAAGGCAAAATGAATTGGCTTTATCTTTATCCCTTTAGTTTATGTTAGATACCCTACTCCGGAGGCACACGCCTATTCTGTACCCATCACAAGGTAAATGCTTAGTTAGAGACTGACGCGTTTCAAGCAACAGCTCTTAATCATAGTCATGTTAATATAATTTAAAAAAACATATTAAATAGGCTAAGCTTTTTGATTTATTTAGCACTAATTGCAATGTTAACCAATTTGTTAGATTGTTAACCGTTAAGAGACATTTTTTAAGTATAAAAAAATAACGATAAAGATAACTGTTCAGGTGAAGATGTGTCTGATGTTACTTTACCAAATATTGTATATGAATAATGTATATGAACAATACAACAAACTTCTAATCAGTCAGCAAATTTAAAACGTTGTGCAGCACTTTTCACGGACCAGGAGCTACAAAAACGGCCACAGGACCGATCCAGAAAAATAAATAGTCCCACAAGAAACACTTATAAAAGAGGTCAGAGTTATAATCAATCAATTGTCTTTTGAGGGTGCCTCTAACAATGCTGCGGTACCCTGGTTCCAAAAACACCTCCTTTTATCCGATAGAATCTTGCGTTCCAATCCTGGATAAGTTCCAGGAAGTGGTAGAAATAGATTTAGTGTCACTGGAGACTGGAGAGCACTTTGCCTGCTGGTCACACACAGGACAAGCTTAATAAACATAAGCACATAGCACTTTTTGAGTTACAAAGCAATAGGGTTTGCCATGGTGAGATCAGCAGACAAGAGAGGATTGAGAGTGATTCTTGATGTCAAATTATATAAAAACCTAAATGAAAATTTGTTAAATGATAAAACAAATATAGAAAAGTGACCTGTGATCTAACTTATAATTTCAACACTAGCATATTGTGTCTTTTGTAGGATGGTATAACTTTAGTTTTAGACTTCAAAACTTAAGAAAAATGATTTATCCCAAAGCACACTGTACCAGTTTTTTATTCTCTTCCTAAAATTTATAAGGAGATTTTCCCTTCACCCATGTGCCCAATTGTGGCAGGCATTGGTTCAGTTGGAGAAAAGCTGGAACAGTGGTTTGACAATCTTCTTCAAGCTCTTGTGCGAGCATGGGGGTAAAATTTTCACCTTCTTTAGCAAATTTTTTGGAGATGTGGCATGGCATGGCCATGAATTACATCGACAACCTCCTCCTCATTTGGGGAGGTCATCAGTGTGATGCCCAGAACCTCATCACATACACACATTCATGAATAACAATAATTATAACCTACAGTTTATTGCTCATAACAGTTTTCTTCCTTCAAGTTGTTGCTATCATTCAAAAATATGTCCCTATGTTTATGCAGGAGGGCACTAGGGCACATATTCTTAAAAGTAATCCCAGATACATCTCAAAAAGAGCACCAACATTGGGTACTAACCTTTCTCCTGTTTATTTATTGAGTCTGTTTCTAACTAAACATGGCTTTATCATCCAGGATCATATAAATGTGGTCATAATATGTGTAAGGCCGTCCTCTGTACATCGCGCTGGGCGCCGCCATTGCTCTCTCCCGGGCTGAAGACAGAAGACGGGCGCGGAAGCCAGAAGAGGACCCGCGCGGACATCGGGGGAGCAGCGCTGCAGATCGGGGCCACTGGAGGGTGAGTATATAAGTTTATTATTTTTTAAGTGTTGTATTTTAACTTGTGACTCGAGTATAAGCCGACATTTTTTGTGCTGAAAAACTCGGCTTATACACGAGTATATACGGTATATGTCATACATTTTTAAACGATTCTGCATATAACACTGCAAAATTGCATCAAATGGTAAATGCAAACTTTTTAAGAAATGGTGGAAAATCACAACAACTCTACGGTTGACCTAACAACTGACCGACTGGATTTCTGTTTCCCAAATATGAAGTTGCTTCTCTTTTTGGAGAAATTACTTTACAATGGATATTATGGGTATAAATGTCAAATCTCTTACTGTGGTGTTATCGGGCAATCCACTCCTGTTTCTTCCTTCCTTTTCTGATTTTTGATATCACTTTATTGTTGTTGCAGTTTCTGTATGTTCCCTAGTTACAAAGAAATTATCTTTATTGTACTGTTATCAATGTTCTTTGTACATCTTGTATACCAATAAAAAATTTAAGAAAAAATAAATTGCATAATTGGTATACAGATTTCAGCGATTATTAATTTGTTACATTCATGTGAAGCAGGCTGCTTTTTTTGCATAATGTGCAGGGATGATTAGACCCATCAACTAGTCTCCCGAGTTCCTTATCTGTTTGTCTTTTATTCTATTCTGACTTCCATCCTACTGCTGGAGCCTTCCTGTGCATCAGGATCATTTACCTTTCCTATATGTGTCCATCCTTCCCTGTTGTGTAGTCATATGTGGTGTGTACGAAATCTGTTACTCGTTCCAATTATTAACATGTTGCTACTTTGGCCAGTTGGGAGATCCTCGGGCTCAGGAATAGGTACTAGGTGTGCTGTTTGGTCTCACATAGCTATCCAACGGTAACTAGGTGAGCTCCTATCGCTTGCACTGGGAAAAGTACTGGGCTCCTATCATGTCACGTCACACCAGAATGGCACCTTCGGGAAACATGATTATTGGGGCATTAGACTGTTTTTGCACAACTTAGCTCCCTAGCAGCCCCGCGGACCTTACCAACTGCCTTAAAATTGGGGTTCCTTGAGTGGGTTATATGAAATACTATGGGGACGTGTTTCATTCCATGTATGACATATTATGATGTACTACATTATGTCTTCCTGTGGCTATATACGTTTTTTTTGTTTATTGTTTACTGTTTATTTCTTTTGTCTTTTGTCAATAAAATGATTCAACATAATGTGCAGGGATTTTCTCCCACCCCATTGAGATGCATAGAATAGTTGCAAACATTCCTGAATCGAAACTCCCGTATAGGTATATTACATTTTTGTTTTCTTCCTTTTTGAATTCAGTCATGAATTTAGAAAGGAATAATCTCAGGTGATATCTCAACACAAATATCATATGCATAAACATTCTATTATTTTCAAGCTATATTTCTAAAATTCTAAAATTATTTAAATAATTTGTTATACTGTAGTACTTGACCTTAATGCCCTTAATCTATAAATATATCCAACAGTTTGAATTTTTTTTTGTTATCTTTTATTAATTCCTTAAAATAGCCATTTACTAATATTAAAAAACATAGTATTTGATCATTGCTACAATTATCTGATCTTAACAATCCATCATAGTTTTTGTACAGTTACAATTCCATTTTTATATTTTATTTTAATTGTATGAGATAAAAAAAAAAATCATTCCCACTACACTGCAATTTTTAGTGTTAGGTTAAATAAAGTAAAAAATCGAAAGTTCTCATACTTTTAAATCTGCATCACAATCCCAAACTCACGATAAACAACACCTGTTATTTGTCATATCCCCACTTCTTCTCATTTACCTCTTAGAAAAAAAAACCCTGTGATTTTTTACACACGGCAAAATAGCATGTTTCAGCTCTCTAAACGAAATTAGCCATCCAGATAAAGCTTCAAAGGAGCCGTACTACTCGTTAGTATAATATTTCTTTAAAATGTCAATAAGCAAGTCTGACTGGTGAATGGCAAATCGTAGGTGTTAGGAGGAGGGCAGGAGAATTCCCAGAGGTTCTAATCCAGCACGTTTCTGAATCAGAGCAACGTCTGTTATAAATTAATGAAACTGTGTCTGGCAACTCTCATTTTCATATTCTTTCAGGATGATGACAAGGGAATGCAAAACATAAATATCTGTTAAAAGTCAGACTTTAACAAGTGAGTTACATGGGATACATTTTTATTGGACTCACTTAAAAAACAATAATGCATTTTTTTCAAACTGACATATAAAATTGCCTTCTTTATTTCTTTGGTTGAAATCCTTCGGTAGTTTTGGAACGTCAGGTTGGAGCCTTTTTGAAATATATATATTTTTTTAGAGAAAAAAAAACAGGCCTGGTTTTAAAATTTTAAAAAAGGTCATTATTTACTTTTACTTTATATATTGTTGTATTATTTTTACATGTATAAAACAAATTATATATAATGCGCTTATTATTTTATATTTCTTTTATATGCATTAATTAACCTTTATCTGTCTTTTTGTCTAATCATAGGTGAAGAAGATTTCAATCTTCACGGCAACAAGATTTGTGAATTTGATATGGGTATATATATTGTATGATTTTACATTTGTAAATTAAATTTAAAAAATAAACAAAAAATACATAAAAACCTCCACTGTCCAATGAGCAGCCATTTTTGACATGCTATTTATATTTTCATAAATGTATAACATCATATCCTCAGAAGCCATCTAATAAAATCCAACACCATTTTTCCTACCACTCGCACTGAAGGCTAGCTATCAGTCCACATTGATTGGTGTAATGCATGGATAAATCTACTGCAAGAAATGGGCACACAGAGTGGGAATGGGATGGTCATGTAAGTTGTGGGGTGCAGGTAGGTGACAAAAAAATAATTGTGCCCCGTCAAATGTAATTGAACAGCCATTTGATTAGTTGAAGATACTGACATTTCAGTTACTGAAAGATACTGAATTCAGTTTGAAGGTAAAAAAAAAGGGTTGATAGAGGGGGAAAGTGAGTATATGCTGGAGACAGGTACAGAGGGATTGTCAATTCAAAGGATTTAGGGCCAATAATGGGGTGCAGTATAAACAATGGCCTTGGATTAAACCGTTAAAGGCGCAGAGAGCCTGTCCCACCCCATGTCCAGCAATATCGAATGATTTTCAAAATATTCTGTTCAACTGGCCCACTATCAGTTTAACAGAACTGAAAAATCAGATTGTGTCTGGCTATCTTAAAAATTTCTTCTCACCCTATAGGATATACAACCCAGCTCACTTTCATATATAACATCTGGACTGCCAGTTTATCAAATATACCATTTCATGTTGTTGCAGAACCTAGCGGTGTGCATTATTTCCCCAGTCTCTTTGGAACACAAGGGATTTATGTAGATTGACACCCAATTCAAAGACTTGGATCAGCAATCGTATAAACTTCAGGTTTTGGACCACCCATTATCACTTACTAAAACACAGTTCTGCATCACTTCATATCAACTCCTACAGCTCACCACTTGCAAGGGGAAATAAGTTCAAGATGTGGGACTGACAATATCATGAGGGGCTCGCCCTCCTCCTCACCCTCACCTCTCATTCCTCTTCCACCTCAGAATCAAGTATGTTTACAACTACTTGGTAATTTTAAGTCTATGAAATCATTTGCCTGGTGTGAAAGGGGAAAGTATAGAAAGCCAAAGTAAATGTGTGCATTGCCAAGAAGGAGAGAAGAAAAGGATTTGGAATAGGAGAGGAGAATAAATTGGTGCATGCGATGCATTATATATAAGACCCCAAAGATCTGGGTCTTTTAGTTGTGGTATGGTGAACAATGACTCCTGGGAGCTAAGCAATATTATGCTGCTTTCCTAGAAAGGATTCCAAGGCAGCAATTTCAGATGAAGACCTAAAGAAACTTCATGTACAGACAGGAAAAAGGATAGACCGAGGCTTCTCTGACAGGGCCAAACAGAATTGGGCTTAGGTTGGAAAAATTAGGAAGTCTAAAATGTAATAACATGGGAAAATATTGACAACAACATGTAGAAGATCAACAGATGTGGAAACAAGAAGGAAAATAGCTGGAGATAACTGGAGGCACAGGGATCCTGGTGTTCAGATCTTGTATGTAGATCCATAGTTAGGCCCCATGCACACAAACTTCTGCCATAACCATAAGCTAGACCCACAAACAGTGGCTAATTCTCAGCCCTATAACTTTCTATTGACACATTCACAATGCTGTGAATGCAATGTATGGCACCGTGCCTAACCACATCGGGAACGTACTGACTGCCCAAAAGATAATTGCCAGGCAGTAATTGCCTATGGGCATAGGTGGTGTGAGTGTCACATTGTTGCTTGCACATGGTCTGATATTGGGTTTCCTTCTCTTGGTCCTTTAAGGTCCTGAATTGGGTTAGTATCAGTAGGGCCAGGCCGACAATGGGAATGGGTCAACAAAAGTAGCTCTCTATGTTGTATCATAATGTGTATTGTATTCGGCTGTCAGACTTGTGTATAATTATCTATATCTAGAGGTATCAAAAAAGTAACCCTTCTAATGTTAGAGGCCATTGGAGTGTATAAAAGATGGATACAAAGTGTATGCTGTCCATATAAGGACAGTGTCATCACTTAGAGGAACACCAACAACATCAGCATCAGCCAATCACAGGCTTCTGATGAAGTTCACTACTACTCCCCTTTCAGCGGGAGGGGAGAAACAGGAAGAGGTATCCCACTGTCTGTTCATGCAATGGAATATAGCCTAGCCTTCCATTGTAAGGACACGTCATGAAGACAGCCCAAGGAGTTTAGTTTACCTGACATACAGTGTACACACATACAATGAACACTTGCATTGCTATCAATGGGAAGTTCTCTGTCAGTCAAAATTAAAGGGGTTGTCTGAGATTAAGCAAAAATAGTGAAGTGTCTGGGAGGCTGCACAAAAAGGAAAGATGTACTTACCTCTACCCCGCTCTCCTGGTGTTCCATGCACCGTTCCCTCAGAGCCATGCTCCTGTTTGTTTTCAGGGGCGCGACACATTGGCACTGACAGCTTCCAGCTGCCTGGGACAACCAACCATCCTTTGATACAGCACTGGGACACAGGGACAACACATAGGACACCAAGAGCACAGGAGGAGGTAAGTACATGTTTATTTGTTTTGTGCAACCACCCCCTTTAAGCACAGCGAGACAGATTTATTAATTGCATTTTAATGATAAATATAATGTAATTTTCATAATAATGTTTAGTAAATCATATTCTGAATGACAGAAACCATTTGAATCAGCAATTTGATTTACATGGATTATAGGTAAGAAGACTCACTGCCTGTTGTATTGGCCAAATCATCTGTGTGTCTATTGATAGTTGAACAAACATGCTGATAATGATCCAGACATTTTTTATAGGTTTACTGCAGGACGATTGGGTCCTTTTCCAACAACAGAGCCTGTGATATCAAGTAAAGCACATTGCGTGTGTGATATCAGGCAGCATTATCAATGCAATCCCAGAACTTTTCTCCTTTGGTTTCAATTGTTTAACAGTTTTCACAATGTTACAAGACAATAGGCTCCTATATATTCACTAATGAGCTGATAGTGGTGTTAACAAAGTCTTCTTCATCAGTTGACTCAATAGAGCAGTAGATATCAGCAGGCAGATTTTAGGAGCATTTGTCCATGGGTCTGAAGCCTGTCTGAATAGTGTTTTGAGCCGATGCATGGCCCTTACACAGCTATACAGTAGTCATGCAAAGCCCTATAGGCCTCTCAGGCTCTATAGGAGATGTATGATTTTGTTTGCTGCAGTTTTCTGTCTTCAAAAATGTCTCCAAGTTGTGGCATCTGCTTATTTGTGCCAAATCATTGACCAGTTAAAATGTGCCCTGTCAACCCCCCTGACATGTTTGTTTTATTAAATAATTGTATTCGTCATGGACTAACAATTCTGGATCATCTTTCCTTAGATATCTGATTTGTATAGTTCCTCTGTTATTCCTCCTAGAAATATATAAACTGATAAGTACGGCCCTTTCATACTAGTATTGCAAATAGTCATCAGAGTCTGTCTAGAGTCTTATCAGGGTTTGATCATTGGTCATTTTCATAAGAGTTAAATCATTTTATTAATCAGAGTTTGTTCAATGTGTCAGTTCTTCACACTTATGTGTATGCATTTTTCACTCAAGATGAGTAATCACAAATGAACGGCATATATCTGATTTATGAGAAAAATTATTCAGAATTGTGATTTTATGTCATGACGCATCCTCTTAAATTTTCGAAAACTAAAATGAAACTTTTTTTATCTTGCCCATGTTATAAAGAGACCCAGAACATTAAAAGAAAAAGAAATAAAATCATGACAATGATAAATATAAACACTAAAATAAAAGTCTGTATGTTCACCAAGAGTCACAATTGACTTTACACTGATAATTCCAATTAATAATAATAGAGGGATAAACCATGTGGCCCGCGCTATGCACTGTTTAATTTTTCTCCTCGCATCCGTGCTATTTCCTACTACTTACCCCACATCCTAGCATTGACATACAGTATAATACCCACCCCAATGCCCACCATTAGTGCCCCCCACATCATATGATGCCTTATACAGTACATTTACACTGTAAAATATTCTCCAGCCTGTATAACACCCCTTTGATCCCCCACCTATAATGCCCTACCTTTTTGTACCTCCTATCCCTAATATTGGTGTCCCCTCCATCTCCATACACTATGCCCCTCCCCCCACCTCCATATATTGTGCCCCCACCAAATACACTGTGGTCCTCCTCCTCCTCCGTACATTGTAGAACATTGTGACCCCTCTCATCCATACATTCTGCCCACCCCTCCTAACATAGTTGCCCCTCATGCATACATTGTGGTCTCCTTTTTCATAAACATTTTGGGCATCGTGCTCGTCCATAGATTGTCCCTGCCCAACTCTCCCATTTCCGCCACAGCAGTCCTGCTTCATACTCTGCCACTGCTATATGCAGCACTGGAGCCAGCATCAAATTGTGCCCTCCACCCTTTTCTGCACACTATGGCAGTAGAGGATCTATGATGATGTGGGGAGCTGTCGGCTCTCTGCATCAGCATTGCATTTAACAGTATCAGCGTCCAGAGTACAGTTTCAGCCCTGGACAAACTTCACCCGCCCAAGACAGCGGGACAGAGCCCAAAATCACAGGTGGTTGAAAGGTATGTGACAGCTCTACAATGTCATATAATGACAGTATATTAGGGAACTGATACAATACAAGTCACAGCTTTCCTTTAATGTAGATTATGCACTCGATTTTTGAGAATGAGAAGATCTATAAGAAAGATGTTTGGAAACTTTAGAGGACGCCCGATAGACTGCTATCCTATCCACCTTTATAGCTCGCCTCTACCATTCTGCTTTAAAGTTAATCATTTGTTTGCTTCTATCTAGCAGAACTTCTTATCTCCTCTCCTGTCACTTTACAACCTGACTTCTCTTATCACATTGCAGTGGAGCATGTGACCTGAACCAGCCAATGGAGCCCAATAATCTCACTCATTACATCCCATCTCCAAATGGGACGAATGGTTTACAACAGGTCAGTAATGCTCAGAAGAGTACAGAGTCCAGGCTGAGAAATACCTGTTACTTTCTGAACTAGGCATCAGGAAAAAAAAACCTCTATAGTAACTTTCCCTGGGATATGCCATAGTCCATCTCATTCCAAGGCCACAACATTACAGTTTTACAAGCAGTTCATTACCGAAATCGATGCCGTTTTCAAGGACGTGGACAATTTCTATTCTTTGGAGTTGATCATGGCTGCAAGACATGAAAGTGTCATCATACAAGAGCCTATGAAGCACGGATATCCGACACAGGGTAAGTTTTCAATCCTTGGAATTTCTGCAGCTGACCCGCAGGTGGCAGGAGGAATTCCTATGTTTCTACGTCTTCACGGACTACATGCCACCCAACGCATTGGGGATTTAGATTACACCATCACATTTGTAAGACTTTTTTAGGCTATTGTTAGAATTTTTTTATTTTGGCTACATGTGCTTATTTATACTGTTGATGCTGATGTGGAGGGAATGTCCCCTAAATAAAGAATAAAGGTTTGGAGAATTTGGAAGATAATTAAATACAATGGATATTCATATAATGTGAAATAGAGGAGGGGAATTGCTCTACCCTACTAGGACTTCTACAGTCTATGAATAATTACAAGATGTTTAACAGAATGGCTACATAAGATTATGGAGGAATAAAGGAGGTCTTAGGGTGAAATCTTGAGGACCACTAGGAGGAGTGAAGTATACGGATGAGAAATAGGTGATGTCATATGAGGTAATGAGAGTACTTGAAATTGTTTCTGAATTTCATCCCGACTCAATACAGATGTTTTTTTAGTTCTCCTTCTGTCACTTTCAATGAGGTAACAGAGGCATCAGCAAAGTTACTGGAACTGATCATCCGCCCACCCCATTATAATCACTCAGATGGAAGCGGGGTTAGAGGATGCAGCTGACATAGAGAAATATATTTCTACTGAGCTTCTTCATATATAGTCTCAAACAGGGTGCACTGCATATTATTTAACATATATATATATCATGTGTAATTTCATGGAGGTCTGGCATGGATGACATAGGCAGAAAAGTAAATGTTTGGAAGTGTTAAGTGCTGGGGTCTGGACTGTGTCACTTCTGGTCACTTTCCTAAGCTGTTTCCATTCATTTGCACTGTGTTAATGAAGTAATGAGTCCAGACCTATTTTATGCCATGTTGAAATGTCATCTACGTGTGAATGTGAAAGCAAGGTCACACCCCAGAAATTGCTACCACTGTGTGTTTAAAATGATGGCATCGTACAACAGATGTAATCCAGAAGAGGAAGCAGTATGGTAACCCTACAGAAATTCAGACCGTCTCTTGTAATAGCCAAATGAATATCTTTGTATTAGGTTACCTATATGACAATTGTCTATGGTAGAGCTCTGACTGTATTTTAGCTAATCAGGTGATCTTTCTAAGCCAATCAGTTACTGTATATTTAGTGCACACCCCTTGTTTGCTGCCAATCCATGTTTCTGCTATAAACCTGATACTTTGGGATAATATAAACTAAAGCATTCTGCTTCATTTGATAAAAAAGGATATAAAAACACTGCAGTCCATGTACAGAGAATTTACTAACAATGGGTATCATAGAGGTAGTATGTCATAGATAAGGATTCTTTATTGTAAGAGCAGAGAGACTATAGAAATCACAGCCACGGGATGTTGTAATGTTATTAATACACTGAACAAAATCAATAGGGAAAAACTAAATTGATCAAGAAATTTATTTGCTAGATTTGGAAACAGAAAGGAATTATATGGGAAAATCTGCATCTGCTACATGTTTTTTTACACTTTTTACACTTACTCTTTACACTTACAGCTACTGATTACAGAATGCAGCAGCAGCTCAATCAACTATGTAAATTTTTACTATGCAGAGTCCAAGACTTAGATTTCTTGTTTCACAAATGATTTGTGTACACCGTAGGGGCGGATATACTAAGACTGGCGCGATTGGTGCACCTGGCACATAATATGCAGGAATAACTAAGAGCCTTCAACCTCTTAGTAATTCTGTTGCAGCACGTATGTATCGCAATGTAAATCTACTCCACCTCCAAACTGGCAAAAATTGCATCTACAACATGAGCCAGTTTTTTTATATGACCTTGTCATTGTGCCCCACTCCACCCAGACCATTTTTTTTTAAGAGTGAAAAAAGTGCAAAATGGGCAAAAAGCTGCAATTCCATTTTCAACCCCATCGCAAAGCACCTAGTTAAGTTGCTGCATCTGTAAACAGTATCATAGTATCATAGTATATCAGGCCTGAAAAAGACGCAAGTCCATCAAGTCCAACCTTTAAGAATTAAAGTTCTTTTGGTAATTTTAGATATTCAATTTCTACACTTAATGTCTTTGTAAAAATAATGCATAACATCATATGAGTCTGTATTCTGGAAGTATTTGTCCTGTTTACATACAATACCAGCACTCATCATCAGCCTCCTATCTGCCAGGATTGTCTCATGCAAGCATATGTCTTAAATATTCTCCCTATAAACAATTTAGCTTTTCCTGCCCGCATGACATATGTATAGATTCTACGCAATGGCATATCCATTTACGCTCCGGTCGTAATACAGTCACTGCAGCCGTGATTTGCTCTCTATATCTCTTGTATCATTTTGAGAAATGTGACATGTTGAAATGACAATGTGATTTTCCATTGGCAAACCATATGTAAAATTGCCGAATTATGGAAATTGCAAGCATTCCCTTTTTACAGGTTTCTCATTTGATACATTTATCCCCATACAAGTATGGCGGTAAAGATTCACAACCATTCCTATTATTGCAATATAGCTAAAATGAATCATGAAACTACTTTAGAAATGTCTTATAATTCTATGTCTACAGGTCCCATCTGTGCAGACCTATGGGTTTTCACTGCACCACTAAAAATACATGTGGTGCAGCCTGACCAACCCCCCAGAAAATACATCTTTACATTGGACCCCAAAAGCTTACTGACTTACATTTGATAGTTTAGCAAAAGTTATCCAAAGTTATGTAATAATAATCTTTATATAGCGCCATCATATTCCGTAGCACTGTACAGATCATAGGGGACATATACAAATATAATAAAACATGACAGAGCACAAATATTCATATGGAACAAAATGAATGGGGGCCCTGCTCACAAGAGCTTACAGTCTATAAGGATGAGGGGGCGAAACAAGAGGTAAAAAGCTTATATAATGGTCCAGCCATTCTTCATAACGTAATAGAACAAAATATAATATAATAAATAGAGGTGCTGCTACTTGACCCAGTCATCAGGTCTATTACAATAGTGACATAGATGTCTACATAGGAACAGTATACACTACTACAGGAGAGCATTATTTCTGTATCAAATGACATGGGCTCCTTGTAGAAGTGTTACATTCAATTGAGTATTGAGTTCGTCTAACTAATTCTAGGATGTTATAATTACAAAATCCAAAAATTACAAAATGCCATTTCCCCTTCTAACATGCACAATAGTTGTACAATGTGCACAATGCCCTGACGTAAATCACAGCTCCCACCCTCTAATCCTTTCATTTGGCATACTAGACTTCGGCCCCATGTATGAACAAATACATTCAGGCTTCAGGGAGAAGAAGTCACAGTGCAACTACTATAGATGCATAATACATAGGACCTGCCATAGACAGGAAAGCTTCCTACAGATCCCTTAGGACTTCCAGGATTACAGTAAAATACATTTACACTTAAAACCATGTTGAATCCTTTCCCATGTGTATACGGACACTGTCAAATGGCCTTTGGTCTAGCCACTCCAGTTTGCAAGATCTGGAAGCCTAAATTGCTAGTTATATGTAATTAATATTAATAATAAAGGGACACTGCAGCACACATGACACCCACTGTAGACTTACTACCACTGTGTCACTTATTCTGTTGAATTAGATTGTCCCCCTTTAATCAACAGCCCCAGGGGCAATCATAACAGTGACACTTTTAGGAGACCTTAAATTAGTGGATTTGAGTAGATTAAAAAAGCAGTACGGATTATTGTTATAAAAACCCATACATAGATTTTAGGACATTGGGTCTATGGCTGATATTAACACTATAGGGCAGTGATGGCTAACCTATGGCACTGGTGCCAGACGTGGCACTCAGAGCCCTTTCAGTGGGCACTCAGGCCATCACCAGAGATGACTCCAGGTATCTTCCTGCAGTCCCAGACAGCTCAGGACTTGCTGTGCACAGAGCTATTTTAAAGTGACAGTTCTACCTGGGACTATTTTCTGCTTTATTGGTGTCCTCAGGGTGCTGGTATCAATGAAAACTGTGACAGAGAAGGGAGTATAAATAACAAATAAATTTTTTGTGTTGGCACTTGCGATAAATAAGCGGGTCTTTGTTGTAGTTTGGGCACTCGGTCTCTAAAAGGTTTGCCATCACTGCTATAGGGGGTCTCTTAACTCCCCTGAGTGACATGGGAAAGTGACAATTATTTAGGTATAGCCATATTATGGAAGCTCAGGAGCCGAAACATTACTGCTATGGAATTAAAATGACCACCTTTTTAGTCAGTATCTTAGCTTTTGGAGATCTTTTTGAGTGCTGCTACTTTCCTACATATAGCACTGGATGACCTAAAGCCTGGCCCTTATTGATGTGACCCATGTTTTACACTTTCTGTCCTTTGTTTGTTCTACTGGGACTTTCTTCAAGAATAATATACCAAACATTTTCCTGCAGTTCTCTTGTCATACGGACCATAGCTCTGTAGTATGGGTGGAGGCAAGTCACTCTATTATAAAGGAAAATATTCTACAACAGAGCTAGGGTACCATACACATCAAGTTACAGATTGGTGACATGTTAAAGCCGCGTGAGGGGGGTATATACAGGAGTGGACACTACTCTAGTGTCACCCCAGGGAGATAATGACATATGAGGCTGCGGTCACATGTGGTGTTAACACATCCATTTTCAAACGCATCACAACAGTTGAGAAGAGGAGATTTGCCTAATTACATTGCTGTCAACAATGCATTTACAAAAGACATGTGTTAACAAGATGTTAACATCCGCTAACATAGGATTAACAAAGTAGTATGTTGACACAATGTTAACATGTTAACATTTACAATTAAAAATGCATGCATTTTGTAAACACCATGTTAACAACAATGTACTAAGGCAAATCTTCTCTTCTCAACTGTTGTGATGCCTTTGAAACCTCATATGTTGTGATGCCACGTGTGACCTGGCCAATAGAAGTAACCAATAATTGAAAAAAAAATGTAAATGCAAAAATTTATGAATTAAAAAATTAATAATAAAAACCCCAAACTTTCAATGCCCAACAGGTACATGTGCAAAAGTTTAATCATTTGCAGCATGTGACAACAGGGTCAATGACAAAAATACTTCCTCTACACCTGCCATGGACATTTGCAGATTTTCCCCTAAAAAGTCACAAAAATAATCAAAAAAAGTGATACATTAGTGAAAAGTTGCACGGAACATCTGGAAAATAAAGATACATAAGGCACTGCACAAGGTGCAGACCAACAGCAAAAGTCGCAGAGAAAAGTTGCAAAAATGAGACAATTAGGCCCGTTCCACACTTGCGAGTGTGATGCGATGAACTTGCATCACACTCGCAAAGCAAGCTGCCAGGAACGCACGGCCCGAACGCTGCATCGCGTGCAAGCCAAAGGCTTGTGCAGGGTTTTTACTCAATGACAGGCGGTCTGTACATGAACCTCTCCCCATCAGGTGTGTATCATCAGCGTATGAAATAGAAATAGATTGACCAAGCTGGAAACTTAGGCAGGAATAGGATCAGATTTATAACTCCTGGCTCGGGCAGTCATATGTACAGGGGGCCATGGAAAAGATATATATTGATAAATACATGGGGCCGTGGGGATTCAGACATGGACATAAACCCTTTTTACTTTTCCAATTCCACCATAGAAATGTCAGTTTTTCTCAACTAAGCATGCATGTTATTTTCCCTGGCGAGAAAGGAATGGAACACAAAGAGTTAAATTATTACATGTCTTATTTTTCCCCTGAACATCTGCTGTAGGGAGAGTTGGGAGGTCTCCATTTCCATAAGATCGCTGGCTGGTTACGTCAGTATCAGTGAATTCAACAGAATTTTCTCTCCTCCGTGTAGGGACATAGTCTGGACATAGCTGTATCTCCTGTACACACTCTCTACGTATATTACCATCCCTGCAGCTGTTTCTTTTATACGTGTATGTAGTCTGGATGTATCAAAGTGCAATTGTGTATCTGTGTATTTAAAGGTATCATTATCACTTAAGCTAATACTTGTGATAGTGTTTACTGGGAGTCATTCTATTATACTTCAAATGTTTAGCACTGATTTTTATCTATCTGGATTTATTAGACTTCTTAGATAAGAAGGGTTTGTGATAACCTTTTCTTATTCAGGACTAGTTTAGACTGGACAATTCTGTGCCAGCAACAAAACCAATTTGGAAATACATCCCTACAATCTTTTACCTAGGTATTGCACTTTATTTGTAGTTTTCAGTGGCAATATGGAAATCCCCCATCTTTACATTTGTACAGGTAGAGAAATAGAATGATACTGTTGTTATTCTGTTTTTATATCAGTTTTAAATTTAATTTGTTTCTTTTTACATAAAAAAAAGATATACAGGATAAAAGCTGCTGACATTATGTCACTGTTGAACCGCTTATGGCTGAATGGTTTGGGAGGTAGCTTAGTGAAGGTCGTATTCACCTACACTGCAACCCATGAGGAGGTTCTCTAAGGCCACATTCACCGTACATACGTCCCCCATAGACAGCAATGGTCGCACATGGCACCGTACCGCTCCACGAGTGTATGGCCCGTACCCCCTGCATTTCTGTGGAGAGGGGTCACCCCTCTTCCTCTTCCGGCAGGCATACTTTTGTGTAAATGTAGCCTTAGGATCATGAATTCAATAAATATACTAAGCAACTGAACACAAAACAACACATGCGACTGGCAATGCAATGGGGTAAATAAAAAAAATAGCAATAGTACTTGAACAAGGAATTGAAGTTCAGGCTGCAATATACAGAATTACTGGAATTTAATCCTGTTACAAGGAGAAAAAACAGGCAAAAGTCCTGACAATATGGATCAATATGGATTCATGGACAAAATGATCATAAATCATAGTTCAAACAGTAGGTGCTCTAAATCCCCCTAGGCACTTGTTATTTTGATGACCTCTCCACACACCAGGCCCCCCACAGATAAGCTGTCCCGCCATCCTCCAGGCCCTGGAACCTATACAGTATAAAAAGCCAAAAGCAGAAAGCTCCATCCATTGTATAGGGCCAACACAGTATTAACCCCTTAACGACGTTTGGCAATGTTTGGAGAGGGTTCACGGGCTGAACCCCCTCCATACCCGGAGGGTGTTTGCTGTATATTGCAGCAAACACACCGATAACACCAGCGATCGATGCTTGCACTGCTGCCAAAGGCTCCCCGTGACATCAAGGGGGAACGGCGATCTGGTCACATAACAGCCTTGGGTCTAAATTTAACCCTTTCATTAAATTGTAATGAATAATGAGGAAAATCTCCATATACTGCCATACTGTAGTATTGCAACACATGATAAGATCAGACAGTAATATACAGAATACACACTAAAAACCATAAACATGTTAGATTTCGGCGCGTCCCAAAATGTCTGATCTATCATAATATAATAACTTTTTTTCCGCCATTTAATCCTGTAACTGAAAATAGCGCCCAAAGTTAAAAATGGCACTTTTATGCCAAATTGAAAAATATAAAAAAATTCAATTAAAAGTGACCAAAAGGCTGTATAGTCTGAAAAATCATAGCATTGGAAACATCATCAAAAGTAGACAACACACACAGCTCCGTACACTGAAGTATGAAAAAGTTATTAGCGCCAGAAGATGGAAAAATTAAGAATTTTTTTTTTGTACAGGAGGTTTTAATTTTTCAAATGTATGAAAAAATTATAAAACTTATACACATTTGGTATCCCCTTGATCACAATGACCCAAAGAACAAAGTAGACATGTCATTTGTGGTGCACAGTGAAAGACGTAAAATCCAAGCCCACAATCCAATGGTGTAAATGCGTTATTGTAACCAATTTCACTGCATTTGGAATATTAAATACTGTTATTATGAAGTACAATTTGTTAAGCATAAAACAGGCCACTCATACAGCTCTTTACATGGAAAAATTTAAATTACATGGACTTTTGAAGGCGGGGAATGAAAAATGGAAATAAAAACAGAGACTGGTTGTTAAGGGGTTAAAAATGACAGGGGACCAAAAGCTGCTTTAACCACAATAACTCTGTCCCCCCACTCCCCATTACCACTTCCAAATCATGTTTCTTTCATGGCTCAGTGAGGTGGCTTCATATATATATAACTAATGAACACTCGTGTAAAATCATACAGACGTAGAAAGTGCCAGAGGAACATACAGTGTAACCTTCCTATATACTCTATGTATATATATACACTCACAGCTTGTATAAACACATCAATATACACATTGGCATACATACTGACACATATATTCATAGAACACATCTATACACATAAGCACATGTTTATATAAATATACACACATACATTGTGCATGGATACATTTCACAGTACTAAATACACATTTCATACACACACATGTGCAGGAATCAGAGGAGGAGGTATCTTTATCTTCATACAGGAGTGAGACCTGAGCTGCTGCAGTCATCCTTCTCTCCTTGTCCCGACTGCTGTAAGGTATTGCATCACACAGCAGGGAGGGGCCCGCAGCGCCCTCAGTGCAGCAAAGATGTCTGTGTACAGGAGAAAGCTGCTGCTGCTGCAGGTAATACATGATTCTCCAGACTGCTGGCCGAGCTACTGACCAGTAAGACTCACCATGGTGTCTACTAAAGGCACACCATAGGCAGGGGGTCCAAGAAGGGAAGGGGAGCCTGGGCAATTGTCCTGACTCCTGAACAAACTCCTGGACATGACTTTTTGACAGATCTGTTTCACAGGCCAATACCAGAGGGTCACCTGCATAAGATCCTATGGCAGTCTGCATGAAGTAGGGTGTTGGTAAATTGAGTGGATGTTGTACAACATATCCAGTGTATGAGTGATATCTGCTCACTGAGTGAGGTTAGAAAAGGTATATAATGTATATTATATATGAGTGATGTATACTGCAAGTAAGACATATGAACTGCATGTGTAACACTTGTGTAATGTGAGAAATTTTGACAGCATTTATGTGATGTGTGAGTATTTATGTAGCAGACTGTAGTATGAAGAGTCTGTATGTGTATGTTTTACTATTCTCACTTTCCCTTCAGTTTGCTGGAAAAAGGCAAAGCATGTTCCATTTTTTTCTGTTTTAAAAAGCAGAAGGGATTCTTACATTTTTTACTTTAACACAACCTTAAAACATAATGGGGGACATTTACTATGGCGTTCCCGCCAGTTTTGTGGCGCTCTCACCGCATGTTCTGCTCTCCGACCTAATTATTAGCTTACTTTTTCCGCCTATTCCGACTCTTCTCCGAATAGGGGCGTGGCTTTGGCGGAGTGGAAACTCAGACACAATTAATATGTGTCGCAGCCATTTTTTGGCGCTGTTAACTGGCGGAAAGTAGACCAAAAGAAGTTTGGGACACAAAACAATGCTATTGCACTGTTGCCTGTTCTCCGACTGTTGGACACATTTCTGGTGCTCGGGACAGAGTTTGGTCCCAAAGACAGAAAATGGTCTTGGCGCAGAAAATGTATCTGCACAACTCCACAATATTAATGTGTATCTTCTCTCCGAGAGCAGGTCAGTAACAAAGCCAGTGCAGACACCGACACTTTATGTAAATGTCCCCCAATAGCCCACATTTATTCAAGTGTCTGCGCCAGTCTTCTCTCTGACTTTGCACTAAAAAGAATTGCTTGTACGTGTATTTATAAGGTGTCTGCGCCAGTTTTGTGTCGCGGCTGCAATGTGTCCAACAAGACAGAAAAAATGAGCACCTAAAGGGACCATAGGGCTTAGTCAGAGTTTACAAAACAATTCTGCAGCATGAACAAAGCATGAACACTAGTTTTGACAAATGGGGGCCAGTGAATACAAAAGGAACCTGTTTGTGACCATTAGAATGAAGATTTTGTTAACTAGCTTTTCCATACCACTGCGTTCCAAATTTCTCAGAATATAGCTGTAAATCTCTGTAAGACCCAACCTTTGGCCCAATTCCACAGAATGCTGGAGGGCAACACTCGGTGTATTGGTGGCCACAGATTCATTAATATTGCCAGCCAACGTTTGCATACTGCAGAAAATTAGGCCAGTTTGATTTTGAGGTGAGCCCAAATTTCAGTGTAGATAGCTATTCTGAAGCCTCAGAAAGTTGGGTAAGAATTATTGTAAAGCTACAATGACATATTAGTATACCATACCTTAAAGAGGTATTCCCAGGAAGACAAATTAAAGGGGTTGTCCGAGACTTATTAAAAAAACAAAAGGTGGCTGGGAGGGGGCTGCTTAAAAAAATAAAGATGTACTTACCTCCTGGCCCCCTCCGGGTGTTCCGCGCTGCTGTTGCTCTGGTCTGTGCTCCGTGTAAACAAACACAGACGCAGGAGTAGCACTGGATACAGCTTCCAGCCGCCCGTGGCCAGCCACACACACCTGTCCCTATTCACAGAATGGTATATGCGGGATCCAGTGCTCCAGTGTGGCAAACAACACATCACAGCATGAGGAGAGGTGCAAATTACAGGCAGATAAGTTCTTTATTCGGGGAGATGGCGGGAGGTACATTAAATCTAACAGTGTGTTTTGGAAGAGCAGAGCTGACTGTGTCATTGTGTGTAATATGGATCTTATCATCTCATCTCTGATCTGTCTCATCTCTCTTTCTATGTGTCAGATACTAGTACAATGTTCAGAAGGTAAATAAAAGTGAGATTATTTGGATTTTCACATTAAAAACACATAACCCACATGGTTGTAACAAAAAACAAGATATTATCTGTTTTTAATAAGAAGAAATTGTAGGTTGTATTCATGTGCATTGTTCCATGAGACAAGTTCATAACAATATATATAGATAGATAGATATAATTTAAGAAAATTAAATGGTATTTACAAATTTTCCCATAAAGGGTTAATGTACAAGTGAACATTGACTCACACTGCAACACACCAAGCCATGATTAAGATGCTTTTATCAAACGCGTAGGATAGAGGTGGTCTTGTGCATCTGTTCTCTCTTTATTTCGATTAGACTGCCAAGATGAATATGCTTTTAACGAATAAATAAAGCTAGTAATATTTGTATTTTTACCCATTGCTGGAGCCAGAGTTTTTGAATTTCTTTTCCAAGGCAAATTAATGTGAATATAAAAATTTTACCCTGATAATCTAACCACATTTTCAGCACACAGAGCTTAGAGAGTCCCTGCCCACACTGGAATTGTAAAATGACCTTCTATAGGAGCTAAAAAAACAATTAAAATTATTTCGCGGGCAAACCCCTTTAAAGGGGGTTGTCCATGAAAGAAAATTCTCAAATTTAAATTGCTGTTTTAGCTCCTATAACTCCGTGATGGTCAGTGTAAAATTCCAGAGTGTGGGCAGGGACTCTCTAATCAGACACTTCATGATTCATCGGTTCTCTAAGATGCTGTGTGCTGACAATGTGCTTAGGTTATCAAGATTATCAGGGTACAGGTTTTATCCACACTTTTATTTAGCTTCTGAACATTGTACTAGCATCTGACAAATAGTAAACAGAGATGAGACAGATCAGAGATGAGAGATGATGTGATCCATGAGATATGTATAAAATAAATTAAACTCTCAGCTCCACTCACTCACCTAATCAATAAAACACACAGTAAGCTCTGCTTATCTTTTCTGTATCTTGTAGAGTAAGTCTTTGCACCCTGCTTGCTGGCAGGAAGTGCCTGTGTCTGATCTTGTAATGCAAGGGGGCAGGATCATTGCAGTATGCAGACTTGAGAAGCTATTCATGAGAAGAATCCAACCATAGTCAGAAGATTTACGGTCAGATCCAAGGGCAACCTACTTAAGAACACCCGACTTACAGACGACCCCCATTTAAAGATGGACCCCTCTGCCCACTGGTGAACCTCTCTGATTGCTTTACTTTAGTCCCAGACTGCAAAGTCAGCTGTTTGTAATGAAGCTTTATTGATAATCCTTGGTCCCATTACAGCAAACAAACTTTTAAACTCTAATTGTCACTGGGGCAAATAAAAATTTTGTCTGGATCTACAATTATAAAATATACAGTTCCGACACATACACATGCAACTTAAGTACAAACCTATGGAACCTATCTTGTATGTAACCCGGGGACTGCCTGTATTTTTGTTAATAACATTGAATTAGAGAATGTTGTTATCCTGAGTATATTTAAGAATCTTGTCTTTGTGGGAATACTAGGAAAGTTAGCAAACCTGCTGCTGAATTTACTTAAATAAATACCCCTTCTAATTCCATATTGTGTTTTAGGGTGATGCCACACATGGCGTTTTGAAACCGTTTTTGGTCCGTTTTTAAGCAGTCCGTTAAAAAACATCCGGTTTTTAAAATGCGTTTTTGAAAATGCATCCGTTTTTGTCCGTTTTTTTATTGCACAAATTTGGAAAACCTGTCAAAAACGGTTGTGTTTTTTAAAAAAAAAAACATGCGTTTTCAAAAAACACATGCGTTTTTAACGCATGCGTTTTTTAATGGACTCCTTAAAAATGGACCAAAAACGGTTTCAAAACGCCATGTATGGCATCACCCTTAGATTGAACTCTCAGGGTCCTTGTTATATAACAGACGGAGAAATAACAAAGACTACTATTTCTTAAAGCCAAATAATTCCTCTTCCAGTCCCATGCTTCACAATTGTGCTATATTTTGACAAATTTGCCATTCAGGTTCACAGGAAAGCTGGATAACATGCTAGGTTATTCTTTAATAGCCATTTCTAAATACTCAATGTACATAATATGTCTACCTTGCCTGGATGGTCTTTAGGGTTCTGGGGAAGCTGGGTGATGTAGCATACAGAGTTGTAATATGGAACGCTGGATTGTATTTAGTTTAACTGCTCAAAACATTGCTTTCTGGGTCCTGAAAAAGCTGGGTGATACCCATTAATGCCATAATAGGAATAGCTAAATATGACAAAAACAAATGAGAATGACAGACTTGCCTTGCAGGGTTCTGGGTAAGCTGGGTAATATAGCATGGGGTGTCAGTAGTAGGGCAATAATAAGGAATGCTGAAAACTATATTTACTTAAAACAATTCCATAACTCTGCTGTAAAATGTAATATGGGCTGATCAGTACATACTGTATACATCTATTCCTTTACTCCATAATTCTTGCCTTCCAGCATAGATCCAGCAAAGATGAGTAACATTCCATGTTGAGCTGTAAACGATCAGATAATCCAAATCTCAATAAATTGTTCATCCTTACTCCTTCTCCTAATAGATGAAGCACTATAATCCAGACTCCACTATACGGGTTAATCACCTGTCCTGAGTCTAATTTCGAAACGCGTTGTCACCTTATTCTTTTAATGAAATCCACAGAGACGCCTAATTGTGCTGTGATTGTCATTTCACACAGAGGCAGCTCTATTCTACAACTAATACTAGAACTTCAGATTCTTACAACATAGATAATACAAATGTGTAGCTTGCGTCCTAGTCCTTGTTTTGGACTGTTATGGTCCTGACTCCTGTGGGCTCTGTAGATAACCTGCTGTCCGGCTCTTTAACATATATTAGTGCATACTGCTCCTGCAGGGGCTGGTGGCCCACCTGATATCTCAGCCGCCATGACTTTATAGAATTAATTTGCATATGATTTCATGGATGATGTCACTGCAATGCACCTTAAATGGAACATGGCCTGGATAAAGTTATCTTCAAATCTGCTTGATAAAGTTATGGTAGTGGTTAGTATCTGGTAGTGGTTAATTTCTGTTGTTACCCTTAGATCCCATTTGCTCTGTAATTTGCCTTTAAGGATCCCAGGAAAGTAGGGTAACATACCGTCTCCAGGCTTCTGTATCAAAATCTACCTAAACTGATCTTGTTCTTTATTTCGTAATTGTCATTCGTGCTTGGTTTTCAGGATCCTGGAAGAGCTGGGTAAGAAACCTGATAATGATGTAATATGGACTTGTGAGTAATAAATATACATAATCAAACCCCCCATCCCTGCTCTATAATAACTCCTTAATGTAACAGATATGCCCTTTGTGGCAGCAAACAAATTAGAGTTGGGGATAGCGGAGTCAAGATCTACTTGTGTACACCTCTTTCTAAACTTATACAGCTAGCTAGTTTTGTCTTTTGTGGAACCTGGGAAAGCTGGGTGAGCTGCACAAAGTAAATGATGAACAGTACTTTGTCAATGGGAGATAAGCCCTGGCCCTTTTTGCTAGACCACGCCCCTTCCCAAACTTGTGAGGTCATGCTCACACTCCAGGCTAATCTGCATATAGAGGAGCAGGGAGGAGGCATGAGATGCTGTCTGTCTACTGTGTCTGCAAGTCTTTAACCTGCAGACAAACCTATAGACAAGCCATAAGATACTTGGATTGATATTGTGCCATTAATGTCAGGGTTATTGTCTTTATTTCTGCAGAAGATGTGTGGAATGTAACAAATTTCATTCATATTTTTAGAACATTTGCAAACGTCATATATCAACCTAATGTGTAGACCCTAATAAACTACCCTACACTTTCTGCATACACTGGGCATTACAACTTCACATCCATGCTAGGAATAGATAGAAGAAAATAGATGAATGGGCAACTTCAGTTATTCATTTACAAATATAAATACATTTAGAAAAATACTAACTATATATGTATGTGTTTGTGTGTTACATCATATGCAGCCAATGCAAAAATAATAACAGCTACATAAAAGTGGACATGCATAAAAGAGCAATGTAATGTAATAGCTCACTCTATTCCTGTATGGGACATCAGTAGTATTGTGATATATATATATATATATATATACATAAAATATACACTTTAGATCTGTTTACATCCTACTATAAACCTGTCTGTGGAACAGTAAAACTAAACACTTTATGATCTCTGTCATCTGTGCAAAATGTCATATGGAATTCTTGCTGTATAGTAAAGTGGGTATGGCTGCCTGTAAAGTGCAAGTATGGGGCTGGTTTTTGTGTAATATAAAGTCGGTACAACCTGGTTCTCTAGGGATATACTCGCAGCCCCTTTCCCATACATTACTATACATTACCTAAATGCAGTACACATTCTCAGCTATTTCTGAGGCAGAAACTCCAGCTTCCACTGTGATTGACATGAAAAATTCACCCTAAACATGAGCGATTTTCTATAAATACATCAGACCTGTTTTAGTTCTAACGAAATATATGTTAGAAGACAGTGAATATTGAAATATTCTATATTAAAAAAATTGCTAAAACACAGCGATGATAGAAAAATAAACTGTAGACTAAAAAACCCGGGGGAGTAAGTTACTATTGATTTGCTACCAAACCCCTTTTAGGTGAGTAACACAAAAATTTGTTTTTATATAAATCAGTAACTCAATAGGTTAAGTTCATTTTCTGCTATTTGTTAATGAAGTGTTGTAAGAACTGATGCAAAAATCCCATCTATCTAATATGTTATCTGTTGTCTTATACCAATCCACTCATTCAAAATCTTTTCATATCTGTATCTTATTTTTTTTCTATACTTTAAGAGCTGACTTATATCCTTACTGTATCTGCTAGTGTAGATACTTGTGACTCACAGATCTATCACATTTTTTACATGTTACTGTGTCAAGAGAACATTTACCTGTTATTTATATTATTTTTCTGGAACTAAAATATTTACTCCAAATAATGAAAAAATTGGAAAAAGCAGCACAGCGATGGGAATGGTGGGTGCTATTGATCCTACAGGTCCACTTGTTAAAAAAAAAAAATAGGTAAATCTCCAACTTTGAAAATAGTGAAAGATTAATGTTTATTCATATAAACCTTCACATTTTCACTTTTTTCAAAGTTGGAGTGCTGCCTATTTTTTTGTTTCACTCTCAATACTGAAATATAATGGAATAATGAATATATTTTTTCCTCATCTTTCTTGCTGAATGCCTTGGGATATATAGTGTGTGTTTGCGAAACCTCTTGACTCGTGCAGTTACGTGGGGATGAAGCTAATTTTTAATGAAACTGGGATGTTGCATTGTGTAAAGAGAAGCTTTATTTGCAGAGAGGGGAATAAAAACTCTGAAGCTACTTTTTATGTTGTGCAGTGATATTATGAGCATAACCAGGGAGGAAAGAGTTACGCCACGTACAAAGTATAAAGGGGATCTCATTGATGTGAACAGAAAGATCAGAGCTGCTCATATTTTAGAAATAAAAGATATTGTTGGTTTTACAACTTTCGAATATATTTGTGAAGATTGGAGAAACGTGGTTCATGTTCATGGGGTACATATACAAATAACATAAGACATGATGAGCTATGACCCAGTCATATGGGACAGCAATAGTATTGTGAATGTGGAGTGTCTGAGTCCAGGTATATATAAAATATACACTTCAGATCTGTTTACATCCTCCTATAAACCTGTCCGTGGAACAGTAAAACGAAATACTTTATGATCTCCGTCAACTGTGCAGTGGGCAAAATGTCATATGGAATTCTTGCTCTATAGTAAAGAGGGTTTGGCTGCCTGTAAAGTGCAAGAATAGGGCTGGTTTTTGTGTAAGATGAAGTCAGTGCAACCTGGTTCTCTAGAGATTTGACATATACATACATTGATTTATTTACTCGCAGCCCCTTCCCATACATTACTCTACATTACCAACATGCAATGCACGGTCTCAGGTATTTTTGTACAAGACAGTAAGAAACTCCATCGTCGTCTGTAATTGAAATAAAAAATTCTCCTAAAACTAGCAAGATTTTCTATAACTCAAATCTGTTTTGGTTACAACGAAATATAGGTTTACTGATGTTTAGTGGTGTTCTAAATAAAATGATCGTATCATAAAGAGAAAATAGAAATTGTAGAATGTCTCTTGAGCAAAGTAAATTTATAGAAATAAAATCCTTTAGTACAAAATACAATCTACACATTTGTCCATATTCTACTGACATATATAGATAGATTTAGTTCATATTTATTTATAATAAAGTATTCCATGCGTAAATACGATATTCCTTCAAGAAGATGAATTTGTATATTTGTATATTTTATTGAAAACATAATCATATTTTGTGGGGAAAGATTCAGTTTTTCCTCTTCTTTCCTGCGGAATGCTGCTGGATATAAACTGTGTGTTTGCACAACCTCTTGACTCCAGCAGTTACAGGCTGATAAGGTTAATTTTTAATGAAAATGTGATGTTGCATTGTGTAAAGAGAAGCTTTATTTACACAGAGGGGAATAAAAACTCAGGAAATTTTAAGCGTCTACTTTTCAGGTTACGCAGTTACACCTGAGTAGGGTGACAAAATAGATACCCCATGGGCTGAGTATAAAGGGGGCCATTTCTGAGAATGGACAAGATCTGGATTGCTACTATTTATACAAATCAAAAACATTTTCTTCAACTATATTATGATAATATATGTGTGGTAAATTGAGATAGATGCTAGAAAGATTTGAGACGTGTAGTAATCATTGTACATAATAGATGTAGTAGACAATATATACTATAGTGTATGTAGTAGACAAAAAATATACTATCAATTACATGAGATGTATATATAATTGTTGAATGTATCACATTCGAATGTACAGTACAGGCGGTCCCCTACTTAAGGACACCCGACTTACAGACGACCCCTTGTTACAGACGGACCCCTCTGCCCACTGTGGATGCTTTACTATAGTCCCAGACTGCAATGATCAGCTGTAAAGTGTCTGTAATAAACCTTTATTGATAATCCTTGGTCTAATTACAGCAAAAAAATTTGAAACTCCAATTGTCACTGGGGCAAAACATTTTTTTGTCTGCATCTACAATTATAAAGTATACAGTTTGGACTTGCATACAAATTCAACTTAAGAACAAACCTATGGAACCTATATTGTACGTAACCCGAGGACTGCCTGTATACACAGGGTAGTGCATGTATCACAGATCACATAGGGATGTATATACGGGCGGTGCATGTACTACACATCACATAGGGATGTATACACAGGGTAGTGCATGTATCACACATCACATAGGGATTTATATACAGGGCAGTGCATGTATCACACATCACATAGGGATGTATATACAGGGCAGTGCATGTATCACACAACACATAGGGATGTATATACAAGGCAGTGCATATATCACACATCACATAGGGATGTATATACAGGGCAGTGCATGTATCACACATCACATAGGGATGTATATTACCGGCGGTTCATGTATCACAAAGATCACATAGGGATGTATATACGGGCGTGCATGACTACACATCACATAGGATGTATAACAGGGGTAAGTGCATGTATACACATCACATGGGATTAATACAAGGGCAGTGCATGTATCACACACACAATGTAGATTCAATACAAGGGCTGTCAGTGTACTACACACTCACATAGGGATGTATAATACAGGGCGTGGCGGTATCACACCTCACATAGGATTTTTACGGGCGTGCATTATCACACATCACATAGGGTGTTATATCAGGGCAGGTGCATGTACTACACATCACATAGGGATGTATAACAGGGCAGTGCATGTACTAACAATCACATAGGTTTATATACAGGGCAGTGCATGTATCACAACATCACATAGGGATTTATATACGGCAGTGCATGTACTCACACATCACATAGGGATGTATATACTAGGGCAGTGCATGTATCACACATCACATAGGATGTATATACAGGGCAGGTGCATGTATCACATCACATAGGGATGTATATACAGGGTGCAATTAGGCTGTATCACATCACATAGGGATGTATATATCAGGGCAAGTGCATGTATATCACACATCACATAGGGATGTATATACAGGCAGTGCATGTATCACACATCACATGGGATGTATATACAGGGCAGTGCATGTATCACACATCACATAGGGATGTATATACATGGGCAGTGCATGTATCACACTCACATAGGGATGTATATACAGGCATGCATGTATCACACATCACATAGGGATGTATATACGGGCATGCAGTAATCACACATCACATTAGGGATGTATATACAGGGTGCATGTATCACACATCACATAGGGATGTATATACAGGCATGCATGTATCACACATCACATAGGGATGTATATACAGGGTGCAGTGCATTATCACACATCACATAGGGATTAGTTACAGGGCAGTGCATGTTCACACATCACATAGGGATGTATATACAGCTGCAGTGCATGTATCACACATCACTAGGGATGTATATACGGGCAGTGCATGTATCACACATCACATAGGGATGTATACAGGCAGTGCATGTATCACACATCACATAGGATGTATATACAGGGCAGTGCTGTACTACACATCACATAGGGATTTTATATCAGGTGTCAGTGCATGTACTACACATCACATAGGGATGTAATACGGGCGTGCATGTTACACACACTCACATAGGGATGTATATACGGCAGTGCATTATCACACATCACATGATGTAATACTGGGCAGTGCTGTACACACATCAACATAGGGAGTATATACGGGCAGTGCATGATCACACATCACATAGGGATGTATATACTGGGCATGCATGTATCACACATACATAGGGTGTATAACGGCATGCATATATACACATCACATAGGGATGTATATACAGGGCAGTGCTGTATCACACATCACATAGGATGTATTACTGGGCAGTGCATGTATCACACATCACATAGGGATGTATATACAGGGCGGCAGTGCATGTACTACACATCACATAGGGATGTATATACAGGGCAGTGCATGTACTACACATCACATAGGGATGTATATACAGGGCAGTGCATGTACTACACATCACATAGATGTATATCGGCAGTGCAGTATCACCATCCACATGGATTTATATACAGGGCAGTGCATGTATCACACATCACATAGGGATGTATGATACCATGGCAGTGGCATGTACTACTACACATCACATAGGGATGTATATACAAGGCAGTGCATGTATCACACATCACATAGGTGTATATACAGGGCAGTGCATGTATCACACATCACATAGGGATGTATATACTGGGCAGTGCATGTATCACACATCACATAGGGATGTATATACAAGGCAGTGCATGTATCACACATCACATAGGGATGTATATACAGGGCAGTGCATGTATCACACATCACATAGGGATTTAGAATACATGGGCGTGCGTGTAATCACACCATCACATGAGTGATGTATCGTAACATGGAAGTGCACTGTAAAGATTTGTCTATGGGGTTGGCTCTTAATTTAGGCCTGAAACTGGTGCAAATTACAGCTCCAAACTGACACAAATCTGAATGTCTTCAGCACGGGGTTCATCATATGCCCTTAACTCATTAAGAGACTTCTGAGTTTGAGTGAATAAGGAAAGTCTTACCTCTAGAATTCAGGGGAACAAGACTATAAAACAGGTAGCTTTGACTAATTTTCCAAAATGTGGAAGTGATCAGGGGTGGGCAACTAATTTTCCCACATGGCCACATGAGAAATTGGAATAGTTCTACCCAATACCTATATACAGTATTAAGTATATAACCCGTTCCAACATAAAAAAACAGGAAATAAAACAATGATTCAGTAAAAATATGGAGGACCTAGTTGCATCATTATTTAATTATTATTTTTAATAATCTGACCAGAGCCGACCAAAGATAGTTAGAGGGCTGGATGTTGCCCACAGGCCGTACATTGCTCAAGAAGGTCACAATACTGAGCACAGTATTTATAATACAGAACATAGAGCAATACTAACACACAACTTGCAGAAAACATCCTAATCTATACTCAAATATTATACATCTACTTGGTTAAGTCCATAAACATCTTGGAGAAATGATCGTGGTGTATAGCTAGTTTATCATATCATATCATACCACAAGGAGACCTGTTGAATAGAATTGACTTAGGAGCTTGTTCATTCCTCAATACTATGAGGGGGCAGCTTATATAGAGCATTCTCATAGAGGTGTATCACATATGTCACATGTCATAGAGCATTCTCATAGAGGTGTATCACATATGTCACATGTCATAGAGCATTCTCATAGAGGTGTATCACATATGTGGAGGAGCCTTGTATTCTGTGCCAAAGAAGAAAACAGCATCATGTCTTGCTGTCTAACAGCTTATCTAGAGCAAACTTATATCTGTAGGACATAGTCATGTGTAAAAGCAGCTACATTCCTGTATCCTATGTAGAAAAATCCCTATGAGACCTAGGTTTTACTTGCCAAGGGGTTAATAGCTATATTAAGGACTTTGCAAAATCCTTATGTCTGGTGTGAAAGTGACAAGCAGCAAAACACTTTTATCAATCAACAGTAGGTCTAGAACAAACCAACATAGTCAACATCAAAGCACATGCGTGTATTGCACATCATTATATATAGGAGCATAGGGTTGTAAACCCAGAAGAGAGTTTACAGTGCATGTAGAGCACTGTAGTTGGTCTAGCCATTTGACCTAAAATATAACGGCTAATATGGCATTGGGAATCTGTTGTACGGCATCCCAAGGACTATTGTGATCCCTGCAGATGTTAGTATATTGATATATATATAGTAGTTATGTCCATAATATTCAATGTAGAAGAGTACACCAGTTGATTTATTTTGTTGATAAGATCGATCACATTTGTAACAAATTTCCCAAAAGTTGTGGAGTTTTGGATATGTCTCAAACAAAGAGTTCAAACTTGCATGGTCAAGAAAAAAGTAGCACCTCCAGGTTTAGAGAGAGTTACAGGACCTTGGACTGGAAAATTGCGACCTGGTAGCACAGTCAGACCTCAGTCAGAAATAGAACTTCCCAGAACCATCCTGCCACAAGCTCCAGGACCTGAAATAGTTTGTAGTGTCCCCCAATTCAGGACCCTGAATTGGGGGACTAGATCATGGTAGCCCTTTCAAACTGTCCATATAAGAGTTTGAATACGGTTGACCTCAGACTGTCATACACAAATTATCAGGGTAATTGGGGCATTTTGGATTTGGACTCAATTTATTCTGACCAAATCAAATAAATATGCTCATCTATAGTAGGGAAGTAAGAGTTCTCCTTGCAGAGAATGCAATTTAAGGCCGCCTTGTAGGCGTGTGGAGTCATATAGCCATGGATACTCCACTAGTGGGATTCTGGGAAAATATTCAAACAAGTTTTCCAGGATGGGATAAGGAAAACCACACCTCTTTTAGCTACCCAGTAAGGCAGCTCCGAGGCCTTGTCACATGATGCAGGATTAAAACCAAATTAGTATATCTATTCCAGAAGGAACAGACTCCCAACCTCATCTATAGTAGTAAGCCTTAAATATGTTTACCCCTGTGTGCAAAAAGGTCCTAAGGGCATGGGTCCCCCTTATTAATTTTGCATACTACACCTTATAAATCTACATATCTAGCTGGCTCACTTACACGTTAGCATTTTTCCTTCCACATTTCTCTTTACACAGACTGCTGGTCCTCTTTTTTGGAAGTATTATTTGTATAACTCCACGTTTGATTTTCCTTCCTTACATTGTACAGATCTTTGCCTGGATGAGCATAGCCCTACTCGTATTCTTGCACCAAGCGGACTGACACAAGCTACTGACTGCTGTAGATGATATATATATATTTCTCTATGTAGAGGAGCTGGAAGATCATCTGGAGTAGTCAGTCAGCTCCTTCCTCACTCCTCTTCACTAACTACAATGCTTCTAGGTCCACCTTGTGTTGTCCTTTCCAATTAGATGGAAGTGGGGAGGGTCTGCTGCCCCCTGCTCCCGTATATAATGATGTGACTAGTAGTATGGTGCTCACCACTGCCTCACACATGTGGATCTTATTGCATCTGTAAGGTATGTTAATAGTGCAGAATTACATGCTGCCCTAAAGATCCAACTTTATATGGAGGCTGGTTGAGCTTATTTTAGGTGCCACCATTCGCAGCTTGTTTCCTTTTCACAGGACTCTTAACCCCTTAGTAACTGAGCCTCTGTTTGGAAGCCCTAGGGAAGTTGTAGCAAGCCCAAAGTTAATACTAGGGTCTCTATCACAGTAGATACAGGGATTTTGCTGCTTGCACACTTTCTCACAGACTTTAGGTGAGTTGTTAACCCCTTAGTAGGTTTAAAGGGGATTTTGCAGCTTCCCATAATGCAGGTTTTAAAGTGGCTCTGGATATGCTGTAAACCCCATAATTGACACAGGGATCTCGCTGTTTGCTTCTCTCCCACAGAATACAGGATCCTGCGGCTGATAATGCGCTCGCATCGTGACAGCTCTGCCTGGACGCACGGGCTGTAGACATAACAGAGGCTGCGGGGAGTAGGGGGCGGAGCCACAGTGACAGAAGACACGCCCCCCGCGGCTCACACTGACACAGATGACAGCAGGGAGAAAGCACAGAGTGGCTGGCAGCCTGGGGAGGTGCAGGGAGCCGCGTCCTGCTCCACACACAGCACAGGTGACAGCGCCGGACAGCGGACACATGGAGCGGCTCTAGTCCTGCACATGTGCAGCCCTGGAGCCCACTCACTTATTGTAGCGCTCACTCACACTTACCACAGGACAACTATTCTCCGTCATGCTGCCCAAAGTGGAGTCTGAGGCGTTGGGACTGTCCCGGGCACACGGAGAACAGGGGCAGATGCCGGACAACATGCAGGGTGAGTGCAGGGGCAGCTCCGGTCCTGCCATGGGACTGATGGGAAAAGTTCAGGGGCAGCTTGTCCAGTCTGCGTATTCATATATCTGTATATATATATATATATATGGTGTGTATTGGCATATCGATACGTTCAGGGGCAGGTTATCCTGCCTGCGCATATATCTGTGTGTATGTGTATATATAAAACCACATAAGAACGGCAGCACACTAATACCGTAATTCATCAGAAAAACATTCGGGTACTTTATTCACCATGGGTGCAAAAAAGGCTCTGGGTGAATAAAGTGCCCACTTATTTATCTATTGAACTGTTGGTGTGCTGCCATTCTTTGGTTTTACTTATTGATGGATTAAAACTATAAAGGTGTGCACTCGCTATGGTTGCTGGTAGTACAGGATACTTTTTGATCTGTGTATATATATATATATATATATATACACCCCTGTGGTGCGTGTATTGGCATATAGATATGTATATATTCATGTGTAATATATTGTATATACAGTTATACCTATATGCTGTACAATGTGTGTGTATGTACTGTATGGTATGTAGACATGTGCTGCATACAATAATCATATGTTGTCAGCTCTCCTTCCTTGTTTCCTGCCTCAGGGAGGTGACAATGTATATAGGATATCCTACTATAGGATGATGGTGACAGTATATGAGGAGAGATGAGTTCTAGGGTCAGCGATCATGTACACGTGGGGATGGGTCTTTACTGCAGCCTGGTATATATTATTATATTATATTCTATGAGCCCTTTTACTGATTTGGTTGACTTTTGTTTGTCCCACTAGATCGTGCCTGTAGTATTTTGGATGAGTACAGGTTGAATGCAGAGATGACTTCTTTATAAGAACAGTTGCTACATCTCCCTGTAACATCTAACTTCTAGAATAAGCTCCCTCTAACAGGTGATAAGATAAAGATAATAAAACTTGGGCAAAGTATTCATGAAGAATACTCTGCCCATCAGTGATGTGCCCTCTGACCTCTGCTCCCATTTTCACACAATTTACTTTGGTCTGGTCTGTATCGCCAGTGATGAACCCCTGTGCCCTGTAAGAGAAGGTAAGGGTCAAAACTGTCCTCTTCTTTCTTCCACCTTCTCACCTTTTCCATAGTCTCTATTATCTTCCTGAACTCTATCATAACATAAAAAAACAATATGCTATTGCTTTAACTGTAATGCCCTGCATAAAAATAATAATTTATACTTATGTAAAAAATAGCTGCAAAAATAAATCTATAAAAATAATGGTGGAATTGCTTGAGTTTTTTTTAATAACTTCCACCCTATAAAATATAATGGATTTAAAATATTATATTACCCCCAAAGAGTTTCTACTGCAGCTCATCCCACAAACTACAAGGTCTCCTAAAGCTTATGACCATTTAGAAAAGGAGGAAACTATTTCGTATATGTGGCTAATGTTAGTTATGCCATTAGGTCTCAAAAATGATCCATGAGGCAACAGAGTTTTTAACAAACAATATTTCCCTGAGAAGAGATTATTTTAAATCTTCCAAAACAATATATATATATTTTTAAATGTAAATATTTTATTGTAGTACATAGGTAAGTTAACAGTATTAAAACATCAGTCATGGGTTGATAATACCACTCCGCAGAAATTGCACCCTGTGCTGTTTATGTGTATATGCACACACAGCATATATATAAAAATTATATAAAAACATATATATAAAATTTAAATGTGTTGCATTATATTTACTCAAGTGCCTTACATTGCATCATTACTTTATAACATTGTTATCTATCTACTAGTAGAATAAATTTACTTAAATGAATTGTTTGGATACATTTTACAAATATAGAATAAGAACTTTAATGTAAAGCTGTTCTCTAATTTCTGTTGATGTTGATGTTTGTGTAACATCTTAGTATTATGAGAAAATATGAAGTAAAACTCAACTTTATATTTTGCACTGTGAGATATTTCAGTGAGTGAAGAATGGTGGTTACATTGATTTTGGAATTTCAGTATTTGGTTAAGAGCAAAGGGCAACTAAACATAAGAGAAAAAGAGACTTAAATTGGAGGAAAAGCATTCTGCTTGCTTTAGGATAACCTGTAGAGCCAGCGTTGAGATTTTATATGATTAGTTATCATGTAAAGTCATTAAAGTTTTGCTAATAGAATGAAAGACCTTATTTATTTAGCCTGTACAGATGTTTGTCGCTACAAATGGATTTCTAGTTTTAAGTAAAATATAATATGTATGTGTTTTTTTTTTAAATTTTGATATTATATATTTATTTGTATACATATATTTATAAAAGCCTTAAAACGCTGTATTTTTTTTACTAGACATATATTTCTCTAAAAAATAAGCTTAATTTCTGAGAGTATTTGGCACAATGTAACATGATAAATTTTACTAAATCTTTTTCTACAAAATTGTAGATATTTAAAACTTGGTCAAAAAAAATCTTTATTTCTCAAGACCTGAAAATGCCCCCACTTTACCAGTTCTGAACGATTATATAACCCTTCCAGTTTTGGTCACATTTTGTAGTAGACATTCTTTTCAGAAAGTAGGGGCTTCTATTTCTGTGCAGACATCTCTGAGGAATATACAGATGTCTATAAGCTACACACAGATCAGGGCTTTTAAATGATTTTTCTCTTTCCAGTTCATCTGAAAGTAAATGGACTTTCAATGTACAGATCTTTAATAATATATCCTATTCTTGTTAGAGAATCTACAAATAAATTATATTTCAGAATGTTCAATGTTAATGCAGTCTAAATAGTTATTACAGACAATTATAGCTGCTACTAACAGATACTTAGACATTTTTGCCAACTATTTGTACACACTGGATTGAAGATCTAAGAACCAGAGATTAACAATGAAATATATTGTATATATTATTTAATACATCATTTTTCTCCTCTTAGAACTTATAAGTTGACCTCCGCAGTTTTATATTCCATTATTAGTAGCTTGCAAGTATTCTTCATGTGCCTGTTGATGTCTAGCTAAATGTCTTGTTTATGTCAATGCAAAAATGATTATGAAAAATATATACAATTATCTCATAGCCGTTAGCTTTAGTTTTGGAGGGTATAAATACAATGATGAAGCTGATAAGTATATTAGCTATGGGAGGGCTCTGGATTATGAGAAGGAAGATGTGAAAGTTATGACAAGGTTTTATGTGGCTGCTCGGATCTTTCCACCACTTAGTATGGAATATCAAGGAGCCTAATGGGTGTGGCGTTACCTTTATGTCTCAGCCATCAGTAACATTTCAGTGACCATCACTTTCTGCATCTTGAAAATTATTGGAGACATGTCTGTGCTAGAAAGATCACCACCTCTGAAGTCCCTCTGAGCAGCATTTGATACATTGTATATAGTTATTAATATTCTATAAGTTCTAAGTTTCTGCTTCATCTACATTTAGTGTCACAGTTTAAAATGATGGGCTACTCGTACGATGAAGACTTGGAGGAGCTGTGTCCGGTCTGCGGGGACAAGGTTTCTGGATATCATTATGGACTGCTGACCTGTGAGAGTTGTAAGGTGCGCCCTTTACAAATATTTGTGTTTTTATTTTTGTTCAAATAATATTGAGTTAATATCGGGTGCCCATTTTCTCAAGATAATTCTCTTTATTTTAATTGAGCTCCTGTATTTTAGAGAAATTATTCATTAATATTTTTATTATATTTGTTACTGAACTTACTGAGAATGGGATACATTACTCATAAATGTGAATGCCGCAAAGATCTTATCACTTATCGTTTTTGTGGGGAAAGTTTCTAAGTTCTAAAATAACATATTCAATAATAGAACAGCCGTTTGTTGAAGACTTCCTAATGCCAAGATGTACTGATCTGTTGTAAATAAGAGGAAGGGATCCATCAGCCTTCTTGTGAATGTTTACTAATAATTCTATTTTTCTATGTGTCTCTAGGGTTTTTTCAAGCGGACAGTTCAGAACAATAAAAGATACACATGTATTGAAAATCAGACCTGTCAGATTGATAAGACCCAAAGGAAGCGATGTCCTTACTGCAGGTTTCAGAAGTGTTTAAGTGTGGGGATGAAATTAGAAGGTAAGGTAATGATAGATCTGACAAGAAAATGTGTGCATTTACATACATTTATTATGGTTTTATTTATGATAGAATGCATGTGTACTATATATTTCATATAGTTTTTCTCTATATACAGTATTGCAATTTGTTTTATGAAAACGTATATATGGCTTATATTCATACACTGTGTAAAAGATGATACAGTGCACTACAGTTCAGCTAGATATAGACATAGGATCCCTGATGAACATATACAACAATGTACCGTATATTAATACTGGAGCTTTTATCCAGTTTTTTTTGAAATTTTTTTAATCAGAATTATTCCATGTTTGATTGATCATCCATACCAGTCTTTTGGATTTCATTTGTGCGTTGTATCGTATCGTAGTGGAAATCATCGGCTGATTTTTACTACAGATCCAATATACAGAAGAGTTGGGACTGACTTGGGACTTTTTAGCAACTACAAGGCTTTGACACTTAATCATGATAGGATGAGCACAACATGTAGTCACTCATATAACTCTGCCCGTGGTGAAAGATAGAATATACACACACGCTGTGGGGGCCATTGTAATAACCAGCAATAATCTTTAAGTAAGATGAGCTGCATGTTCCTATGTTATAGAGAACCCGTAATGTGGTTACTCTAACCAGCTGCAATCTTACTACATATGTCCAGCTTTAGCTCTACAGTTACAGCTGCGGATTTCTGTAAAACTCCATTCATCGAATTCAATGAAACCACTCTCATTTAGCAGGACTTCCTCAATGAACCAGTAAATGTTCTCAAAGTACCCACAAAAGTATCCAAAAGTGGATAGAAACATTTTGATCTTTTGTAATTTCCCTCAGTTTTTTTCTGGATGCCAGCAAACTGCTTGTTCTGTCTATTGTATCCCTAAAAAGACATAAATTGGACGCAGTGATCATACGTAAAGCATATGGAAGGCATTTAAGAGTGGAGGATATGCACCATGACATAATACACATATTACATCAGAGCACAAGGAGTATGCTATAGAAAAAGGCTGAGCAGATTTGTGTAATTCTCTAAGACACAGAAGGCACAAAATGTTCCACTCCAGTATATATATATATATATAAATATACATACAGTATATGTCAGATATACACAATATATATATGTTTATTACACACACTTACACATATATACCATACACATATGTACATGTTCCCACAGTTATTTTATAAGTTAAAATATTATTTTGCTCTGTAGACTAAAGCCTTCCTTACATGTACATGTACAGCACCAATGAAAGCTTTTGCCCAAAAAACGTCATACTTGCATACCATGGAAATTTAGTAGGTGCAGCAACTTTGCCCACAAAGGGTCTCATCTCAGTTATTTAACCCCTTAATTGTGCTTTTTGCACTCTTTTTTTAAATAATGTCAGTTAAATAAATAGTTTTACTAGTGCAAAATCTATAACAACAACTTATAACTTCCTGTAGAGCATATGTATGCCAAAATGATACATACAAAATCTAGAATCTGCCCATAACTTGTACAATCTTAAAGATTGAAAGGTTACTGTTGATAAAATAGAAAGAGGAAAAACTATTTCAGTTCTTATAGTCAATGCTGATTATTCCCTGGGTTAAACTCATTGATCATATGGAAGGGAAATAAGAGTCAATAAGGAGGTTAACTGATGTCATCGGATCTCATCAGCCTCAGGCCACACATTGGTGTGTATTGGACGTACTCCTGTTATGTATAATGTCAGTTTTTAAAGCCAAAGCTCTAACCAGGAAAACATCTAGACATTTGGCCTGTTTTTTTTAGTATTGTAAAGCAGACCACAAGCCTTTTCACAAGTATGAGACCAAAAATCTGCTAAAAACCTCCATAGCAAAGGGAAATGTGGAAAATAGGAAACAACATATTTCCATCTTACATCTCTAATAATGTAGTGGCGCATTAAGAAGCAAATGTTTGACCCAGGTAGAGGTTTTCTTCAGGGTTATGTTATCCAATAATTGTGATTAATTTCTCCCGAATACTTAATAATCCCTGCAGTGGCGCACAACATACTAGATTTACTTTGAGATTCCAGTCTGCCAGAGGTTTCAACTACAACCAGTGCCATTATATTGGCATAGGTTCCCTGCCCCTCCACGCCAACTTTTCAAAAAGGTGGGGGGGGGGGGGCGTTTCACCAGGACTTTTTCATGACTTGCATGCCAAAAACCTATTGTACAATGCATGTTAAATGCCACCCTATGTATTTGCCATGATTAGATTTTATTGTAATACTATGTTACAATTTACATATTTCGATACCGTGTTCCCTGTCCAACCACCACCATCATTTTTGCCTAGTAGCTGCAGATAAAGAAATTACACTTCCCATTACATTATTCACATGCAGATACACGCAGGATAATGAGTGAAAATGTAGTTGATTGAGGAATATTGTTTTCTCTAGTTCTAAACCTTTATACCATTGATGACGGCAATTGACTTGGCAAGAGGCAGGTTTAGAAAGAGAGGTCACTCAGGTCGACCAAACCACAAATACGTTTTCTGATTATCGCTCTGCAACCGATCTGTTCATATGGGACGTCAAACTTTTTTTCTCTTAAAAATAAAAAAGGACACTTTTATAGGTTTCCAGATGTGGAAAGTATGGTATATAGAAAGGCTGAAAAGAAAAATAAACGTGGCAGACAGGGAAATGTGAGAGTGCACTGCTTTTTCCTCTGGAACTTACTTTTTCCAACAATTAAAAAAAAATCTTCCCTGTGTCTAATTATTGAAGGAATTTAGGAATGGATTGAAAAAAATATATATTAAAAAAAATACATCTCACATCTGTATATATAGAAAATGACATATTAAGATACTAAAGCTCCTGTCTGCTATAACTCATTCTCCTTGTAATGGCACCACAGTGTGTACTTTACTAATAGCCCTATTAAACCTAAATTGTAGCCTATAAATTACAGGGATTCATTAATTGCAGAAGTCTTTATACAAGATGTGTATCTGAGATCTCCATGCATTTTTAATGGCGGTGTAATCACTCCTTTGCATAAGAGCCACTGGCCAAGGTAGGCGCAGTCAGTGTCACTCGCTATCCCATTAAACTTGCACCACAATGAAACTTACCGCTGTGACAAACCCCATTAAAATCCCCCCCCTGGCTGCAGCTGAACCACATTTCTTTTTAATTATTCCTAAAACTGAAGACTTTGCGTTTCAGAAGCTTTAGTGAAAATAAAAATCAAATTTTTTTTTTGCTTTAAGAAAGTAACAAGCTGACACTATTATGTAGGTATCATGGTATAAAAGAGTCATCGACACAAAGGAGAAAGATATAGAAAATCCATGCAAAAGGGGGACAAAGGCAAGTCAGGAACTGTATAGATGCTGTATATGAGACATTATGGTCATATGATTCTGAGCATTATTTTGATTTTATTGAAGTGCTTGCTACTAATTTTCATATTGCTGCTTTAATATCATAAAATTATCATAAATTGACTTTCTTTGTTTTACAGCTGTAAGGGCCGACCGAATGCGTGGAGGGAGGAACAAATTTGGGCCAATGTACAAACGGGACCGTGCTCTCAAACAACAGAAAAAAGCTTTAATCCGAGCCAATGGACTTAAACTAGAAGCTATGAGTCAGGTCATCCAAGCCATTCCCACAGATTTGACCATTTCTTCGGCTATCCAAAATATCCACTCGGCATCTAAGGGTCTACCTCTAAACCATGCCGCCCTTCCTCCAACAGACTATGACAGAAGCCCCTTTGTGACGTCACCTATCAGCATGGCCATGCCACCTCATGGCAGCCTGCAAGGTTACCAAACCTATGGTCATTTCCCCAGCCGTGCTATCAAATCGGAGTACCCGGACCCTTATACGAGTTCTCCAGAGTCTATAATGGGATACTCTTACATGGACAGTTATCAGTCCAGTTCCCCTTCCAATATACCACATCTTATAGTGGAACTCTTGAAATGTGAGCCTGATGAGCCTCAAGTCCAAAGCAAGATCATGACGTATCTACAGCAGGAGCAGGCCAACAGGAGCAAACACGATAAACTTAACACATTTGGACTCATGTGCAAAATGGCTGATCAGACATTGTTTTCTATTGTCGAATGGGCGAGGAGTAGCATATTCTTCAGAGAGTTAAAGGTAAGACTGGTAAAATTACAGCAGTTAAGCTGTTTTTTATATCTTTATTGGAATTATAAAATGTACATAATGAGAGTGTATAGAAAATGTTTAAAAGGGTAAATATGCAGTATTTTTGTGTTTAAGGTTTGTAGACCTTTTTTTCTACTAAAAGCAAAAACTGCATTTTTCCAGAAATTTCCCTTTGGAATTTCAAAAAAGCCAGAAAAAATGTACAAAATAAAACAACCCACATGCCACTATATGCCTAAAACTCTTGAAAGAATAGTGTATGTGAAAGGGCACATACAGCAGTAATTTGGTGAGTATGGCATGGGCATAAGGTGAGAGAAAGGGCGTTTGCCAACATAAAGTACATCAAAGAATACATTTGATTGAGCCTCTGTGAATGCTATATTTGTTCATGGTACAACCTTGTAGAGTTCACTTAATAACTTGTTGGAGTTATTGAAAATCCTCACGGCTGACCCATAGGGTTAGGTTTTTCCACGGCAGTGCTGAAAGGATGTTTAATTATTTAGGCTAACAAGTCACATATAATTAGGAGCTAGAAGTGTCTTAGATTTTCATAAGTTCTAAAAGCAGGAAATGTCTCTAACGGACTTGATGAAAGCAACGTTCAGGTCTGTTCTTTCAATTACTGATGGCATACAGCAGGCACAGCAGTGGGCCTATTGTACAGGCAACTGAATTGTACAACTTCCCCACCAGTTATTAAGAGAGCAGTAATCACTTTCCAGCTCCTTGTCATGAGCAGTCACCGACTCCAGATTGTTAAGGCAAAGCAACTTATTTCATCTGTTACTTAACCTGTCTCTGCAGTCCACTTGCTTTCAGTAAATAGTAAAGGGTCGTGTGCCTTTCTGTCATCTCCATAGTATCTACCCGCTGCTGCCCCCCCTCTTCCTATAGACTCCCCTCCACCGTCAGTGGTTAATGAGCATAGACCATTTCCATTTTCCAGTTGAGAGGAAGGTCTGCTCTAAAGAAAGGCCTAGGGGGTATACTTATAGCAACATAGCAAATCCCCATCTGATCTTCTTGTAGGCACAATAGGAAGCGCATTCATTCATATATGCATTTTCAAGATGTTTTTCAATTGTGTTGGTGTATGTGTTTTTTATGAGTTGCTATGTGTCACACAGCAGATATACAGTCACAGTTTATTGCTGGTGTTCAGAAAGATGGTATAAGAGTCACCCACTCCCTGTGTAAGTTATTTAAGAACAGGTCTTAAGCTGCCCATAGATATTAAACTGATATCAGAAAAACCTGTCATCTATAGAATGACTGGAAGACCATCTAAAATGTACCAAGCCACATAACTTTAATGTATTAGTTATAGTGCCGGCCTCCATATAGGGAAGGAATACCCAAGCACACAATGGTGCTACTAAGCATAGTTGTCAGCTAAAGCAACTACCTAAAGTAAATGGGACGCTTTAGAATTTTCTCCAAATTTAAGTCTATTATAGGGCCTGAGATAGTGGTGCCTAATCCAGTATCATACACATACAGTCACTCAGGCTCAGCATTGCAGAATTTTTAAAAACTCATTGACACCTACTAACTGAAGTCTTCCTTTGTGCCAGGTTAAATAGCAATAATTTGTCATCGGATCTCTCAATACATTTTTCTGCAATTACACTAGTGATTTTCTGAGAAGATCAATACATTCTTATGCAATTGGATTGTAATCACAGCAAACCAGTAAATGATTGGTTCCCATATTATTGTCCAAATATGCCTATTGTTTGTTATACTATAGATTATCTATAGAATTTTAAAATGTTCCTGTGTAGACTTTGGATACCTATATATAAAACAGCTAATTATAGCTTTCATTGATGTCCAGTTGTTACTTACCTTTACCATTTAGTCTTTTTAAGAAGTGTTATAACTTGAGGGATGAAAAGAAATTGAGATGACTCAAGATAAGGTCTTTTTTGGAAAAGGAGAATAGCCCCAAAATTATCTGACATGGGGCTCCCTTAACAAGTTAAACTTAGCCGGGCTATTTGTAATCCTTCAGGGTCTGTCCACATGCAATCTATTTACTCCTGATTTTTCTTTGCGAAAATTACAAACGCAAAATCCACAGCTACAAAAAAAAATTCAACAGGGAAAATTGTTACAGATTTGTAATGAAATGTGCCACTTCAACAACCAAAACTACACAATGGGGGACATGTATCTTTTTTTTTCTCTTGAGTTGTTGAGTGTTTTTACAAAGTAGAAAATATCTACAGCACTCAATGATCAAAATTCTTTCTTTATTCATCAGAGGTATGATACCATAGATCTGATAAATAAAGGAAGACTTTAATTTAATACTTCATCCTGGAGGGCTGCTACTTTTTTCTACTTTATCTACAATTGGATTCTGGCAATTAGAATCATCATCTGGTGTGTGCCCCTACCTATATGTGAGTTACCAGTAATTTGTTGTCTGACTGGATGCTGTTCCACACATGAATTTGCGTTTTTAAAATTTTGGGGGGGACTTTTAAGGTGCATTTTTGCCACTATGCCATGGTCATAAGAAGTTAGCTTTGGGTGTGTCTGTTGCAGTGTTCCTGAATGTATCTTTCCAAGACAGATGTTTTCTTTGTTTTGCAACTTTTTTTTTAGAGCAAATTACACATTTTTTTTAGATGTTTGTTCCATAAATGCACCTAAAAATAAAAACAAAACTAAACAGAGACAAATTTAGAAAGATACATGGCACTGACTTCAGACAACTTTACAAAAAGTCACAAAAGAAAATAAATGATACATGTGCCCTAATGTTTCCATAGCTTAAACGTCATATGGTGACAAAAAACTTAGTGTTGTATCTAAGGTTCCAACTAATATAATGGGTCCCAAAAAATAAAACAAACAAGAAGTGAGCAAATTGTTAAAAAAAAAAGCACTATTTTTAGTGCAACTCAGAACTCAAACATTTGGCCCCTTTAAATATTCTCAAAAAGGGCAGTATGCTTTTTTAAAAAAATAAATAAAATTTTTGTCTGCCTGGAGTCAGTGGCGTTAATGAAGAAACAAGTGCAATACTTTGAGTTTCTGAATGTGAAAGAGCGGCTGAACTAGATCATACTAGTTTCTGGTAAAAGGTTCACAAGTTTATGAAATTCTAATAAATGCTAATCTGTTTACAAGACGCACACACCGCACCTCCGTGCCCTGGGAGTAAACCATCCACACTATTTAAAACCATGATAACTTTAAATAAACCCCAAAGAGAAAGTTTGTGGATTTGCCTCATAAACAGAGGAAATATAATGAATAAAGTGTTCTGCCCCCAGCTCCACTTTATATTTAGCACTTCCAGTAATATGAGCCAAGTAGGAACAAAAGGAGGGATAAATATAGAAGTGGGATAATAGATAGCCACGAATATTCTTCAGATAGTGTTTCCATATCACACGGAACGTTCAAAGGGGCAAGGGTTATTTTTAAGGATTTCTCAGTTTAACAATGAGGCTTCGGTTTACTATGCTGCGGCTCCACATGACATAACTATTCCTCCTTATGTGCACATGTGTATCTGGTCACAGGGGCAGCATGTTCCAACTATTTGGATCACATGCAACAGGTCAGAAAGGGTGCAAAGAATTCTGTAGGCCTCACAAGCCCCTAACACCCTGGACGTTATGATGTTAATATATACATTTATATTACAACTTGGAATCCTACAAGCAAAATCTACACTGATACAAGAGCATAGGTGGAAGGAAAATAAGACACCAAGAGATTTAGGAACTAGGCTTCTGTATTTACTTAGTAAATAGCACTCACTAAGACTTAGTTACACATTCACAAACAACAACCATATATATATATATAAATATAAAATATTAGAGGATCTAAGATGTTGCAGGCATAGAAAACTCTGTGTATAAAGCACTGTTTATAATACTTACTATTGCCTAAAGTTTAGGCAATAGTGAAAGAGCAGCTCTAAACCATTGTAGTGACAGGTATTAGCTCATGTGTACCGCATTATATGACCATGGACGTTCTTTATTCAATTTTTTCTGAATTTTTCAGCATTTTATCGGCATTTTTATTTTTATTTTATTTGCCATTATCAAAAATGTGTTATATCTTTAACAGTCCTCCACAGCAACTTCATTATATGCTGCAAAAAGAGTCCCAAAAGGCCAAAGAAACACAACCATGAAGAGTTATTTGAAGAGCATTCTATATATAGACAAAAAAAACACTTTAAAAAATGCAAAGAATTTTCGAAAACAGAAAATTGTGGCCTAAACAACCCGTTCATTATGTACACATATACGCTGAGAAGATAGTCTACATTAGGCAGAGATACTTTTTACTTACCAATTACTTTATTGTAATTATATTGTACGTATTACTATACACAGAAAAACTCCTTACCTCCATTGTCTCATATAAAATGTAGCCAGCAGGTTGGAAACCAGAGTTAAATTGTTTTCACAGAGATGACATTGATTTTACTCATTAATAATTCATTAAACAATGGAAACAATCTTCACAATTGTTGTAGCTCAGGCTTTGAACATGTGCTGCTTCCATTTTCCCGTGACATCTGTTATTACATTGTAACCCTGATCGCCGGCACATAACACATTGTGTGCTGTATCCTGGTCTCATTTCTCATTGTAACTCTCAACGTCTACGGTAGAGTCACCACAAGGTAACATTGGTTATTCTCACGAATGTGTTACCAGGAGAATCTACCTGGAACCTTGTCTCAGCCTCTGTCATTCCTCCTGGTTTTCTCTACTGATCTACAGAGAGCTCCAGGAGCTGTATTTAAGGATATACTTAGTGATTGGGAGATATGAGACCTACTGGGAGCTTATTACTCACATTGCTTAGTACACTTAGCGTGGACTTTTGCTATTTGTACATATTGCTGTGTCCTTTGCTTGAGTTGGGACTGTTTTTAAAGATATAAGTTGATAAATGCTATAAATTATGTCATTGGTCCATTTTTCACCAGTTACACTCAATATTTTCTACCACTTCTGTGATGCTATTTGTGGTCATCCTAAGGGATCAGCCTATCACATAAATCGGCCTATGTAGAAGCAAATGCTCTTGTGATGAGATCTTGGACCTAGATCTCTGGTCACACTAGTCTGTAGTGTGATTCATATCTAGTAATACTTCATTGATCTGTGTAGGGAAAATGTTGCCAAAAATTGTGAATGAACTTAGTACCAGTCCGTGATTATATTTCTGATTCATATTCTTCATAATCTATAGCTTTAATATATTCTATGAAAGCAGTGATCTGCTGTTATTACCGATTTGTGATTTTGTTCCTGTTTTTTGTGATTTCAATGAACTTTTGATGGTTTCTATTGTTATCCCACATCCTTTAGGCGTCCATTATTAAAGTTTTACTGAAAACCCAAAATTCAAAAATTCCTAAGATATGTACAAAATGAGATGACTTTTAAAAAAAATAAAAATAAATAAATATATATAAATATATCTTTTAGAGAACTGAATTAAAACCTGAATCGAATCTTACAAAAAATTTGATCAAGCATCAGTAAAGCGGATCTTTCATGATTCGCTCATATCTACTGCTAGATGGTTTATTAAAAGAAAGGAAAATAAACTAAAATAATGCTTTTTGATTGGATTTGGTTCTTTTTTTCAAAAGGTAAAATACTCTAGTTATGAATTTTTTTCTGTTGTTTTTCCCCGTTGGTTTCTCTATAGGACTCAATACTGACAGTATAACAAATGTAATTATTTGATAAAAAATGGTCCCATAATAAGACTGATAAAAAGTAGTAAATACTTGGTAAAATACTAAAAATATTTAAAATTTATGGCATGTGCATGTAATGTACGTGTATGAAGAAGGCTTTGGCCAGTTTTTCCTTTGAATTAAGTTATTGTGTTAAAGGGATCATCAGACTGGTGTGAACAGAGTCTTATCTCAGAGCTAAGCGAGTGTGTGCCGGACTTGACTTGTAGACCTAGCGGCAGCTTCCTGAGTAACCTCACACTGTGCTTGTCACCGTCTACTGTTGTGCTCCTGAACTTTCCATGCACAGGGATCACTTCCAGTTTTTAGTGCTGTTTACTTTAATGAAGTGGCTCCTTTATGTCACATGGCCAACAAAAACATAGCTTCTTCAGAATGCAACTAGTGACAAACGACTTTTGCCCTTAAGTGACAATGACTTATTTCTCAGGTGTATAATGAAGAGCAGCGTTTACCTCGGACACTATTTGTCTCCTTAATAATATTCAGAGACATCTTGAAGACATTATATCATAGCAAAAGACAGAATCCACAACATTTTTTTTTTACTTTTTTGTCTATTTTTGCTTATGGATTAAATAATATACAAAATATATGCATTTTTAAACTTACGAGTAGTTTGTGCTGTACATTCACTAAACCAATAATCCACAATACATTGTATACAAATATATGTGTCCGTGATATGTCCCAAATTAGAGTAATCATTTCATATACCGAATTTAAGTGATAGAAACTCTCACTGTTCAGAATATATTGTTTTCTGAAATATAATTGAATATCTAGTTATGCCAATTTCGTATTTTTCAAATAGTTTTACACTTTGGATATGTAGGACATATGATGCATAATATCGTAAATGTAAACTTTTAATTTTTTTTATAGTTTCCGTTATTGAATGATGTAACAAAACTATTTAGTCATACATATTACACATATAATCCCATCCATTATACCTCAGGTGTTGTCCAGAGGTTGAATAACATGGCTGATTTCTTACAAAAACAGCTCCATGGTGTCGTGTGTGTGGTATTGCTCCATTCATCTCTGTACAGCTGAGCTGCAGTGCCAACACAAACCAGGTCAGACGTGGCGCTGTTTTGGCTAAAAGCAGCCATGTTTTCCCCTTTAAGGAGAAATGTGCAATTAAATCATGTTTCATCATTTATTATGGTCATATGGAAACTATAGTGACCTCTCCCCTCAACCCAGTCTCTACAAAGAAAGGATATAGATCTGCGTCCGTAATGTAAAATGATCTCATCCTTATCAGATATTAGGGTCCATTAATTTCATGTCATACTGATGGTCTCATAATCCCATTAAAAAATCCAAATAAATGTTCTGATCAAGCACAGGTTGTTACAGTATACCAGGTCTCTATCCCAAAGCTGCACTCACAGTTCTGCAAGTGGAAGATAAACTGCAGAAAATTCTACAATTATTTCCTTCTCAAAGTGGTTTGTGAAACTCCCAGCACACAATGCAGAATCTTTTCTACTTCCAATGGATCTGGCATATGTGAACATAACTTTCAGGTGTATTCCCACATGATATTTTCATATTTAAATGAAACCTATTTTATAGATCCTTTTATTGCAATTTTTCAATGGCAACATATTGATAAATATGTATCTATACATGTAACATTTTATACATTTAACCATTTTCTCATTAAAAAACAATACTTTAATGTTATTACAGTAAATGATTACAATAGATGTATGTTAACAAAGTCAATATCCGACATATCTCCATCTGTGCTGCATTACTGCTAGTATCAGCAACTTTTGCCTTGTTTCAGCTATACTAAGTACATCCTTATATTGACTGGATTTCGCTGGCAGTGACATGTTTAAGTGGTCAGACGGTCAGACCCCCTAAGAATAAAGTGTATTAATGGTAGTGAACTAATGGCTCCGTCTTCCCTAACCAGAAGGTTTGCTGAGAACAGCCATTATGTGACATCATGTCCTGTTAATATATCTCTTTTCTTACTCATCTTCTCAGTTTGTTTCAATGTGTATACAGATGGACCAGAGAAAGGTAGAGAGACTGAAAAATAAGCAAAAAGGCCGGGATTCTTTATTTACCACACTACAAAGTCCTTCCTCAAGCTTGAGGGCAAAAAATTTTGCATTCATATGGGTGTATAAAGCATCCAGCTTCTTCACTGAACCTTCTTGAGTGGGGCCTAAAATTACCCGTTCTTAAAGGAAATCTACCATCGAAATCCATAATGATAAACCAGGGACACTTACTCATAGATCCAAGCACTGTGCCTGTGGTCATCTCCTTATATTTGTTATCCATGGCCTCCTTCCTCCCTGGTCTCTACCTCCCCCCTGCTTCCTTCAAAGCACAGTCCTGAGGGAGCAAGAGGGGGGGGGGGGATTGAGACAGTGTAACAGTCAATAAAGCCAGATCACAGAGGGGCTAGGGTAGACTTTCAGTCTCATAAGCATACTTTTAAAAGTTGATTTTAGAAGGGAGAAGGCAAAAGATGGATGTAAATATAAGAAGATTTCCCCAGTCACAGTGCCTGGATCTATGAGTGCCCCTGCTTTACTTGGTAGATTTCCTTTAATCCAGATTGAGATTGGGGTCGGAGGCTTGCACCTAATAATGTAGACTGGAGGCGGTCTACTTTTTTTCGAACTCATATTCTCATTTTTGCTTTAACCTACAGTATTATGAAGAATAACCTTGAGCCAATAAAACCTGCTTGATGCAATTATTCTTATTGTAATATAAGAGCGTTTATATCTGTTCGTCGATTCAGAGCGTGGTTAAACATGAACAGAAAGGTTGACTCCAACATTTTTCCCCGTTTAAGGGTGATGGAAAGAAGGTGCCAAATAACCAAACTGTCATCAGTTGTGTGGAGCTTCTATGTGAGTAAGAGGACAATAATAAAAGGTGACAATTATATGTCTGAGTGCCCTCATGGATAAAGCTATTGTAATAGCAGATCTTGGCACTAGGTGATCGTTCAGCCTAAGAAATTCAAGAAACACTTTGTAGTATCCACATGCATCACGCGTCTAATCTTCAAGACTAAAATAAACCTAATGCAGCAATGTGACAAATAGACTATTTTAGGATCATTGGATACAATGATGTCTATTGGGAGATTAATAACTGATAATGAGGATTACAAAGTGCACCCCTTATCTGTATTACTCCTAATTCTTAAATATTAACCATCGCATCTATGTACATGCAAGGTACTACATATTAGCAGATTCAGTACATTTTACTCAAAAACCGACATTACCCCCTTTCTACACTATTCCAATGCCACTGTATATAAAGCAAGATACTGTAACTGTGTGATATATTCATATGATTCTTTCTATAAAGACCATATGAATACATGCCTGAAGATGATATTTCTAATAATAAAATATCACCAGCATGTACCATGGCAGAGCATTCTGCATCTTAAATAGGTCCCACCGCCCCACCCCCCCATTGGGGATTATGAAGTGAAGTACTGTAGTTTTACACACTGGCCACTGTCTTCTCATAGAGGTTATCCCTCTGCATAGTCACAGCTCGAGAAGCTTAGACCTGTCACAGGCTTCCCTGCTTCATTGCCTTTGAATTATCTCAGAGCCCTCCCCATGTTCTGCATCCTCACTAGATGAACAGCGAGTAAGAGGACAAGGGCAGGGTCGTCCTCTGAAGGACTAGGGGATACCAGGTGAAGTGTTAATGGACCTGGAGCGTATCCACTCTCTTGATATATGGGGCCACATCCTAAAGCCGGCATTGCTTTTCAAAGATATATTATTTCATTTGAGCAGAGCCGTCCGAAAGTGGCTGCGCTGCTGTCCTGATAGATGATCCTGTGTCCGCAATCTGTTATGGAGTGTGAGTTTTTCTCTACTGCCCCTTCCTGCAACTCATAAAAATTGTGCTGAGCTCTCTAAGTTTTCACCGCCTTCCCTTTAACCCCTTGGGTCACAGGTGCAGAGAACAATATGTTTATATATTATCACAGCCTGATTATGCACAAGGCAAAATGAAAGCCTTTGTAGATGACCCTTACAGTCATAGACCATGCACATGCACGGAAGGGGTTTTATTACATTCTTTTTACGGATATAAAACAAATACTAGGTTGCTTATATTCTATTAATGCTATCATTACCATTACCATCATTACCATTGCTTTATATTCAGTACACAAAGATATTCATGAGCAATTATGGCTCATAGCATATAACATACATTTATAATAAAATAATAATTTATTTATACAGAGAGAGATTCTGCAGTTGGAGGGATAACATGAAGCTGGGCTCCAATGCAAAACCCCCCACCCAACTATAATGTATAGTTTTAGTAGTCATCTCCTCATATAGGGATATACACCTTAGATACTCCTAAGATTTCTAGGCGAAGTCACACTCTCTGTGCCCCCCAAGGGTATGGACCATTAGGAACCAATTAAAGAGATGCAAGCATGGGCACACATTATTTTATCACTAAGGGCACACATGGGGTATTTATCAAGAGGGACTTCTGTTGTGTGTTGCAGTAATTTCTGTCAAATTTATGTAATATTGCATGATTTTTATACATTTTCCATATCAGTATGTTATGAAGAAGTTTATGTATCTTTCTTGGCCCAGCGTGATGCCATCATCAAGAAAATGAATTTTTAAGAAAGAACACAGAGAGTTTAGCACTGAAGTCAAGCCCTCCCGACTTCAGAATAGCCCTTCTGCCTTCGAACATCAGGACCTCTGGAGAGCTGGTTACTTATGTACCTCTACACAGAACCATCAATCACAGTGAGGGCAGTCTGAGCTGGGGAGACCTTGACTACAGTGCTACACACTCCGCCTCCTTGACTGGAGGGGGAGGTGTTATTATTGGTAGTTATTTACTAGGTCAAATCCTCTACTTTCTATTGTCCTTTACTCTTCATGTCACCGCCTGCTGGTGAGTTAAAATCTGTGCAACTTTTTCAAAAACTTGATTTATCTGGCGCACATTAGCTTGCGAGGCTAGCAGCCCACTTTTCAGTAAAGTAAAACAAGATTCAATTTGCTGCAATTTTTTCAACATCAGAATTTTGTAATAGAAGTTCCCCCAATAATTTACAGGATATTTATGAATTGATGATGAACCAAAATTAATCAATGAACTGGTTACAGAATTGACATCTTAGTGTTGACCCCAGCTGTGGATATTTCAACAAACATTCTAAAAATGTCTAGCGCTTTCCAGGAGGAGTAACAGAGGAATGGTTCTTAAGAATTTAGGTATTTACTAAAATGGACATGACAGAAGAGGTGATGACTCCTCTATAAAGACAGATTGGAGGGTCATTTATCATACGCCGGCGCATGGTGTGTGTTGGATATATTAGGAGGCTTCAGCCTCCAGCAGTTCCCATCTGCCATAGAATTGCGCTTTAGCTTGAACCATATCAGGCCACGTGGTGCACCTCCATTCACATTCCTCCACGCCAAGATGGTGTGTGAGGGGAGGTGCGACACGCATGATAGGGATAGTGGCATAATAGGGAAAATAATCACAGTTTATAGCATTGTACCAGGAATTGTGATTATTCCTGGGCTTGAACTCCAAAAACTGGTGGACAAGTCGTGATAAATATCCTCTATTGACTATTATTGGAATTATTATATAGAAAAATATATTGACTGTTAATTCAGAAGTCATCTGAGTGTAGTAAAGTACTGAATGTGCAGGTGACCGTTCCATCAATACATGTAATACTGCGGCCCATGAGATCCTCGTATATGTTAGCAGTAATTTACTGCTCCTTTTGAAGGAGTTTGATAGTAAGAGGTCTTAGTTTGCTTTGTGGGTGCCAGGTATTTAACCGTCTGTGCAGCGCTGAATTAAGTTACTAGTCTCTCATTACTCGGATTCTTTCCTAGATGTGTGTGACGCGCCTCTTGTAATGTCCTGTAGTGACTGCATTAACACTACATGTACCAATACAAACAGAGACATGCCCACTACATTACCTACAAGTAGCAAAATAAAAAGATCACCTTAAAATGACGTGGCAGCTCAAAATTCCTCGTTCATGTGATACAGTTGAATAGAATAACAGATCAGTATTATATTTGTATCTCTACTAAGTGCAATGTGATGGGCTACCACTATTCCCAGCTGTCAAACACTGTATTAAATGCTAACAAAATTCCCCACTTTATGTCAAGCTTAGATTATTTGGGCACTGAGGTTATAAAGTTCTCTTAGAGCACACAAAAGTGGTTGGTTAGGCTAAAGACTATTCTGAATCGGCAAACTAATGGGGTCATATATCAACATAGTGCAGCTGTCATCTCATAGGAGGACTATGACAGATGAAATGGAACTTATGCACTCTTTTTCTCTTCCATAGACTCAAGCAAATACTTAGGATACACAATTCACTAGGCTGCAAATTATCCATATATTGAACTATTGGTGCATGTGCATGATCTGCATGATTGATTTATGTCCAGGGTCCTTTTCGGCAGATAAAGGAGCTATAACATTAATCATTTTCACCCCAAAATACACCAGTGAATAGCTCTTTTAAAGTTTTTTTTTATACTGCCAGAAAAGGATTTGTAGAATCACTCTGTCAATCTGGTAATGTAGCCCCTTCCTAATAACCTTAATCCTTCCCTGACCAGGAGGGCTGAAAATCTATTAGTTTTTTGTAGGGAACAGAGGAGCACTATGCAGGGATGTAACTGTGTAGAGGGTGACTGAGCCCTACCGTGCCAATATTGATGACCTATACTAGTTAAAATACCTATATCCTGAAAAATTGCTTTAGCTCTTGTCAAAATAATATTTATAAGCAATGCAGTGTATATTCCATATAGCAGTAGGACATGGAGCTGCATCAGTGGACAGTAATGGAAGACAGATGGTTTAACTTGGGCCTGCTGAGGTCACTGTTGGGTGCTCACGGGTTCGGTTATTCAACTCTTAAAATTATGCTAATTAGCCCTAAGGGCCCTGGGCGTGTAGCTTCACAGGCTGTAACAATGAGAAGAACATGTTTCACTTTCCCCATGATATGCCCCTCCTCCCTCTGCCCCACTAGCAGCAGGAAGTGCAGTGTGAGGGGAGACCTGCTCTGCTTATTGTAACAGCCTGCAAATATACAGGACTGAGGGGCTTGGGTAATACCCTCCAGAACCCGTCTCAGTAGCAGTAGTTGATTCTAGTAGAATGGAGGCCATGGATAACCAATATAAGAAGATTACCACAGTCACAGTGCCTGGATCTATGAGTAAGTGTCCATGGTTTATTATGCTTGATTTTGACGCTAAGTCAATATTTAGGCTCATAATTTGGGCATATGGAGTGAAGATAAAAGAGTTTAACTGTAGAAGATAACAAGCTGATCGGAGAAGGGGCAACTCCTGGGACCTCTACCGATCATGAGAACACCGGGAACTCTCTGGATCGATGGCGGTGCTGTTCTCACTGATGGGTGATGAACACCGACTCGCCACTTTACTATAGTCTCCACCAGAGACCAGAGTTTGCGGTCGCATTTACTACTACTTAGTGGATACAGGAGCACGACAACCAGCAGGTGAATTTTAAGACTGCCGCTCAAATAGCCAGTCTTAATAAATTCCCCCCCAATGTGTTCTGCAGGCTGTCATGTTTTATAGCAGGAGAGGCTGAGCAAATTGATATACAGTATATATAGGTTTTGAGGAAAGATTATTTAACAAATTTTTAAGGAAAACACCCAGTCACCTATAGGACCCCCTTGCCTACTAAGCGGAGAATCAACATTTTGGCACAATTTTTTGAGCACAGTTTGGAAATTTATGACAATCCAACTTTACCTGAAGTCACAGTTCCCAACTTCTGCAATGCAGTAAGAGGGAGAAAAGATGCGGCACACGTAGAGCGCTGCGGAAACTTTCTTTACCCTAAGCTTTGCCTTTTTCCCTCCTCCTTACTTCACCTCCACATAGTATAGTTTACCCCTTAGTCTCTCCAAGCTCCCCCTCACATTGTGACCCCCTTATATTGTGAAGCTCCTGATATTGTGTCAACCAGCAGCTCCCCCTCTTATTATGCACCCCAAAGCCGCTTCCCCACATATTACATCCCCAAGTAGCACCCCATCATATTGTGCCTCCACCTCCCCCTTGTTGCTGCTTAATAAAAAAGAGGCAATTACTTCTCCCCCAAGGTGAAGGTGGCAGGCAGGATGATATCAGCACATAAGGTCTGTCTGCTCTTCTATAAACAGCAGTACCAGAGGCTGAGTGATAGTGCCTGGACTTCCCTGCTAGATCCAAGATGGTTGGGAGTTATGCCTGAAGTCATGCCCCTTTTCTGTGAAGCCATACTTGGAAAAATCATAAAGGTATCTAAAACAGTTGATGAGAGCAAGCTATGTTTTTGGCACCACTCACACCACACTTCTGGCACATTCCAGTAAAAGGTAAAACTTAAGTCTGAAAACATTCTAAAAGTTTTTTATACCTTGATTATTTCTGAATAATCATCTCATCACTGCTGTCTTAGCACCTGCCATGATGTATACAGTGTATTTCTCTGCTTTGTCCTGAGTTAATATTAATCATTCATTCTCGCTTCTGTGGCTGGCTGTAATTAGCTCTGTAAAAACACTCATTAGTTTCTTCACGGCTGCCCTTAATAAGAACCCTTAATTAAATTCTGACTTAGTGGGGGTCAGGTCAGTGTCACTGGGTGGCAGCAGGGGACTTCACCATCTTCTCATTTCCGGTTGGGATATATGAGATTTATTTGTAATATATTCTAGGGGTTATTGCTTTATGGAAGCTGAGGTTAGGCACATTTAACCAATTTATTTGTCTTGGTGGTTGCTTTCCCTGTCCAACCAATTTGTCACAGGATGGTTACTGGTATGTAAGTGCGTATATTACTTTTATTGATGGAGCCTCTAAAGATTTGGCAACATGCTTTGGATATAATTCACGACTTTATAAAGGGATTTTATTATTTGGATCCCAAATTCAAGTAGGAATGAAGGAAAATTGCTTTAAATTGTCTGCTGAAACAAAAATGCTGAATCTGTATGGAATGAATAGGCCTTTCTTGGAGAATCGAAACTTTCCCTACTTTTCTAACAACATTAAGTTGACAATTATACTGTAGGTTTAATATAAAGCTTTTGGATCCTGATATAATCTAAGCCATATATCGATGAACTAATGGCTTCAAGAAGGGTCTAGATGCCTTTTTACACCTAAATAACATTGATGGTTATGTTATATAGAATTGTTTCATCTAAATCCCTTCCTCATCCAATCCATTCCCTTACTTGGTTGTACTTGATGGACAAGTGTCTTTTTTCAACCGTATAAACTATGACACTATGAATGTAAGGATTAATGGAGTAAAGAGAGATATACGGATAAATGAAAGCATAGAGGGGTACAGTAGTAATAAAGCATAAAGGATACAAACAAATCTAATCCCCATCATGCAGATCCAAAGGTTGAAATCTGTGGCCAACAAAGATCACAAAATGGATAGCCAGTGGACAGGTGTTATATTCTGTACATCCAACCCAAAGGAAGAAATATATAGGAAATATACAAAAAGAACTGACATGATGTAGCTTTAAGATCCACACCACATGAGTTAAAGGACATATATTTTTAGATTTGTTAAATTCATCCACTCTGCTGTCACTGTCATTTTTGCTTCCACCAAAAAGGCCACTCTAAAAGGGAACCTGTCACCACACGTACGTTTTTTTTTTCATGTCCACAAAAAAATCTGTAGATTTAACTTTTGAAAGAAAACATAACAGCTGATTACCCAGCATCATCATTAAAAAACAGATCTGAATAAGTTCCTTCTTTTGCAGATCCATAGACTTATATTTCCATGATCCGCTTGCATGAAAATAATTGGACAGGTTCTAATATTTTTTTTTTATGGACAATGGATTAGTGGAAAAAAATTGAAATGTGAAAACAGCAATAGAAAGGAATGGTTCAGTAAGGCTTCAGTGAAAATCACAGAATCACAGATGAGGAAACAATGCCAGTGTGAAAGAGCCGTGAGACTGAGGGTCTTTCATAACTTAACCAAGTGCATCATGGAATAGATGATGGATGGATCTAGATTTCTCTATCATTTTGCTTTCCAAAATCTATAGCTTCTAGACAAGCCTAAACTGCTTATAAACTGTTTATATACATAATAGGCACCTAATATTTATCTGAATAATTGATTGAACAATGAGACGCTTATAATTAGTTGTAGTCGGGCTGACGGAGCCGTCTTCCAGTCTCCGAGCTGTTTTAATTTATTAGTAATATATATAAGGATGATGTATCTAGAGGTTAACAGAAAAGCTTTTTTAATTTATTCCAGGGGGAAAATTAGGGATTTCTGTGGTGTGAACGAGGCAAACTCCATCTTCTCAAAGCATCAGATAATCTTAAATCCTGATACATCTCATATGAGCTCTGTATCCTGAGGGGCGAGATATTATTATTAACTACTTTTATTTCAAGTTCAAATTTTTGTTAGACCCACAACTAGAGTATGGTAAATGGGGAATATGGACTGTACTTTAAGAGTAAACGGAGGGGCAAGTACAAACTTATTGGGGCACATTTACTCACCCAGTCCCTCGGAGTTCCCGACTCAATTTGCCGCAATACACTAAGATCATGCGCCCGATATCCTGCATGCGTAGCTACCCCGCACAGGTCCACCGGAGTTCACCATCTTCTTCCCAGTGTATGTGAGTGCATTGGTTGCGAAACAATTTTAATCTTAAATCCTGCGCTCAGTCCAAATCAGGCGGATTGTCCAATTTCTGTCGCATGAAAGCCGGCGCAGCTGCGCCACAATTTGATTGCGTGCGACACAATCCCCTGCTAAATCCCTGTCCCAGTGGCGCAATCCTCGAAAACCATAATCAGCCCAACAGAAATGCGATCCACAGACCCTTAGTAAATAAGCCCTAATGAGTTCTGATGTAATATATCATCAACTGCTAAATCTAAGCTTATGTTCCCATGTCTGGGACATTTCTAAAATGAAAATCCACTGTGAATAATGTACATTTTTTATGGACTATTTAACTCTTTCTTCACTATAGTCCGAGTGATCTGTGAAAACACACAAAAGAAGGACCTGTTAACTTTCTTCTTATAAGCCTACAGGCACACATGACCATGATAGTTGAATACAGCTTTAGATGTTGGTTACTGGCTTTGCTTTAAGACCAGTTCAGATACATTAAATCAGATGATCGACACATTTTAAAAAAGATGCGTAAAAAAATCTAAAAAGTTAAATTACTACCTGCCTGGACACAACTAACAAGTTCCAGTTTATATTCACTTGATGAAGCTGATTCTCGGCTGTGAAAATGTGGCATTTTCATCTGATGTCAATGGTCAAGTGGCAACTTTGTGACGTCTCTCTTTAACAGCCAAGTTACATCTGTGTTTCATTTTGGGTTTTTTTCCCTAGCTGCCCATGAGGCTCTGCAGTGGACTTCCTGGATCTGTAAAGTGTATCCTAGAAACTAGCAACATAATGCACAGCACTTATGTACCAGGTGCAATCCATTTTTTATGGCCCGCCTGCCGGCGTACAAAGCATGAAAAAGTTAATTGCAACTTTTTCCCCCTCTCACCATCTTCACACCCTTTTCTTAAAAAGTACTGTGACCACCAAATTCACTATATACTGGTGCACGTTATAGCTGAAATCCCCACCAGGCCAGACCTGGCGAAGATTTCATTTAGGCCAGTATATTGAGACTTTTGTTTGTTTTGCGGCCACATGTATATGATTGTATTCATTCAGTTCTAGGAATAGGGGAGTGATTTAAATTTTTTAATTTTTACATTTTTTTATTGTTTTTCACGGTACTAAGCCACTAGACCCCTAAGGGGTCTGATCGCTTCTTCCATACATGCAATACTAATGTTGGTGATCTGTGTTGAGGTGGGTGTAGAGCCACAATCACATTCAAGATGGGGGAACCACATGCTGGCGGAGGTTTTGCCAACTGCCTTTAATGCTGGACCCCCATGATTGGTGACAGCATGGGTGCATCCATTGTGAAGCATGTGCTATCCATTAGAAAATGGTGATTAAGCCCTTACAATGCCTATATGTGCTCTCTTGTTGCATTGACTCTTTGGGCTGCAGGGGTTGACAGGTTAAAATCGTAGATACTTTTCACCATAAGCAATGCGATACTTGTTTATGCTGGTTGTTGCTGGTTTTACAGCCATAGTCTATGAGTAGGAGAAGTTCTTCTTCACCCTTCTACACCAGATTTTGATGTGGGAGCTGAAACAACTCCTGTAGACATATGTGAATGTGTCATTCATACTGGTCCCGTGGGTGCTGCTGGACCTTCTGATGTCCTACACTGGATTTACTCGATTGTTGGAGAAGATCTAGTGTACAAGGCCAATCACAATACAGTTAGATGTGGCGATCACACTTCACTGCTTTGACAAATCTTAATTTCCTAAACAAATATTAAGCTGATCATCTGGGCAATTTCATGGCAAATGTGCACATTCTTTTTACAGCTTCTTGTTAGAGATGTCACTTTTATCAGGCGACATAAGAAGTGAATGCAGAAGTACAAATCTTAATATTTATAATTGATAATCTTAATACCATTCAGCAATTAAAATATGCCCTGTAGCCATGCTGGAGGATATATGGTAAAAAAAATCCATATGTGTCATAATATTAAAAAAAAGTCTTATAACTGTAAGATCTGGAAATGAGGTTGGTGGGGAAAGCATGAGGTCAAAGGTCACAGTAATGAAGTTCCTCTTGCGATTCTTATATAGGACCAGATCAATTTCCTTGCTTTAGGTTATTGATCTCACATTCATTGGTCTATCTTCTCCTAGATTGATTGGCGTTCACAATATAGGGTGGATGAATTTCTGACCCCGAACATCATAAAAAAGAGAGTGGGTGACACGGTGTCCTGATCTATTGCGGGGCTGTTATTGGCGGTTACTGCGATTCAGTTCGCTGGGCATGAAATAGGAAGCAGGAACCTATGGCAGAGGAATGGTGGGTCAGAACACTTGCAGCGCAGATCTGACACTTCAAATGGGCAATCCCTCTCAGCTGGCTAATAGATCAATAATATAAACAAAGTAGCAATGCCATTTCCCTTCTTAATTAGTTGTAATTGGGATGAATGTGCTTATTTACAGGATCTTTAGGACACATAAAAGTTTCCTGGGCAGTTCAAGGTGATGCCATGTTCCTTTTATGAATGTTTGTGTTTTTTTTTTATCTCAGAAAGGATTTTTTTGCGAAGCTTTCCATTTTTATCATACTAGACATAAATGCACATGTAGTTTCTCACAGGTACATAGAGCAAAGTGTGGACTAACAGGATTTGTGGCATTGCTGTGGCACAGCTGTGTTGCAAATGCTGTTTTGTGACTTTTCATTGCACCAAATGAAAATAGGACAATGTAAAGTCATTTTGACATAGACCCTACTTGCATCAAATTCATTATTTCCATAGACAAGTTTTCACAATAGAATTGCAATTTTCTGCTTAGGCGCAAATTGACTCCAGCCTCACCCGGGTCTACGTTCTGCAACTTTTGATAGTATGCGATTGTCACAAATAACCCCCTATAGCATAAGAATTCTCCCACTTTAATGAATATGACGGCAGCGGAGCTCCAACGACAGACATGGAACTGACATAAGGAGCTGATCTAATGATAAATTACCACCAGTGAGCTGTAAGTAAAGCTACTGCGGGGCACAGATCTCAAAGAAAGTCTGCAGTGGTATAGACACACGACTATGTACACACACCTACTTCTAGTCACTAATACATCACACTATACACATACATCTACACTCTCCTGGGCATTGCTATAAGAAGCAGCTTCCTTCAATCTTCTTCCTATTGTTATGTATGAACAAGTGTGTCATCTGGGGCAGAAAATGTGTTAGGATGAAAATTCTTTCGCCTCTGATCCCATAACACAGGAAGGAAACTTTGCTGTATACAGGAAGAATCTGCTATATCCCTCCGACACTAGTGCTATAAACTGGTTACATCACATGCATGCTCTTACTGTATATCTGTCACCTTCCCAGCAGTACTAATGGCTCATATAGCTGGTGGTTTATGGAAGAATCATTTCGAAAACTATGTAGGGCTTCTTGATGGTCTATGACTGTGAACAGATTCATGTCAGAATCTCCCTAATGTTTTATTACATTAAAGTGGGCAAAATCCATGTACTTGGAGTTCTAGAACAGTGATGATCTAGGGCAGAATGTGAATTGATCCCAATATTCTATGGCAGTCAAGCAGATGGTACCTTTGAATCCACAGTGAAAGAGATCATTCCGAATGTCTTGTATGCAGTGGTAGCTCATCTCTCCAGGCTCTGGATGTAACTTAGTGACTGATGACTGCAGAGAGTGGATGGAGAGAACTGTGCAGCTGTAATCTTATAGTTGCATAGTTGCACTGTCTGTTGTGTTACTAAGGCATCAGTGTTTTTTGTCAGCCTAGGAAGAAAATATCTGCCCTCTTATAGATACTGACAATCAGCATTTTCATTTCTACTACAGTACCCAGACCAGTCAATCATGCCCCTAAGTTTTTATGTATCCCTTGGTTAGCATATACATCCTGCAGAAAAGAAAGCTTTTCTTTCTGATTGGTAAGTGGAACAGGATGTTAAAATTATTACTTTTCACCATTAACTGGTAATTGCCTTCAGTTCTTCATCCTGTAAGAATCTGACCATTTCCTTTTTGTAAGGATTCCTGACTTGCAGTGGACATGTTTGTTGTAGCTGTAAGTCACAAGACAATAATCAAAGAGTGAAGAATGTCAAACAAGTTCAGACACTCAGGTTCTTATTGTGTGCTGCCCATTTCCTATAAAATATTGAAAAAGTTACCATTTGGAGTATTGGAAGAGATAATATACCAGCAAAATCATATGCAGAATATTTCTGATTACACCCAGTTCACACTATCCTTCATAACATTACAGGCCCAGGTGACATGTCATAAAAAGTGGCCAGATTGGATTTCACCTATAAAGCACCCCTGACCTATTAACTTTAATAAGGATGTGTTTGAATGGCAACCACACCCCTAGTTTGGATTTGTACCCCATATTTTTTTTTATATTTTTGTGCTAAAAAACACATAGATAGATCTAAGCGTCTGTTCATGTTCATGAAAACTTCTGGCACAATTATGTGCTAACCTTTTACATATGCTGGACCTGCAAGTGGGTTTTTTTTTTTACTGGAAAGGAAACCACACCTTTCGATTAAAATGATCCTGCATCCGTCGCTTCCCCCGCTGAGGTCCGCCGGAGTTCACCTTCTTCTTCCCGGTGTATGTGAGTGCGTGTCTTGCGACACAATTTGAAATGTTAAATCCCGTGCATAGTCCGAATCCGTTGGGTTGTCCGACGTCCCGCCCCCCAATTTGTGTCGTGTGCAAGCTGGTGCTGATGCTCCAAAATCCGATCGCATGCCCCAAAATCCCGTTATATGCAGCACAAATGGAAATCGACGGGAAACCCGACGAAAAGGCGCTCTGTGGACCCTTATTAAATTATCCCCAATAGCTGACATTTTCAGTTATAAGTTAGGAAATGCTACTAATATGTTACTCTGACACAAGTAAATTCACAACAGAGCTTCAGGACTTGTTCAGACAGCTAACATTCAAGGCTGTCATGATGTTTTATCCATATAGATCGGTAACCTTTATGAACAATTATAGACCAAATTTTATTCTGCTTCACTTTTTCGGTTTCCGGTATATTTTGTGATGACTTCAGACTGCAAAGTGACTAAAGTTGGACCAGTATCACAAAAGATTCATCAGCCTAACTTGGAGGTAGTATCATGGATATCATGGATTTTGTATGGACATTCTGGCACTGAGTGTCGTGATCGCATTTCATGTCACCTGTTTGACCTTTGATATTTAGGGTGAATCCTATAAATATATATATTTTACTTCTATTAGAAGAGGTATGAATTCAGAGTCACGTTCCATGAAATGATGATTAATGCCTGGCATCCGATGAGAGTGTCGTTGGTGTTTGACACGGCATTTTTCTTGCGTGTTTACAGAAGTTTTGCTCTTTCATGAAAACAGGACGTCTGTAATCATTAACGCTGCTGCCCCTGAGAACACTCACCCCTCTAACAATACGCTCCTGTATGACTCTCATTCCTGTGCACCGCATCAATATTGGGAAGTCTCCCGTCTATGCAAGCCAAGATAATTCTGCCTGCCTCCCGTAATTAATGGTAGAAATATATATGTATATTCCGGGACTCTGAGGGGACCACACCACGTTCCCAGAGAAGAAAGCATCTGGTGCTACAAGTCTTTAATTCTTCTCCTGCCACTGATATAAATTCCTACCAGGAAAAGGGAGATAATATTTCCATATAAAGATAAGACCAGGTGTTTCAGGAGTTTTGTCACTCTCATAGGCTTATTATGGGAGTGGACAGGTGGTTCGCCTTCACCTTCACATAATATGGCCAAAATAAAGTGTTACAATAGAAATAATGTCCAGGGATCTCATCTTGAATCTGTGGTGTATCACCACCAAATAATAGCTGCTTGACATGTACTTGAACTATCCATCCACCAGTTCATGTGAAAGCTGCATAAATATGGCTACCACATACTTTATCCAGCGAACCCTCCTGAGATGAATAATCAAAACCTTTTTATACACAATAGGGTCTTACCTCAAAGTCCAACAGAAGAAAAGGCACTGCCCTGGGGGGTATGGAAGGGATAAAGACAATCCAAATTTTACTCAAACATTTATTAAGATATATGGGTAACACCTCTGTGTTAGTGTATGAAGGAATATTGCAGGTACAGAACTTGAACAGAAGTTGCACCGTCTCTACTTCCTCATCACTCATTGTTTATTATGATGTGTAGTAAGTCGTTAATTTATCACAATTACATCAAATCCAATTTTCTCCTTGTTTTCTTATCTTCTGGGTAAAAATAAATGATTTTATATTACGGTATGTTGTATATTTACAGTGACCCCCTTTCTCCTAGTTTGGGAACAAATCTTATTAGATCACTGGAATGCTTGCTTTTATAGATGGTCTACTGTTTTATTACTCTAGTAGTGTTAAATATGTGAACTATGTATTGTTACAGGTAGACGATCAGATGAAGCTGTTGCAGAACTGTTGGAGTGAGTTGCTTATTCTGGATCATATATTCCGGCAAGTTCTACATGGGAAAGAAGGCTCCATACTCCTGGTTACAGGCCAGCAGGTACATTCTGACATTTGTCATTTTGATAAACCTTCTGTGATGTTGGCTTCCCTGAGAGTTTTCAGAGCATTGTACATGTAAAATACAACATAAACTGGTTACAGAAACATGTCCTATAAGTAGAGGGGGCCCTATTGTGGCAACATCTTTTTAGGGACCTACCTATGTCCCAATAGGAGAATTTGGTTTTTTTTCAGGTAATACATCATTATTAAACATTTATCATGTGTTGTACTGAATGTAAAGTACATGTTATATGTTTAATGCATTCTACTGCATTAATACCCGAGACCCAATGTAGATAAATGGACATTAGCAGAACTCAATGGCGTGTACACTTACTGACATGCTTAGGAACTGATATAAGATAAGAAATGACTTACCACATCTATTTCTGGGCACACATATATACAGCAGCACAACAGGTGCACATTGTCCCAGCTGTCACTAACACACTGAACTTGTCACCTGTTTCCATGCTTACATTTCACAGAACTTAGGGTGACCTTATTGCCTTTGACGTGTTTATAGGGTTAAAGGGCGGTCCATCTGAAAAATAATTTAACGACTGAGACATGTATAATGAGGCAAAGGGTAAACCACACATAGGTGCATGGCATACTTGATGGGTTAAAGGTCAATGCTATATGGAAGCAAACTGTACTAATGTTTTCATAAGGATACACAAATGTCACAGACTTTATGTTGAAGCTCATTCAATGTATTACCTCCAAACAAATCTTTTCTTACTTATCTATTTTAAAAACAGTGGGCCACATTTATGAAAAGAAGTCCAAACTATTTGCAGTTTGCCTGTGTATAGTCCAGGGTGTGCCAAATTCAGGATTTCTGCCGCATGGTCTTCATGATTCACCAACTTTTTTAGGTGCACCTTCAACATAGGACAGGCAACACATTTCTGTCGGACACTGCATGATAATTGTGTCGCACGGTTGAGTACCAGAAAGCCCCTTTCAGTGAAGAATTTTGTGTTGCGTCGGGGATAGTGCAGCCGCAGAATATATGTGTGGTTGACACTTTTAAATATATGTGCAAGCAGTTTGCACTAAAACAAATGTGCATAATCCGAAAGAAAAATGGTGCAGGGGCTTTAATAAATCTGGGCCAATATTTGCATCCCCCATTAAATCACAATTGTATATTTTCTTGACTGGATTTTTTTTCCCTAAACACTGAACAATCAGAGGCAACATGTGCAGTGACATATCCCACCCTACCCTTAGTTGTCAATTTATTCATACATTTCCTGGAACCCAGGATAGCACACAAAAAAGTGCTCCAAAACTTCAGAATACTGTTCCACATACTTTCCATAGTAGACACCTTTTTCCATTCTGCTGTCCTCATTAGTATATCTCAGCATGAAAGTCTGTACAATGTGGCCAACATTTCTTAAAGCTATCACCAAGCTCCGCTATCCATTCAGCCAGTATCCCGCTCCTTCATATCTGACCACCACGTTTCTAACTCCAGTGCGCTGTTAGACACGGACCTGACGAAGAGAGTGATTTCCCCCAAGCACGTTATACCAATCCCCATTCAATGATAACTTAAATTTGTAAAGTTAACCATCTTTGAGCAGCGCTTCATTTCAAATCTGGACCTTCTCCACTTTAACTTATACTCGCATTTTTATCTGGTGGCAAGTTGCAATAGAACCTTTTAAAACTGCCTTTGTCACCTTAATAGTCAGTGCACCCAACACAATATAACTTAACATCTTAGCTATTGTGGCAAAGAATTTGCCAGAATATAAATCACTGCCAGGTCCAACCTGGTTAGATTTCAGCTATACCCTGTCGTAATTTTAGGCACAGGTTGAGGAAAAATTTGGGCGCAAGACTGGGATGTCCTGGCCATCATGAACACTGCATCCACCACGTGGGCAAAACGTTTCAATTCTGCCTTGTACAGCAGAAAACTGATATATTATATATTGTGGCCAAGATATTTCATGGATCAGCAAATCTCGAAAGTAACAGAGAAGGTCTGGTTTACTAAGAAAGATGTATTTTAGGCAAAATGTATTTACTAAAATTGGAGTAGATTTTTTTTTGGCTCCTTTCTCTGGAACATGTTTTGTGTTACACTTATTAACATAACTATATTTCTTGTCATGTAAAAATGGTAAATAAGGAAGAATATACCTTATTCAACAGTGTAGGACATATTAAAGGGCATCTACCACCAAGATGAAAGACTGTATGCAAATGAGCCTAAGGGGCTCCAGTCTCCAGTCTCATTTGCATACAGTATTTCATCCTGGTGGTAGATGCCCATTAAGGTTAGCAATGAAGGAGTTCCCTTTTTCTCCTTCCTCACAATCCATATTGGGTCCTTACCATTGTGATATTTGCCCATTAGAGGATGACATTAGTGGTGCTCTGTGACATGTATATGTTTGTTTAGCTGCAGTAGTGCAGGAAGTCCAGTCTGTAGACATAACGGTATAAGACAGGTTTATTGAGTATAACACTGAAATGTGGCTTTTCATTGGTCTCTATGTTGAGTTACTGTATTTGCTTTGTAAATAGGATCTCCAGAGCAAACATAAAAAGAGAGCAGCTGAGTAGCCCTCACATAAGCACCGTTACCTATATACTTTATATGCACACCAATAATATAGCAGGTACCACTTGAGATATATATTTATTTTCTGTTACAGTTCATAAAAGTTATTTCTCACATAGTCACTTTGTATCTAGATTATGGTCATGGCCAGGAAGTTCACCGACTCCAAACCTCATTCTATATTATCTAAAAATAAAACTACAAATAAGATTGGCCTCTATTTTTAATTGCAAATCTTGCATGAGAATCTCTAGACGCCCCCATGAAAGCTGAGGGGGAGGGAGGCGCACATAATTATGGAAATTAGCCATCAATACATATAAAAAATTCATCTAACTTGGTCTGGCTGACTGACAGGTGAGAGGAAGGGAGATACAAAAGTGATATTGCTGGGGCTGCAGATATTCAGTGCGCTCACTCTTTGTGGTTATTTGTTGGAGATGCCTGGCCTCTCCTGAGTATATTAAGGTTAGGGTAATTAATTAGACAATGTGCAGCAGTGAAAAATAATAATGATAAGATTACATGTTATTTTACAGTTTTTTAAAATTAGTTTTTAGAACTTTTATAGCATATTCTTTTTTTATCAGTTATGTTTATCTCCAGGCTTCTATTGCACTATACTAGTGTAAATAACTATTATAAAAGCTAAAAGCACTTCTTAAAGGCAGCCTTACTAGCATATTGTAGAGAATTACATTGTAATTTGCATTTTCCAAGATATTCATAGTTTAATCCATATGCTAATGAGGTAGTTGGTGTACCAAGGTGTGTCCTTAGTACCCAGAGCACTGCTATGGACCACTGCTCTCTCCATGAGATCAAGAGATTTGCCTTGAGAGACGCATCGGCCAAAGGTAGAAACAAGTGGTTTTGGTGTTCCAGGTACTGTGGACATGATCTTGGTGCACCAACTGACTAAATAGCATATGGTTTAAACTGGGAATATTTTGGAAAATGCTAAATGGACTGAAATAATAAAGGTATTTTTGAAATCATTCCATTTCTTCACAACATGCTACATAATTATAATGTATTGTGGAGATGGTAGACTTCCTTTAAGAGCATTTAGAATGCCTTTACTTGTTGCGGTTTTCTGATGTAATACATTCTATTACTATTTTTTTCAGGTGGATTACTCAGTGATTGTCACACAGGCTGGTACCACGTTAAACAACCTCATGAGCCATGCACAAGACCTGGTGGCCAAACTTCGATCTCTGCAGTTTGACCTGAGAGAATTTGTATGTCTAAAATTCCTGGTGCTTTTCAGCCTTGGTGAGTATACATTTATTCAATTTTACTTATTATTGGGGAGTTCTAATAAACAGTTCTTGAAGACCAAAGCAAAGCACCCAATAGTCCCCTGACAAACGTTGTCAAGGCAAAGAAGGATCCAACATCCAATCCTTTTACTGACATGGAACAAAGTATGCATGTATAAAGGAGGATCAATAGGAATAGCTTCAAGCAAAATAGCTTTCAATATGAAATGCCAACTTTAGAGGGGAGTCAAAATTGTGGAACTTCCCCTCTTCATCAGCTTAAAGTCCCCTATCAAACTGCTTCTCTAAACCCTCCTAAGAACAGGCACAATAGTCCTTACTTATCACCCGTTGTGTATTTGATTCTTCCTGATGATGTATTCTTCCTCTCACCAATAAATGTTGGCCCCACCCACCACTGCTTGGATCCGCCCATTGCTGGGTGCCTGAAATGATGAAAAGATCTGCAGCTTCCCACACAGTGTGCACTACTAAATTCACTATGCAGTAGGTATTACTGGTGTGAGGGATAACATTCTGGTGATCTGTTTGATCTGAATGCACATTTTCAGTGTATGAAGGTCACATACAGATGTATTGTTGGTGTATGATGATTTGATGCTGATAGAAGAGGTTGGCCCTATGTTACTGAACATATCATTATACAATTGTAGCATCTTGAATGACATGTATAAACCTTCTCATTGTCTCATCCAGATCTCATCTCGGTATTTTTCATAATCAATATACATGTCTATAAGTGAATGGATATTACTTTTCTCCCTGGACAAACCCTTGTCCTACAGTATAATTTCTCATGGAATCCCGTCCTATTGATTTACCTGGGAGCCAGTAATTCCCTGTAGAGCGTAGACTAGTGAGACAGGTAAAGCTCCTTGCACATGAGGAAAGTTTATTTTATATATATATATATATATTTTTTTTTTTTGTATGTGGGGTCTTTTACCTGACATCAATATTCAGCTTGCTTGCCTGTTCGTATTGAAGAAAAAATTGAGATTTTGGTAGGAGTAGCTTATAGCGTGCCCAATTGAAAGCTATTTAAGGGGACCGAAATACTCACTCTATTCAGTCTGCAGGCTGTAATCGGCCGAGAGAAGGACATTCATCTGTGATGATGGAGATTAATGTGATTCTAAATACTTTATCAATGAACAAATAATTACCTGGACAGTATTGATCTGCCCCGCTGTCCCCCTTCAGGATTCTATGCAGGTTTGGAGTTTGTTATAGACATCCAGATCTCTTACTGACTCTAGTATCTGCAGCATTTAATCTTATACACCGCTGAAAGCTCCGGTGCTATTTATTAAGAAGAACAATCTCTCATTGTATCATATATCACCCTCCCGCATGCATATTAAAGCAAATTAAATCACGCTGGAATCTTCCCTTGCAGTTAATTGAATCGGATTGGATTTTCATTATGCGGTTGTCTGATGTGACAAAAGGCTAATAAGACTGTACAGCGTCTTGTTAAAGATGCCTTAAGTACCTGGGCTAATACAAGGGCAGAAGAAAGAATTGAGTAACTTCTTTGCTGCGGTATAAAGGTTTCTTATCTAATATGATATGGCAGCCGCTGATGTCCAGGGGAAGGATGTTGCAGAATACATTACACAGATGAGAGTAAATATTTCTCTTGCTTTTTTTTATGTATCGATCACTCAGCAAAGGATTCAATGGGTTAAGTTTCTCCTGCCTGAGTTGCATCTTTATTAAACTCAATGTAATAAGTATTTTTTCATTTTGTGACTAAAGCAGATCATTGATCATAAGTCACGGTGAGATTTTATGTCCAATCAATAGTTATTTGTTCAGCAAGATGGAAAAATAATGCAAAATATATGGAGAGTGCTGAGTATTTGTAAATGGCTTAATAAAATGTTTAGATTGCATCTCATTTGTTTACTCACCGCTGAGAGGGGGCCATGAGCTGTGAGGACACCCCTCACAGTTCCAACACCTAGTTTAAGTTTAAGACCAAGTCTCCTTTGGTCTTATAGTCACACAGTGTTGTGCTTGTACATGACACCGAATTATAGTCATCCTGGTCGGGTTGTGTTAGGTTCCAGTGTTAAAGGAAATATACCATCGAAATCAAGAATGATTAAATAGGGACTCTTACTCATAGATGCTGTTTGACTGTTGTAATTTTCTTATATTTCTTATCCATGGCTTCCTTCCTTATACAAATCAACTTTTAAAATTATGTTAATACGCCTGAAAGCCTCTGGTGGGTATTTCCAGAGCCCCTCAGTGCTATAGCTACACAGCCTGTTACAATGAGCAGGTCTCCCCTCCCCCTGCACTAGGTCCTGTTCCTGTGATTTACAAAGGTTCAAAAGAATGAATAGGTGATAGCTTGAAAAATTGGTAAAACTCCCTTAAGAGTCTCCTATTTAAATCAGGGAAAGCAATTATCACACTTATCTAATTCTCTCAAAATTTGACTCTTTATATGGGTAACTCAAATTAAATTCCCCATGACTGCTTCCCAATTCCAACTACAGCAGCCTTGCTTTGTGAATGAAGGGAAGCTATCACACTAAGGCCCCATTCACACAGATGTTGTGGAGATCATATCTGGCTGCAAATTTGCTATGGCGACGCAGTGGCGGGACGTGTGGCACTGTACCATTACATACTCGGGGTGGGGGGGGGCGAAGCTTGCTCTATCTTTCCCCACATGTAAGGCCCGGGACGTGTGCTGACATGTGCTCGCCCGGGTTACGGCCGGGAGAGCACACAATCATCTGAATGCAGCCTGAGGTTATGTCCATCATGGCAGTCGACATCTTCTCTCCATTGATTCTCTCATATGGTTTACATCGCTGGGCCAGATGCAGATTCATCCTTTCAGCTCCCTATTGTAACACCACCAGTCCAACTAGATGTTTATCATGGCATTTATGTAGCTGACAGGATCATCTGAATGTTAGATGAACTATAATCACAGACCCAACAAAAACTAGGAATGTAAAGAGAACATTGGTTTGTATAAGATTAGATAAAGGTTCATGCACACAGCAAAGTAACTAGGGAGCAATATTATGTAAAGAATCTGTGGCACCATGGATCCATAGCCATGGTATAACAGGTTGTGTTAGGCATTAGACTATTTTTTGGACTTTGCTATAAAGGTCAGTTGTGGGTTGTGGTTAGTTATGGGTTGGCATGAAGTACACCAAAGGACAGTATTAGTGTCAAGCGTGAGTAAAAGGAAGGCACTTTTGTCCCACACTAGAAATGCAGGCTGCTCCAGAGTTGAGATCCTGAAAGTACCACCCATATTCAGCCCAGGGCAAGGTAAATTGGCACCCAGGTTTGTAAATATCAATTAAATTATATTAATATTACTTAATTGAAAAAATAATTGAAAATTAGAGATGGTTAGTATTGACCCCAATGATTTTGATGATAATACATCTAACCAAAAATCTGGCTCCCATTTATTTCAATGGAAGGCATAAGAGGAATTTTTTCCTTTAGTGATTTTTCTACGTCTTAAAGTGGATTCCATCCAGAAACTCACTGATAAATATATTCTCAAAATCCACTTTCCAAACCTACACGAAATCCCGAGGAGGGGAGGCACAGGATGAAATATCACACTATATGTTCGTACAGTGGGATACTTTGTAGCCGTCCCTTGTAAGGATATGCCAGGAATCCGCCCAATCTATGCTTACAAAGGACTACAATGGTTTCTTTGCGCTATCTGAGGAATAACTTGAAACCTAATTTATAATGTAGACCCAGCCATTTATAATATTGATATCATCTTATTTGGTAGAGCAGAATTTGTGGCTCCTCAGGCTTCATGACCTAATAGTGACTGCTACCTCGTACCCCTGTAGCTACATCTGGTACTTTCTACATTATTGTAGAATTTCAATTCTCTTAATAAGGGATCACATTTTTTACTTTTACTTTTTCTTTTGCTCTTGGTTATTATTCCCCAGAATTCTCATTTTTATCCTGCAGAGATCTTTTCCCTCTCTTCCTCATACTTTCTCTCTCTCTCTCTTCCCTCTCTAGTTTTGTTGTACTTCTCGTCCATCACTTTTCGTAACTTACTGTCGGAAGCACCAAATAATGCAGCGTCTCTCCTCCTCAGCGTGAAACATTTTGCTTTCTTTTTCTATTGATGTAACACTTACAGGCAGCCATGGAAAAATCAATAAAGACTTTTCATTTAGTGTCCGCATGCGGACCAAGCCAGGACTCACGATGGCCACACGATTAATCGCTGTTATTTCACTTTCAGTTAGAAAATGTCTGTGTGTGTCCCATTCTTATTTAGACATAGGGCAGTGATTTGTCATGTTTTTTCCTGTATAAGTCATGTGTGTTATGAACTAAAAGATTATTTTTTTTGTAAAGCATAGGAGAAAGAGTCTGTCTAGGTAGACAGATTAAACTTTCTTCGATGGATTATCAGTTTTCTTATAGCCTATGAATATTGATTGACTCTTTCGTTGAGTCAATCAATATTCTCTTAGAAGATCATCTTTTAATGCAATTTTTAGTGATCTACTCCAAAAAGTTTCTGTGTAGATCAAGAGCAAAAGTAATACACCTGCAGAGGTAACTTGCATGGACCATTGTCACTAATAACCTTTGTGGAGGTCATAGTCTGAAACATAAACAGGGCATTTACTATGTGTCATACTATGGCGGGGATTTACTAATTCTGGCGCAAGCACGACTGTCGGCATCGGAGATCAGTCTCTGGAAAGCACATGTATTAAAGTGGCGCACGGCTGTAAGTAATTAATGCAGACATCAATGAGATGTGCGCCAAAATCTTACATGGACTGCGCCTTAATTTTGCTTTCTGACCATTTTTTTCCTGGTCTATTGTGTGCCAAACTTTTGCCCCTAAAAATGCAGACAAAATACACATAAATGTGACGGATAATGTGGAAAAGGTAGACCACGCCCACATGCGGCAAAAAAAGACGGAGGAGTGGGGATAGTCAGAAACATCTGTTCTTTCTGGCGCAAACTCATTTTAAATGATCCGCAACAATTCTGCGCCCCCCAAAAAACGAAAGATCCCGGCATTTTTTAGGCACAGATACGATAATACATGTCCTCCTATGTGTCTTTTCTGGCGCCAGAATCCTTTCTTGTTCTTTCTGGATGGTGTGCGCCACATTTATTATGTGTCAGCACCACAAAAAAACACATTTTTCTGACACTATTTTTCTTTTTTTGTCACCCAATTTGGGTGAAGCTTTTGAATCCTGGCACTTCTACAGTTCTATTTTTCCAACGCTTTTTTGGAGCATAATAAGACAAACAAGAAGCATGTCTACCAATGCCCTATGACACTCATTTGTTCTTACATGAAGGCCTTCTTATAAAATCACAATGCAAAAGACTGCTAAAATCAGGCACTTAAAAAAACTAATTGCTACAAAAAAAATAATTGTCCCTGTAGTCTTTGGCAGGTTTTCTTTGTCTTTCGCATTGGAGCTCTGGACATCCAGCTTATTTCTCTCCCTGTATGTGTGTATAGATTCAAGCAATCACCATCCCAATAATTTAGAAAAGTGGACTTTTATACCTTTGTCCCCAAATTTGGGGGTGGAAAATGGTTCTCTTTCTTTTTCTGTAGTGACTATATTAAGAAGTTTTATGGCAGATCCCTGGGGCTTGTAGTCACTGTAATACAGCTCTCTCTTATGATAGATAGTAGTGGTAAAGCCACACACACGTCACATGTATGACCATTGCAGCCAGTAACCATTCTCAGTGGCCATAAATAAAGATGTGTTACTCATGTCGGCAGTCATGTGAATGATGAATGTTATGTCATCTATGCAGGATTGGCAGGGACCACCAGATCAGTGGAGTATTTAAAGGGAGAGTATAAAAATCATTAGCACTTGCTTTAAAACGAATCACTCTGAAAGCAAAATGTAGATGAATTGGTAATGTCATTGTTAACATTGCATTAGAAAGACATGCCTAAGCATATACTCTTATTGGAGGTGAGGACACGTAGAATCCAATAATTGCTCCCAATGATCTGTATGGCATTGATGCTGCAGTATGTGTGACCTGACTATGAGTGCATTATCATGTGACGGAATGAGGAGCTCACTCTCATTATTTACATATACATGTGTATCCTATAGCCGGTAGATTGTGCAGCGAACCTCCAGACACTGAATTTTATGTTGTTGCCTTGGGCTGCCTTGGGACACAGCAATCAAAGTGAGTTAAAAGCAGAGCAGAAAGTCTTCAGTCAGCACTGTGTCTCCAAGCGACCGAGATACGAAGCCTCTCCGACTGCGCTATGGATTTGCTGTCTATCAAGTGCAGAATACAGTACTCAGGTTAATGGATGGATTATTCCATGTAATGATATTAGGGCATTATTGATACAGACGGCAAGGAGGTGACCTTGTTAGACCAAGACAACTATATTAATTGATCATTTGGTTTCTACAAGTTTATTCCCCTGATACATTTTAACCCTTTATGGGTATTTCCTAAAACATAACAGAACCACTGTGAATTCATGGCGGAATGGTAATTGATATAGTAGTGCTCAATAAACGAGATCCCCTTAAACATTGGGATCAATCCTTTACGGAACTTGTAGTAAAAAGAAGCCAACTCAGTGTTCATAGGTGCAGACAGGAAAAGTGATTACAGGAACACTCCATTATAATACAGGGGTAGCGGGGGAAAGGCGAGAAATGGAGAATACCAAAAAGACAATTATGTGCCTGGAGTGTTCCTTCTTATTTGTAGAACAACAAGTCCCAGCTGTCTACGTTTTAGTGACCTCTTATTTATTGTTTGTTTTAGGTTAAAACCCATTGAGGTGTGTTGCCCATGATCTTTATATTGTTAGTTTAGCTTGGAAGCTAATGTGATCAGCATAAAATAATAACAACTTTCGGCATAAGTGCTTGAGTTATTCTCCTCTGTTGTATTGTGAATGATATCTCCTGACACGTAGCTTTAATTCAGTTTTGGGTGTAATAATAATACTAAGAATTCTTCATTTATATAGCGCCTACAGATTACGCAGCACTGCACAAAGCATGACAAATTGGTCCCTGTCCCCATGGGGCTCACAGTCTAAACAGCCTACCAGTATGTTTTTGGAGTGTAGGAGGAAACTGGAGTACCCAGAGGAAACCCATACAAACACGGAGAGAAAATACAAAGTCTTTGCAGATGTTGACCTGGGGCTAGGACTCAGGTCCCCAGCGCTGCAAGGCAGAAGTGCTACCCACTAAGCCACCCTGCTGCCCTAGTAGTTTTTTTTAGTCAAACCTAAGAGTGGATCCAAAATGATTACTGTATATTGCATATAAGAAAGACTTAAAAATCTCTTGACCTATGAATGTATTTGTCACATCTAAAACATCCTGTGTGAATCCTAAATATGAAATTGCTATTAAATTTCTGTAGGAATAAATCTGGCAGGACTTTTAGGTCAAGGACACACAGGACAGGTTCTCTGAAGGATTTATATAACTGGAATCCCAAAGCAGCCCAGCTGAAATGGTCTGCTTCCACCATTTAACCCACAGACTTGCAATGCAAAGGTTGAAAACCAAACCCAAGTCCATAGAAATAATGAGCAAACTGTGCATTAAGAACCTTCTACACCGGCCATTGTGCACTACAGATGTTTTCTGCGCTGTGTACATGACATCCACTGGGGTTAGCTGCCATGGCTATCTGTCTGCTATTCTATCTGTGTGTCCCTGGCCTTAAAAGTCAGACATACTGTATCTATATTGTATCAGCAAGCAATGTATCATTATCTAACTAGACTATTCAGGATTCTAGAAAAGCTGAGTGATAGTATTCATTCACATTGGGGACCATGTTACCCAGTTGTTACCCATCAGAAACGCATATTAATCACATTTTAAAAATGTAATCATCAATTGTATATTCAGTTTACTAAACAACATATAAAACTTACCCCACACAGAGGAGCAGGAGCCCTTAGTTCTGATGGGATAGCGCATGAAACTTTGCTGTACATGTAACCTAATATGTGAGATATGGATACAGTGGCTAGAAAAGAAAGCAAAAATTTCATTTTATTTTTTTCCCCCGATTTCTTGGTTGTGTTGCTGTAAAGCTGTATAAATCTCATCATATCTTATTCAATAGATTGAGGGCATCTGTTTTATTTTAGTCCTCCATGAAAGATATTATTTGTCCATTAAGTAATGTGTCAGTATAATGCCGCCATTTCTAGCGAGTATCGTCCACTTTAGTGTTTTAAACCGCGAGATAACACCACATTATAGAGAGGAGGGGGCCGATGAGTTATGTGAAACAATTCTGTGGATCAATGCAGTTATATAGAGCAATGAGAGCGAGCTCACTGAGCAGTAGATATCAGTAGATGGGGCAATACTATAAGATATATGGAGCAGTGAGAAGTGTTATAAATAAAGCAGCATTAAAGTTTACAGGGAGAGCTGTGATTAGGAGCAGAAATCGGAGCAATGCGGCTCATGATACGTTCAGGGCATCACTGCGGACATTACTTCATGCCGTTACAGAGCAGAGGATTAGAGAAATAGGATCATTTTTTATGCTGCGTCTATAATTGACCCCCAAGTCTAAATAAGTTTGCCACCATTATCTACATCCTATGGGCTGTAGAAGAGTGGCTTGTTGTGTAAAGGGTGGTACACCTTATAACGGGGTAATAAGAAAGGATGCCTTAGGATTGTTTTATAGGAAACACAAGTATAGAAATACCAGGAGGGCTGACGTCTCCCATTAATGGCTCTTTCACATTGGCATTGTTATTCACATCCATGGTTCAGTGATTTCCACGGATGCCTCATGCCTCACAAAGCCATTGTTTTCAATAGGCGTTTTAACATTGGCTTATTTTTTCACTGATCCATTGTCTGTGGAAAAAATTATGAAATAGAAAAAAAAATCGATGAAATGTCCATTTGTTCCATAGATGAGGCTGAAAAACCTGGTGTGATGTTTTCAAAGCAATATTAAATCTTAATTTTTTAGCGGGGTGGTAGATACAGAGACAAAACAGGACCAAAATGGAGACACAACTGAGACAAAACGCAACAAATGCGATAAGTAAGCACCGAACCAACACAAATGTGAAACTTTCTTCAGGTAAAGTTATTTAGTGATATATAGAAAATGCACCACAAAGACCTTTCCTTCTTACAACCACCCTTTACCTCTAAGCTATTTCACTCTTTCCATTGATTTTATATTTCAATTTCCCCAGAAATCAGGAGGATGTGACTACAGAAACCAAAGGACAGAATACAATCTCCCTTCTATTGAAATGCCTTGGGACTGGAGATATTCCTGAATAAGCAGGGAATCTGTGAATTCCCACCAGAACAGCATAATGCTCCTACTATAGTAGCTGTCCATGATGAAGCCATTTTTATTACCCACTGCCATCTTTATTAGCCTACTTTAGCCTACTAATTGTTAAAGGGTTAATGATGTATTTGATTAGTGGTTATCAATTGCCGACCTTCACAGCTAAATAAGGCTGTTTGTTTTACTCCATTAAGAAAGCTAAGCAGCGCCCCAATGCTGATATTCCCTTTAATTAGCAGACTGAATGCTTGATTACAATAATGTATGCAGGATAGCCCGGGTGTGTAAACGGGGAATCACTCTGCTGTCTGCCTACGTGTAATATATTCAAAAGGACCTTAGGGTCTAGTGTTCAATAAAGATGGGAAAAAAATACATGGCCCCTCCACACACTTATTCTGAGGTTGTTTTATGAAAAAAAAAAAGTAATTAGTCCCCGAGTGAATAAAGCGGATTAGATTAGATAGGGCTTGTAGGGGAGACTAAATGGATGCGCTGCTTAAGATGTTACTATGTAAACTTTGCATTTACAAGCAAACATTTTAGATTGAAGGCTTGTTTGACATGGAAGTACGACACCCGATGTCCTTGTGAGCTTTGTTTTATGCTCACTGTAACCTGTATCTGGCCATCTCTGGATCAGAGCTATTTATGTGTAACACGTTATATATTAAAATCACCATATACTGTACACTGACAGTTACTGCTCTGCGCTATGTTATATTCCTATAATAGTATTCTTCATATTTGCTATATACCCCCTTGTGTGTGCTGTCATCCTCTCCTGTCTCACTGCGCTTAAAATCTAAACACTGAGGACATGCAGGTTAAAACAGCAATGCTTTATACCATGTCCGAGCCATTCAATATATTGAAGGTATACACCATTGAGTCCTAAGGAAGCCAGTTTGGTTAATGGCCATTGATAATTAACAATTCATTTCTAATCAAGGTATTAGAAAGTCACATCAGGGTCACATTTTGGATGTCCAGTGGCCACAACATGTGTTTGTCCCCAAATTTACCACTGCTAATTTTCTTACACAATGTCTATCTTTATATCCCACAATACTGAAATTATATTCATTTGGAAATATATCAGTATCAGAATGGAAAATTTCTGATAGGACAGACCTCATGTGCCATTCCGCTCCAAATTTGTTTACATATGCAAATATCTTGTTTTGGATATGACGGAACTTGACTGTATGTAACCAATGAAACATGACATTGTCCTTGATTCACGATCATCCTGTAAGAGGTGACACTTTAACCTTCCACTCCACTCACCTCGGATGAGGATATATTGTCTATTCGATATAAAAATAAAAATTCATGAGAATCTTCTGCAAGGTTAAAGGCCAGCGGTCCATCTATTTTCCACCGATGATCAGTCACAGAGATATATATTTTAGGAGGTGGTGCCTTGTGAAGATCATTTTGCTCTCCAGCTGAGTGTAGCAGATGGTTCATTAGCATAGTCTTGTCCTGTCCCAGGATTTCACCATCATTTAGAAAAATGTCTCATGGAAACAAGACTTCTTGTCTTATTTTATTAGAATTAACGGTGTGGCGGGCTGGTTTCTAAATTCACCTTGGGTCAGAAAAATTAATCCGGAATGATATGAATTGTGCAGTACTCTGGTTTAAAGATAGGAAGGACTCTGGAGACTCATTAGGAGACCATATATTATATTCTGGCTCTGAAAATCTACAACCTTTGTGTCACTAAAGGGTTTGACCTTGTTCCATTTAAGCTATCCTTGATTCTGCTTGATTGAAGTTATATAAAGAGTTTCTAATGAAAACATACCTTAGCTATTTTATCTTTCATTATAGCTCTCAGGGTCCCATCAGATGAGCACGGTCAACAATTAATACTGTCCGCTTCATTAACGGAAAAATGACAGGATTTTTTATGTACTTATGTAGTTTTTGCTTTTTAGATATATGTGATTATTTTCAGGTAGGAGTTGTTATACTAGGTTTCATTTTAATTGTATGGACATATGATTAACTGAAATGTTGGATTTGTCAACAATTGTATTATATATCATGTATGAGAATATATAATATAGGTATTTTCCTAGCAAGGGAATGACTCCTCCATAACTCCCTTCCAACTATGCTATATTAAAGGTATTGTCCGGGAATACAATTTTTTAATATATGGATGGGGATGAAAGGGAGGAGGTTAAAGGAAATCTACCATCTAAATAAAGCATCATAAACCACTTCCTCCTGGCACCGTAACTGTGGTAATAATAATTATGCTAATGTATCAGAAGGGCTCTACTTGAGCCCCTTCATGCACTCTCTTCACAAGCTTTTACACTGCTCCCCCCAGTCCCCCGACACTTCCACCTTCCTCCTCCTGCTGTATTCTAAGGGCAGCAGAACACATTAAGAGGGGAGAAGTGCTTCTGCACAGTGTAACAGCCTGAGTGGTGCTCAGGAAGAGCCATTCAGGCTCATTAGCATAATGTATCTATATGTAAGTGTCCCTGGTTTATCAAGCTTGATTTTGGTAGATTTCCTGGAGAGCATATACTCACCTCTCTCCGCTCTTCTTTAAAGCCACGGCCATCCTGACCACAGCCAAGCACCTGCATTAGTTTCAGGCTACTAATCCATGGTGACATTACAATACCCTATGGGGTCATTTATATATTTATATATTGGATATATTTATATATCCAATATAGAAAAGTTACAATTTTGGCACAAATCATAGTAAAATGGCACAATTTTGGCACAAATAAAATCCAGTCTGCGCAGACGTAGGCAACATTTTATAAGGCGTTTCAGTGAGTTTTGTACGACTTTGTGTGACTTTTGTACAAAACCCAGAAAAAGCAAAAAAGAAAGACACAAATGTACTGACTAAAGAAAATGACCCCCTATGAGTTTTAGGATAATTCATGTAAATTCAGTAAGCTAAATGGAAGTGAATGATTTTGGCCTGTAAAGTATATAATGGGTTAGGTTATGTGCTTCTGAAACTACTTCTACAATGGTAAGGATCATGTATCTCAGGTAGATCAATAATAAGGAAATGTGTTAATTAATGTCTTTCCTATTTGTGCTCTAGACGTGAAGAACTTGGAGAACTTCCAGCTGGTAGAAGGAGTTCAAGAACAAGTCAATGCTGCTCTTCTGGACTATACCCTCTGCAACTACCCACAGCAAACAGACAAATTTGGGCAGCTTTTGCTACGGCTACCAGAAATCCGTGCAATAAGTTTGCAGGCAGAAGAATATCTATATTATAAACATCTCAATGGTGACGTGCCATGTAACAATCTTCTCATTGAAATGCTTCATGCGAAAAGGGCCTGATCTTTCTCTCTTTCACCATGGATCTGAGCACAAACCTTGACAAAGACTATTTAAAGACTTTAAAAGTCAAAAAAGGTATAATAATCACATTTCTTAATAGTAAATACGTGATGCATCAGGGTATTTGTATTTCAAACTGTGAATGACATTACATATCCCCCAATGGATTCTGCACAGGACACTGCCAGAACTCATCATAGCCTGATTAGAGGATTGCAAAATGGGAGGACCATTTCTCCTGAAGAGGGATCAGAAAAATGTTGGAAAGGAGAACAGTTTGTTGAAAAGCTACTTCATCCCTTACAGTCATGATATAGTATGTCTATGCATTTCCATTTCAGAGTGTTTCCTATAAAGGTTGGCCAAAAACAGAATTCAAACCAAAAAAAACTTCATATAGATATATGAATCTATATATCTGCATGTAAAAGTCTCTATACATCTGTTTCAAGGTGATCTTGCAGGAGAAAAGAGCAAAATGCACAGAGATGTTCAGTATAACTGTCTAGTAATAAAGACCTTCCATCCTTATAGGCAGCCTGAGGTCATCCTCCAGGGTTCACCTTAAAATATGCTAAAATTGTGCATTCAATGGAAGAGAAGCTACTGTGTTGCTCCTATGTACTTTGCACTGTGTTCCTTGTATTCTTATTGTTACAGGCTGCTTGTTCACAGTTATGGGGATGGAAATGCTCTCTCTTTCTCTTTTCTTAAAAACCATCCAGCCATCACAAATCAAATTCTTCATTGTTAAAAAAAAGAACAAAATTGTACGTACAGTGTATAATGTTGTGCTAGCAAACGTCCAATATCTGTATTGAGAATATTCACATGCTGTATTCCTGCTTCCCATGGTAACAAGACAAATACTATGTTGTACCGTAGCGACAACAATCTTCACCTTCAGATTTGAAGTTTACTCATCACAATGGTACTAGGACAATGGAGCAATGTAGTTTCAGACAACCCCATGGTGTACTGCTCATTTCAATATTTAAGCTTATTCTCTCTCTGGTTCAATCTACTTTTAATTTGCCGCCATTTTGTAATATGTTTTCTTTAATTTACCATTTTCTGCAAAAGAATAGATTCTGTAACTCTCATACTAACTGTAGCAATGCAGAGGAAGAAAAAGTCAATTTCATGACTACCAGTCTACCAAAGGTAATCACCAAAAATCGAAATCAATAAACATAAGCACCTTTACTGCACAGATGTGACCCACATATTCATTCCAGAAATAAGGATCTTTCCTTATCAATCTCTTAAAAAAATAAAGTTCTCACTTTCTTAAACATAATTCAAACACAGAGAATGTGAACATTGGGACGCCAGAGTCATTGGCACTTTGGAACTGACCACCTCAACTTCTCACCCAGATATACAGAAATGCAAGAGCTTACTGAAAACCTCTTAAAGGAAATCTACCACCATGATCCAGTATTTTGAACCAAGCTCACTTACATGGAGGTGTTCATCCCCGTGGAAATGATCGGTTCTTCTTTTAGTTTCTTGTGCTTGTTTTGTAAAAAAAAAAAAAAAAAAAAGTCCAGAGGGGCTATGGTGACACCCCCAGAACCCCTCAGGCTTTTTGGCATAATTTAAAAAAAATAAAGAAGAAAACATCCTGCCAGGGGGGGTACACATCACCATGTAAGTGTGTTTGGCTTTAAATACTGGATCCGCGTGGTAGATTTCCTTCAGATCTGAAGATATAAGGTTAAGACTACATTGCACAATTATTTTTTCATACATTAATAAAGTGGTCTTCTTGGATTTGGATACAGAGAAGACCGCTGTGGTCTTTTTACTCCCTTCCTTGGTGTTGCAGCTCAGCCCCATTCACCTGAATGCTACTGCGCTGAAACTAGGCTACAAGGCCAAAGTATGCAGCATCACTTGGCTAAGATGTTTAGGTGGTGCTCGCCACTTCAAGGAGCACCATCTAATTTCAGTAAAGAAAGCAAGGAAAACACATTGATATCTGTAAAATGAAAAACATGGTATTTAAATAGCACAAATGTCACAAAATACATGGAAAAATATATGAACCGAAGAACACAAACACATAAACCATATAGTACAGGTGTATTAGATAACAAATATCCAATATACCTAATACATTTTCATCTATTGCCAACTTTGTCTAGTGCAGTCCTGCCGTATTATATAGTCCAATTACATAATTTGAGATTTCCAATAAAATATCTTCCATACACTATGAAAGGGGCTTTCCCAGTTGTAATGGTATAACACAATAAAAAACGTACTAGTCAGCTTACCAGTCACCTGCCGACCCTGTGCCAGTGCTTACCTGTCCACTGCCTATCTCAGTTTACCTGCCCCCGGCGATGGCTCGTCTGGACATCTACTATTTCTTTGATATTAACATGTCACCACTGGAGCTCAGTACCCAAATATGGTGGTTCAGAGGGACGAGAGAAGCACAAGGGAAAATATATAATGGAATTAAAACCTTTAATACATATGTTGGGTAAAATATGGGGTAACATTGCATTACTGGATTTTCATTCTTTAAATAGACATAACATTCCTATATTCCTATTTTTGCACTATGAGAGTTTACCAGAGATTTGGGACTTCTTCGCAACTTTGGTAGAGCTTAAAAAAGTAAGAAAAAATAAATAAAAAAATAAAAAGCTTTCAGTATTAAAAAGAATCTATTCTGATTTATATGTAACTGCCCGAGTGTTTCTTGAACAGGATTAATTACTTGCATCTGGGTCAATATCTGAATGTATAAAAAGACAATACCAGATACATTTATGATCAGTGTTTACGCAAGGAGTGACATCAGGGGCAGATATAAACAGCAGAGGACCCCTTGTTTTCCAAATGCTCGGCATGCTGATACATCCATCCATATGTGATATGGTATGTAACTGAAAAGTTCAGTGTCTGGTAAATGACATCACCTGGAAGGCCTCTTATGGCTCATCTCTAGTTTGCATATAAGGAGTGAAGACTATGATGGCTTGAAGGGCTTTGTAATCCAACCGCATTGCAGCAGTTAAATTAGAATAAGCAGTGTTTAATTGATGTCATGAGACATTAAAATTCCAAAATCTCATTATTTGTTCGTCTTTTTACTCATCTCTTTAGGGTTTGCAGGTAATGTCCTGTGTATGGCTTTTAACCCTATGTCCATCATAAGACATAAGCGCTCGTAGTTCAGTACAGTACTGCAGAGAGCGTCATCTAAATGCAGAGCAATTGGTGTACATTTCCTTACTATTAATGTCTATCTGAACTATTTTGTACTTGAAGAGGAGCGGATAAGTAACCGGACCTGCAGAAGGCAGCATTCTGGATACACAGAACACGTGTGGAGCAGCTCATCCCATGTACAGTAATACCAGCAATGGCCTCCTACCAGCTGTACAATCATTCAGACAGAACTGTCAGTCTCTGTGTTACTCGCTTTATAAATAGTTTATTTTTATGGAACAGCTGTTCCCACTGTAGACAATTCCAATTCTAATTTATTGTCCTCATGGTTTCATCTTTCTGTAAAATATATCCATAATAAAGGAGCCAAATATGTCATTTAAAAGTGGTGTTTTTTCATCGTTGGGGATTGATGGTGACAGATATTGGGGACAACTCAACAATTATAATACAAACACCTCATTTCCTCTATTGTTATGAAACAACAGATGCATCATCATCACACACCTCTCAGATGTGCACCTTCATACTCTGTTTTCCTTCTTAGGTTCATCTTTGTTGGTATAGCAGAAATCCCAGGAGCGTCCGTCCTTTTTAATCTTTTAATTTCTTTTGTCCATTAAATCTAAATATATACCTTAGAAAACTCTCTTACATTTTGTTTTTTTACTTTATGTTGGAAAAGCAGATCTTGTTTTTGATTTTTTTATGCAGATTTTACAAAGAATACAATGCACTTCTGCACTCACAAAGCTGTACCATAATCACAAGGCTCTCCTGCTAGCTACACAGAGAGCACAATGCTCAATTACTACAATGCTACAAGATGTTTTTAACATCTATGATGTTAACGTCTATGATTAGTTAATTATTTTGCAGAGTGTGCATATATTCATTCATACAATAGGGTAAGTTGCAAAATTGCATACAAAGTGGAGTGAGATTTTAGGAAAGATTAGTAGATTTACAGATGCAACAGTTTTACAATTGCGCAAAATGTGATACATTTGATGCATATTATGGCAGTGCAGACTCCAAGAAAAGTGTCAACAATTTTCAATATGATAAGTCCAATTTTATTTCTGAATGAACAATCACAAGAAGGGACAAATAAAAGTAAGCTTGTTTGTCATCTGATCACAGTCTACATTCTGGTGAGGGCCTGTTCCTACATTATTGGTACAATGGTAAAGGTCCCTAAATGTAACTGAATGTGTTGCAGTGTATGTTAGTGTCACACAAAGTATGCAGCTAGTTACTGTATAGTGTTGAGCGGACCTGAACCACAAAATTCGGGTTCGTACTTCATTAGAAGTTTGTGCGTGAGTTCCATACCTGGACCTGAAAAGATTTTTTAAGTTTTTTAACGGTTCCGCTCATCACCAGTAAGTTATTGATTGGATGGTGGCATCATAGAGACCCAGCAGTATTTACATGATGGTTGCACCTTTATAAATTTATTTATGTCATTTTAGGTTCAAAAATTTTGCACAGAGATTACGTGCAATCAATATATCCGTAGAGACATGACAGAAGCACCTTGAGTTGTCTGTAATGGAACTTTGGAGATGTTATATGAGTATGCATCCCACACATCCCAAAGCAATATTAAGTGTTCTTCTTAAATAGATTATTTAGTTGTGGTATGATTATGGATGCCACTGTAACCTCATAATACTGGTACAAAAACTCCTATGGTGAATCCTAATGCCACCCAATTATGTAGTAAAAAAATGTTAAAAAACGGTAAAGGGGCTTCCACTCCTTGGAAACTTGTGTATTTTGGTTTAAGCACTTAAAGACACAAAACATGCTTGTTAGTCCTAATTAAAGGACAGATTGGGCTCAAGGACAAAAAGGCACATCCTGGTGATCATGCAGGTACTGCCAGCGTGCCTTCACAATCATCAACAGACCGGCAGTACAGGCGATCATGGAATCACATATAAAAGTCCCCAGGTGGTGCAATAAAAAAAAGTTTAACAAAGTTTTAAAAAATAAATAAATAAACTTTAAAAATAGAAAATAAAATAAATTCTCCCCTCCTAAGGTTATTTATTTAGTAAAAAAAAAGAAAAACAGAAAAGACCCACAAAATGGATTTCATTACGATCACAAACATTTATTCTAAATACGCAATTATATTATGCCTGGAATAGAATAAAAATTAAAAGTATGTCAAAAAGGAATTTTTTCCCCAAAACGTTAAAGCTGTAATATCGCTCTTTTGATAAGTAAATAACAAAAATATAGCTCTCCAAATATGGCACCATAAAAACAAATGAGTTTTTCTAAAAAAAAAATATGGTAGAGTGAACAGCACAAAATATGCGGCAGACAGCCTTTTTGTTTCATTCTCTCCCCCATAAAGAGTTAATAAATGTTGTATGTTATGATAAATTGACTCTAAAAACAGAACCTTTGATGAATGCAACTCATTCTAAAAACAACTAATCCCCAATTGCCTATTTTGACAGAAAAATAAAAAGCTTGTGTCTTCTGGAAGGCGAGGATGGAGAAACTTATATAAATGATCCTTAAAGGGGTTGGCCACTCGACTTCAGGTTCTTAGTAAAGTTTTGGAGGATAACTATTAGTTAACCTACCAATATAAATCTAATTTCTTGAAATGTAAGGTAAAGTGCTCTGGTTCATAAATGCCTTTAACCTCATCAGCCATACCTATCCATAAAGTGACAGGAGATCGACGATCATGTGATCCTATACGTCCATGACCACTCTAGATATTTTCTCCCAAATAGGCTTGGGATTAAAACATAGTTTTAATTAAATTTAACCATTAAAAAAATATGTGAATTTAGTAAGTGTCCATCTTGCTAGCAAGACAGAATTCAGCAGAGGTTTTACATTTCAAAGTAGAGTGGAATGGGAAAAGGGAGAAGATAATAGGCTATGTAGGTGGAGAAAGAAGCATTTTTAGAGTTTTTGAATTCTCATGTGAATCAATCAATTACAATAGTCCTTGATTGGCTTGTGGTGTCCCAATCTTATATGTGATAATGTTAGAAGGTGTATGATAAAAGGCAACATGTAACTGGATGCGATGCTGCAAGTGTATACATTAATTCAGTTCTTTTCACATTCACTTCAATGGGGGAGATTTATCAATGTGATGCTTATAAGACCAGTGCAGTGTTAGAGAAGACTAGCCTTTTGCTGCCCCAGATTTATCAACGAAGTGTAAAGTCCTACTTTTGCACTTTCTATCAGTTTGTCTATTGTTTCCATACAAAATTTAGTGCATTGTCTGAATTTTTTTGCAGCACCAACTTTTTGCCCCAAGGCCTCGTCTCCTTTGCAGAGGCCACTCCCCTTTGTTATACCAGTTGTGAAAGTGTCCAAAAAAATCCCAAAAGCCTTAATAAATGTGGCACAAAGCAACCTTAAGGACACAGCTCATTTTCACCTTTAGGACAAAGCCAGATTTTTTAAATCTGCCATGTGGCATGATATGCAGTTATAATATTAGAAAGATTTTACTTACCAAGTTTTTTAGACATGTTGTACTTAATAATAATAACCTTTATTTATATAGCGCCATCATATTCTGTAGCACTTTACAAATCATAGGGGACATATACAAATAAAATATTACATTACAGAGTACAGTCAGATGGAACAATAGGAGTGAGGGCCCTGCTCACAAGAGCTTACAGTACATCACATGAATGCTATATTTTGGTTGAAATTTATTTTAAATATTTTCATTTATCGCAATGCAAGCTGTTTGTGTAGAGGTGCAACTGTGGCATAAAACAAGACCTCCTGCATGGATCTGCTTCTGAGCCTGTGTCATCTCCTTGATGTTGAGGAATCTTATAGTGTGATAAATATAAGCTCACTATGACCTTCCCCAACATCATGGTCCGGTAAGGGGTTAAACAGTTTTCTGGTGTGAATGATGCCAGAATTCTGGCGCAAGTGGGTTATTAAATCCCTCCCATTTGGTCTGAACTATCTGAACTATAAACTAGCCATGTGACCAATGGATGTCGCTTCACATTGGCTCAAGTGCTTGAACTTCTATCTCACTGGGGGTGCCAGCTGTCACACTCCATTCTGTTATTGATGGCCTCTGCTAAGGTGCTATAGGTGATTATTATCCTTGAACACCCCTTTACTCCAGACCCAACTACTGGTTATCCTCTGGAGTCAGCAAAGCCATAAAGGCAAAAAGACAAATTAAAAATAAAATCTACAATATGTATCTCTCCAACATTTTATTGTTCCCAATTTATGTAGAATGGAATCAGACCATACAGTGCTTTATTGTGTGTAAAAGCACAATGTAAATAAGAGGCAATATTGTTTATCTTATATATGCTCATGGATTTAAAGCACATTGCATTTTGAATCACATTTCAGGAAAGGACAATCTTGGAGGCTAACAGCTAAACGTAAGGAGCAAAGGTCTCCGTGTGTGTCCCGCATAGAGCACTTAATCACAGCCTGATATATTTATGGGGTGATCTCTCCATGAAGATTCTCTGGTTCAAGGCTACTGTCCTTTACAAGTGATATAAATTTTGGATCCTTAAACCATTGCCTGTATTGTAGGGCTGCTGTGGACATCTATTAATGACAAAGCATAAGAAGGTTAGCTTCCACAATTAGTCTGTAAGGGCTGTCAACACTATTACTGCTAACCTGCTTATAATTAGTATGAATTACTATGATTATTACTGTGAGATCTTCTACTGAGTGACTAGTAATCCCTGATATATGGGTGTCAGGGCGTCAGTGCGACCTGTAGACAGCACAACTGTCCTTCACCATCTTTTCTGGAAGCGAAAGTGTTATCTATTAAAAACTAGAGAGAAGACAAAAAATACATCATCCCATGTTGTCTTCTCATAAATGTGACCACCATTTCTTCTTTTCTCCCGCTCTTCAAAAAGGCATCCATCACAAAACTTCATTATCCCTAAAGCCTCACCCGTCCATCTCACCTCAAATAAAAAAGATTCATTTAATTCTCTGTCCGGAGAGGTGGAGACATAAAATGAGCGGACATCTCAAACACTTATCAAACAATAACCAGCATAGTAATGCCGAATCGGCTGTATATTTATGCCATCTCTCTGAATCTCCAGCTATCCCTCTTCCCAATGCGACAAGCAGATGACAGGAAGACATTTCCTGAAAGCCTTTCAGATGGGGTCTCTTGCTCCGCTAGATGACATCCTTCAGTTATATGCTCTTGCCAGATTTTTCCCCCTAAATGGATGTTTGGAGTTGTTCATGCAGAGAGCAATTGCTATTTTTTCCTACCTGCTTTAGCCGCCTTACTTAGAAGTTATTCCATTCCATTTCAGTTTTGAAACATTTTACATTTAAATAAAAAAACCCAGAAATTATCGATAGACAAGAAGAACAAAAAGTAGAGATTTTCTAAAATTTGTAGTATTCATCATGCAACTATTCGAGCCACTTTCATGAGTTCTGTAGTATACATCCATATGGCACAAACGTAACTCATACTATAACCTAAAAAAAAGATTATGTGCAAACAATCAAGATTTTCAGTGAGAAAATCAAAATGAAAAGCTGCAACTGATGATTTTAGTGTGGATTTTCTTGCAGATTTCAGATGTCAGCCGTATCTTTAAAGGGTTTGTCCCAAGTGTTTTTGGTATCCCGTCCGCAGGATAGGGGATAACTAGCTGAACGGTGAGGTTCTGACTATTGGAACCCTTACAGATCAGGAGAACAGGATCCTGTTATTATGTATGCATGGAGCAGCCTGACAAACATGCTCTGTTCACTGTTTATATGAGTGTTCGGAGGTAGCTAAATGCTTGAATTCGTGCCGGCTTTCACGTGACACAAATTGGGGGGGCGGGCCATTGGACGATCCGACGGATTCGGACTACACGCAGGATTTAACATTTAAATTTAGGTTGCAAGCCAAGCACTTACATGCACCGGAAATAAGAAGTTGAACTCCGGCGGACGTGAGCGGGGAAGCGACACGTGCAGGAAATCGGGCGCACAATCTTCATGAATCGCGGAAGAGTTCATCCTCGTCGGACAGTCCGTATCGGGGATCGCGCAGGGACCTGGTAAGTAAATGTGCTCCGCTGTGCTCCACTCATTCAATAATTCCTTTGCAGTCGCAGGCGTGTACTACGCCCGTCCTCGCATACAGCATTGTCCGTTGGATTCACTGACTAAAAAAATTGGCTATTGAAAGCCTTTTCTCACTAAGAAATGTGAGTTTTTTGTATTGATGTTATACACTCACCGGCCACTTTATTGGGTACACCTGTCCAACTGTTCGTTAATGCTTAATTTCTAATCAGCCAATCACATGGCAGTGCATTTAGGCATGTAGACATGGTCAAGACAATCTCCTGCAGTTCAAACCGCGCATCAGTATGGGGAAGAAAGGTGATTTGAGTGCCTTTGAACGTGGCATGGTTGTTGGTGCCAGAAGGGCTGGTCTGAGTATTTCAGAAACTGCTTATCTATTGGGATTTTCACGCACAACCATCTCTAGGGTTTACAGAGAATGGTCCGAAAAAAAAAAAACATCCAGTGAGCGGCAGTTCTGTGGGCGGAAATGCCTTGTTGATGCCAGAGGTCAGAGGAGAATGGGCAGACTGGTTTGAGCTGATAGAAAGGCAACAGTGACTCAAATCGCCACCCGTTACAACCAAGGTAGGCAGAAGAGCATCTCTGAGCGCACAGTACGTCGAACTTTGAGGCAGATGGTCTACAGCAGCAGAAAACCACACCGGGTGCCACTCCTTTCAGCTAAGAACAGGAAACTGAGGCTACAATTTGCACAAGCTCATTGAAATTGGACAATAGAAGATCGGAAAAACGTTGCCTGGTCTGATGAGTCTCGATTTCTGCTGTGACATTCGGATGGTAGGGTCAGAATTTGGCGTCAACAACATGAAAGCATGGATCCATCCTGCCTTGTATCAACGGTTCAGGCTGGTGGTGGTGGTGTCATGGTGTGGGGAATATTTTCTTGGCACTCTTTGGGCCCCTTGGTACCAATTGAGCATCATTGCAACGCCACAGCCTACCTGAGTATTGTTGCTGACCATGTCCATCCCTTTATGACCACAATGTGAATGTACATTAATACTACTAAATGTTTCACATGGAAATCCATGTTAATTTCAAACTACGGTATATACTTACAAATAATGTGCTGAAAAACCTCCCCTTGGCTTATACATGAGTCAATTAAAAAAAAAACTTCCATACTCACCCGCCCGATGGTCGGCGTGGCTCCCGATGTTCGGCAGCTCCTCTTCTGTCTTCCCCGCGGCTGGTCTTCGGTCTTCTCTCTTCTCTGTGTTGTATCAGCCGGCAGATACGCGTCCACTCGATCTGCCGGCTGGGGCACAATATCACGCGGCGGTGTCGCCACTGATGACGTCATCAGTGGTGACACTGCCGCTTCATGTTGTGCACATGGATGCGTATCTGTCGGCTGATACAACACAGATAGGAGAGAAGACCGAAGACCAGCCGCAGGGAACAGAGCATCGGGGAGCGGCAAAGATCATTGCTTGGCAAATGGAGCAGGATGTATACTGAACGGGGCTGGCAGTATACTAAAGGCTGGCTACTAAAGGGGGCCAGCTGGCTCTATAATTAAGGGGGCTGGCTGGCTGTATACTACTGGGGGCTGGAATGCTATATACTGGGAGGCTGAGACCAATGCATTTTCCACCCTCGGCTTATACTCAAGTCAATAGGTTTCCCCAGTTTTTGGTGTTAAAATTAGGGGCCTCGGCTTATACTCGGGTCGGCTTATACTCGAGTATATATGTGTACTCTATCCAGGATGTCGGGTTCCCATGGCGTCTGCAGTTCCAGATCATATCAGCCATTGGTTGGCTATTGCATATTTCTATCTCCAGGTCACACAGAGGGGCAATGGCACATCTGAGGACTGACTGATTTTCATCCATAGACTGAAAATACAGCAGTTTTAGAAAAATAACTTTTTTACTCATATTTTTCTTTATCAAATACCATCTTTGACATTCATTCATATAATTCATTTTATGGCCTGTTTCTTCTAAAAAATTTAATGTATAAATATGCTAATGAGCCTGAGGGTCTCTGGGGCAGCAGACATAGGAGACTCGGCTCTAAGCAATTCCTGTGCATGCGCGTCCATCACTTTAATGCGCAGTTGCAGGAGTAGTTAGCTTCATATTAAATCTAATTAAGTGGAAGCCTGTTACAGGTTTTACATAATGATGAAAGAACATTAAATGATACCTCTTATGTTTTTGGATCACTCCCAGAACATAGCTTACATTTCTCTGGTTTGAAAATTTTAAATTGAAAGTATTGCCAGCTTGTGCCAGGTAGTGTATGAAATATCTCAGTAGAATTCTCATCTCCAAACTGACCTATTGGACCATGGTCCATGATCATATGCAAGTAAGCTTAAAAGAGCAACTTTATGGATGAGATGAGTCATTTATAGAGGCCGGAGGAGGAGTGTAACAAAGCCCTATCTTACACTACAAACAGCTTGGCAATTGGATTGTTATCTGCAGCTTACATTCCCAAATGTGTTTTAAGTGCCTGTATTTCCTTTCCTGTAGCACAATCATGATATGTTTTTTAAAGATGACATTATCTTTACAATGGCACCAAAAACCTTGGTTATGCTTTAGAGTCCAGGATAGAGGAATTTCAAGTGATGTTACCCATACAGTCACTCATCTAATGCAAAGAGTCACTCTTCCCATCTCATATGCATATGGCTATGGGGGATATGTTTTCAAAGGTAAGCAGGTGAATTTTACATGCAAGAGGAAAAGGCAGAAACTTGATACCTAATCAGGCAAAGGTTCCCTTTGAATGCTCCCTAACACTTTTACTAACTTAGCATAAGTGAATACTAAAAGTAAAATTTAAGTTAAAGGGGTTGTCCACTTTCAGCAAATAATTGATATGGTTTGTGTTAGGAAAAGTTATACAATTTTCTAATATACTTTCTGAATCTATTCCTCACAGTTCTTTAGAGCTCTGCTTGCTGTCCTGCTATAGAAAGCATTTATGTTTATTTCCACTGGAAAGAAATCTGTCCATGGTCATGTGATGTCACATAGGTGCACAGCTCGTTAGCATCACAGAGGGTAATCAGAGCTGTGTGTTATAACGAGCCATGCATCTGTGTGACCAGGGTCTGATTTCTATTCACTGTAAATAAACATAAAAGTTTCCTATAGAAGGAAAGCATGCTGAGATCCAGAAAACCATGAGGATTTGATACAGAAAGTATATTGGGGAATTGTATAACATTTTACTTACACAAACCATATCAATTATGTGCTGAAAGTGGACATCCCCTTAAATCTTGTTGAAGTGCTTCTTTCACTTCACTTATATCTTGTTGAAGTGCTTCTTTCACTTCACTTATATCTTGTCGAAGTGCTTCTTTTACCGTACTTTTGGAAAGGGATAAATACTGTATCGTCTGGTGCACACTGGTAGTCAGAAGAGGATGCGTTTCTGGGTCACAAAAGGCCCCTTTCTAAAGTGGACTAGATCACTGGACCCGATCACCACTCACCCTCCTACCTTACAAATTACAGCAACTGCATGTGAGAAAAATGTAGATGAATGACCAGAAACAGGGTTAGTTTTCATACATTCACGCTGAACTTTGCAAAGTTTGTTAAAAGGCTAAGTAGACTTTAATAGCTGGCGCTGTGGGCACAATAATGGCGGAGTCAAGTGTTTGCCATGAATCATTGTTACCCATGTGTGAGAGGAAATGCTCTATTAAAAAAAAAAAACATAGGGATTTAGATTTCCAGATCCTTTCCTAGGGGAAAATGATATTTAGTGTGAGATGAGAAGACATCCTGTCTTCCTGGTGTGCCCATTATTACAGTAAATGAAGCTGTCAGTTCCTAAATGAGGGAGAGATTACATGTCCCATACACTCTAGGCTCTAAAATGTAGACACATTGGCCTGCAAAAAACCTTTGTGAGTCATCTCTAACCTATTGCTGCCAGGGTGGCCGCTCTGCCTTTACCCTACATCCACCTGGCACAAAATGGGTTACTGGGATGCGGGAAAAATCTGCAGGAAACCGAGGATATGTTACTCAGACCCCAGAGTAAACAGGAAGCTTAAGTGAAGTGTCTCTGACGGCCTGGCACAAAAAACCTCATCCCCGCCAAGAACAGAGTTCAATCTCCATGTCAGGTAATAGTAAGTAAATAAACACAATTTGTATTTGTTCTGGTTGTAGACAAAGGTGCAAGGATGTGTTACAGTGCAGAGCCACTTTCTAATGTAAATGGTGCACAACAGAGCTGTCACTATATAGCATTGGTAAATTCAATTATTGGATATTTCATCATGCAGTAATGTCAAACTCAAAGGGGTATTCCCATCTTTATGATATTTAAAACATATCCCCAGTACATGTCATAAATGTCTAATAGGTGCAAGTCCAACTTCCAGCCAGAATGGAGAGGTGGTCCCATTTGACTGCTTGTGCAACACCCCTGCCGATGCAAAGGGTTAATAGGTGTTGCGAAATTGGTCTCTCTCCATGTCACCATCTGCCTGATGAGTCTGATCACTGCACTAGGGGGTCTCCAGCATGGAAATCTAGTATACAGCTGTAAGTCTTTGCCTGGGAGGCTAAGAGTTTATTGTATTATCCAATTATATGCTTTGTTATTGCTGTAAGGAAGAAGTAAGCTGGTTGGATAAGGTGCTTGCTACCTCACAAGGGGTGGTTATAAAACCCCTTCTGGGTGGGAGCACATGGTCTGTCTCAAATGGAAAGACCTGCCAGGGTGTGGACAAGGCCTCCGCTCCTGATACCAAGCCCCGTGATTATCGCTGTGCGCATGGATCAGCTGTAAGGTGTCAGTAATGAAGTTTTATTGATAATCCTTGGTCTAATTACAGCAAAAAATTTTGAAACTCCAATTGTCCCTGGGGCCAAAAGAAATTTTGGCTGCATGTACAATTATAAAATATACAACTTACATACAAATTCAACTTAAGAACAAACCTATGGAACCTATCGTAACCCTGGGACCAGTGGCGTAACTACCGCTGTAGGTTCAGGGGCCCTGGGATGCACGTTCCCTGCAGTGCTTCGAAACGGCCCATGGTAAGTGGTCCGGGGATGCACTGCTGGTTCACCCACACGCTGCCTCCCTGAAGCGCCCACTGACCGCCTCCCTGACCTGCCCGCCAGCCAGCCACCTCCCTGACCAGCCCGCTCATCTCTCTGTAGGGTGGCACAGTCGACGCCCCCAGTCCGCTCAGCCCGCCCCCCCACATAAATGTGTGTATAAGTGTATACTTGTATGTATATAGGTGCGAGTATACGAGTGTAGAACTTTATGTGTGTGTATTTCAGTATATAAATGTCTGTATATAGGAGTGTATAAATGTTTGTAATTGTATAAACATGTCTGTATAAGGGTACATTTACAAGTACGTATGGGGGACATATATATCTGGCTGCAAATTTGCTGACGCATATACTTCCCTCAAAGGCGTCTATAGCGTCTGGGTTTGATATGGTGAGCACAACGAGTACTTACTGTTTTGAGCAAAAGACATAGAGCGTGCTCTATCTATGGCCGTAAGAACGACCATGCGGCTCTATTCTCTATGGAGAGGGGAGGGGTGAGCTGTGATCACCTCTCCACGCGCCAGACATGTGCCTGCCATGCTATAGCATGCGTTATTAGCCTCTCCTAATTACGCTCCTGCCGGGGACTGCCTGTATGCAATAAAATCACATAACCTATAACTCATAGGGGGTGAAAGTGCCAAAATAAGAATAAAACATGCTGCTGTTAACTCTTTTCTGAGAACACCTTGAAAGGCTTTCAGCAAATAATTGGTTTGTGTAGGAAAAGTTACAGTATACAAATTTCCAATATACTTTCTGTATTAATTTCTAATGGTTTTCCAGATCTCTGTTTGCATTTCTTCTATAGAAAGCTTCTATGTTTACTTCCAATAGATACAAATCTGTCCATGGTGATGTGATGGACACGTAGGTACACAAACCATTATTATCACAGATCAGTAATCAGAGCCGTGTTATAATAAGGGCTTGTGCACCTGTGTGACATCACATGACCATGGACAGATTTATATCCACTGGAAGTAAACATAGAAGCAGGACAGCAAGCAGAGATCTAGAAAACCATGAGGAATTGATGCAGAAATAAATTAGAAAACTGTATAACTTTTCCTTACACACACAATATCATTTATTTGCTGAAAGTGGACAACCCCTTTATAAAAGACCCTGTCTCCAGGACCCCTTTCCCCCCTCGTACCCATAGAAAATGGTTAGCACAATAACCTTTTTATTTGTGCAATACTGTCAAAATTTTGCACCGTTTTCCTTTGTGACACATAGGGAGAGTTAAAAATTAAAAAAAAGTGTGAAAGAAAATTTAATTTGTGTGGGTTTAACTGGTTGCCACCATGGGTCAAAATAAATCATCCTAATTAGCGGCCCGTTGCCGCATTTGGATGATCTATTTAGTCCTTTGGATCATGCTGGCCAGTGTGATCTGCAGAAGGAGACTGGCTCTTACAAGGGAGCTCTCTTCTTACAAACAGTTCAACCCCTTAATTCTGCAATCGCTGAAGGTAAGGAGAAAGACAGAGGGGCAGATTTACTTACCCGGTCCGTTCGCGATCCAGTGGCGCGTTCTCTGAAAAGCATCTGAACGCACTGGAGTTCACCAGGCCGGACCAAGTGAAGGTAATTGAAGGTAAGCGCGTCCCAAGCGACACATTTTTTTAAAAAATGCGTCGGTTTTTTCGAATCCGTCAGGTTTTCGCTCGCCCCCCCCCCCACCCCCGATTTCCGTCGCGTGCATGCCGGCGCCAATGCGCCACAATCCGATCGCGTACGCCAAAATCCCGGGGCAATACAGGGGAAATCGGCGCAAATCGGAAATATTCGGGTAACACGTTGGGAAAACGCGAATCGGGCCCTTAGTAAATGACCCCCAGAGTGTACAGGGTGCCCTCTGTTCTTCCTGAAGGCCATTTTAGGGCATGTCCTTAAGATGTTCAGTTACAAGGACTGGAGAAAGATTTTTTTTGTAATGCATAGCATACACATTCTTCAATTTTCAAATGAACTCGAAGTGACCATTATTAATCAATTCCTTAGTTGTTTTGATATGTGTATATGTAATATTTATAGTCTTTTATAGTTTTTTATAGCGTAGATAGATTTTCTTTTTTATATCATTTGGAAACAGCAATGTTTATTTTTAAATATCTATTTCTATTTTATGTTTATGTTTTATGTGTTTTTATTTTTACTTCATATGCCCCCATGAGTTCATAAAATGCCCCCTAGGAGATATTTCCACTGTTTCCTTTTTTTTGTAGAAAAAAATATTTCTCTTACTAGTTTTCACATGTAATTGGGGCATCTACCACAGCATCACATGACCGCAGGTCTATAGTGACGGTGATATCTGCTATTCACTGCATAGAGCTACTTCAGTGTGGACAGGTGGTCGGTAACAAGTTCATCAGAAAACATAAGGGTTGAATGTACCTTCAGAGAGCAGCTATGTCCAATACGGATGGGGGAGAGAGTAACAGAAGTACATGCCCTGAGTGACCCCGAGCGCAGGCCTGAATTTGGCTATTGATGCCAATATTATATCACATAACGGACAGACTGAGCGTAATACTTGGGGACATCAAAGTAGTCCCATCTGAGACCCCACCAGAGGAGCAGAAGGAAGAAACAAGACATTCCAGTAGAGTTGTTGACAGTCCTCAAAGTCTTGTGCATCAAGTCACAAACAAAAGAAATCCAGAGGAAGCTGTCTCACTGGAAAACAGTTGTGGTAATGGCCTTGCTGATGGTGGCCATAACATATCCTTACTGTAAAGATATAGACTCCTGCTTTGGTTGTAATAAAGAAACCAGCTTTCACCTAGACACAACACCACAAGAAAATGCTATGTTTATATACTGCTCAATCAATGCACCCCACCAAAAATACACAACATTTCAATTCTGACATTGTTGAGGAATGAAGCAGGAAGAAAGGGGAGAGGGTGGAGAGTTTACAAGCCTGAAGCTTGGAGAAAAGGAGTGGAGAGAGGCTTCCAGTCTTCTACTTCCTGGTTATTGCAATTTAAATATGTTTGCAAATTAAACAAGAGGCACATAATCCCCTGCAAAGTACAAAATGAGTCCCAGACTATGTCTATGGAGGGTGCTGACTCAAAGTAAAAAGATATTGTAATACGGTGGGTTCCCTCAAGTTGGGTATGATGTCTGTACCTCCCTGTTTCATTACAGTCCCTCTACTTCCTACAGCTCACTGACAATGAAGCCACTAAGAGGTTCCTGTCAGGTATCACTAACATCCTGCAGGTACTATTGCATTGGATGTCCCTATGATAATGGACGAGCCACCCTCTGCCGCTAAATCCTTTAGACCCGGTAGGAATCAGTGATGAACTCCCAGCTGAGCTATATGTAGCATTGGTGCACCTCATCTGCCCAGTTTCTATGAAGAGATAGTGGTGGAGGGCAGGATACCACAAATATTAAGGCAAAGCATGATCACAATCCTGTACAAGCAAAAGGGGGAAAAGTGTGACCTGAAGAACTGGCATGTGTGTTTGTATATATATTTTTTACTTTATATGCCCCCCCCCCCCACCTGGGAGATATTTCCACTGTTTCTTTCTTTCTTTTTTTTCATTTCTCTTACGTTTTCACGTGTAACTGAGGCATCTACAAGAGCGGTAGAAGTGTGACCGAAGAACATCCCATCTCTCTCCTCAATGTGGACTACAAGATCTTGGCAAAAGTGTTGGCTAATGTGTTGAAGATTGTCATCAAAGACATTGCTCGTTGAGATCAGACCTGCATCTTCCCCGGCCGTTAGAGTCACGGATAAGCTAGCCCTAGTTAGAGACACGGTGCAGTAAGTCGACAGCCACTGGCCTCAGACAGTTGTGGTCAGCCTGCAACAGGAGAGGGTATTTGACTTGGTCTTGCATGAGTTCATGGGCAAGGCCTGCGTAAGTTTGGTGTGGGTAAGATTTTCTGTACCTTTGATATCTACAGCATGGTTTTAGTGCATGACTGGAAGACTAACCCCTACCCTGTCCTTTCAGGAATCAAACAAGGCTGCCATCTTTCACCTTTTTTGTAATTTGGTGTTTTATCAAATGTATCCAGCAGAACAAAAAGATCAGAGGGATCACTGCCCTGGGACAAGATCCCACAGAGGACAAATACTCACTGTGTATGGACAACATGATCATCTTCTCTGCTGATCCATGACTGCACTCAACCAGTGGGCAAGTAGTTTGGTCAAGCTCCATGGGCAAATGTCAACCACGAGAAGTCATAAGTCATTCTTTTTGGAGATTGACAGCTTGCTTCTTCTGCCCCTTTCACCATCTAGCATGACTTCGTCAAGGTTTATGGGGGTTTGGTTTAGCAAGCAAGGATCTGCCTTAAATCCTTCAGACTTAGTTTTAAGAATGCTATCTGGTATGCATGGAGGCACCTCAAATGGCATATCAGATAGTCACCAGTTAGTTCCAAGAACTTTAAGAGACGTTACCATCTGGGACAGCCAGAATGACTATGAGGAAGACGAAATGGACTGATCCATTCTCATTCACAGGAGATTAATTGAACGAGCTTGGCATTTACAATTATGTACAATCCCATCCATACAACATATAAGGAGTCGCAGCTCAGATTGAAACTTAGCACATTATAAATTAAGATTCATACCAGGGGCATAATGAGGGTGGAAGGGGGCCTGCGGTTGTAACCATTCAATATACAAGCAACTGCCCTTCGCTTTACCCACACAGGAAGAACCTGCAGTGCACAGAGCATAGAACTGCTGCTATGTTACTTCCAATCAGCTTTTACGGCATCTGAGCAGGAAGCTCTCTCTTCCGATTAGTATAGAGGCCCCACCTATCTGCCCCAGCCCTTCTGTGGAGGTGCCAGCTGTCAAGACAGAGGGAGGAAGTAGTGCAAAAAATAATATTGCACTAATATCAAGATTTTGATGGAACTGCAAACAATACTGCAACAACTTCTTTAGGATTTTGATGGAACTGCAAACTTTACCACAACAGCTTCCTTAAGATTTCAATGTAACTGCAAACTATGCTACAACGGCACTTTTAAAGATTTTGATAGAACTGCAAACCATGCTGTAAAAGCGCCTTTATAGAAATGCAAACTATACTGCAACAGTCCCTCTAAGATTTTGATGGAACTGCAAACCATAATACATCAGCCCCTTTTAGATTATGATGCCACTGCAAACTATGCTGTAACAGCCTCTTTAAGATGTTGATGGAACTGAAAACAATATGCAACAGTACCTTTAATATTTTTCTTGAACTACAAGCTATATTGCAACAGTCTCTGCCTGTCTGAAAGGCCTTAAGAAAAGCAGCAACCTCTCTCTCTCCAGTCTGTAATGTTGTTTGGACATGTGACACTGCATTTATACAGCAAAATCACATGTCCCATCTTGCGAATCACAGCCATATCCCCAGAGGACAAACCTGTGGTTTCTAAGGGGTTTCAAGATGGTTGATTGGCTGATCAGCCTTCAATCAACCAGCTCGGCTCTTTTCTACCCTGAACACAGTTCTGAAGCACAAATGGTGGCAGCTGTTGTCTTTAGGGGTTGGCATTGCCAAACCCGCCATTTTGGGATCTGTATCAAATCGGAACCACCCGTACCATTTGGGTTTGCTCATCACTAATCACTTCACCTACCTGGAATAATTTTGGAATGGTCCCTTGTTTGATAGGGTGTACATAGGTAAGTACTCTATACCTGACTCTCTACAGGCCTCATACAGATAAAATGATGAGGCAATGCATATGGAGAACCATCAATCCATCCAAATGGGCTCCCACGTTCATGAGGGTTGCAGTTAAGTTAAATGTTTGTTGCCCTGGTGGTACACTTCACAGGCTACCTGGGAAAGATTGGCAGTGTTAGCTATCGAAAGACCTAAGATCTAGGTTTCTTCATCAGGCCAAATATTTTTAATGAACAAGTTAAAGACACCACTTTAACAACAAATATTATACTTAAATCTTCCTCAGCAGCACCCTGGGTTGTGACCGGAATGGCGCCGGGGGTTAATAGGGAATAAAGTAGGGTCCACACTGTAACTCGTATGGTTAACATTCATTTATTTATTTGGATGATGTGTTTCGGAGGTGAACCTCCTTCATTACTGACTGTCCACACAGACAACAGCACTCCAGCTCCAAAAGGATCTGATGAATGAGGTAGTTCACTTCCGAAACGCATCATCCAAATTAATAAATTAACATTGACCAAACAAAGTCACAGTGTGAACCCTACTAACATTCCCTATTATCCCCTTCGATCAAACCCACTCAACATTGTACTTTCCAAACAGGTTTTGGCTAAGCATGCACGATCCATTGTCGGGCAACCATTACAAAGGATACGCTTAAGGATATCTAACAGAAATTTCCAAGGTAAACCCCCAGTGACGGTATATTGATATCATACATTGTTCTACCTTAGAGGACATCCTCTCCCTTTGTATTCCTTATTTAGTATATATATATACCAAATCTTTATTTAAATATGTTATACTCTATTATACAAGACTTAATATCACTGATACAGTGCGTAAAATCTATGAATTAATAGGAATACATTTTATTAACCTGTTTAAACCAATAAAAATATATGTAGAAACAGAAAATTAAGGAATAAATTATTTCAACAGTTTCAAACAATCTGATTTGTGTAAGGGACAGTACTGATAATTTAACACTGTTCCTATGCTGTCTGGATAAAAGAAGTCTACTAATAGAATTCACAGAGGTCATCTTTATGTTTGCATGAAGATCATGTAGATATTATCCAAATGTACAAGTCATCTCATTGCAATGCTGTGATCCGCATTCCAGAGGAAACAGTTCTGGAGGAAGCAGGGAGGAAGCTTGGATCTGCAGCTGGACCGACACACAGCATTATACATACCACGCGAGGGAGCAGTAAAGCAGTGGATCTGCGCACAAAGGGGTTAATAAGAATTACCAGGACAGATGGGACACGGAGATAATGACTGAAGAATAGGCAGTGGCACTACAACACACTGCTAAGTCAAACAGTAGTATTTACTTTCCTGATTTCTGTGGTTCCCATTTGGCTGCTAGCCATTTTTCTGTTGCAAGACGAGTCAATGATTGTATATGTTGTCTCTTTGTTAACCTGTATCCTTTTCTTCTTCCTCTTTAGAGAGAGATGATGCCTCCCATCTTTAGCCTGCGCAGCGCTCCATTATCCATATCCCACACATGTGACACTGTGTAAACTTCTCAGCATGACCCCAACTGTTGATACAAACTGGTCTTCCTTGTAGTTAGCTGCCTCGGTGGCATGTCAACCTCAGCTGGATGTCCCATTGTGTTGTCCTGCTGACTGCCCGTGTACACAAAGAACACACGCGGTGATTCCTAAACTCTGGGGACCAGTCACAGTTTATAGGACATGTCGTATCCTTTGTGGCCTGCAGCCAAGTGCCTGTGGCACTGTGTATATTTACAGGATTGGAAACTGAGGGATTTTTTTTACACTGTCAGTAAGGAAATCTTTCTACATTCCAGAAATATTGGGAGCGTAGGTTCCCAGCTGATAAAATAAATACAATTTTAAAACAAGCACAAAAGGAATTTATTGTGCCTTACTTAATTGTAAACATTAGCCCCAAAACATTTCATTTACTTTACTGTGGGAAGTTTTTTTTTTGCCAAATTAATTAATTTTTTTTGCTTCTCCTTAAAATGTACACTTTTAGATGTGATTTGATTATGGGATTATATAGCCACATTTGTAGAAACCCAAAAAACAACTATTAAGTTGGTTCTAATGTTAAGATGGAATTGAAATTGAACCATAACATGAAAGACTGAGACCTGCTACAAAGTGAAGTTGTTAATTTACAAATTTTTTTGTAACTCACCTTAGAGGAAATTAACAATTTGGAAAAAACAAAAACACCTAGAAATACTCACCTTTGTTCCTCTTGATGTTGATCTTGGCTCTACCCGCCACTAGTATTGACACTGCGCTCCATGCAGCTAATTAGAAGTTTCTTTTTTAGGTGATCCCGGGTTGTCAAGACTAGTGAAGAACACTGCCGGGATCAAGATGAAGAGGAGTGGAGGTGAGTATTTCTTTTTTTTTTTTCAAATGGCTGATTTCCTTTAACTGCATGTCTAGTTGTTGCAGATCATTCTTACCATTGGATGAATATGTTCTTTCTGATACTCTTGTGTGACTAAATACATAAAATATGAAATTGAACGCTGACATCTGTAGACCATACGGATAGAAGGTTAAAAAGAACAAGATGTTCTGATAAATGTCAACCTGTATCTGTCCAGTTTGATAAGTACAGGAATCAATGGCAAAAAATGAAGTTACTTGTGCTTGTACTTGTACTCGCTACTTGTAACCCATACTTGAAGACCATTGACATGAATCCCCTACACTCTTGCTCCGGACAGCTAAAGGGAAATATTAACTATGACCAAAACGCTAAGGCGGCAGTGACAAGGAATAAAGTACAGAGTGGATATAATCCAGGGTAATGAATTTCTAATGTTCTTTTTGATCATTCCTGTAAAAATTAAAAATATTACATCAACATAAATTAACATGGTGGCAGAAATGAAATCCTGTTTTAGTCTTACAGTTAATCTTCCTGGTTATGTCTCAGGATTCTGAATGTGGTTCTCTTATGAATATAGTATATATCCATCTTGACTCTGGTTCCTGATGATGTGTTCAGTTTTAATTTTATGGTGCACACCTATTCAGACAACATTTAGACACTGACCTTACTAGTACCTCCAACCTTATAACAATCAAATTCAAAACTTCTTACGTGGATTATTGTGAAATCAGAGAACCCTAAAAATTCCCATCCAGCTGTTGGTTGAACAATTGTTTAGCCTGAATCGAATCGGTCAGTGTTTTTGATTAAGAGAAAAGCAAGTCATTTCCAGACACCACTTGAAACAACTTTCCATGATAAAATTCAAGATGCCAACCCGTCCTACTCTGACCTCATCTGTCAGTGGAGAGTTGGGAGACCTTCATGCACATAAGATAGTAAGATACTCCTGGTGAAATTGGCCGGTCCTGGTGAGATTTTTTAATATGTCAGTGGGGTCTTTAGCCTTAAAAACAGTTATTACCTCTCTGCAGGATTGGTGATAAATAAATGATTGCTCCTGGTTGGACTGGTAGCAATCATGAAACCAGGAGTCGTGTGATGGACAAGTGTTTAAGCATGCACACTATCATACCAATCAGAGAGGGATCCAGTAATAAGACAATCATACATACATCACACATCCAGTGGATAAAAGTTTTTCATGGGTAAACCCTTATGATTAAAGCTTATAGGTAGTAACTTCCCATACAGCTTTTTACAGCAGGCTTTATTGCAATAGAGGTACCTTTTTACTCCATAACAAGGAACCCAGTCTTAAGAATTAAGATCCTGAATGTTTAACCACTTAGATGCCACAATCAATACCAGCCACTGCATCTAAAAGATCCTGGAGTGGTGAGTTATTGGCAACCAGCAACACAAATGAAAGCTGCCATCCGCCTGTAAGTTTTATACCAACAGATTAGTACAGTGGTGGCGAACCTATAGCACTGGTGCCAGAGATGGCACTCGAAGGCATCTCTGTGGGCACACGGGCTGTCTCCCAGGCACAGAGTTTACCAGACATGGCATCTTCCTGCAGTCTCAGGCAGTCAAAGTAGTGACCTGCCTGTGCTGCTTGGTCCTGTCCGAAGAGTGAAAAGGTGTCGGATTGGAATCAAAGATTCTGGTAGCAATAAGTTTGTTACTGCCTAAATTGCCATGTTGGCACTTTGGGAAAAGCAAATGGTTTTTAAGTCTCATTTTGGGCACTCGATCTCTAAAAGGTTTGCCATCACTGGATTAGTACATAACAAAAGACCTGCTTTTAGCTGGTGGGTGCACCACAATGTAGCGCATCTTCCTAATTTTTTTGGTGCACAGACTATTTTCCACCCAACCATGCCCCTTTTTGCTGAGAAGATGCCTCTTTATTGGACCATGCCCCCTTCTTCAGACAACTTGGAAAAGAGAAAGAAGATGGTCTTAAAGGCATCATAAATGCGGAATGCTTTTTTCAGCGGAAATTATTACAGAAATCTGGCCAAAGTGGCTTCATGAATTCACCCGGTGAAAGACCCTTTTTTCTCTCAAATGGGATTAATAAAATCATCAGGTCTTCCCACAAAAAGTCATCCTTCACCTGAAGTTAATATTGTGGTAATAGTATTGACCAAGAGAATAAACATATCAAGTTATTTAAAGGAGTATTCCCAGGAGGACAAGTTTCTTATATGAACTCAGGATAACAAAATAACACATTCTCTAATTCACTGTTATTAACAAAAATACAGCTTTTCACAGATACTGGTGCAGGTACTATACTCCGTTATATTATTTATAGTGGTCCCTTATTGTAAGTGGCCTATGTTGTAGATCGAGTACAGGTCATGATCTTTTGATACCAGCGACAACTGTTCCCACATAATAAGCGCCAAATCCGATTATTTCTTCTGTGATTTTCACAGATATAAGTCCAACCTGTCCCTATCAGTCCTGGTGTACACAATTTCAGTTTCCCCTAGACACGACCCTGTAACTTCTCTTAGGGTCGGGTGGCAGCCATCTTGGATGAGATCGTGGAGCTGAGTTTCTGTCTCTCTCTGCTGTGCCTGTAACCACGCCCCTTGCACGGAGCTCAGAGACAGTGACTGATTACATCCTGCCAGCAAATGGTGAGCAGAGAGAGGCTGAGAACAACAAGCTACAAGCTACAAGCTACAAGGAGATAAGTGATCCGGGGGAAGGGGGAAGCAGGCACATAGCAGAGAGATGTGTAACAGAGAGAAGTGTAACAGTGTAATTGTGTGTCAGCCTCTGTGTAATCTCATGTATCTCTGATCTGTCTCATCTCTCTTTCTATGTGTCAGTATGTTAGTACAATGTCAGATGCCAGATGAAAGTGCTGATGAAACCCTGTACCCTGATAATGTAACCACATTGTCTCCCCACAGAACTAGATGGATAATACAGTAATGTGTCTGCTTAGAGAGGCCCCGCCCACACCCTGGGATTTTACAATGAGCAGCCAGAAGAGTTATAGGAGCTAAAACAGCAATAACACTGAGAAACATTGTAAAGTAGGGGGTTAAAATTATCTTTATTGTTTTAACATTACTCAGTGACTCTTTCATGGGAAAACCCATTTAACTTCCTGCTGCAAACCATCATACTGTTATGTTGCAGGAAAAACCTGTGGATAACACCTGAGATTGGTCTTAAGCTGTCAAATGCCGCAAGCAAATGCTGCCTGGAGTCTCCTTGAGACTTCATTTTCAGAGGTCTGTAATGGACTGGAAATGCCAGACAAATAAGGATCATGTAGTTGTATTGCAGTATATGGAAGGAGCTATCAGACCCCATATGGGTAAAGTACCCTAGGTACCTAGGATATCAAAATATAAAAATGATTATTCCCTTTGGTGAACCTTGTAACAGAAAACAGTGTCAAAATTGCCACTTTTTTGTCATTGTGCAACATATAAAATAAATTAGTAAAGTGATCAATAGGTTATACACTCCCTAAAATGGAAGCAATGAAAACATCTGATAGTTCTGCAAAAATTATACCTTAACTCAGCACTGTATTATCAGAATATTGAAAAAAAAATCAATTAAGACATAATTAAACTCATACAAATTTATTTATTTATTGTTATCTTTGTGATCGTACGGGCCCAAAGAATAAAGGGGAGGTTTCATTTGGAGCCATAAAAACAGAGCCCACAGGAAAAGTGTGTAAATGCTTTTCCTTTACAATTTTAGTGCATTTTGGATTTTTTTTCCAGCTTCCCTGTAAACGCTATGGTATATAGTAGTTGTAGTACCGTAACTAGGGAGTACAAATTGTCATGCACAAAAAGGGCTCTTATACATCTCGGAAAACAAAAAAATTAAAAAATACAGGCTAGCAAAAATGAAATACAGCATTGGTGGGAAGAGGTTAAGCTGCACAGTAAATGGAACAAAATTTGCAAAACCTTGACAATGGTGGTATTTCTGTTTCCTTTCTATTCACTTAAGGAAAAAAAAGTTAAGTAAATCAAATGATTTCATATATACAACAACACATCTTGTAAGAAATAACCCCGACTACAGCTCACTGATGGAAAAATGTAAAAAACTATTACAAGGGGTTGAACAGGTGGTAATAATATTACTATAATAATATTATCATAATAACTGGTATACGATGTATCATGTGCTTTTGTATACACATACAATAATATATATATATTTTAACTTTTTTTTACTGCTTGTTATATACTTCTACTTCATACCTACTTCTATCTAGCCAATTATAAAGTATATTTTAAGGAATGATCAGTGAACCAATGGTTAAAAAATAAGGATTGTTTATTTACAATATGTTTATGTACAATATTTTGGTGCATCACATTGAGCCTTTTGTATGCTTGATCATCCAGAAATTGCTCTGGATATATAAAGAACCTCTTTTAATTTTTTAAAACATCGGTGCGCTGATCATTCCTTCAAATACCTTACAACTTTGTTGCCTTAATTATACTTGTACGAATGCCATTTTTCTATAGTTATTATATATAGATATATTTACTCAAGCTGTTAAATAGTTAAATTCATACAGCATTACCATTACAACAAGCCATTTAATGGCAACTACAAAGCTGAACATGTTGTTAAATAACCTGAGAAGCCAACACGGCAAATATGTGCCCCTACAGTTTCAAATAGTCCGTCGGCCACGCCCCCCCCCCCCCCGATTTATGTCGCATGCAAGTCGGCGGGATTGCTCCAAAATCTGATCGCGTGCGCCAAAAACGCCACTGCAATGCGAAGCAAATCGGAAATAGTCGGGAAACCCGACGAAAATGCGCCGTGCGAACCCTGAGTAAATGTGCCCCAGTGTTTCATATTATTAATTTTAGTTACACCAACTGAACCTGACAAAGTAGTCCACTCCCGAAACGCGTTGTCCCTACCATTGTGTATCATCAATAAAGAAATCTTCATCTGAGCAGCACAGCTTGTAAAGCCTGTATTTTTGTTACTTTAACCATATTGCTTGATCCAGTTTATGATTATAATCCGGTTGTGTGGCTCTGCAGCAGCTCACTACCTATTCACCACCTCATTGTTTATATATTGTCATTTGCATTGTGTGTCAACTTTTTATCCTACATTGGGGACGTTTGACATTTGATGGGGGTGAGCACGGCTAGGGACATTTGATGGGGGAGCATTGCTGGGGACATTTGATGGGGGGAAGCACTGCTGGGGACATTATATTAATGGGGGAGCAGTCCGGTGGACATCTTATGGGGGAAGCACTGCTGGGGACATTATATTAATGGTGGGAGCAGTGCTGTGGACATTTTATGGGGAATCACTGCTAGGGACATTTTATGGGGGAAGAACTTCTGGGGACATTATATTAATGGGGGGAGCACTGCTGAGGACATTTTATGGGGGGAGCACTGCTGGAGACATTTTATGGGGAGGAGCACTGCTGGGGACATTTTATGGGGAGGAGCACTGCTGGGGGCATTTTATGGGGGGCACTGCTGGGAGCATTTTATGGGGGGCACTGCTGGGGGCATTGTATGGTGTGGAGCACTGTTGGGGAGATAAAATAAATGGAGGGAGCACTGCTAGCCACATTTTATTAGCAGAAAGGAGCACTGCTGGAAACATTTTATGGAGGGGAACACTGCTGGGGGCATTTTATGTAGTAGAGCACTGTTGGGGACATTTTATGTAGTGGAGCAGTGTTGGGGACTTTTTATGGGGGGAGCAGTGCTGGGGACTTTGCATTGAGGGGCTCTGTTTCATTAAATTATTTAATAGGGAAAGCACTGCTTGGGACATTTAATTAATGAAGGGAGCTCTGCTTTGGATCATTTCATTAATGGTGGGGGCTCTCCTTTGACCCTTTTATCATTATTATTTTTATTTATCCTTAATTAGATGAGGCTGCTGCTGGAAATTTTATTCATGGAGGAGGGCTCTGCTATGGACATTTCATTAATGGGTGGACGCTGCTTCTGGGCATTAGTGAAGGATGGCTGTTGCAGACATTTTATTAATGAAAGGAGATTGCTGCAGACATTTTATTAATGTGGGAGGCTGCTGGTTATTTCATTGATGAGGGGAGGCTGCTGGTTACTTCATCGACGAGGGGAGACTGCTGGACATTTCATTGATGAGGGTAGACTGCTGGACATTTTATTTAAGAGAAGCGCTTGCTTTTCCCAACCTAGGCTTATACTCGAGGCAATGGAAAAAAGTTTTTCCATTTTTTGTGGTAAAATTAGGTACCTCTGTTCACACTCAGATGGGCTTATGCTTTTGTATATGTGGCTTCTATATTATATTCTATAAAGGCCAAAGACAAGGGATCATTATAGGTGTGTGGGGTTATAGAAAAGGGGAATTATAATGTCCCCTTTTCTTTAGCCCTTTTAGACAAGAGGCTGCAGCAAATGAGACATTATGTGGGTTGTGGTTAGATATTTGCAATTAGAAATTTGTATTTGCAGGTCTACATTTTTTTCTCCAAAGACCATGGTAAGAGAGTAACCTGGCCTGAAAAAAATTCTGGGGGTAGCTGGTCCCCGGATACAAAAAGGTTGGGGAACACTGCTCTAGGGCATGTGGCTGACTTTTTCCTGCTGTTGACACTTTTCAGTGAATATGAAATTATCTAGAATATCCCATAGTCCTGCGCTTGTGTGTGGCTGTAAGGTCCACTCGATGCCAGATCAAGATATTTACAGCACATTTTACATTTTTATTCATTTATTTTTTTAATTCAGCTATACCTGGGAGACCATTTCATTACAGGGTATAAAAGGGAAATCAATACTCGGTGCCAGCATTTATTTACATTACTAAAGGCGGCATACTTGGGTGCTGGATTCTGTTTACAAACTTCTTGGTTCCATGTAAGTGCACTCACTACAAATCTGTCCTTACAGGGCCAGACCACAGTACCAGAGGCCCCTGGCTACATCCAAGAAAAAGCAGCACACCAGGGTTACCATGAATAAAATTACATGAACTTTAATTCCAACATCAGAGCTTTGATAACTTGTTCACAAGTTCACACATACTTTTCTAATGGTAACCCTGGTATTCTGCTTTTTCGTGGATGTTACTTGTGAAGAACCTGACGCCCGGCCCTTTTCACTGTGCACCCATCATACAACAGGTTTTTCTATTCTCTAAATGTTGTGCTACTTGAATTTTCTTTTTGTACATGAATAAAATGTAGTGAGCTCACAATAATACATCATATTGGATTACACTTGAAAATGTAGCTCTGACTCGGACTACAAACTTTGCAAAGAGTTTTACAGTGAAAACTATGTAACAGATGGCCATAAAGAAGCATTTGCTTCTGCTAAGGATGTAAAATTCTTTACCCTTTCTGTTATGAGGGATCTCCCTCTAGTGGCAGAAACTAGATGTTTGGATGACTTTTGGATGATTTTGGATGAGAAGTTTCTTGAATGGTTTGTAAAGCAGGCATCTTACAGTGTATTTAACACATCACATTTATAATGGTGGCTTATTTAGTTTAAAAAATCTAGAGGCGATAATGCTTAACGTAAAGGTCATTTTGAAAGGAATTCTATGTATCCCCTTAACCATCCACAGCTTTTTTATACATCAGTGTACGGACCTGGGTAGGGGGTCATTTTTCTAGAGCAGGTGACTTTTTTATTGATATATTTTCAGGACCTGTGCAAAAGTGCAAAAAGTTTTTTTTTGCTATATCAGCATTCACCTCCTGAGATAATTGTTTTTATGGTTTAACAGATCAGGTATGTTGTATTGCAGTTTATTGCAAATATGTTGTTATAGCGATCATTGGATGACAGCCATAGGAACCTCTGGAAGACTCCTTGCTGTCATAGCAAACAAACCGAGCCCCCAGTGAGCTTATGAGTTCTCTCCGTACAAGCTAAAAGGGAACCTGTCAGCACATTTTTCCAGTTAGTAATCAACTTTATCTTGTATTACATAGTATCAAATGGGGCATGTCCATCTCAGCCAACCCCTCCCATCTACTCCTCCCCATGTCCTATGGCTCTTCTCAGCATGCCATGTGACAAGGGTGATGTCATCTGTCATTTGCCCAGTTACATTTGCAACATCTACCCCATGTATGTATCTGATCACATGAAATCACAGCAGGCCTCCAAGGGCTTCTACTTCTCCCCATCCCCCATGGCGGCAGTATACTGCACTACTACACATACTAGACTCACTCAATACATCATTGGGCTCACTTAGTGTCATTGGACTTACATCAAGTGAGTTGCATATAAGTTTGCAAACTGATATTTTAACATTGCAGCCATGGAAAGGAACTATGCTTTTTAATAATAGTTTTTAATAAAGTATTTATTTTGGGTGTGTTAATTAAAATGGCAGGTTTTCTTTAATGCCAGAACACCATATGTATATGGGACTTTTGATTTAGAGGTTAAGGCATCCAATGAGTAGTACTCCCATGCTCTAATGATAATAGGCTGATTTTATCTATTTTTGTCACCATATTAACAGCATAGCAAATAAGTGAGACACAGAAACGGGACTGGGACAGTCCTAGAGGCCAGTCTGAAACATAGTTCACTAATTTTCTTTGCAACAAAACGTTTTTCAAAAAAGCCATTTTAAAAAGACTCTAAGGAATACCAAACCCTCCCCCAACAATTTACACCATTTCTCTATTCCTTTTATCATATTTTGCCTCTATTTTGCCAATTGTTACAATCAGAACTGATGACAAGTTTTTCATTGCATTGTCCTGTCATAGGGAAAAATAATTTACAGGCGGTCCCCTACTTGAAAACACCTGACTAACATACGACCCCTAGTTACAAACGGACCTCTGGATGTTGGTAATTTGCTGTACTTTAGTCCTAGGCTATAATAATCAGCTGTAACATTTATCAATGGTGTCTGTAATTAAGATTTATTGGTAATCCAGGTACTTATGACAATCCAACATTTTTAAAATCCAATTGTCACAGAGACCAAAAAAATTTTTGACTGGGGTTACAATAATAAAGTATACGGTTCCCACTTACATACAAACTCAACTTAAGAACAAACCTACAGAACCTATCTTGTATGTAACCCGGGGACTGCCTGTATTGATATACACAGAAGACCATCTGTTCTTATCGGTCTCCAATGACTTCAATATTCAGAAAGGAACCTTCACTCATCTATCAGTTGATTTGGATGAAAAAATAACAAAGCTGCTTCATTACTTTTCCCACTTTAATGACAGAGTTTTCCTGAAGTCACTTGAGACTGCTATTAAACGTAAGGTCTTGTATCAGTAAGTTTCTTGTATTGTTTTGCTTATAGAGCTAAGTCCTAGCTATAGATGTGAACTTTGTCTCAAACAGATCTTCTCTAAGTGTCTTATTATATCAGCCCTTTCCCCTCTGTCTTCCGCCTCCTTACTGTAAGACAACTGGCTAGAGCAGCAGTGTCTTATCTGTGTCCTGCCCGAAGGGGGAATGAATGCTCTTCGCTTCCCTCCCTGTTGACCATTAAGCCATCTTGCAACACTAATGACTTTTTTCTATAGATAATATGTATGCATGGAAGCCGACATACACTGATTTACATTTAATTCATTTGTCTCCATAAACTCTGCAGTGACAATGCTATGACTGATGTGTTTTAATGTGATCTAATGCTTTGTACATGAAAGAATATCAGTCAAGATGATCTAGCATGAACAGGGTTAGCAGTCATTCTGAATAGGGTTAGCAGCCATTTCACCTTCCCAACAGAAAAAAAAATCTGATATTTAATTAATCAAAATCTAATGGGTATTTTCCCCTTTAAATGTTACTACAAGTAGTTTTCAAATTAGTTTTTTCCTTTAAATAACACAATCCTTTCAATGTATTTGAAAACCCTTGCAGAGCGACCATAAATCTGTTAATATTCCCAGGGGATCATAAAATCATTGTGTATGGAAGAAGATATTAAAACAAACTTCAATGTTAATTTTGCTGATAAAGATATTGCTTTGCGCGCGTCTCTCCCGGACCCTTGTTCATTATGCAAGACAGCAAAATATGAAGCGAGTGAACGTGGACTGAGAGATGTAATGATTTCCCACACCTGCTCATCTGCGGCCAATTTAATTAACACTCTAAGGAGGTTTGTCAAGAGTAATCAAAAACAGTGTCACTTATAAAATCGTGGCAAGAAATCAATAGTTTTCATCAGAAGAAGGTATGGCCTGTCCTTACCCAACCATTTAATTACTTCATTCCAATAAACAAAAACTGCACATTTTAATGGCTTGATTCCGCTCATCGATTTGTGCATGCGGACAAAGGGGGGCTGTTTAACCCTCTAGAGGCCGCTGGTATCAGAGAAGCAGTTATAGGATAACTTAGGTGTGGTGTTATAGGAGCAGTTAAAGATGAGGCGCCACCGGGAGCAATTATAAGAACAACAAAAAAATTCTTCAAGAGGAAAAGCGGTAGAGGCAGGATCAGGTGAATCCACTTAAACAAACTACTGACCACTGACCGGAGGTCCAAGAATTTTCTGTCATGTACTCACACTCCGTCAGCAATTCACAGACATTTCCATTTTTCCATACGACATTATAGATGATTTCCAAAAACAAGTTCAATGATAAATTTGGTAAATATTTTAAAAATCAACATTATGTGAAATATGGTCCATGTACATATTTTTAGCACAATGTGATGCTTGCAGAACTTTTTCAAATACAATTTTGTAGGGGAACCTGAAACACTAAAGACTAAATATTCTCTATCTTCTTCTACCATCAGAACAAAGCATAGACCAGGGACACTTACTCATAGATCTAGGCACTATGACTGGTAATATTCTTATATGTGTTATCTATGGCAGCCTTTCTTCTAAAATCAACTTTTAAAATGCTAATAAACCAGAGGGGCTATTATCATTAGCAGCCATCCATGTTGTAGCTGCACAGGGCTTTTACACTCTGAAGGAGTACTTCCCCCTCACACTGTGTTCTCACTGCTGAGAGTACAGGAAGTGCAGGGGGAGGGGGAGACAGAGGTGATGCTCCAGTGTAACAACAGCCTATGCAGACAGAGCACAGAGGGCTTCTGTAATGTGTGTATAGCCCTCTGACTCATTAGCATAATTTTAATATTTGATTTTAGAAGGAAGGAGACAATGGATAACAAATATACTCAGGGTGCCTGGATCTATGAGTAAGTGTCCCTGGTTTATCATGTGTGATTTTGGTGGTAGATGTTCAGGTCAATTTGGGACCCTAAACCAACTACAGGCCATATGAACCTGTGGTTTAGGGTCCCAAATTGACCTATAAGTCTTCACATGTAAAGAAATTAAAAACTTTCATACTTTCCTAGATGTAAATCTGATGAGACACACTGGACTCTCGTTAAGCGGGAAGTGAAGTCGGGACAGTATCCGGGCTTCACTGCACATGCGCCGTACCCTGCCAGAAAATGCAGGTGCAGAGGCAACAGGAGACAAGGTGACAAAGTGTTTGTTTTCCCTGAATAATTAAAAATCAAACAGGGCAATTTTGGAAACAAACTTACACGTTCATAAGAACATGTGGGTAGTTTAGTTTCCCAAATCACTCTGACAGGTTCCCTTTAACACCTTAATGATGAGGAGTTTGCATTTTTAGCATATTTGTGGATGTAACTATTGTTTGGTGTGTTGGTAATTTCCTCATCACAGGGATAGCTAAAAATTAATAATTCTTAAAGCATTTTTTAAACATTCCTCTTTGGAGTTAATGTTACAAAGAAAAAACAATTGTGTATAGTGTCTATGACAGATGATTCTTCTTCTGTGGACTGTGCAAGAGCAGGAGAAACTTTAGCAGATCCCCCCCCCTGTCTTAAATGATGAGTAAAAGCTAATCAGCTATGCTCATCCTCAGTCTTTATTCTCTTGTGGTTTCTTTATACATTCTGATATATTTGGATTGTTACTTGCATATTTTCCACGTATTTAGTTAAATTGCAAACCAAGCAGACTGATCATTCACTACGAGAGCCTGGTAAATAAAAGAATAACCAGTCCTCAACATCTTGCATACATTTTGGTGGGTTAGAGCTCTTTTTTATCATATGGAGTTTTGATTTCTCATCCTATACTCCAAACGAGTATTCCCAGCTTTCCCTGTACAGCAGAGCTCCAGATGCCTGGCTGTGTGGATTACCGAGGATGCCCTTTCCCAATTAATGGGGCTATGTTGGAGCTCCCTGCATAGTGGGTGGTCATGGTACTCTGTATATGGAAAACCAATGAATGGGTTGCAACCCTAAATCAGCCCGCTCAGTTTCTGGGGAGGGGATTCCAGGTATCGACTCAGTTAATAATGAAATTATGTCATATCCTAATGATATACTGGAGTAATGAGTATTCCTTAAAAAGATGAAAATGTTGGATACTAGAGCACTGTGTATGGAGAGCTCACTGCACAGAGAATTATAAGCAAACAACGCTGCACTGTGAGTGATAAGACATGCAGACAATTCAAGTAAGTAAAATATTTTGTGACCCAATTATAGACTTACATAATGATGGCCACTATACAAAAATAGATATTAATGTAACACATAAGAGGATTGGTAAAAAAAAGATAGGAATTTTAAACTCTGGCATAACAATATTAATTAGTTAACCCATTGACAACCAGAAATGATTACCGTACATCACATCGCCAAGCTATATTCCATAGGCCTGCCATTTGGCACGGAAGAGGTTATCCATCCTCTTTAAAAGAGCACAGAGAAAATTGTAAGTCATTTTGATTCAGAATAAGTCCCCCTTCACTGTTATTTCATGCGCTGATTCCTATGCAGAGCTGTGATTTATTGCAAACCACTGACCTCTGAAAAGGAGAGACTGGGATGGGTGACTGGTTTTGAATGGTGACACTGGCAGTTGACAAAATGCCCCAAGCAAAATGAATTTACTCCCAGTTTCCTCAATCATCAACAGACAACCACCCACACCACAAGTGCTCCCCCTCCTCCTCTCTGCTGACCCCCTGACTGACTTCTCCTTAACAAGATCAGCCTGCCAGCCTGTGCACAATTTACAGCCTTCTGCTGAAGTGCGTCCTACGCAATGTCCTGTCACCCTCACTCAATCAGAATAGAGAAGGATGTGAACTGACAATGTCCACTCTGTAGGGTCCACGGCGACAACTATATCTATCAGGCATATGTGTTCAGCTGCTGCAGTCTATGCACAGATCCTTCGATATATCACACATTACAATATTATCATTCCTATCTCACAGCATTATCCACTGTTTACATAAGACTATGCAGAAGATATTCTGCACCAATACAAGGGCCTGGAAACCCAAGAAGTTTCTTGCCTTGAGATCAATTATACTTACCGTATATACTCGAGTATAAGCCGTCCTGAGTATAAGCTGAGCTACCTAATTTTAACACAGAAAACCTAAGCCTAGGGTAGGAAATGCTTTGGTCACAGCCTCCACCCAGTATATAGCTAGCCAGCCTGCCTGCCCACGCCCCCAGTATATAGATAGTCGTCCCCTTCTTCCCCATGACCCCTAGTATACAACCAGTCAGCTCCTGCCGCCAGTATATAGCCAGCGCTTGCCCCTTAGTACATAGCCATCAGCCCCCTGCCTATAAACCATGCAGTCGCTACCATCGCACATACCATGACTTCAGCCGCTTGCTGACATCATAGCATGTGTTGATGGCAGCGCACACACTATGATGTCAGCAAGTGGCTGATGTCATGATGTGTGCGATGGCAGCATGCAAGGACCCGGAGTATCCGAAGAAAGAGGACGGGGGGGGGGGGGGGGGGGCTTAAGAAAAGTGAGTACAGAGTTTGTTTATTCACAGACTTCTAAATATCAGATCAGCAGAGGCCAACACCCTTTGCCGAACAATGTGGTCTCTTCACAGTTTACAAGGCAAAATGTTGTATATAAAATGTTGGCTGTGCTTTGTATTTTAGCTTATTCTCATTCACTGCAAACAGGCCAAAAGGTTGCGAGATCACAAGCCTACAAATAGCTGATGGACAGGGGTTTCAGGGTGTCATATCCCATTTTGTTGAAATCCCTACTCCATTTTGGCATGGAGCTCTTTGAGGAGGCAACCATTTACCAGAAATAGCATTTTAATTATAACAATGTATACAGGAGTTTTTGAAAAAAATTAAAGGGAACTTGTCACTATATTTTTCACAAATTTAAAAAGCATGCCCTGCTCAGCTGCCCCCCCCCCATCGACTAGTACCGATGCCATATGCCTCCTCACCATTCAGCACTTCCTATCATGTGACCAGGTTGATGTCATCTAAGGTCCATACAGCAGCATGTCTTAGCAGTGAGACATAGTCAATGAGAAAAAAAGGGGCCAGGGCAATGCTTGTAAAATTGAATATGCAGGATTCCATTAATATCATAAGACTAACCTCAGGCGAATTGCATTCGTTTACACAGTGATTTTTTTAACACTTTAGCCATGGAATGGAAGCATTTAGGGATAAGGGCAATGCTTTTTAATCATAGCTTTTTTTTATAAAGTATTTCTTTTGGGTGGGTTAATTTGCAGGAAAGGTTCTCTTTAAAGCTGAAATCCATGTTTTCTATATTTCATTGACATTTTTGCTCAAAAACTGCATTTTGCATTTACCTCACAATTAGCCTGTATTTGTATTAGCCACATAATTATACATTGACAAACATAAACATGTAGCTACTTTCTTATTAGCTGTATTAGATATGACTGATCAAATGGAATACCAAATGTAGCATATTTTAAAGCATTATTATTATTATAAAATTGTAATACATTTCTAGTATACAAGTAAATAGCGGATATTATATGTCACATTTAACTAGATACATGCATATAGAACTACATACTATAGGGAAGTAGAAGGTTAATATAAATAGTTTTTAAAGACTGCCGACCTTACTCCCCTGATTCTTTCAATATTCAGTCCCTCTGGTCTACCTTTACAGCTCCTGGCTACTGTCTTTTACAATCTCTCCCAAGAGGTTAAGAAATTATTATCCCTGTCTGTAGAAGAAAAAAGGGATGTTATAGGCTGTCATAGCTAGAGCTCGATCCCACCGCTGATCTATGGCCTTGGAGGATGAGGTATACCTGACATTGTTAGAGTTGAGAAGGTATACTTTCATAAAGGGCATGAAACTGTTGAGACTAGACCACCACTTAAAACTTAAAGGGGTATTCCAAGAATAAGTATAATTCATATTCATGTCTGGGCTGCCCCATTCACCTCTATGGAGTTGAAGGATATTGCCAAGTGCTGTACTTGGCAATCTCTGAGGGGCTCCAGGCTCCATTAACATCTGTGGAGGCCAGAGCCCCTCTGGTGCATTTGCATAGTTTTTAAAGCCGTTTTTTGTAAAAAATAAAAAAAAATTAAAAATGGCTTAAGATGCTAAAAAAGAGCAGATCTGGCCAGAGGGGGCACACATTAGTATGTAAGTGTGCTTCGTTTACAATCCTTTATCCTGGTGGTAAATGTTTAAAAAAAAATTATTACGTGGACACCTCTGCAGTGATTTTTTAATTCATTATTTGCTTCCTAAAGGAAAACTTGAGCCACTTTTGATAGTTGCCACACCCCAACTGCAAAATGTGGATGCTATGATATGGGCTTTTGGCGAAGGACTACAGGATGCCACTGTAGTTGCTTGATCAATGGCAACTATGGTAGAAGTGAGATAAAACTGTTGTGAAATTTCAGTACAGGCTTTGTTTTGATGGCTTGCAATTTACTGTTGGAATGACATCTGCTCTTTATTCTTTGGGTTAGTACAATCACAAAGATACCACATTTATGTATTTATGAAAGTTTTAATTTAAAAATATTTCACAAAAAAATCTGTATTGCAATATACTGTAAATATTATGTTTACTTGCTTCTGGTAAATTGTAATAGAAATCAGACTATGGCAGGCCTGAGAGCCATGACAACTGGTCGCTTCCCCCTCTCATATGGCTCTGCCTATGTTTTGGTGCTGCTGGATAATACACAACACCCACCCTGTATGGAGAAGGCTAAGTAAGTGAGTTCTCACAATACATATTAGGAACACTGCACTATACATATGAGGCATGCTATTAAGTGGATAAAGGAACAACAGATGTTCAGGTAGAGTATTAAGCGGGAAGAGTATGAAACTTAATATCAAAGTTTATATGGTTGAAAAAGGACACATGTCCATCAAGTTCAACCAAGGAAGGGATTGGATGAAGGTATTTAGAGGAATCAATTCTATATAACATAAACATCAATTATTAGATGTAAAAAGGCATCTAGACCCTTCTTGAAGCTCTCTGCAGTCCCTGCTGTGACCAGCGCCTGAGACAGGCTATTGCACAGATTGACAGTTCTCATACTAAAAAAGCCCTGTCGCCTCAGGTGATTAAACCTTGTTTTCTCCAGACAGAGACAGAGATTGTCTTTTGATTTGCTTTAATCTGGAACACCTTTCCACCATTGACCCTTCATATATTTATATACTATATAATATAATATAATTAATCATGTCTCCTCGTAGTCATCTCTTTTCCAGACTAAATAAATCTAGTTGTTTTAATCTTTCCTCATAACCGAGACCCTCCATACCCCTTATTATTTTTGTGGCTCTTCATTGAACCCTCTCCAGTTTCATCCTTTTTATAGAGCCCTTTTTAAATATTGGCACAACATTCACCTTGCGCCATCGCAACTTGACTCATCGTATGTAAAATAGGACTCTTTTCTTCTCATTTTTACATGACTTTGCAGGAGATTTCTATAGGTAAACAGAAGAGATTTCACATAAAAGATGACTTTTCATATCCTTCCCAAGGGTGCTGATAGTTTGTTGGAGTAATGTGGAGTCCTTTGAAAGGGACACTTTAGGCAAGTTTTTTGAAGAATGTTGTGCATAATGAAGTGTGTGATTTAAAGAACACCCTGAACAGAGGCCTAGCAACAGCCATAGTGGCTGCTATGGGGCCCACATTGCACAGGGCCCTTCTCTTCCTGCTAATGGCATCAGGTACGCCTGTAGAGCAACCCACCTGTGCCTGCTGCCCACTCTCCCACCCGCCAGACGACACAGCCGCACACATATGTGTGTATATTCTGTACAAGTTTGTATATACTGTATGCATTAGTGTATAAATGCATACATGAGTGCATAAATGTGTGCGTATAAGTGTATACATGTATGTATGTGTGTACAAGTATATAAAGGTGAGCATGAGTGTGTAAATGTGTGTACACGTGTCTGTACAAATATGGTAGGAGGCCCCATGCAGTAATCCACCATGGGGTCCAAGCTCTCCTAGTTATTCCCCTGCTTTAAATGTACACTTTGAATGGTGCTAAAACCTCAGCAGAGCATTAAATACCTAGGGTTACAGATATCGGCCAATGCTGAAAGATTTATAGAGCTTAACCTAATCCCCCTTATCGCTAAGATGAGATCCAAAATATCCATCTGGACTAAATTGCCACTGTCAAAGATGGATAGAATCGGGTTATTGAAGATGATTATTTTACCCCAACTATTATATGTTATGTGTGCCTCCCCAATTTGGATAGAGGATAAGCTCTTCCGATTGATAGATAGACTAGTCAATGAATTAATATGGAAGGAAACATGTTCGGATCAAGATGAAGTACTTATATAAAGGAATTAAAGAAGGGGGCCTGGCAATACCGAATTTTAAATTATATTTTCTCTCGGCTAAAGTGCTCTTCATAAATAAGTGGAAGGACTCTATTGTAATACGTACGCATATTGTAGAAGTATATAAAATGTCTTTATTTGAGATATTAGAATCAGGGCAGCTTAGAATTGGTCGTCCCAGGAAAATGCCATTGTATGACTTAATAAATGAGAGTTGGAAATATATTAGGAAAATTAGTTTTATAGTGGGTGCACTAATATGTACACCTATTTGGCACAATGTTAATTTAGAGGAGTTTTTTAAAATGATAGATACACAGATATGGGAGATAATGGGTATCACAAAGGATACCCTATGGGAAACAGACACGTTTTTCACTACATGCAAATACAAGATGCGTATAAAAAGACTTGAGATAAAACACGTTTTTTTTGTTAACCGTAATACTATTTTTGATAAATTTTATTTTGATTTTACAGGTAAATTCACCATTTATAAAATTTATAAAATTTTGAACACTGAAAATTCATGGTATATTGTATTTTACTCAGCAAAACATTGGGAAAGGGATATTTCTTGTGACTCTATTATTCAGTGGTCAGACGTATATCGTAATATTGTGTGTTCTTCTTTAAATATGAATCACAGGTTGATACAGTTAAATTTTGTCCATACTTTACTTTGCACCTGCACGATTATGTAAGATGGGATACAGCCGTGTCTTTCCTAAATGTAATGAAGGGCATGCCGATTTTGAGCATATGAGTTGGGGGTGTCCAGCTTTTAAAAGTTTGAGGTGATAGTTGATTTTTTGGGTATTGAGTATCCGTGCTCGATAGAGGTTCTATTCATAAATGACCACATGAATGAGGAAATACATAAAATATCAAAAGAACAAAAGACATTAATTTGTAAGTGATCATTGGTCGCAAAACTATTGATTATAAGGGCTTGGATGAAAACAGTGCCTCCAAATATCGGACAATAGAGAGCACTGGTGAAAAAAATTAAGAACTACGAAAAAATCTATTATGAGAAAATAGGGTCTTATGAAGTGTGGGAAAAACGTGGGGGATGGTTGGAGGGTAGGATTAGGTTTGGATTATTGAAGTAGACAGGGTTTTTTTTCCCTTTGGCAGAGGGGGTATTTGGGGTCTGGTGGGTTTTGTATATGTAAATAGCAAACAGACAATATGGACAATAGATAATAGAGATAATAGAAATGACATATAAGGGAAATTTTCATTGTATTCTATGTATTGTATTTTCGTATCTGTTGTCTATATATTGTGATGGTATGGAATAGAAATAAAATATTCTTAAAAAAGACGAATGTACACTTAAAAAGGGTTATTAATAATATCCATATATATATATATATATTCATGTAAGAATAAGAAGGAGAAAATGTAATATAGATTCTTAAACTCACAAGTTTTCCATTTTATGTAGTGGGCATTTTGCTTTTGCTTTGTATACAAATGTTCTACAATGAACTTCGAAAAAGGTAACTGATCTAATTCATAGGGTTAGGAAAGGTTCTGCCCCTCTCAGCAAGTTCACAAATATCTGCACCAGCAGCATCATCACATAACCTCTCTATGGCCCAGTTATAAAAGATAAATGTCAGCACCTCTGGGATTCTATGAGATGGCTGTTTTCCCCTCTCCTTTTTCTTGTTAAGTAAGTGATTCTTCAACAGTCTTCTATTAATTATCATGGATCATTAACTCTTTTTATGCTGGGCAGAAGTAGCATAAATCCAGTACCTATAAAGAGTATATAAATAAGTGATCTGTGGATTTTATGGACCTGGGCCCAGGTTTAATCAATGATACATCAATACCACCTTAAGACTCCTATACGTACTACAAACATTATCTGTCTGCTTTATTGTAGGTGGGTCTCTTATTGTAGGTATTAATAATGATTAGTATCTTAACAGAAAATGTTATAGGAACATTTTTGTAGCTTATCTAATGTGTATCTAATGACTTAAACTAATGATCAAATACTTGTTTTCTTCTCTGCTTATATGACAGTCAGCAACTCTGCCCAATAGTCACTATTGATTTAAAGTGGACCAGCAGGTTTCCCTGTCAAAGATAATGGAACTTCTGATGGAATGACTTTAAGGCTGAAAAAATACCTTGTAGTACCAAGATAGATCAAAATAGCTGTAAACAATTCAGCTGCATTTTAATATTTAAGTTGGCCATTAAAGGGATTTCCCAGTAAACAAGTTAGGCCCTATCCCCAGCATAGGACCTGATAACTGGGGGTCTCAATGATGAGATCCCCACAGCTCACGAGAATGGTGGGTTCAATGGGGTCCGAGGTACCTCAGTTGGACCCCTCGGCTCGTACACGGCTGTATTATCTTTGCACTCTTAAAGCATTGAACCCTGTAACGTAAAATAGCGCCCAAATGTCGAAAACATCACTTTTCCGGCACTTTGCAACATATAAAAAATTTAACAAAAAGCGCTCAAAAAGTCATAAAGTCCTGAAAATGGTAGCAAAGGAAATGTCAGCTCAGACAGCTTGTACACCAAAGTATGAAAAAGTTATTAGCTTAAGAAGATGGCAAATCAATTTTTTTTCCTAAAACAAGGTTTTCATTTTTTAAAAAGTATATAAAAACACAATAAAACCTGTATAAATATAGTATCTCTGATCATACTGAACCAAAGATTAAAATACAGGTGCTCATTTGCAAAGAGCAGTGGTCCAAAATTTTCCCCTTCAACCTTGTCCAAATGTTATTTGCAGCTACAATAAATGTTTGGTGAGATATTTGCTTCTAAAGATCTACAGGCATTTTCAGTATCTAATGAGTTATATCATACATGTTACCCCCTGGCTTATTAGTTTTTTAACTACATAGTTTTATGTTTATATAATCATGACATAGATAACAATCAGGCCACAGTTTCTTTGCATAAATGCAGAAATATAGGAAAGGGTTCACTTACTTTCTTATCACATACTGTATCTGCATGTTTGAAAAATCTCTGCTTCTTTAACAGAAATTGCTTAACATCGGGAAGCTAATTTGTATTTATCAGACCAGCAAGTGTTAACATGGCAGCGGCTAACCTGTATCATACGAATAATAATGTGAGGCTGATCCTAGAGAATAAATCTTAAGGGACTCATCTCTCGAAGATACGGAAAAGCCAATCCAAAGACATGAAAAATGCACCATCTTTATAATGTCTTGATAAATCAGCACCAGAATTAATGCAAAAGTCTCGGGATTTGAAAATTTTCTTTAGGCTTATTAAACATTCATTGAATCAGCCATCGATTGGATCTTTTCCCTACTGTTGCATAACATTTCCAGAGCAACTTGGGTTTTGAAAATCCCACCTCCCCCGATTTTATAGTCACTTATTTTGGGCTGATTCTTATTCTGTTAGTATCAGCTTTATATTGTCTATGTGATAAATAGTTAGAATGAATGAAGCAAATAGCTACTGGGCCTATTTAATGGATGCTTAGGTACTGATGTCCCTAATGTCCAAAACACTGCCAATTAATTTGTTAAGATTGCATACTAATTCTTAGTGAAAACATTAAGAAAGTAAGAATATTATACATAGTATAATAGTCACATGTGAGAAGCAGGGTAGATTAAGACTGCCATGGGCTCATTGCTGTATACAGTATGAATTAAGCATTTAGTCAGCCCCCAATTGTGCAATTCTCCTACTTAAAAATATGAGAGAGGCCTGTAACTGAGATCATCGGTAGAACCTCAACTATGAGTGGCACAATGTGAAATCAAATCCTGAAGATCACATTGTCTAATTCTTAAATAATTTATTTGCAAATTGTGGTGGAAAATAAGTATTTTGTGAATAACAAAAGCTCATCTAACATATCCTTTGTTGGTAATGGCAGCGGTCAAACGTTTTCTGTAAGTCTTCACAAGGTTGGCACTAGAGAGGAGCGAGTATACTCGTCCGAGCTTGATGCTCGTTCGAGTATTAGAGTACTCGGAACGGCTCGTTGCTCGGACGAGTATTCCCCCTGCTCGAGATCGAATATTTAATTAAGAAATGACAGTGAAGAACAGAGAATGATACAATTAAAACAGCGGGGCTCCATGCGGGGCTGGAGTGGGCATGGAGGAGCGGAGCAGGCATGGAGAAGCGGGCATCACGGAGCGGAGCGTGGCTGGAGCGGGCATGGAGGATCGGAGCGGGCATGGAAGAGCAGGCATCACGGAGCGGAGCGGGGCTGGAGTGGGCATGGAGGATCGGAGCAGCATGAAAGAGCGGGCATCAGGAGGATCGGAGCGGGGCTGGAGCAGGCATGGAGGAGCAGAGCGGGGCTGGAGCGGGAATGGAGGATCGGAGTGGGGGGGGAGGGGCGGGCATGGCGGGGCGGGGGGGGGCGGAAGCGGGCATGGAGGAGCGGAGCGGGGCTGGAGCGGGCATGGAGGAGCAGAGCAGGGCTGGAGCGGTCATGGAGGATCGGAGTGGGCATCACAGAGCAGAGCAGGACTGGAGCGGGCATGGAGGAGCGGAGCAGGGCTGGAGCGGGCATGGAGGATTGGAGCGGGGGCTGAAGTAGAGGCTGGAGGGGGGCGGGCTGGGGTGGAGCGGGTATGGAGGATCGTAGTGGGCATGGAGGATCATAGTGGGCATGGAAGAGCAGGCATCACGGAGCGGAGCGGGGCTGGAGCGGGCATGGAGGATCGGAGCAGCATGTAGAAGCGGGCATCAGGAGGAGCGGAGTGGGGCTGGAGTGGGCATGGAGGAGCAGAACGGGGCTGGAGAGGGCATGGAGCAGAGCGGGCACGGGGGAGCCGGCATCATGAAGCGAAGCAAGGCTGGAGCGGGCATGGAGGATTGGAGCGGGGCTGGACCGGGCATGGAGGAGCAGGCATCACGAAGCGGAGCAGGGCTGGAGAGGGCATGGAGGATTGGAGCAGGGCTGGAGTGGGCATGGAGGATTGGAGCGGGGCTTGAGCGGGAATGGAGGAGCAGAGCAGGGCTGGAGCGGGCATGGAGGATCGTAGCGGGCATGGAGGAGCGGGCATCACGGAGCGGAACGGGGGCTGGAGCGGGCATGGAGGATTGTAGCAGGCATGGAGGAGCGGGCATCACAGAGCGGAGTGGGGCTGGAGCGGGCATGGAGGATTGTAGCGGGCATGGAGGAGTGGGCATCACGGAGCCTAGCAGGGGCTGGAGCGGGCATGGAGGAAGGGCATAGCGGAGCGGGTCTGGAGCGGGCATGGAGGATCGAAGCGGGGCTGGAGCGGGCATGGAGGAGCAGAGCGGGGCTGGAGCAGGCATGAAGGATCGGAGCGGGCATCACGGAGCAGAGCAGGGCATCACAGAGCAGAGCGGGGCTGAAGCGGGCATGGAGGATCGGAGTGGGCATCACGGAGCAGAGCAGGGCTGGAGCGGGCATGGAGGAGCGGGCATCACAGAGCGGAGCAGGGCTGGAGCGGGTATGGAGGATCGGAGTGGGACTGGACTGGGCTTGGAGGATCGGAGTGGGGCTGGAGCGAGCATGGAGGATTGTAGCAGGCATGGAGGAGTGGGCATCACGGAGCGGAGTGGGGCTGGAGCGGGCATGGAGGAGCAGAGCGGGGCTGGAGCGGGCATGGAGGAGCAGAGCAGGGCTGGAGCGGTCATGGAGGATCGGAGTGGGCATCACAGAGCAGAGCAGGACTGGAGCGGGCATGGAGGAGCGGAGCAGGGCTGGAGCGGGCATGGAAAATTGGAGCGGGGGCTGAAGTAGAGGCTGGAGCGGAGCGGGCTGGAGCAGGCCAACAACACAGAAGAACAAGTGAAGAATAGATTGCAGATGTTCCGAACATCTGCTAACTTATCGGAAGACACGCGTGCCAAACGGTGCTCTTTACAATAGTATATGAAGACACATATGTGTGAAAGAACACATTGCAGTTTGGAGTGTGACTGTCTGAGTTGTGGACAGGTGTGTTTTATACTGATAACTAGAGTGGCACAATGGAGGTGGGCAGCGAGTGCAGCAGCATGGAAAGCCAAGAGTGGCACAATGACAGATTGTGTAGGTGGCGACAATTCAACTACCATAATATTTAAAGCATTGCACATTGTCATCAGATGTGTGGCATCAGGTGGGTGGCGCATCAGAATAGTGGCTGAGGCAGGTAGTTAGAATCCAGACTCATTTCTCAACATTTGGGGGAGGTGTCATGGCTGATCTAATCGGATGCATAAGGCATTGGTGGGTTGAAATCCAGGTCGTCCAAGCCTGACTCATCTTGCAAAGGTCAATCTCCCGGCATTATGAGGAGACAAGCAGGTTCTCCTTGGGGTAACGATGGCCCCCACCACACCTGCTCTGATGCCACACTACTGGCCGGGCAGGACAGCTTCTCTACTGCAAACACTGCAAGTTGCGGCCATGAATCAAGTTTGGCTGCCCAGTAGTCCAGGGGATCCTCTACCTGGTTGGTAAAGTGCCGTCCAAGAAGGACACCAGCTGCTGGTGCAGGGTCAGCACAGTCAAATTCTCTGAAGGTGCAGAGTCCACGACTTGGGAAAGGGAGGGACTGCAGTACCAACCCCTTGGACAAAGCATGGTTCGCTTCTGCACCTTAGGATGGCTGGACGCATGCAGTTGTCTCTTTGTAATCACCTCTTTCAACAACTGCTGGCGCCATGTGTATGAGGAGCAGGAGCATCTGGACGCGGAGATGATGTCAAAGACAAATAGCTCCTTCTGCAGAGTTGCTGGAGCCTTGACTGGCTGAAATGGCATGTGTGCCACTCTTGGTTCTGCTGCTGTAGCGCAGGATGGAACCTCCACATCGGTTCACGACGTTTCTCCCAGGCCATTGGATGGTGGACGCTGCATGTGTTGACGCAGGGCCGTGGTGCAAACATTAGCTCCCTCCCTGGCGTCTTAACAAAAAACTGCCACACCACCAGGTGGTGAGTTTACTGCCAACACTCTGCACTCTGAGTGACTACTAATTCCGCTGCCTCGCTGACCTCCTGTACCATGCTTACTAGGACTACCGAGCGGGTTTGTACCCGTCCTCGCACTGCTGCCACTTTGCTGACTCACGCCACATAGCGACTTGCTGCCTGCTCCGCTCCTGCTCAAGCTGACACTCCTCTTCTTTGCCTGACGATGATGGAATCCCCAAGCAGCTGCTGACTGTCCCCACAATCTTTGTCCTAGCTGTTAGTGGGGTTTGAGCCCAGACAACTAGTAGCTCTATACAAATGGCTGACGGCTTTTATAGGCTGTGTGACATCCCTAACCTGACGGTCGCTGATTAGCTCACAGGTCTGCAGATGTCATTGAGGGTGTTCCTTTCTCCTTCCCAGAGTTCTCTGCCCCATGTAACACGTTGTGCTCACGGCCATTTAGCTAAAATGGGAATTTGTTGCCACTCAATCGCATAACCATTCAAATTTTCCTGTGAAATTCGTATCGAATTCCCTTTGTTCAAATCAATTCGTCCATCTCTAATATGACAGCTGTAAAATAAAACAGTAATATACAAATAAAAACTGTTTATGTCCACAGGGCACCATTTGCCATTTCCTTTTGGGTTGACCATTTGACATGCTTGTGCAGCGCTGGCGCAATCTGTGTGCGCTATATAAATAAAGATTATTAAATATTTTTATTATAAAGACCTATTTAAAAATTGTTTTGTTTTTTATCACTTTATTTTTTAGGAACAAAATGAGTCTATACACCATAGAAAACAGACTGACTACACCATTTTGAACTAATCGCATTTGATCAGTTTTTTTTTCGATTGTTGTTAACTTGTTATCTTTGAGATAACCACCGGATTCTTTGATAAGAATTGTCATTTTGGTAATTTTTTACAATATTGGACATTATTTTTTGGACTTTTGACCAAAATATATACTCTCAAAACGTCATGTTTCATGTGCTGCAATTAATAGATAGTTTCATATTTTCAAGTCTTGGAGTGCATATGTATTGAACTCCGGCGGACGATGCAGGAACTCTGGGCGCACAAGCTTAGTGAATCGCGCCGACCGATCCCCATCCTCGTCGGACAACACACCGTGGGATTTGCGACAGAACCGCTTAAGAAAATGTACAATATGCAATTATAAATTCCTCCTATGGGTGTGAAAGATTTAAAGATTCAAATTAAACTTTCTAAAAAATGATGGGTCATAAGAAACAGGAAGATGTCCTGCACACAAAAATGCTGTTTTGATGAGGAGAAGATTTGAGCACACTGGTAGACATTTTGTAAAACCTTCAAAAAAATGACATATCTCCCTACTCTAGCAGCATTCACCATTCTCTGATTAAACACAGCCCAGAGCGGGGTCTGAAGACTACGTGACCAACCACTGGCCTCATCACAGATCTCCTGTGACAATAAGGCCACTTACTGGCCACCAGCACTTCCACTCCTTGCTTGGAAAACAGGATCTGCTGGCAATAACAGGGTGATTACATTGATTACTTTCTTTCAGGGTTTTAATCTGACTGATTTTCTATAAAACTTGCCATACATGCCTATATGAGCCCCGATGGTATAAGGCAGATATATCAAAAGTGTCGTAAGGTTATTCGCAGCAGATTTATCACTGTGTCTGATGCTGGGTGATAATCTGGCAAAATATAGACCTATATCTGATCTATTTGCACTTCTCTCCTCCTATTAGCTGGCTTAATTTACACCAGAAAACTGTGTCAAAATGTGGGAACATTAGCATTACTTTTGATGCTCAAACTTTTGGGGTGAAGCTTCACTCCTTTCCACAGACCATGCCTATTGTCAAAAAAGTGCATAACAACTAACAAAAGCCCTTATAAATGTGGTGTTGTCAACAATTGATAAATCAGCCCAGTGTCTGTTGTCAGTCTGTACACCAGTGCACAGTGAGGCACATGATATCATACAGTCTGGCTTTGTTCTTTGGTTTTGGCTTTTTAGCTGTATCTTGTTTTTTTTTCCTTTTTAATATCAATGGCTTTGAGGATTTAGCGTCTTTAATTAATTTGTCACAATCAAAGTTATTTCTTGCACCTGGTAGGAGGCTAGGTAGATTTGAGACAAATTTGTGCGTTTTTTTTGTGACTTTTTAAGTAAATCTACCATCAAAATCAAGCATGATAAACCAAGACATTTACCCATAAATCCAGCGCACTGTGACTGTGGTAATCTTTTTAATGTTGTTATCCTTTGCCTTCTCCTTCTAAATCAACTTTTATAATTATGCTAATGAGCCAGAAGGAGTACGCCCCCCCCCCCCCCACGTGTGTTCACTGCTGCTGAGATCATAGTAGGAAGGGGGGGGGGTAGGGTGCTGAGGAGACAGGGAGAGTTAGAGTGTAACAGTCTGCACAGTGAAATAGCCTGTATACTACAGCATGGACGCTCTTAAACATGCTCCAGAGCCGTTCTGGCTAATTAGCATAATGTAAAAGTTGATATTCAGAAGCAGGAGGCCTTGGATAACAATTAAGAAGATAACAGAGTACAGTCATCCCAAACATGTCGCAAAAGTAGATGTGCACTTTAGAAAGTCGGAAAAATGAAAAGCCAACCAAAAATTTGATACATGTGCCATAAATCTTACACTATTTGAAGTGAAACTAAATATAAAAGTTTTTATTAATAGTGCGATGAAAGATCAAATGTATAATTATTTATTCACACAAAATTGCGTTTCCTTTGTTCGTCCCCTTCCTGCCTTCAGCAGTGTCCATAATCAGCTTTCCCCTCCTGTACTCAGAAACAAATATGTATGCTTCCAATTCTTTACATTTACTGGATAGACTTATCTCCTTTACATTGAGTAAAAATTCTTTAGGTATGTGAGGAGTAATTCTTTAGCCTCCTCTCACAAAAACTTTACATAAAGGGGCAATTTACTTACCCGTCACATTCGCTACTCAGCGGTGCGTTCTCTGCGCTGGATTCGGGTCCGGCCGGGATTTATGATGGTAGTTCCTCCGCCGTCCACCAGGTGGCGCTGCTGCGCTGAAGTCCACTGGAATGCCTCGAATCACCGGCCTATCCTGGATGAAGTTGGAGTGAAATTTTTCGCAACACAATTTTTTTTTTAATGCGGCGGTTTTTTTCCGAATCTTGTCGGGTTTTCGTTCGCGCCACGCCCCCGATTTCCGTCGCGTGCATGCCGGCGCCGATGCGCCACAATCCCGATCGCGTGCGCCACAATCCCAGGGCAATCAGGGAAAATCGGCGCAAATCGGAAATATTCGGGTAACACGTCGGGAAAACGCGAATCGGGGCCCTTAGTAAATGACCCCAAAGTGGTATTACAAATTTACTACTCACCTCACTATTCAAAGGTTTCAAAGATTTAGTTAGGCTTTAAGCAAACAAAAAAAAATGGCTAATCCCCAAAATACTTTAGTGGTTAGGCTTTTGGGTAAATGAGTGTTGTATAACCTTTCCTGACAATAAGCATCAATAGTTAATATTTTTGACTAAAGGTTTCTACAGTAATATATGTATACTTCAATGTCCATTACAATAGCTGCCTGTGCAGCACTACTTACTTTACTTTAGGAGCTAAAATTAAAAGGAGTAAAATTACTTTTGACATTTTAGAAGATCTGTGTGTGTTGCATAAGAAAAAACTATAAAAAGTATCCATTTTTCTTCCATATAAGTAACACAAGCTGACTGGTTAAGAATATCATGTGAAAAATGTCTTAAAGATAGAGTAATTCTTCCCTCTCCCCTGCCAGGCTGATAGTGAGAAGTACGCCGTGTCACAAAAAGCATAAATGGGATGAATTGAGAGGAGTTTGGTTAAAACTTAAAAGGACATTTTTTGAGGACTGTGTCGCCAAGAAGAATCTTTTATTCCACAAAATAGCAATCTATTGGGGGAATGAGAAGGGGGGGCAAAGATACGTAATGGATGTTAGCATGATGTTTCCAGGAGAAGAGTAAAGTGAGCGAAACCGTCCGAATGGAATTCAAACTGGAAAGGACTTACCTTACATTAAATGTTAACAAAAGTAGACATTTTCTGACAATTTTTGGGATTCCCGTATTAAAAACCATATTTGTCACACTGATGGTTATGCTCAAAATGAAAAAATTTTTTTCCGAATACCTGATATTAGCCACTAGGATAGTATAGGCAAATAACTGTACAGAAGAATTGAATGCTCTCAGCCCATTGACGACCTGCAATGTTAATTGGAGCTTCCAATTAAATAATCAGAAGCCGGGGCGAAATAAAAAAAAAAAAGTAGGCCATGCCAGAGGCGTATTCTAATCATTCTAATCATTGTATTATAGTAGATTAGTGAATAAAAACCCAGGTCTATCAGTTATCCTCCATAATCCTACATGTTGATTCAGAGAAGGACAAAAAAAAAACTTGACACATTGAGACAATGGGGGTCATTTACTAAGGGCCCCGAATCGCGTTTTTCCGACGGTTATCCGAAAATTTCCGATTTGTGCCGATTTTCCCTGAATTGCCCCAGGATTTTGGCGCACGCGATCGGATTGTGGCACATCGGAATGTCACGCGATGGAAATCGGGGGGTGTGCCGTACGAAAACCGACAGATTAAAAAGTTGTCGCTGGAGATGCGCTTACCTTGCCGAGGGTAGGACGATGACTTCAGTGCACTCCGATGAACTTCAGCGCAGCAGGGACATCTGGTGACGTCGGAGGAACTACCTTAGTGATCCTAGCAGAACCCGTCCATCCTCCACCGAAACGCGCCGCTGGATCGCGACATGGACCGGCTAAGTAAGTTCTGCCCCAATCTTCCTTCCCTACTAACGTATGGTAGCCATAATCACTCCCTGTGTCATCATCCTGTGGTTGGAATCTTTTTCCCATATCATGATGTTTGTGTTTTAAAGAAAGACATCGAGGCCTCTCTTGAACATGTACATAGAGTCGCCATAAACCTCTCGCGGCCTGGGTCTATAGTGAATGATGGAATGGGACGGAGGAAAATCGCACCAATGATTTTCTGAATAGTGGTCTATCTTGTTGGAGGTTCTTTCTATTTATCCGATGGAGTCATGCCAAAGACATGCTAGAATGTAGGGGTGTATTAGGAGAGGCTGGGCCCTGCAGTAGACTGCTGCATGTGCCCCCTTCCCTTAAAGGAAATCTACCACTTGAGTAGACATGATTTGGACCAAATTACACTTTCTTCTGTCGTCTCTTTCCTCCTCTTCAAGAAAATGCAGCACATTTACTTACCCGTCCCCTGTCCAATCCCCGCTGTGCTTGTCCGGCGAGAATTCGGGTCTGCCCGATTCACTAAGATCGTGTGTCCAATTTCCTGCACTGTCGCTTTCCCCGCTTATTAGGCCTTATATATGCGATAAAAAGATTTAAAATATCTAATTAGTGCTAGGTGCTCCTGTGGACATCATTACACATATATACATCAGCACAATACAGACAACGATCTAGACACTAAGCATATACACGCACATAAGTATACTAGACATATTCGAACCATAGCACACATAGAACATATCACAGGATACACACAGATCAAAGATAACAGACCCCATATATACAACAGACACGCTCACGTACAGCAAATTCACACACACACATAGATTTATACACTTATACACACACATGTATATATATTCCCTGTCAGGCAGTCTTCTTATCCCAGAGGTGTCAGAGGACACAGATATAAATCATGTAGTCCTATCTGCAGACACATGGAGGACATAGACAGCAAGTAGAGATGCTAGATTTGCTGGATTACAATGGAGGAGGACACAGTTAGTTGAAGTTTCATTGCAGTTAGCAGAGTGATAGGCGTGCTAAATTTAAGAGCATGTTTGAAACTTTAGAGGTTGGTTGTTAGTCTGATAGCCCGGGACAGGGCATCCAGAGAATTGGTGCAGCTCTGGAAAATCCTGGATAGTGAATTAAGGTAGAGATCAATCTACTCATTGAAGACCATGGGTTGGGTATAAACTGAAATGAGAGAGGAGATATAGGAAGGTCCAGCATCATGAAGAACTTTGTGGATGAGGGTGATTATTTTAAACTGGTATTCAGAAGGAGACTGGGCAACCATGCATGACTGGCACAGACTGGAGACATCCGCGTAGCGCTTGGTCCTGAAAGACAGCCGGCTGCTGCACTAAGAATAGATTGGAGAGGAGAGAATTAGTGAGTGGAAGATCGATTAGTGAGAGTCACAGTAGTCTAGGCGAGAGTGAATCAGCACACAATTTGCATTTTAGAGGTTTCAATTGTAGAAACGGACAAGATATGGGAAGTGATCAAAATCACCCTGAGCTGAGGGAGAATGTGGGGCACAGGTGACCTGGTGGTTATTGGGGGTGCAGTGTGACATGGATGTATGTAGGGGGTGCAGTGGTGACTTAGATATTATGTGGGGTGCGGGTGTTATGGATGTATGGCGGGATGCTGGGTGACAGGGATGTAATGTGGGGGTGTAGCATGACATGGATCACCATCACCCCGGTCTCTGTATGTTATATAGAGATACAGCAGTGACATCACCACCCACAGCACTACCTGTGCAGCCTCTACCTGCGGCCTGTGTAGGTTTTACATGGACCACAGCCAGACCCTATAGTTGCTGCGCCCATCACCCACCGGACTGTATGTATATAGAGAAGAGATTGATGTCCACCACCACGCCTCTGCCTGTAGCCTGTGTAAGTGTTACAAACTGACCACAGCCAGAACCTGTAGCCGCTGCCCCTATCCCACCCCCGTCTGTATAGAGGAGATACAGCAGTGATATCACCACCACCACGCCCCCTGTGCTGCCTCTGCCTGCAGCCTGTGTGTTACACAACCCAGCTAGGACCTGCCCGCTGACCCCCATCACCACCCCCCGTCTGTATGTATACAGAGATATATGCCAATGTAAAACAATATAATTCTCTAACCAAATAACTCACATGGTTAAATACGCTCTATTTTTTTAAAAAATACATTTTTAATTTTATAGACACATAGAAAAATTTAACATTTATTTTCTATTTTTCCTTTAAGGAAATCTACCATCAAAATCACACATGATAAATCAGGACACACTAGATCCAGGCACTGTACCTGTGGTATTTTTGTATATTTGTTATCATGTCTCCTCCTTCCTTATAAAATCAACTTTTAAAAGTTGAAGAGTCCCTCCATGCTGTAGCTTCACAAGCTTCTACACTGTCTCAACCTCCCTCTTGCTCCGTCAGCACTTTCCTCTTCCTCTGCCAGGAAGTTTCAGCACGCAGTAGAGTGGGGAAGTGCTCCAGCACACTGTAACAGCTTTGTGAAGCTACAACACAGAGGGCCCTGGTAACACTTCTCAAAACCCTATTACTAGCATGACAGTGGGGCACATTATCCAGTAGTACACTGCACACAGTCACTTCTACTTCCTTTCTTAATCTGTTTCCTTTCTGTTACTTTATGTTCTTCTCTCCAGGTAGTGCAGTACATTTTTAGTGTACAGTAGCTGTAGGGAACCTTCTAGAGAGCAACTGTATTATGATACAACTGAAGGTTTTTTTCTAGAAAAAAAAGTTGACTACAGAGAATACAGTGGCCATAATCCATTGCTTAAAACCCTTCAGAATTCTGTATACATATTGTCATAAACCAACAGTTAGAACAGTAAAGTAGAGATTTAATATTTGATTAGGCATTACTATATAGGTGTTGCCAAATGTGTAGATCTTCAAGTCGGCTAGATTGATTCAGCCAATCTAAGCTGGCGGTTTTATTTATAAAAATACAAGTTTACTGCAGCTTCCTGTTGGCTGAAGTTTAACTTCTGATTTTATATATTACATACAATAGATATATTTTTGATATTGTATAGCTATTAAGAAACTTGTTTAAATGTCACTTGCTTGTAGAGCAGACAATGAGGTCAAAAAGGTAGGATCCCAATGTTTCTAGAACTAAAAGGTCAATGGGGCGATTTACTTACCCGTCCATTCGCGATCCACGTCGCGTTCTCTGCGCTGGGATTCGGGTCGCCAGGTTCATTAAGGTAGTTCCTCCGCCGTCCACCAGGTTGGCCCTGCTGCACTGAAAAGCATCGGAACGACGCTGTATTTTCACCGAGGCGGGCTGAGTGAGTTAAGTGCAAGCTCCGCAACAGATTTTTTTCTTTAAATGCGGCGGTTTTTTCCGAATCCGTCGGGTTTCGTTCGGCCACCGCCCCCCGATTCCATCGCATGCATGCCAGCGCCGATGAGCCACAATCCAGATCGCGTGTGCCAAAATCCCGGGGCAATTGAGAGGAAATTGGCGCAAATTGGAATATTCGGGTAACACGTGGGGAAAACGCAAATCGGGCCCTTAGTAAATGACCCCCAATGTGTCTTGGGCATATTTTGGCTTCTTAGCTGAGGATTTCAGAGTTGGAATAAGATAAGGTCTAATTAAAATCCTATCATGTTTTTCCAGAAGAAGGAAAACACTCACTTATTTTTATGAAAATATCCATATCGGTTTCTATATATTTAAATGTGTTCTAGTGAATGGGCAAAGTAAAATCCCAGAAGAGCTGCTACTATTTGTCACGGTGTGTGTGGGTCATTGCATACAAACATTACATATTTATCTATATATACAATTTGTTGGTTCCACCACATATATATATACTGGACATCTCTTTGGAAAAAACTGCCTTTTTACAGACCACTTCTGAGCGCTCATCGAAAGGAAGTTTTATGCACACAATACAGTACTAAGCCTTTTAAATAATGACTGCATTGACTTCTATTTGTTTCTATTTTGTCACACTTGATCTTTCTGCAATTGACCCATCATCCTTACTTCACTGACTACAATATGGTTTTGTGTACAACTACTGAATCCCTACGTTAAAAGAACTTTATATAGGATTTTTTAGCACTACCCCTATAATAGCCACTAATTAGTTGCTAGTTAAACATAAGCCCTTAAAAAAGGTTTGTTCAACCTGCAGAATTTCTGTGTATCAATTGTCTTAAAAAAGCATTTCATTTTATGCGCTTTTATTGATTCTTTAAGGTCATTCATCGAATTTGCACGGATTTAACAATATGTTATGATGGTGATCTGTGATATAGATGATACAAAAGTTTAAACCATAATGGCCACAATGTCCCGATGATTAAGTCTGTTTGTGATGCAATAACATTACCACATCAATTCAGTCCTTGAACACACAGGGCTGTGCTGTCTTTCCATATCTCCATTCAATATAATGACCCGTACTACTGTGTGAAAATATTGGCTAAATACTAACCACATTATATCTTACCTCTCCATTATTGTCTGTGTATTACATTTCCTTACTGGTTTTGAAGAGCAAGCGTCACTCAATGACATCTTTTATTCTACTGGCTCACTGATCAGTTTTTCATGTTCATAACATATTTGCAATAGAGGAGTTGGGGGTAACCTTTGACTTTGGGTTGTGTGTCCAAATTTGAATAACAAAAGGTTATCTCCACCCTGACCAATAAAAGCTGATTCACAAATATATCATTGGTCACTAATGTTGAACATGTGAACAGATTTTAATACAAATTTACGGCACAGAAACATTTTGACAGGTACTTAGCTAAACTTGTGAATACAATTCATTTTTAGAATTTATTTCTATACTGGTTTGGCTTAATCCCACACCATATCTTTAGACTTCTTTATAGGTCATAACTTGATGTTAAGGTGGGCTGCCTCTAAAGGTAGCAAAAGAGGATTGTTTTTCCATTTAACACCTTGGAAAACATTTTTGCATACTTCACAGAATTCCTTAGTGGAGCATCTTGGATTTAGTCTCGCACATGCCGTTAAGGTGGCCTAATTGGCAAACTATCCATAAGGAGAACACCTACTGTCGGACCCTACTCAGTAGCCTCACACAGCCAATCCAGTTCCCTACGCTGTACTGAGGAGACCCAACAAGGTGAAATAGGCGTCCTACAGTTCTTCACTTGATATGGACTTTTGCAGGGATTGTGGGTTATCCAGTAGAGAATATTCATTCAATGACCGTAGCTCATAATCCCATAATTGTGGGTTTGCACTACATATGCAAATAGCCCAAACCAGGAGTTGACTTTTGGCAGGATCCCTTTCCTACCCCCCCCCCCCCCTTGTGTGTCTGTGTTTCAATAAGCTTCGGGCAAGTGTTATCCCCCCCTCTCCTCCCTTTCATCACCACCCACACCCTTTCTCAAATTTACACTTTGTCGTCTCTGTAATTGAATGTAATGAGTATGTTTTAGTTTTTAAGTTCATTGACCGAGCATGTGCTGTTAGCGTTTTCATGGCATTGTTGAAGATTATACTCCTGCTTGCTGTTAACGCTAACTGTGAATCTTAATTTACTGTATATCGTGTTATGGTGTGTGCTGCAACAGTATATGCTGTAAGTATGTAACTTTCACTTATGTTCTTTCAGGGGCTGGAGCGGGCATGGAGGATCGGAGCAGCATGGAAGAGCGGGCATCAGGAGGATCGGAGCGGGGCTGGAGCGGGCATGGAGGAACAGAGCGGGGCTTGAGCAGGCATGGAGGAGCAGAGCGGGCACAGAGGAGCGGGCATCATGGAGCGGAGCGGGGCTGGAGCGGGAATGGAGGATCGGAGTGGGCATGGAGGAGCGGGCATCACGGAGCAGAGTGGAGCTGGAGCGGGCATGGAGGAGCGGGCATCACGGAGTGGAGCAGGGCTGGAGTGGGCATGGAGGATCGTAGTGGGCATGGAGGATCGTTGCGGGCATGGAAGAGCAGGCATCACGGAGCGGAGCAGGGCTGGAGCGGGCATGGAGGATCAGAGCAGCATGGAGAAGCGGGCATCAGGAGGATCAGAGCAGGGCTGGAGTGGGCATGGAGGAGCAGAGTGGGCACGGGGGAGCGGGCATCGTGGATCGGAGAGGGACTGGAGCAGAAATGGAGGATCGGAGCGGGCATGGAGGAGCGGGCATCACGGAGCAGAGCGGGGCTGGAGCGGGCATGGAGGAGCAGAGCAGGTATGGGGGAGTGGGCATCACGGAGCGGAGCGGGAATGGAGGATCAGAGCGGACATGGACGAGCGGGCATCACGGAGCAGAGTGGGGCTGGAGCGGGCATGGAGGAGCGGGCATCACGAAGCGGAGCAGGGCTGGTGCGGGCATGGAGGATTGGAGCGGGGCTGGACCGGGCATGGAGGATCGGAGCGGGGCTTAAGCGGGATCCACATTGTTCAATGCAGCTCCAGCCCTGCTCCGCTCCTCCATGCCCGCTCCAGTCCTGCTCTGCTCTGTGATGCCCACTCCGATCCTCCATGACCGCTCCAGCCTGCTTGCCTCCATGCACGCTCCAGCCACTCTGCTCCTCCATGCCCGCTCCAGCCCCACTCCGCCCGTGATGCCCACTCCTCAATGCCTGCTACCAATCCTCCATGCTCGATCCAGCCCCACTCCGATCCTCAAGCCCAGTCCAGTCCCACCGATCCTCCAATACCGCTCCAGCCCCTGCCCGCTCTGTGATGCCCGCTCCTCATGCCCGCTCCAGCCCTGCTCTGCTCCGTGATGCCACTCGATACCCCCATGCCCGCTTCAGCCCGCTCTGCTCTGTGATGCCCTGCTTGCTCCGTGATGCCCGCTCCGATCCTTCATGCCGTCCAGCCCGCTTGCTCCTCCATGCCCGCTCCAGCCCGCCTCCGATCCTCCATGCCCGCTCAGACCCGCTCGCATGCCCTTCTCCATGCCCGCTCCAGCCCTCTAGGCTCCGTGATCCCCCACTCCATGCCCGCTACAATCCTCCATGCCGCTCCAGCCCTCGTCAGCTCTGTGATGCCCGCCTCCTCCATGCTGAACGATCCTCCATGCCGCTCCAGCCCCGCTCTGCCTCCATGCGCTCCAGCCCGCTCCTGATGCCTGCTCCTCCAACTGCCTACGATCCTCATGCCCGCTCCAGCCCCCGTTCGTCGTGATGCCCGCTCCTCAGCCGCTACGATCCTCCATGCCCGCTCCAGCCTGCTCTGCTCCTCACTTCCCGCTCACGCGCCTCCAATCCCATGCCCACTCCAGCCCTGCTCCAATCCTCCATGCTCTCCAGCCTGCTCGCTTCGTGATGTGTCCTCCATGCCCGGTCCAGCCCCGTCAATCCTCCATGCCCGCTCAGCTTGCTTCGCTCATGAGACGGCTCCCCGTGCCCGCTCTGCTCAATGCCACTCTCCAGCCCGTTCTGCTCCTCCATGCCCACTCCAGCCCCAATCCGCTCCTCCTGATGCCCGCTTCTACATGCTGCTCCGATCCTCCATGCCCGCTCCAGCCCCGCTCCGTCCGTGATGCCTGCTCTTCCATGCCCACTATGATCCTCCATGCCCACTACGATCCTCCATACCACTCCAGCCCTGCTCCACTCCGTGATGCCCGCTCCTCCATGCCTGCTCCAACCCCACTCTGCTCCGTGATGCCCGTCCTCATGCCCGCTCCAACCCCACTCTGCTCCGTGATGCCCGCTCCCTCCATGCCCACTCCGATCCTCACATTCCGCTCCAGCCCCGCTTGCTCCTCCATGCCTGCTCAGCCCCGCTGAATCCTCCTGATGCCGCTCTTTCATGCTGCTCGATCCTCCATGCCCACTCCAGCCCGCTCGTAGTGTGATGCCTGTTTCCATGCCGGATCCGATCCTCCATGCCCGCTCCAGCCACGCGCTCCCGTGATGCCGCTTCTCCATGCCTGCTCCGCTCCTCCATGCCCACTCCAGCCCGCATGGAGGCCCGTGTTTTAATTGATCATTCTGTTCTTCACTGTTATTCTTAATTAAATATTCGATCTCGAGCAGGGGGAATACTCGTCCGAGCAACGAGCCGTTCCGAGTACCTTAATACTCGAACGAGCATCAAGCTCGGACGAGTATACTCGTCCTCTCTAGTGCAACCTTGTGAAGACTTACAGAAAACGTTTTGAACGCTGCATTACCAACAAAGGATAGTTAGTTGAGCTTTTGTTATTCACAAAAATATATTTCCACCACAATTTGCAAATAAATTATTTAAGAATTAGACAATGTGATCTTCAGGATTTGATTTCACATTGTGCCACTCATAGTTGAGGTTCTACCGATGTCTCAGTTACAGGCCTCTCTCATATTTTAAGTAGGAGAATTGCACACAATGGGGGCTGACTAAATGCTATTCATACTGTATACAGCAATGAGCCCTGGCAGTCTTAATCTACCCTGTTCCCACATGTGACTATATATAATGTATAATATTCTACTTTCTTAATGTTTCACTAAGAATTAGTATGCAATCCTTAAACAAATTAATTGGCAGTGTTTTGGACATTAGGGACATCAGTACCTAAGCATCCATTAATAGGCCCAGTAGCTATTTGCTTCATTCATTCTAACTATTATCACATAGACAATATAAATCTGATGCTAACAGAATAAGAATCAGCCCAAAATAAGTGACTATAAAATCGGGGGAGGTGGGATTTTCAAAACCCAGTTGCTCTGGAAATGTTAGCACACATAGAGGAAAAGATCCAATCGATGGCTGATTCAATGAATGTTTAATGCCTAAAGAAATTTTCAAATCCCGAGACTTGCATTAATTCTGGTGCTGATTTATCAAGACATTATAAAGATGGTGCATTTTTCATGTCTTTGGATTGGCTTTTCCGTATCTTCGAGAGATGAGTCCCTTAAGATTTATCTCTAGGATCAGCCTCACATTTATTCGTATGTCAGGTTAGCCGCTGCCATGTTAACAACTTGCTGTGATTAAATACAAATTAGCTTCCCGATGTTAAGCAATTTTGTTAAAGAAGCAGAGATTTTTCAAACATGCAGATACAGTATGTGATAAGAAAGTAAGTGAACCCTTTCCTATATTTCTGCATCATGCAAAGAAACTGTGGCCTGATTGTTATCTATGTCATGATTATATAAACATAAAACTATGTAGTTAAAAACTAATAAGCCGGGGTAACATGTATGATATAACTCATTAGATACTGAAAATGCCTGTAGATCTTTAGAAGCAAATATCTCACCAAACATTTATTGTAGCTGCAAATAAACTTTGGACAAGGTTGAAGGGGAAAATTTGGACCACTGCTCTTTGCAAATGAGCACCTGTATTTTAATCTTTGGTTCAGTATGATCAGAGATACTATATTTATACAGGTTTTATTGTGTTTTATACACTTTTTAAAAAATGAAAACCTTGTTTTAGGAAAAAATTGATTTGCCATCCTTAAGCTAATAACTTTTTATACTTTGGTGTACGAAGCTGTCTGAGCTGACATTCTTCTTTGCTACCATTTTCAGGACTTTATGACTTTTTGAGCGCTTTTTGTTAAATTTTTTATAATGTTGCAAAGTGCCGGAAAAGTGATGTTTGACATTTGGGCGCTTATTTACGTTACAGGGTTCATGCTTAAGAGTGCAAAGAAATACAGCGTGTACGAGCCGAGGGGTCCAACTGAGGGTACCTCGGACCCCATTGAACCCACCATTCTCGTGAGCTGTGGGGATCTCATCATTGAGACCCCCAGTTATCAGGTCCTATGCTGGGGATAGGGCTAACTTGTTACTGGGAAATCCCTTTAATGGCCAACTTAAATTTAAAATGCAGCTGAATTGTTTACCGCTATTTTGATCTATCTTGGTACTACAAGGTATTTTTTCAGCCTTCCTAAGTCATTCCATCAGAAGTTCCATATCTTTGACAGGGAAAACCTGCTGGTCCACTTAAATCAATAGTGAATTGGGCAGAGTTGCTGACTGTCATATAAGCAGAGAAGAAAAACAAGTATTTGATCATTAGTTTTAAGTCATTAGATAACACTTAAGATAAGCTACCAAAATGTTCCTATAACATTTTCTGTTTAGATACTAATCATTATTAAACTACAATAAGAGGACCCACCTACAAAGCAGAAGATAATGTTTGTCGTTAAGCATAGAGTTAAGGTGGTATTGATGTATCATTGATTAACTGGGCCCAGGTCCATAAATCCACAGATCACTTATTTTATACTCTTTTTATAGTAATGGATTTATGCTACTTCTGCCCAGCATAAAAGAGTTAATGTATCCCTGATGAATTAATAGAAGACTGTTGAAGAATCACTTACTTAACAAGAAAAAGGAGAGGGGAAAACCGCCATCTCAGAATCCCAGAGGTGCTGACATTATCTTTATAACGGCCATAGAGAGGTTATGATGATGCTGCTGGTGCAGATATTTGTGAACTGCTGAGAGGGGCAGAACCTTTCCTAACCCTATGAATAATTAGACGTACCTTTTTCGAAGTTCATTGTAGAACATTTGTATACAAGCAAAAGCAAATGCCCACTACATAAAATGGAAAACTTTTGAGTTAAGATCTATATACATTTCTCCTTCTTATTCTTACATGAATATATATATATATATATGGATTATTATTAATAACCCTTTTTAAGGTACATTCGTCTTTTTTAAGATATTTTTTATTTATTCCATACCATCACAATATATAGACAACAGATACGAAAATACAATACATACAATGAAAATTCCCCTTATATGCATTTCTATTATCTCTATTATCCATTGTCATATTGTCTGTTTGCTATTTACATATACAAAACCACCAGACCCCAAATACCCCCTCTGCCAAAGGGAAAAAAAACCCTGTCACTTCAAAATCCAAACCTAATCCTACCCTCCAACCATCCCCCACGTTTTTTCCACACTTCATAAGACCCTATTTCTCATAATAGATTTTTTCGAGTTCTTAATTTTTTCCACCAGTGCTCTCTATTGGCCGATATTGGAGGCACTGTTTTCATCCAAGCCCTTGTAATAAATATTTTTGCGACCAATGATCACTTACAAATATAATGTTTCTTTTTATTTTTTATGTATTTCCTCATTCATGTGGTCATTATGATAGAAACCTTATAGAGCACGGACACTCAATACCCAAAAAATCAACTATCACCTCAAACTTTTAAAAGCTGGCACCCACACTCACTGCTCAAAATCGGCATGCCCTATACATTTAGGAAAGACACGCTGCTGTATCCATCTTACATAATCGTGGAGGTGCAAAGTAAAGTATGGACAAAATTTAACTGTATAACCTGTGATTCATATTTAAGAAGAACACACAATATTACAGATACGTCTGACCACTGAATATGAAGTCACAAGAAATATCCCTTTCCCAATGTTTCGTGAGTTAAGTACAATATACTGTGAATTTTCAGTGTTCAAAATTTATATATAATTATTAATGGTGAATTACCCGTAAAATCAAAATAAAATTTATCAAAAATAGTATTGCGGTTAACAAAACAGTTTTATCTCAAGTCTTTTTATACGCATCTTGTATTGCATATAGTGAAAAACGTGTCTGTTCCATAGGGTATCCTTTATGATACCCATTATCTCCATATCTGTGTAGCTATCATTTTAAAAAACTCTAAATTACATTGTGCAAATAGGTGTACATATTAGTGCACCCACTAAAAACTAATTTCCTAATTATTTCCAACTCTCATTTATAAGTCATACAAGGGCATCTTTCCTGGGACGACCAATTCTAAGCGCCCTGATTCTAATATCTCAAATAAGACATTTTATATACATTCTACAATATGGTACGTATTACATAGGTCCTTCCACTTATTTATGAAGAGCACTTTAGCCGAGAGAAATATAATTTAATTCGGTATTGCCAGGCCCCTTCTTAATTCCTTTATAAGTACTTCATCTTGATCCGAACATGTTTCCTTCCATATTAATTCATGACTAGTCTATCTATCAATCGGGAGCGTTTCCTCTATCCAAATTGGGGAGGCACACATAACATATAATAGTTGGGGTAAAATAATCTCTTCACTCCCGATCTTATCCTCTTTGACAGTGGCAATTTAGTCCAGCTGGATATTTGGATCTCATCTTAGCGTTAGGGTTAGGTTAAGCTCTATAAATCTTGTGCGCAGGCATTTGTCTGTCCCTCCCGCAGCAACCATCGGTGCACTACCCACCATAGGTCATCGTAAATGTCTGTGACTTCGGTTCTATCTATGGTGTTGAAAGATTTAAAGATTCAAATTAAACTTTCTAAAAAAAGATGGGTCAATAAGAAACAGGAAAGATGTCCTGCACACAAAAATGCTGTTTTGATGAGGAGAAGATTTGAGCACTGGTAGACATTTGTAAAACCTTCAAAAAAAGACATATTCTCCCTACTCTAGAGCATTCACCATTCTCTGATTAAACACAGCCAGGCGGAGGTCTGAAGACTACTGTGACAACCACTGGCCTCATCACAGATCTCCTGTGACAGATAAGGCCACTTACTGGCCACAGCACTTCCACTCCCTGCTTGGAAACAGGATCTGCTTGCAATAACAGGTGATTACATTTATTACTTTCATTTCAGGGTTTTAATCTGACTGATTTTCTATAAAACTTGCCATACATGCCATATATGAGCCCCGATGGTATAAGGCAGATATATCAAAAGTGTCGTAAGGTTATTCTGCAGCAGATTTATCACTGTGTCTGATGCTGGGTGATAATCTGGCAAAATATAGACCTATATCTGATCTATTTGCACTTCTACCTCCTATTAGCGGCTTAATTTACACCAGAAAACTGTGTCAAAATGTGGGAACATTAGCATACTTTTGATGCTCAAACTTTTTGTGGGTGAAGCTTCACTCCTTTCCACAGACCATGCCCTATTGTCAAAAAAGTGCATAACAACTAACTAAGCCCTGATAAATGTGGTGTTGTCAACAGATTGATAAATCAGCCCAGTGTCTGTTGTCAGTCTGTACACCAGTGCACAGTGAGGCACATGTATCATAAGTCTGGCTTTTGTTCTGGTTTGGCTTTTTAGCTGTATCTTGTTTTTCCTTTTTATACATAGGCTTGAGGAGGTTTAGCGTCTTTAATTAATTTGTCACAATCAGAAAGTTTTTCTTGCACCTGGTAGGAGGCTAGGTAGATTTGAGACAAAATTTGTGCGTTTTTTTTGTGACTTTTTAAAAGTAAAATCTACCATCAAAATCAAGCATGATAAACCAGACATTTACCCATAAATCCAGCACTGTGACTGTGGTAATCTTTTTATAGTTGTTATCCATTGCCTTCTTCCTTCTAAAATCAACTTTTATAATTATGCTAATGAGCCAGAAGGAGTACGCCCCCCCCCCCCCACTGTGTGTTCACTGCTGCTGAGATCATAGTAGGAAGGGGGGGGGGTAGGGGTGCTGAGGAAGCAGGGAGAGGTAGAGTGTAACAGTCTGCACAGTGAAATAGCCTGTATAGCTACAGCATGGACAGCCTCTTGAAACATGCTCCAGAGCCGTTCTGGCTAATTAGCATAATGTTAAAAGTTGATATTCAGAAGCAAGGAGGCCTTGGATAACAAATTTAAGAAGATTAACAGAGTACAGTCATGTCAAAATGTCGCAAAAGTAGATGTGCACTTTAGAAAGTCGGAAAAATGAAAAAGCCAAACCAAAAATTTGATACATGTGCATAAAATCTTACAACATATTGAATGGAAACTAAAATATAAAAGTTTTTATTAATAGTGCAGATGAAAAGATAAATGTTATAATATAATTTATTACACAAAAATTGCTGTTTCCTTGTTCCGTCCCCTTCTGCCTTCAGCAGTGTCCATAAATCAGCTTTCCTCCTGTACTCAGAAACAAATATGTAATGCTTCCAATTCTTTACAGTTACTGGATAGACTTATCTCCTTTACATTGAGTAAAATATTCTTTAGGTATGTGAGGAGTAATTCTTTAGCCTCCTGCTCACAAGAAACTTTACATAAAGGGGCAGATTTACTTACCCGGTCCATTCGCGATCCAGCGGTGCGTTCTCTGCGCTGGATTCGGGTCCGGCCGGGATTTATGATGGTAGTTCCTCCGCCTCCACCAGGTGGCGCTGCTGCGCTGAAGTCCACTGGAATGCCTCGAAATACACCGGCCTATCCTGGATGAAGGTGGAGTGAAATTTCGCAACACAATTTTTTTTTAAATGCGGCGGTTTTTCCGAATCTGTCGGGTTTTCGTTCGGCCACGCCCCCGATTTCCGTCGCGTGCATGCCGGCGCCGATGCGCCACAATCCGATCGCGTGCGCCACAATCCCAGGGCGGCAATCAGGGAAAATCGGCGCAAATCGGAAATATTGGGTAAAACGTCGGGAAAACGCGAATCGGGCCCTTAGAAATGACCCCCAAAGGGTATTACAAAGTTTACTACTCACCTGCACTATTCAAAGGTTTCAAAGATTTAGTTAGGCTTTAAGCAACAAAAAATAAATGGCTAATCCCCAAAATACTTTAGTGGTTAGGCTTTTGGTAAATGAGTGTTGTATACCTTTTCCTGACAATAAGCATCAATAAGTTAATATTTTTTGACTAAAGGTTTCTACCAGTAATATATGTATACTTCAATGTCATTACAATAGCTGCCTGTGCAGCACTACTCTAATTTAAGGAGCTAAAATTAAAAGGAGTAAAAATCACTTTTGACTTTTATGAAGATCTGTGTAAGTTGCAGAAGAAAAATCTATAAAAGTATCCATGTTTCTTCCATATAAGTAAACACAAGCTGACTGGTTAAGAATATCATGTGAAAAATGTCTTAAAGATAGAGTAATTCTTCCCTCTCCCTGCCAGGCTGATAGTGAGAAGTACGCCGTGTCACAAAAAGCAATAAAATGGATGAATTGAGGAGTTTGGTTAAAACTTAAAAGGACATTTTGAGGGACTGTGTCGCCAAGAAGAATCTTTTATTCCACAAAAATAGCAATCTATTGGGGGAATAGGAGAAGGGGGGCAAAGATAAGTAATATGGATGTAGGCAATGATGTTTACAGGAGAAGAGGTAAAGTGAGCGACCGTCCGAAGGAATTCAAAACATGGAAAGGACTTATCCTTACATTAAATGTTAACAAAAGTAGACATTTTCTTGACAATTTTGGGATTCCAGTATTAAACCATATTTGTCACACTGAATGGGTTATGCTCAAAATGAAAAAGTTTTTTCCGAATACCTGATATTTAGCCACTAGGATAGTATAGCAAATAACTGTATCAGAAGAATTGAATGCTCTCAGCCCATTGACGACCTGCAATGTATAAATGGAGCTCCAATTAAATAATACAGAAGCCAGGGGCGAAATAAAAAAAAAAACAGTAGGCCATGCCAGAGGCGTATTCTAATCATTCTAATCATTGTATTATAGTAGATTAGATTGAATAAAAACCCAGGTCTATCAGTTATCCTCCATAATCCTACTATGTTGATTCAGAGAAGGACAAAAAAAAACTTGACACATTGAAGACAATGGGGGTCATTTACTAAGGGCCCGAATCGCGTTTTTCCGACGGGTTATCCGAAAATTTCCGATTTGTGCCGATTTTCCCTGAATTGCCCCAGGATTTTGGCGCACGCGATCGGATTGTGGCACATCGGAATGCACGCGATGGAAATCGGGGGTGTGGCCGTACGAAAACCGGACAGATTAAAAAAAAGTGTCGCTGGAGATGCGCTTACCTGTGCCGAGGGTAGGACGATGAACTTCAGTGCACTCCGATGAACTTCAGCGCAGCAGGGACATCTGGTGGACGTCGGAGGAACTACCTTAGTGAATCCTAGCAGAACCCGAATCCTCCACAGAGAACGCGCCGCTGGATCGCGAATGGACCGGCTAAGTAATTCTGCCCCAATCTTCCTTCCCTACCTAACGTATGGTAGCCATAATCACTCCCTGTGTCATCATCCTGTGGTAGGAATCTTTTTCCCATATCATGATGTTTGTGTTTTAAAGAAAGACATCGAGGCCTCTCTTGAACATGTACATAGAGTCCGCCATAACAACCTCTCGCGGCCTGCTATAGTGAATGATGGAATGGAAGGAGGAAAATCGCACCAAGGATTTTCTGAATAGTGGTCTATTCTTGTTGGAGGTTCTTTCTATTTATCCGATGGAGTCATGCCAAAGACATGCTAGAATGTAGGGGTGTAATTAGGAGAGGCTGGGCCCTGCAGTAGACTGCTGCATGGTGCCCCCTTCCCTTAAAGGAAATCTACCACTTGAGTAGACATGATTTGGACCAAATACACTTTCTGGTCGGCTCTTTCCTCCTGCTTCAAGAAAATGCAGCACATTTACTTACCCGGTCCTGTCACAATCCCCGCTGTGCATTGTCCGGCGAGGAATCGGGTCTGCCGCGATTCACTAAGATCGTGTGTCCAATTTCCTGCATGTGTCGCTTCCCCGCTTATTAGGCCTTATTATAGCGATAAAAAAAGATTTAAAATATGCTAATTAGTGCTAGGTGCTCCTGTGGACATCATATACACATATATACATACAGCACATACAGACACGATCTAGACACTAAGCATATACACGCACATAAGTATATACATAGAAGCATATTCGAACCATAAGCACACATAGAACATATACACAGGAGATACACACAGATGCAAAAGATAAACAGACACATATATACAACAGACACGCTCACGTACAGCAAATGCACACACACACATAGATTTATACACTTATACACACACATGTATATATTCCCTGTCAGGCAGTCTTCTTATCCCAGAGAGGTGTCAGAGGACACAGATATAAATTCATGTAGTCCAATATCTGCAGACAACATGGAGGACATAGACAGCAAGTAGAGATGCTAGATTTGCTGGATTACAAATGGGAGGAGGACACAGTTAGTTGAAGTTTCATGCAGTTAGCAAGAGTGATAGGCGTGCCTAAATTTAAGAGCATGTTTGAAACTTTAGAGGTTGGTTGTTAGTCTGATAGCCCGGGACAGGGCATTCCAGAGAATTGGTGCAGCTCTGGAAAAATCCTGGATAGGGTAGAATTAAGGTAGAGATCAATCTACATCATTGAAGACCATGGGTTGGGTAATAAACTGAAATGAGAGAGGAGATATAGGAAGGGCCAGCATCATGAAGAACTTTGTGGATGAGGGTGATTATTTTAAACTGTATTCAGAAGGAGACTGGCAACCAGTGCAGTGACTGGCACAGACTGGAGACATCCGCGTAGCGCTTGGTCTGAAAGACAAGCCTGGCTGCTGCACTAAGAATAGATTGGAGAGGAGAGAATTTAGTGAGTGGAAGATCGATTAGTAGAGAGTCACAGTAGTCTAGGCGAGAGTGAATCAGCACAACAATTCGCATTTTAGAGGTTTCAATTGTAAGAAACGGACAAGATATGGGAAGTGATGCAAAATCAGCCTGAGCTGAGGGAGAATGTGGGGCACAGGGTGACCTGGATGTTATATGGGGGTGCAGTGTGACATGGATGTAATGTAGGGGGTGCAGTGTGACTTAGATATTATGTGGGGTGCAGGGTGTTATGGATGTTATGCGGGGTGCTGGGTGACAGGGATGTAATGTGGGGGTGTAGCATGACATGGATCACCATCACCCCGGTCTCTGTATGTATATAGAGATACAGCAGTGACATCACCACCACAGCACTACCTGTGCAGCCTCTACCTGCGGCCTGTGTAGGTTTTACATGGACCACAGCCAGGACCTATAGTTGCTGCCCCATCACCCACCGGACTGTATGTATATAGAGATAGAGGAGTGATGTCACCACCACAGCCTCTGCCTGTAGCCTGTGTAAGTGTTACACTGACCACAGCCAGAACCTGTAGCCGCTGCCCCTATCACCCCCGGTCTGTATAGAGGAGATACAGCAGTGATATCACCACCACAGCGCCCCCTGTGCTGCCTCTGCCTGCAGCCTGTGTGTTACACAGACCACAGCTAGGACCTGCAGCCGCTGACCCCATCACCCCCGGTCTGTATGTATACAGAGATATAGCCAATGTAAAACAATAAATTACATTCTCTAACCAAATAACTCACATGGTAAATACGCTCTATTTTTTTAAAAAATAACTTTTTAATTTTATAGACACATAGAAAAATTTAACATTTTATTTTCTATTTTTCTTTAAAGGAAATCTACCATCAAAATCACACATGATAAATCAGGGACACCTAGATCCAGGCACTGTACCTGTGGTAATTTTTGTATATTTGTTATCATGTCTCCTCCTTCCTTATAAAATCAACTTTTTAAAAGTTGAAGAGTCCCTCCATGCTGTAGCTTCACAAGCTGCTACACTGTCTCAACCTCCCTCTTGCTCCGTCAGCACTTCCCTTCCTCTGCCAGGAAGTTTCAGCACGCAGTAGGAGTGGGGAAGTGCTCCAGCACACTGTAACAGCTTGTGAAGCTACAACACAGAGGGCCCTGGTAACACTTCTCAAAACCCTATTAGCTAGCAGACAGTGGGGCACATTAATCCCAGTAGTACACTGCACACAGTCACCTCTACTTCCTTTCTTAATCTGTTCCTTTCTGTTACTTTATGTTCTTCTCTCCAGGTACTGCAGTACATTTTAGTGTACAGTAGCTGTAGGGACACTTTCTAGAGAGCAGACTGTATTATGACAAACTGAAGGTTTTTTTCTAGAAAAAAAAGTTGACTACAGAGAATACAGTGGCCATAATCCATTGCTTAACCCTTCAGAATTCTGTATACATATTGTCAATAGAACCAACAGTTAGAAACAGGTAAAGTAGAAGATTAAATATTGATTAGGCATTACTATATAGGTGTTGCCAAAATGTGTAGATCTTCAAGTCGGCTGATTGATTCATCCAATGTAAGCTGCCGGTTTATTTATAAAAAATACAAGTTTACTGCAGCTTCCTGTGGGCTGGAGTTTAACTTCTGATGATTATATATTACAACAAGATATATTTTGATATTGTATAGCTATTAGGAAACTTGTTTAAATGTCAACTTGCTTGTAGAGCAGACAATGAGGTCAAAAAGGTAGGAACCCCAATGATTTCTAGAACTAGAAGGTCAATGGGGCAGATTTACTTACCCGGTCCATTCGCGATCCAGCGTCGCGTTCTCTGCGCTGGATTCGGGTCCGGCCAGGATTCATTAAGGTAGTTCCTCCGCCGTCCACCAGGTGGCCCTGCTGCACTGAAAAGCATCGGAACGCGCTGTATTTCACCGAGGCGGGCTGAGTGAAGGTAAGTGCAAGCTCCGCAACAGATTTTTTTCTTTAAATGCGGCGGTTTTTCCGAATCCGTCGGGTTTTCGTTCGGCCACGCCCCCCGATTTCCATCGCATGCATGCCAGCGCCGATGAGCCACAATCCAGATCGCGTGTGCCAAAATCCCGGGGCAATTGAGAGGAAATTGGCGCAAATTGGAAATATTCGGGTAACACGTGGGGAAAACGCAAATCGGGCCCTTAGTAAATGACCCCCAATGTGTCTTGGGCTATTTTGGCTTCTTAGCTGAGGATTCAGAGTTGGAATAAAGATAAGGTCTAATTTAAAATCCTACATGTTTATCCAGAAGAAGGAAAACACTCACTTATTTTTATAGAAAATATCCATATCGGTTTCTATATATTTAAATGTGTTCTAGTGAATGGGCAAAGGTAAAATACTCAGAAGAGCTGCTACTATTTGTCACGGTGTGTGTGGGTCATTGCATACAAACATTACATATTATACTATATATACAATATTGTTGGTTCCACCACATATTATATATACTGGACATCTCTTTGGAAAAAACTGCCTTTTAGCAGACCACTTCTGAGCGCTCATCGAAAGGAAGTTTATGCACACAATACAGTACTAGCCTTTTAAAATAAGGACTGCATTGACTTCTAATTTGTTTCTATTTTTCACACTTTAATCTTTCTCAAATTGACCATCATCCTTACTTCACTGACTACAATATGGTTTTGTGTACAACTACTAATCCTACCTTAAAAGAACTTTATAGTAGTGATTTTTAGCACTACCCCTATAATAGCACATAATTAGTTGCTAATTAAACATAAAGCCCTTAAAAAAGGTTTGTTCAACACTGCAGAATTTCTGTTTCATTTGTCTTAAAAGCATTATCATTTTATGAAGCCTTTTATTGATTCTTAAGGTCATTCATCAGAATTTTGCACAGGATTTAACAATATAGTTTATGATTGGTGATCTGTGGATATAGAATGATACAAAAGTTAAACCAATAATGGCCACAATGTCCGATGATGTAGTCTGTTTGATGCAATAAAATTACCACATCAATTCAGTCCTTGAACACACAGGGCTGTGCTGTCTTTCCATATCTTCCATTCAATATAATGACCAGTACTGTGTTGAAAATATTGGCTAAATACTAACCACATTATAACTTACCTCTCCATTATTGTATTGTGTATTACATTTCCTTACTGGTTTTGAAGAGCAAGCGTCATCAATGACATCTTTTATTACTACTGCTCCACTGATCAGTTTTCATGTTCATAACATATATTGCAATAGAGGAGTTGGGGGTAACCTTTGACTTTGGGGTTGTGTCCAAATTTGAATAACAAAAGGTTATCTCCACCCTGACCAATAAAAGCTGATTCACAAATATATCATTGTGGTCAATAATGTTGAACATGTGAACAGATTTTAATACAAATATTACGGCACAGAAACATTTTGACAGGTACTAGCTAAACTTTGTGAAATACAATTCTTTTTAGAATTTATATTCTATACTGGTTTGGCTTAATCCCACACCATATCTTTAGACTTCTTATAGGTCATACTTGATGTTAAGGGGGCTGCCTCTAAAGGTAGCAAAAGGAGGAATTGTTTTCCATTTAACACCTTGGAAAACATTTTTGCATACTTCACAGAATTCCTTAGTGGAGCATCTATGGATTTAAGTCTCCACATGCCGTTAAGGTGGCCTTAATTGGCAAACTATCCATAAGGAGAACACCTACTGTCTGACCCTACTCAGTAGCCTCACACAGCCAATCCAGTTCCCTACGCTGTACTGAGGAGACCCAACCAGGTTGAAATAGTGCTGTCTACAGTTCTTCACTTGATATGGACTTTTGCAGGGGATTGTGGGTTATCCAGTAGAGAATAATTCATTCAATGACCGGAGCTCATAATCCCATAATTGTGGGTTATGCATACATTATGCAAATAGCCCAAACCAGGAAGTTGACTTTTGGCAGGATCCCCTTCCTACCCCCCCCCCCCTTGTGTGTCTGTGTTTCAATAAAGCTTCGGGCAAGTGTTATCCCCACCCTCTCCCCTTTCACCCCACACCCTTTCCCAAATTTACACTTTGTCGTCTCTGTAATTGAAATGTAATGAGTGTTTAGTTTTTAGGTTCATTGACCGAGCAGTGTGCTAGTGTAGCGTTTTCATGGCATTGTTGAAGATTATACTCCTGCGTGCTGTTAACGCTAACTGTGAATCTTAATTTACTGTATATCGTGTTATGGTGTGTGCTACAACCAGTATATGCTGTAAGTATGTAACTTTCACTTATGTTCTTTCAATAAAGCCAAGTATGAATCTTGACTCAATTCTCCATAAGGAGAAGACCTACTGTCTGACCCTAGTCAATAGCCTCTCATACAGCCAATCCAGTTCCCTATGCTGTACTGAGGAGACCCAACCTGTTGGAAACAGTGCTGTCTACAGTTGGGAGTCTGTTCCTTCTGGAATAGATATACTGGTTTTAATCTCACACTATATATTTAGATTTCTTGTAGGTCATACTTGATGTTAAGGGGGCTGCCTTTCAAGGTAGCAAAATGAGGTATTGTTTTCCATTTAACACCTTGGAGAATGTTTTTGCATACTTCCTAGAACTTATAATGGGAGCATGAAAAGATGTATCTGTAACCAAATATAAAGGAAGTGGAGGGCATTAAAATAGTATTGGTGATGGCATAATATGTTATGCACTAGACCACTCATTGCTCAAAACAGTGCCTGTCCTACAAGCCTCTTGTATATTTGGATGGTGGAATAAAGAGAGCTCTTTTATCTGTAACATATCATCAGTCATTTGTGCCTAACATGGGAAGAGTTGCTTGTCACCTGAGGATAGTATAGTAAGTTTTTTGAGGTGACCAGCTCTGGTCTAATTAGATCTGGATTAAAGTAGAAGCTGATTCTCCAGCTCTTCCTTGGGGACACTGTGGTGAGACATTGATTTTTTGATCAACTCACCAGTTCCTACTGGTTACATTGGTTTATGTCCTGCAACTAGTTACAGTATATAGTTCTCATTTCAGAAAATTCACTTGTCATCCATCCTGAAGTTGTCCCTTCAGTTTAACAAACGCCATATTTAATACGTTCCTTTACCTACCAGCACAGAATATTTGACCTTTGGTGACCCATCTCCTGCCAGACAAAGTTTAAGATTGCTTTGTGAAATAAAGCTGTCGCCAAGATCAGCCTCATAAAAAATGGATTGTGCTTGAAAACCTGTAGTACGAACACTGACAGCTCTGAAATATGGAATTAAATTGAAACTAGATTAGTTCGGGAGAAGATATAAGGAGTGAAAAACATATCTTTGAACTTTGGAGTTTTAAAGTTTTTTTAATGAAAATATTTATCATTTTGCAAGCATTTTTTTTATCTTCGTTATCTTTGCTCTGTAACCTTAAAGCCAACTCTTTGACAGTTTACGTTGTAAATAAAAGTACTATCTTTTATATTAAACTCCATAAGCGGCATGAACATGTCCTGCTGGTAACTGCAATATAAAAATTGTCACCTTTTATAGTGTAAAGTTAAGAGATCCAGTGTATTAAGCTTAAGCATGACAAATTGCTGCAAGAGAGTTAAAAAGTGTGTTGTGTTTGGATTAATCTGTATGTTTAGTTCAGAGTATATCAACTGTAGTTAAAAGGATCTGCGTGTTTGATCTGGATGTTTGATGTGCAAAATAATATTGTGGACACATTATATTGGTTGGATAAACTTTTACAGATTCACAATAAAAATAACATTCTTTCCTGCAACGTGCTAAACATTTATTTTTTAAAAAATAAAAGATTTTAAGTGTTTACGGGCATTGGAAAATGCTGTCTTTGTGTTATTGCAGAGAAAGCTTCTCAGGTGTTCAATTTTCATTTGTTTCACCTATAATAATGATGTTTTTGTTAAACTATTAGACGATTTCTGACCAATGTGGGGACGTTTTTTAAAATGAATACTACCCACTACAAGTTCTCAGCTGCATTACAGTACACTCAATGGAAAGGATATTTGATGTATTAAACTATAGATTTCACTCTTTGACCTGTGTAGAGTAAAATCTGCAGCAAATTAAAGGACATCTACCACCAGGATGAAAGATTGTAAACCAAAAACACTGACATATTGGTGTGCGCCCCCTCTGGAAGGATCTGCCCTTCTTTTAGATTCTTATGCCCTTTTTTTTTACAAAAAAAGGCTTTGAAAAATATGCAAATGAGCCTGAGGGGCTCTGGGCTCCATATGTGTTAAGCCTGGACGTGCTCAGGCTAATTTGCATTTTTTTTTTTAAATCAAGGGCATACTAAGCTTAAAGAAATGCAGATCCTGCCAGAGGGGCACACACCAGCATGTCAGTTTGCTTGGTTTACAATCCTTCATCCTGGTGGTCAAGGCCAGATTAAGGTTGGTGGGGGCCCCTGGGCACAAAATCTGGTGGGGGCTCCATTGAATGTAGTCCAGACAGGGAACAGCGATCTCTATATACAGCTCCCGCAGCAACCACTGTATACAGCTCCCTCAGCAATCACTATATACAGCCCCCGTAATTACTATATACAACTCCCCCAGCAATCACTGTATACAGTCCCCAGCAACCACTATATACAGCTCCTGCAGCAACCACTATATACAGCTCCGCCAGCAACCACTACATACAGCTCCCCCAGCAACCACTATATACAGCTCCCCCAGCAACCACTATATACAGTTCCCCAATCACAACATACAGCTCCTCTAGCAATCACTATATAAAGCCCCCCAAAAATCATTGTATACAGTCCCCCAGTAATCACTGTATACAGCCCCCCACTAATCACTGTATACAGCCCCCAAGCAATAACTTTATACAGCTCACATTAATCACTATATACAGCTCCTCCAGCAATAACTATAAACAGCTCCTCCAGTAATCACTATATACAGCCCCCCAGCAGTCACTATATACAGCTCCAAGTAATCACAATATACAGCCCCAAGCAATCATTATATACAGCCCCCGGTAATCACTATATACAGTTCCCCCAGCAACCACTATATACAGCTCCCCCAGCAATCACTATATACAGCTCCCCCAGCAACCACTATATGCACCCCCTATGACTATTTACAGTCCCTTATAACCATATACAGCCTCCCTATAACAACTATATACAGTCCCTCTATAATAACTATATACACCCCGTATAACTATAAACAGTCCTCTATAACTGTAAGATGATTTCTGACCAATGTGGAGACATTTATAAAATGAATATTACCCACTACAAGTGTAGAGTAAAATATGCAGCAAATAAAAGGACATCTACAACCAGGATGAAGGATTGTAAACCAAGAACACTGACATACTGGTGTGTGCCCCCTCTGAAAGGATCTGCTCTTCTTTTAGCTTCTTATGCCCTGGTTTTTACAAAAAAGGCTTTAGAGATTATGCAAATAAGCCTGAGGACATCTGGGCTCCATATACTTTCTTAAAATCAAGGGCATAGGAAGCTTAAAGAAGAGAGCAGGTCATGCCAGAGGGGCACACACCAGCATGCCAGTGTGCTTGGTTTACAATCCTTCATCCTGATGGTTAAGGTCGGATTAAGGTTGGTGGGGGCCCCCGGGCACAAAATCTGGTGGGGGCACCATTGAATGCCATATACTGATTCCCTGCAATAACTTTATAAAGCCTCCCCAGTAATCACTATACATAGCTCCTCCAGCAATCACTATATACAGCCCCAGCAACCACTATATACAGTTGCTTCAGCAATCACTATTCACAGCTCCTGCAGCAATCACTATATACAGCTCCCCCAGCAATTACTATATACAGCTCCCCCAGCAAATACTCTATTCAGCTCCCCCTAGCAACCACTATATAAAGCTCCCCAGCAATCACTATATACAGCTCCCACTAATCATTATATACAGCCCCCCAGCAATCACTACATACAGCCCCCCAGTAATCACAACATACAGCTCCCAGCAACCACTATATACAGCTCCCCTAGCAACCACTATATACAGCTCCCCTAGCAACCACTATATACAGCTCCCCCTAGCAACCACTATATTCAGCTCTCCAGCAATCACTTTATACAGCCCCCCAGCAATAAATATATACTGCCCCCCAGTAATCACTATATACAGCTCCCAGTAATCACTATATACAGCCTCCAGTGCTTTATACAGTGCTTGATAACTATATACAGCCTCCCTATAATAACTATATACAGTCCCCTATAATAACTGTATACAGTCCCCCTATCGTAACTATTTACAGTCCCCTATGACTGTATACAACCCCTATAACTATATACAGCCTTCCTATAATAACTATATACAGCCTTCCTATAGCTAAATATAGCCTCCCTATAACTATATACAGTCCCCCTATCATAACTATATACAGTCCCCTATAATACCTATATACACCCCCTTTAATAACTATACACAGCCTCCCTATAATAACTATATACAGACTCCTATTATAACTAAATACACCCCTCCGTAATAGCTTTATACAATCTCCCTAGAATAACTATATATAGTCCTAGGTAAAACAATAAAATTGTACTCACCTTCCATCATTCCCTCGATGTGCACCAAACTCTTTCCCTTCCCTCGAGGTGTGGGATACTAGTGGATATCGGAAGTGTACCAAGATGGCGGCGCCCTGCTGCAGGCGGTCCTGTTACAGCACATGCTGCGCCACCAGCCACCTTTGTTTACCTCTGATAGTCTAAGGCAGAGCATGGAACTTGCACATCGTCTGGGTACGGCCCGGGGAGCCCGGACCCAAATACACTGCAGGCAATTCGGGTGGTCATGTGACCTCTTTAAGGCCAAAGTGGTCGGGGCCCCAGGCGCGCGCCTGATACGCCCCCCCTAAAATCCGGCCCTGCTGGTGGTAGATGTCCGTTAATATTAACTACATACATAATCCTTAAAAGAAAGTACCGTTTTTACACCACTCAGACTGCAAATCATATGGTCCATCTGGTAATAACTTGACAGCATAACTAAACTTTTAAAACAGTTAAAGGAAACCTATCATTTAATTTAACCTTATTGACTATAGATGATAGTTTGCACTTCCCTTAAAAAATAATAAAATATATATATATATATATATATATATATATAATGGAAAATTCAGAGAGCACAGCAAACTTGCTGGGTGCAAAGTCCATAAGCGCCTCATATATATAATTCCAAAAACAGGCAGCACTCCAAAGTGGTGTTCTAAAAGATGGGGTGTCTTTATTCCATGTGCAACGTTTCAGCTCACACGCAGCCTTTCTCAAACGACGCACATGGAATAAAGACACCCCATCTTTTTGAACACCACTTTGGAGTGCTGCCTGTTTTTGGAATATATATATATATATATATATATATATATACACACACATGTATGTAAATGAAAAACCCCCAATGCACTTCTATTCCACCCCTGTCTGCTTCACTGGCAGGAGTATCAAAGAAGCAGATGGTGGGATAGAAGTGCTTCAACAGACGTTACCAGATCCTCTTTAGGCTCCAGCTTCCCAGGCTTTTTCACACCCTTCAGCACTGCTGTAGGTATGATGTAAGCACAGAGAAGCGGGAGGTGCACTACATCAGTTTCATAGCATCACTGCGCAGGCGCCGAGAGTTCCAGGCTGAGGTAAGAAGTTTGGGTTCTTTTCTTGCACAATTTGGCAAGAAAAGAAACAAATGGCACAAATTGGCACACCAAAACACTGGCCCATGGGTGGTTTAGTGTTCCATATCACCCTTGCAGGTTCCCTTTACCCACTTGCACTGCTTAAAGGAATTTTTATTTATTATTTTTTTTTGATTGAAAAGAGCTTATTCAAAATTCACACAGAAAACTTACAACAGTGTGGCCATGACGCAGCATGGGCTTTGACATTGAACCACAATAAATTAAGATTCATTCCTAGCATTTACAGACATAAAACAAAGGACTGTGACATCCTAACTCTATGCCAGGAAATGCTACTCTTACATACAAGCTCCACCAAGCAAAAAAAACACATGTGAAACAATGAAAGCAATTTACCTGCTAGAGAAAACACAAGATGGAGGAGGGGGGGGGAGGGAGTGTGTTTTGTTCGCAGGCCCAAAGCTTTATTGAACCACACAGATACAAGAGGGAAAAGGGTAGGGAGGAAGTAAAAACACATGAAGGGGTCTTCACTTCCTGTCTGCTGCATGCAAATGAAGCAGAGTCCCATGATTCCCTGCTCCGATGGAATGGAGTTCCTGTTCTTGGGGAAAAGAAGCAGGAATCAGGTAAGGGACGTGTGTGTCCCTAGAAAACATGAGTCCAGGAAGAAAGTGGGAATAAAACAAAGTCTTGTGTGGGATTCTCCCCAAGTCACTGGATAAGCGTCCTTGAGGTTGGTCCCTCACAGCAGGGGGTCTTGTCCATAGTCAGACTTATGTCCGACCTGTACTTCATAGCAAGAGTCTTGCTATATATAGTACAGACACCCCCTTCTGCCAACGTCGTTGGCGGCGGCGGCAAAGGCAGGAGAGAAAAGGAGGAGTGGTGGGCTAGTCCATTGCACCTCTTGTGAAAGAGGGGACAAGGCTCGCCGCCTCCTTTTCTGCTTTGAGGAAGTGGGGAAAAATGGCAAAGTCCATGACACTCCCTTTTGGGGAGTGGTAAGGTGGGCTTAGTCCATTTTCTTCTTCCTCATTGAGGAGGTGGGGGACTTGGTACAGTCCATAAATGCTGTCCTTTTGAGGGGCAGCGGGCTGGACCAAGTTCCTCCTCATCTCTGAGGAGATGAGGCTTTGGTACAGTCCATGAACACTCCCTCTGGGGAGAGAGAGTGGGCTAGGCCAAATCCTCGTCGTCCTCGGTGTAGTCTGTCTGTGCCTCCCAAATGGTGTAGTCCCGCAGGGTCCTGAGGACCATTTGGTGGCACTTCTCTGTGGTAAGTGTCTCTTTGTGCCACGTGAGGCGCCTCCTGGCGTACCAAATAGCGTCCTTGTAGCAGTTAACAAGGCGCCAGGCGTCCTGGATGGCTCCCACGGTGTGTGTCCCTTGAAACAGACCATAAAGCACCGCGTGGTGGGTCATGGTGTTCCTGGGCACAGAAGTGGCAAAATCCAGCTCCAGGGCATCCAACAGACGCTGAGCAAAAGGGCACTCCCAAAACAGGTGCATGGGTGTTTCCACCCTCCTGGGGCACCTGGGACAGAAGCACGTCTTGCTCAGCTTGCGGGCGTACATGAAGGCCCTCAGGGGCAGTCCCCCCTTGATGGCCATCCACGACAGGTCCTTGTGTCTGTTGGAAAGCCGCTCCCACGACACGTTGCTCCAAACGGTCTTGGCCGTGTCGGGGGCGACTCCTGGAAGCTGTTCTGTGGTGTCTTTGGCTCTGATGAGCTTGTGGATGGTCTTGGGCTTCCACAGGTCCGGTTTAAGTCCCTCCAGATGGTGCTCCCTAACAAAGTCCACAACCCCGGAATAGTACCAGGGAGCGTCCCAGTTGAAAGGGAAGGAGCTGTCCCACTTGTCCCACCCCAGCTTGCGCCAGAGAGGCAGGAGGAAGTAGCGGGACACGGACTTTCCCGGAGAACTTGCGGTAGCCCTTAAGGTTCTGCGGACGCAGTCACAAACAAAGGTGATCCAGAGCAAGGTGGGGATGTCGGGGATGCCTTTCCCCCCCTTGAGTGGTGCCTTGTACATGATGCTCCGCTTGACTCTGTCCATTTTGCCCCAGACAAACTTGAAAACTGTCCTGGTAATTTCGGTGCTCACCTCGGCCGGGGGCGGCCATGCCTGTGCGGTGTATTGTAGCACAGGCAGCACCTCGTTACGCAAAACGACAGCTTTCCCCTCCAGGGAGAGGTGTCTGAGGCTCTACAAAGTAGTCCTGTTCTTGATCTTGGCCAGGCGTTCTTCCCAAGACTTTAGGGCTGCTCCTTCCTTTCCGAACCAAACCCCCAGGACCTTGATGAAGTCCTGCTGGATGGTGAACGGGAAGGGGGCAGAAGAAGAGAGGTGCCAGTTTCCGAAGAGCATGGCTTCCGACTTCTTGCAGTTGACCTTTGCCCCTGAAGCTTGTCCGAACTTGTCGCAGGTCTGGACGAGCGCCGTCACCGAACGCTGGTCTGCGCAGAAGACGGTCACGTCGTCCATGTACAGCGAACACTTGACCTCGTTGCGGTCTGGTCCCGGTGCGGTGATCCCTCTGATCTCTGGATTCTGCCGGATAGATTCTGCGAGCAGCTCTATAACACAAACAAAAAGAAGAGGTGAAAGAGGGCAGCCTTGCCTGACCCCCGAAAGCACAGGGAAGGGGTCAGTCTTCCAGCCGTTCACCAGCACCGTGCTGTGGATGTCAAAATACATGAGGTTAACATAGGCACAGAACGTCTCACCCAGTCCGAACTTACGCAGGGCCTGGCCCATGAGTTTGTGCGAGACCCGGTCGAACGCCTTCTCCTGGTCGAGGCTGACCAGGGCCGCCTGGATCCGGCGACTCTCGGCGAACCGAACCGCGTCCCTCACGAGGGCCAGGCTGTCCGCGATCCTGCGGCCGGGGATTCCGCAGGTCTGGTCCGGGTGGACGATCTGTCCGATAACTGCCTTCAGCCTGTTCGCCAGCACTTTCGCCAGGATCTTGTAGTCCACGTTGAGGAGAGAGATGGGCCTCCAGTTCTTCAGGTCACACCTCTCGCCCTTCCGCTTGTACAGGATGGTGATCATGCCTTGCCTCAGGGACGGTGGCATCCTGCCCTCCACCACCATCTCCCCGAAGAGCTCCAGCAGGTCCGGGCAGATGAGGTCCCCCAGCGCTACGTAGAGCTCGGCCGGGAGACCGTCACTGCCCGGAGTCCTGCCGGGTCTGAAGGATTTGGCGGCAGAGAGCAACTCCTCCACCGTCAGAGGGGCGTCCGTGGCTTCGGCACCTGCAGGATCAAGGGTGTTAGTGATACCTGACAGGAACCTCTCGGCGGCTTCGTCGTCTGTGGGTTTTGGGGAGTAGAGGCTGCTGTAGAAGTCCTTGGCGACTCCCATGACGGCCTCCTTCCCCCTCTGTAAGCATCCGTACTCGTCCCGCAGCTCGTTCAGGGGCGTGTGGCTGGCGTGGACTTTCCTGAAAAAGAAAGAGTTACACTTCTCACCCTTCTCCAGGTTGTCCACCTTGGCACGGAAGATGATGCGCCTAGTTTCCTCCACAAAGTGCCTTTTTAGGCCCTCTTTGGTCTCCGCCAGCTCATCCTTCACGTCCCAGCCGCAGCGCTGGAGGTCCTGCAGACATCGCAGCTGTCGCTGCAACCTTCTGAAGTCCCTCTTGGCTCCGGACGCCCGCCGCCTGCCTTTGTCCTGAAAGAAACAACGGATTTGGACTTTAGCATACTCCCACCATTCACTTACAGTGTCAAATAGGCATTTGTCGTTTCTAAGCACCATGTACAGTTCTCTAAGCTCCGCCTGAGCCTCCTCCCCTTCCAACAGGGCGCAATTCAGTTTCCAGGAGCCCGGGCCAGATGGGAAACCATGGCCCAGGGCGACCTGTACCCGAACGGCCCTGTGGTCGGAGAAAAAGCAGGGGATCATAGAGTAACCGCACGGCTTGACTGTCCGGGAGGTGAACACGAAGTCTATCCGGGAGCGCACTGAGCCATCGGGGCGGCTCCACGTATAATTTACGGAGCCGCTCCCCATGGAGCCCACAGCGTCCCTTAAGGCTGCTTCAGTTACCATCTCGATCAGCAGTTTGGACGTGGGGTCCAGCCTGCTGGCCGTGCCGGAGCTGCGTCCGTCCTCTTCCACGGGGCAGTTGAAGTCGCCGGCCAACACGACCGGTCGAGTGGTGGCGAGGTGCGGCCTGAGGCGCTGGAAAAGCTCCAGGCGCTCATCCCGGTCAGGGGAGGCATACACGTTGATGAGCCGCACGGGCTCACCCGCCCAGGAGCCGTCTACGATCAGAATTCGACCACAGACGAGCTCCTGGACGGAATCAAGCGTGAAAGCGCCCCCCCTGAGAAGGATGGCTACGCCAGCAGACCTGCAGTCGCCACCACCGGACCAGAAGGAAGGACCGAGACTCCAACGCTCCGCCAGGTGCTGGTAGGACCTAGAGGAGGGGAGGGCACATTCCTGTAACATGCATATATCACTAGCCTGGGAGGCAAGAAAGTTTAGTACCGTGCAACAACGAAACCTATCCCTGATGCTCCTAACATTGATGGAGAAAACGGTTAAGTTAGCCATCATGAAGGAAGGAATTAAAGGAATTTTTATTGTTAAATATGCTGATGACCTATGCTAAGGATAGGATTGGGAAGTAAAAGGGCTAATTATGGCCGCATTGCAGGAGTGTCGAGACTTACTGCCATTGATGTCTGCTATGGCATTCTTGGAAATATGCAAATACATTTTCGAGGTTGGAAAACAACACCTGTTAGCTACCTTGTAAGGCAGCCCCCTTAACATCAAGCATGGTTATCAGATAACCTAATGGCATGATGTCGGATTAAAGCCAAACCATTATATTCATTCCAAAAAGAAGAGATTTCCAACTGTAGACACCACTGCTTTGATAAGGATAGGTCATCGATATCAGATGGGCAGTGGATTGACACCTGGGACCCCCAAGATCAGTTTTCCTTAGGAGTTAATTAACAAAGAAAGTAGATTGCCCTGTTCTCTGTGTAATGGCTGAATCATATTACTGCAGCTTACACCCCATTCAAACAATACGCTTTTTTGCAGTAACCTGTTCAGCCCACTACATGGAGAATGGAGCCGTCTACTTCTGGTTCCTTTCATGTTTATCAGCTTATAAGAACAGCTGGGTGTCAGAACTACACAGATAAGATTATTCTGATGTATTCAAAGAATGTGTTATCAATTTTTTAGTCCAGAAAAAACCATGAAAGCCCAATACAGCTCATAGCAGATCAATTTTAAAAGCAGCTCATACTCTTTTGTTAATAGGGTATTCTGGGAATATGAACGTCTGATACAAAAACCCATAATGCTATAAATAAATGAGTGTAACAAAACTTAATGTCATTAGTCACAAAATGGAGCTTAAATAGTTTGATTTTATGATTCACAAAATTTTATGGCCTCTCTAAAGTTATCACCAAGATGGCTGCCACTGGAAATTACAAGTCCCAAGATCCTTTAGTTCTCAGTAACTCCTCCTCCCTCTTATGCTCTGCTCCCAGTGATGATGTAACAGGTTTTCTTGATTTGTTACCATAGTAATGATGTGTAACTGCCATCACTACACATCACCAAAACCCTAGCCATACTGGATGCACTGAAATCAACCGACTACAGCCAAACTTAGTGATGATCACATGACCTGCCATCTTCTGTCCTGTGTATGCTCTGCAGTGGACCGCATGGAGGAAATTAACGGACTGATTAAAGGGCCAGTAGCATTTTAATTCTTCATTACAGTCTATGTCAGCAGCATTTTTCTGCTAACGGAAGCAAAATTTTAAATAACAACTAATTACATATAAGCTTATATTTTTAGGACCCCTTTGTATATGAATTATGCTGATTCCTGGAATACCCCTTTAAATTATTGGAATCCTGTTCAGTCATTTCTAATTTCTCTGCAGGCTCAATGGGAACCAATGTTTGAGTGATAAAGATGGCATTATTTGTCACCCCTGTGCTTTCCCAAAACCCTGAATGGTAGTTGTTGTGCATTGATATAACTTGTGTAACATGTCACTGCACAACTAGGTAGTTTTTTCAATCTATGTTGCTGTAGCCTAGTTTTCTATTGCCAATTGACAATTGGGTTATGATTATTAAGCAGAAAAGACGAAAATGCAAGCTGCTGCAATATCTACTGATATAAATAGCGGGATACAACACATTACATCTTACTCATTTGTAGTGAAATCTATCTGGACCTAGAGGAATTAGTTTGACTTGTAAAACAATGTCCATATTTCCCTGCCCACAAATGTTTCATGGTCCAGGTTATCTCTCATTAGGATATTTCATTGATTTCTCTGTAATAAGTAGGTCTCACTGGACATGTAAGCAGAGTGTAGACGATCTCCAGCATACAAAGTAGATGACTGCAGCCAGTATTGTCTGTGTAATTAATATTATCTGTGTATATTGTATAAAGCAGCCATTATTAACCAGACACCATCTCGGAATACCAAATGTACTAAAGCATGCAGAGCGAGGTAAGAACGTTGAAATAAGATCTCCTTTTAATAAAGAATTTGGCCAAGTTTAAATCATTACGCTGGTAACTCTGACACAATCGATGATTAAAGGGGTTTTCCAGATTTAAAGATTTTTTATACATATCTTGGAGGGCTTAAAAATCGTAAAGAATATAAACTCAACTCCTCCAGCACTTCTGTTCTTCCATGTCGCCGCCTTTCACTGCTAGCAGTGATGTCATAACTTCTACTGTACACCTGCCAGAGCTGTTGAAGGCATGTGGCAGTGATGGATGATGTTGTGGGAGAACAAGAGACCTGGAGGAGGTGAGTATATGTTCTTTTTTTTTAATTTTTAGAGCCCCAGCCAAGGAAGTCTTCCACTAAGTAAATTAACAGTAAGCTAAACATACTCACCTAGTGTCCTCTTCATCTCTATCCAGGTGCTGGTCTTCTTTAATCTTGACATGCCAGGATTGTCTGAAAAATAGACTTCTAAAATGCCGCCTGGACCTCCTTGACGGGATGCCGGCACTCCCGACTGCTACTTATTTATATCTCACGTGTCACAAATTCAAGGCTCTTGCGTGATGTCACACCAGACAGCAGCCGGGAGCACCGGACATCACATCCAGGTAACTTTCCTAATAAAGGGGCTACAGTGCCTCAAGAACTTGCAATCATGATTTTTCTGATTATCAAATAAAAGTATATGACCCCTATAATATTTTAGCTGTATACAGCAGTGTACAGTGGGGGAGGTGCAGCGGTACAGGAACTCCAGCATATGATAACGGCCAGGCTCCCCGCATCCTGACGAATACATTGAGGGGCTTAGACCTCTTGATGCATGCTGGTGGGTGGCGCTGCCACTGGACAAAACTATGCCAGGTCCGACCTGGCGTAGTTTTGCGTAAAAAAAAACCTGTGGCCGACCATGTGCAGGTTTTTCAAAATTACGTAAACCCCCACATGCCCGCCAACTTCTATGCCCACATGGCGTGGAGTTGGCGTAGTCATGTCCCAAGTAAGAAAACTGGCATAGAAGCAGAGGTAAATCTCCCCCAGTATGTCCGATTAACTATTATGACAGTGTTAAAGTCCTCACTAGACCACAATGACAACACTATCCTTACACTCCAAACATTATATGGCATTAGTGTTTAGACGGCATCTGTGTTATGAGCCAAGAAACCTTGTAGAGGAGTGCAATTCCAGACCACGGAATTACAAAGAGACTTCAAATAGAGATGGCTGCAGACAATGGAACTTGATCTGGATATATAACAACTATGAAATCATCCATACAACAAAGTGCCAGTTGTGTTCCCGGGAGTTTATAAATACATTTTTAATGTAACATCTGCTGAATGAGAACTAATAGCGGGTGTTGAAATCATATTTCTTATACATATATAGAAGCTAAATGTGTCCTTTATAGACATAGAAGACAAGTAACCAGGGGTGAACCTAGCCTCTCTGAGACAAATTATAGAAAGATGCCCCCTCAAGGGTAAAATGCAAATAAGTTTTCCAAGGTGTTAAATGGAAAACAATACCTCCTTTTGCTACCTTGAAAGGCAGCCCCCTAAGGTCAAAGAGTTTGATACTATGCTTAATGGTAATAATGAATTGGAGAACCCACAGATCACGAAATTGATAAAGAAGCTGGTCACCCATGCTCCCTGTCATATAATGTGCCATTTCCAGCAGCCCTTGGACTAAAATACCCCCGTTCCTGCAGCTGCTCTCTTTTCTATAGCCCCCTCCTGCTCCTTTTTCTGTTGTCTGTCTTTATAAGAAGTGGGTTACAGAAAAGGGAACTGGGCCGGCGCCAGCACTGGGCATACCCGGAGAAGTGTCGGGGCCCAGGGCAGCTGTGGGGCCCACATAAGGCGCTACATAAGGATAGGAGGTGAGGGGGGCTGTATTTAATGGGCGAGAGGGGATTTATATAAAATAACCATGAGGGGGCTGTTTAGTATGATAAACTAGAGAATATTTTAGGACAGGAGATTGTTTTAGTTTCTGAATTTTTTATGGGGCCATGTGAGTTCACTGCAAAGGGGCCTACTGAGGGTCTGTCACCCAGGGGCCTACTGAAACCGGGGGCCAACCCTGAAAGGAGACACTATAATAATCCTTTTCTATAGCCCCCACACACCTTTAATGTCCCCTTGTCCTTCTCACAGCGAGGAAAAAATATATACCTACTGCATATACCAGAGTATAAGCACAGGCACCTAATTTTACCACAAAAAAAATTTGGGTGGGAAATGCTGCCGTTAATCTTTAACAAAATGTCCAGCACACTTTCCTCACTAAAGAAATGTCCACAGCACAGCCATTTTTCTGGTTAGCATTAGCTCCACAAGTGACCAGTGTATGGTATTGCCACTCAGTCCTTAGGTCAGTTGTACTAGTGACATAATTCCATATTACAGCTTTCTGATACCTGCCTTATTATGTAAAGGACATAAACCCTGCTTAAAGAATTGGTTTGAAAGTTTGGCATTAAAAGGGTTATGCAATGAAGCAATTTGTCTCATTTTTGGGTGAGAATACAATGTTGCCGCCTATAAAACTTTGCAAGATAAATTGCAGCCACATTATTGCTTAAGTAGCGTTTTCAGTGTATGAAATACAATTTGTGTCGAGCATTTAACGTGAATTCCCTTGACCCAAGGGCTTGGCAATTTTGAGCACAGAAACATTCTGTGCTTTGTCTACTGGTATTTTATACAAACAGAATGAATAGCCATGCAAGGGGGTGCTGGCTTGTGACCCTGCATTTTAGAAGATGCAGCCTCATCTATACAAGATTTATCTTCCTTACTGGAATGTTTGCAATTAAACAAATAAGTATATAAAGTCTATCTATTTACTGAAACTTACATGAATAATCAAACGTCATTCTTCAGTCATTTAGCCGTCTCTGCCAGGGGATTTTGAACATATGAGTCCCATAGTATCAGAAATATCAGAAATTTCTGGATATTTTATATTTGTCATAATATTGAAACGTTGTTGAGATTCTTACATTTTTGAAAATTATGTATCTATGCCTAGGAAGTGCTAGGGTTAGGAAGTAAGTGGTCTTCTTATGGAGACTTTGCCAATTAAGGCCACCTTGCAGGCATGTGGAGACTTATAGACATTGATGCTCCACTAAGGGATTCTGGGAATATGCAAATATGTTTTCCATCCCCCCCCCCTTACAGTCAAGAATGACTTTCACAAAGCCTAATTACATGATTTGGAAATCAATGTCAAACCAGTATATGTATTCCTGAAGGAACACATTCCCAACTGTGGACAGCACTGTTTGATGTGGTTGCATCTCTTCAGTACAGTACAGGGAACTGGTTTAGCTGAGTGAGAGGCTTTTGACTAGGGTCAGCAATTAAGAGGCCTCCTTAAGGAGGCTTGGACAATTAAGGCCACAGAGAGAACATACAAACTCTTTGCAAATGTTGACTCTGGGACCCTAGCGCTGCAAGGCTGTAGTTTTAACCACTGAGCCACGCGCTGCCCTAATATAAACATAAACTTCCAACAAGTTCTGTACATGCATCTGTACACAGCTCCAGCACCCATAAGCGTTCTATTTATTCATACTGAGGCCATACACATAAGTACAATGCATTATGTCATCAAGATAACTCAGAGAAAAATGTGTTCAGGGTTTTAGGAAATGTTCTTCTGTGAACATCATTGATACATCTCTCTACTTCTGACCAGAACTGTTTGAGTTCTGACAGGACCCTAAGATATGGCCTAATGTCCCTTTCACCTCTGTCTGATGAAACCTAAACAAATCCCTAAGGTCTCAATTTTTTTATGTTAACAAATTGTTACAGATTTTTTATTTGATGAGCTGATGTAAAACTGAAGGACTTTTCTTCTTTATGTCTATTAGTTGAAGATAATATTTCTGTGACAGCATTTATCTAGTTTTCTTGTTTTTTTCTGCTGTCAAAAATCTAGAGAATTTCTTCAGGCACCGATGATGTATGACTTTCTTCTTAAGATAACTATATATGAATGAAGAAAAACCTGACAAGTTTCAAATTTTAGATCTACAACAGGGCCACAGACTGTCAATATCAATTTGCCACTTGATTTTAACTTGACCACTTTATTCTCACATTGACTTCTACTCATCTGGTCTCATACATCTCTATTTGCTATCAACTCCAAAGGATCTTGTTTGGTGCTTTCTCAGATGACCTCCCCTGCCCATTCCATCAAATATTGTCAATCTGTTCTCCTCCCTGTTTCTCTGTGATTAATCTTCCTTGTTCATCCCTGGTGGACCAAGTCGTTGCTCTTAGCTGAAGTATTTTATTACAATGAACTAACTCACTCTTCACATAAATGTTATAGCATTGATACAGAAGACATGAAACTTTGTAGCAAAACTTAACCAAAGTATCCAAAGAAGCTGCCGATTCATAACATGCATGACCTGTCCACTAAAAATATATTAATTCATTTGTCTTTCAAAGGTTATTGTTTCTCAATAAAACATCTTAAAGTCTAATAGATTTTAATTAACATTTTTTATTTTTGCATTGTATTTTGGGCTCATTTGGTAGCAAATAAGTTTATTTTCAGATATATATATACTAAACAGCCAGGGCTACTAAGAAACAAACTGGATCTGGCTGGAGTGGAGTTGAATCCTAGACTACCTCGCAAACTGACCTCAGTATGTGAGAGCCCGGGACTGTGTGTCGGACACTGTGATTTGTAGTACAGGTGTCCGACACACAGGGGTCCCTTCCTCTTCACATTGTACATAGCAGACTTCAGGTACAATTCAACTAGCTGCTCCCTTCAGAAGTTCTCGGATGACTTCGCTATAGTAGGCCTCATTACCGATGAGATCGACAGAGAGTATGGAGAATTGATCCAGGGATTTGTGGATTGGTACAGGAAACGACCCTAGGATAACTGTTGGGAAGACCAAAGAAATGGTGGTGGACTTACTTAAGTGCAGTCCTCCTTCTCAACCAGTGGTCATCCATGGGACGGACATTGAAGTAGTGCAGTCCTAAAAGTTCTTGGGTGTCCTACTCAACAATAAACTGAATTGGGCAGATAACATAAAGGCACCTCACGGGAAGGGTCAGAGCAGGCTATACCTGCTGAGGACATCCGGAGTGCTGGGGGGCTCTTCTTGAAGAAGACCTTCTTCACCATCTTCTTTGGTGCAGTCTGGGAAAGCAGCATCTCAGCTAAAGAGAGAAGCAAACTGGAAAAACTGATTTGTAAAGCCACCTCTGACACAGCGCAGGTGGTGGCAGAGAGGAGGACACTTTAAGATGAAATCTATTCTGGAGAATCAGTTCCATCCCATGCATGAGACTGTGGTGGCATTGGGGAGCACCTTCAGTGACAGACTGCTTCACCCCAAGTGTGAAAGGAAGCGTTATCAGAAGTCATTCCTTCCCACTTCCCCCATCGGAAGTCATTCCTCCCAGGCTGTTCAACCAACAAGGCCCAAATGGAAGTAAGCTGTGCCCCCCACCTAACCAGTCCCTGCAGGTCACATCCACAGACTGAATACCAAACTGCTGAGCATTGCTTGTCTTCCTTTTTGTCTTTTTTAGCATTCTTTTTCTTAATTTATCACTAATATTATTGTTCTATCATTGTTTGTACTGTACTCTCTCTGCTGCTGTGACAATGTGAATTTCCCCTTTGTTGGACTAATAAAGGATTATCTTATCTTATAAGAGATAAGATGAGAGAGTAAAAAAAGCATGGTAAAAATGTATTCTTTCCTCATGTTGGAGATTTCTTTTCAATGTGATGGCCCACATTTACTAAGTGTCATGTGTCAGTTCGCTGGCGGACTTTGCCTGTTCTTTTCAGTGCAAACTACACTGAAGAGTCTGAGACACTTTTCTGGCGCACGTGACACAATTGCGCACCCTGCATTTAACACAGGCAAACACACTTTTACAGTTTGCACTACTCTTAGTAAATGTGCCCCATTATCTGTTCCTTGCCAGAATTGCACCTGTTTTAGTGGGATACTCCCCCAACAGTCTTAGAGATCGTGCACTGGTGGGTGATATGTTCCATGAGGTCCTGCTTCAAAGTTAAGGGCCATAGATTAAGTTTTTTAACCTAGTTTGTTCTGTTACAGGACACATCCTCCGCAAATGTCCTAGGGATGTCTTGGCAAAGCATGACACATTTCTAATGAATTGGTCCCCACGGTGGAATTATGCCACTCCCCTCACACTACAGCCCCCCTCCTCTTCCTCTAGGTACCATTGTCTGGTTTGTCCATAAGACTTTTTCTACCTCCCCACCTTTTTCTCTTTCCCTCTCTCTCATTCCTGTAGAACTCTAAAAGATTATGTCCCCCTTCATTTTAGCCTCAACTTATAATAAATCCTTTTTTGTAGCCCCTTCCTCTCATGCCAAATTTTCTGTAATCCACCACTCCACTCACAATATTGGCTCCTCACATATAATGCCACTTTATCTACTTTTGGTCTACCACTTCACATTGTGGTACGCCTCCTCTCCCTCACATTCCCCATTTTCTTGTTACTATACAAGTTACTCATCTTTTCTGATTTCCCCTCTGCTGCAAAGATGGCAGGTGCAATGATGTCCTCAAGTCTCACCTATATTTGTGACTAGAGAATGGAGATACGGTTGCAGTCTAGGGCATATTTCAGACTACGAAATTTGGGACTGCCTGGTTGAATCCAGAATTGTTAGGAAGTATGCATATGTCCTATCTGCAAGATGCATAAATATTCAGGACATTTCTAGTGTATATACTGATATCAGAGGGTACTAAGTTAAAGAGTTATTCACTGAAATTATATATTAAATATATTAAAACATAGTCAAACACAGATACCCTGCTTCTCCTTCCCCGATGCTACTCAGAACTTGGTTGCTTGTCACCTCCTTATTCATTGATGACAACCGAACATAGAGACTGGAAAATGTGGTCAAATGGATTGTTGAGTATTGTGCTATGTACTATAAGCCTATGAGCGATTGCCTCTCGCTAGGCCAATTTGCTTCTGTACAGCACAGTGGTAGCTGGCCTTTTTAGGCTTCCAGCTGCCCTTGGAGAGCACAATTACCTAACGGCCAAGTGGAAGCCCTAACCATTTAAGGGCTGTGATTAGTAATGATCATAGCTTATTCTTCAAGAATTAATGTTTTCTCCAACTATCGCTGTTAGAGCCAGGTGCTGGTTGAATAACACCGCTAGAAAACTACAGTGATAACCCGACAGAGCTTTGAAGCCTGTCCCATAACAGCTGCATTATTACACTGCTGAGAGTTAACCATATGGTCAGCATGGTGTAACTGCTCATGATAATACATTTATTAACAGTTTGCTGAAGTACTTCGAGGAATGTGTGCCATTTACAATACTTTAGAAATTTAAATGAAAAAAAAATTAAAAGAGGGGATGGATTTTACCTTGACCAGATTTCTTATGATACCTGCACAATACCACTGAAGTAATTGGTGGCATAAAAAAAATGTGCATGCCCAAGCCCAGAGCCAGGCGGCAAAATTTTGGGCCGTAATGTGGGCGATTCAGGTGACCATTGCTACCGAATCGCCCACATGAAAAATCAGTTGTGCCTGCCTCCTCGTCCCGTCCCCTCATGAATACGCCGGACCACTTTGAGCGAGGTCCGGCGTTCCTATTGTACAGTGCGGCAGTGTCTGCTAGGAGAGTTCCGATATAGCTAGCAGTGTAACACTCCTGCATCTGAGATAGCACTGGTAGCTGCTTACTATAGTAAGCAGCTCCAAGTGCCATTTTATGGGTGACAGGTCCTCTTTAAGGAATGTCGTCAGCAATTTGTAAATGCTTTTTAAAAATTTGGAAATTCCATGGGCTGAACATATTCTGGAAGCAGGGATGGATCGGGCAGGCAGCAAATAGAATCAGCCCTGTGCATAGTTAAAATGCAAGAGATGTCTAAACAATTGTGGCATGATACATTTCTTAACTCATGTAAGGATCTCTTGGATATATTCTCTATTAATATTCTATTCCAGTCCAGCATTCTCACACAGATTTGTGTAGAACCAAATCACCAAACATCAATATCTACATCATTGCCTGACATTGTGACGGTGTCATGTGTGTCTGTTCTTTTAGGAAGTAATTTGATTTAATGATGAATTCTAAAGAGAGCAAGAAGGTAAGAAAAAGAATCGTGCAGCAAACTAAGTTTCATTTATCAGGCCTGTATCCAGTGGTGCAAGTCTTCAAAGTCTGTGTCAGGGCCTTGACTAGGATATATGATTTATAGTACTGGTCTTCTTACATGGGAAAGTGACTGCAACCCCTGCATGTCTTTCAAGTTATGCCCCTTTCTGTAACTTCAGACTGATATTGGTTGATAATGTTGACATTTTAATGTATGTTAGTGCTGATGGAAGCTACGGTCCAGAACTGAAATGTGTCGCTATCTTGTACCTACAATAAAAATCCTGTTTGCAATACTCACCATCCATGAGTATCTGTCTTTCTGAGATTGGGTTGACCATATGTCTTATTGCATATTGCTCCTTGACGCTAGATTTCAATTGAGCGCAATGCAGAGGACCCACTGCTAAGAGACTATGGGGGTCATTTATCTTTATTTTTCTTCCTGTTTTTTCTTTCTTTTTTGAGACATTTTTTGCCGCATTGCAATTTTTGCGCCTTTTTGGGGACATTTTGAAATGTCCGCCGGACATTTTTTTTTTCAGATGTAAGACACATTTATCTTCTATTCCTGATGTGCTAAATGTTGCAAATGACATTTATCATTTCAAATTGTCTAATATTTGCAACATTTTTGGGACCAAAAAACTCTAGACTAGACAAAACCATACTTAGCTTATTGAAAGAAGTGACTTGCCACATTTGTAACAAATCTCTCAAAAAGAGATCTGAAAAAAAGAAAACAATTTAAGACAAGGAAAAAGTGAGATTGATAAATTACCAAAAAAGCAGATGGAAAAACGAGCCAAAACAAACAGAGATAAGATAAATGACCCCCTATAGGATTAAAGCGTACATCTATACTTTCTTATACTACTCTTTAATCCCTGGATCTAATCAGGATCTATTCCAATACTATAATAGTATGAAATATGGACATGATGTACCTTTGTTAGGCAACCCCTCTGATAAACTGTCCTCCATATTTCAGACAATTGTACTATTATAATTTATATAAATTCCGCTGCCAACAAAATACACAGACAAGAAAGACATACATTGCTTTTGGGTAGGAAGTTTGAAAAGTTGCAATCACTTGAGCTTCAGTTAGGTGTTCATTCTCCTCTGGGGGAATTCTGAAACTTTAAAATGGCTATAAAATATTAGCTGGCGCGTATGAGGAATGAGGCTGTTCCTCTTAACTCGGAGAGACTGTGTTTAATGGTGAGCTGAAATGCATATAAGCCAACCCAGGCGTGAAGGGCAGCGTAACGGTCATATGGAAAAGCCAACTGCTGTCCCTTAGTTATCAAGATAAGGGACCTGCCAACTCCTTCATTCACTCTGTCAACCTTGAGAGACTTGAAGCAGACTCTACCTTATACGCTGAACATCTCATATATCAGCAAGATAGAAAGACACTGTAAAATAAAGAGCAGCGGGAAAGCTGTTAACGCTAATCATTTCACCGCTCGCACCTGAAATAAACTTACTCGAGAACAGCCAAGGAAGGAAAAAAAAACACTTTATCAAGGTCAATTTATTCCTCTATTTTTCAAGATTACTTGCTGGGCTGGAGACAGGTGTATGATAATGGATAGATTGGCGCAGGTAGAGATTCAGGTACCATTACAAGATCAGATATGGAGTGTGCACACGTATGGAAAGAAAAAAGATTTTGTGGCTGCACAGGAATTCTTTGCATAGATTCCAGCTATGTGTATAAAAAAAATCTTACATGTTGAAGATAATGGCTGCGAGTAATGAAAAATATGGATGAATTTATTGTAAAATACCATTTACATTAGGAGTAGAAATTCATCAAAACAATATAAGCAAGTAGCATTTGCTCGTACATTGAGCAAAAATGTTTTTATCACAAATGTATTTATCTATGAAACTTAAAGCAAGGCAAAGCAAGGACTTAAAAAAGAGAAAAAAAACATGCATGCCGTGTGTCAAAAAAAGGCAAATAGGAATAAACCAACTGAATACAATGGAAGAGAAGGCCGAATGCGTGTGTGAAAACCGCTAATGTTTAAGGGGCCTTATGATTTCATAAGTGGAACTTATGCCTCCATATACCCTACTATGGTTTTATATGGTATTTCTGCCTTGTAACATCATTCCTGTATTGGGATAAATTGTGGGCCCCCTTTCATACTAGTGTTTTTCATGTGCAAGTTCTGGGCATGTTTTTGATCTGTAGAACTTTCATTGCATGGTGACCCATTGTATTCAATGAGTTTTGTCTGACTTACTTTTTTTCACGCACACACAAGTGTTTTTTTTTTATATGCATGAAACTTCTAACGTGCTCTACTTTTGCAAGTCATGCGAAAAAATACCCCTTACAACTCTATGGAGAAGCATCAAGAACACATTGCACTCTGAGACACATGCAAGTGCAATGCATTTTTCACTGATTAATTGTCATTGAAAAGATAGACCACAGTCATAAGTCTATTTCTCTCTCGTGAAACTCTGCAATGCTAGTGTGAAAGGGGACTCACTATGATCAGTGTACTGGGACATTACTGTGACCATTATCATTTGGATAGAAGAAGAAAACATATGTCGCCGCCACATATATATTACCATACTTTCTATTGTAGTAATAGTATCCCATGGCAGAAAAAATTCTTAGCCAGAACCAAAGCCTCACACAACTGCAACATGAGGTGAGTTGAGCCTTTGGCCAGTTCCAATAGATCAGAGTAGGAAGTATGAGTTAAGTCCTGCTAAATATGGTCTGTTGTACTTTTTAGGTTCTGTAATTTTAGATGCTGTCATAAATGGCTCTGCCTCCAGTCCCTAGCTACCCTTGGGAATATGGGAATATGCACATAGAAAGAGCACATAGAAAGAGCAGCACTTTATACTTTCATACATGATACAGCTCAGTCAGGACAAAGACATATATACAAACACGCACTAAGAAGAAAACCATACAAGTTAAAGGAAATCTACCACCAGGATGAAGGATTGTAAACCAAGAACACTTACATACAGGTGTGTGCCTCCTTTGTCTTATGACATTGTTTTTGTTTTTTTTTTTTTAAAAGGCCTTTAAATAATATGTAAGCCTGAGGGGCTTCAGACTCAATTAGTATCTATGGAGTTCATGGCTACTTAGGTTAATTTGCATAATTTTTAAAGCCTTATTTTGTAAAAACAAAGGCTTGAGAAGCTAAAAGAGCAGACCCTGCCAGAGGAGGCACAAAACAGTATGTCAGTTCTTTTGGTTTACAACCCTTCATCCTGGTGGTAGATTTCCTTTAAAGAAAACCTACCATCAGAAATCTACATATTAAGCTAGCTATGTGTATGTGCTATGAGGCCGGAGCTACTGCGCATGTGCAGAATTCCGAAGGGGCCTTACTGCTACAGAGGTGTGAGGGTGCGCACCAAGGTAACACAGGTAGGTGGGATTGCAGAGGCTACTGGGGAATAGAGTAGCCTTTGTTCCCACTACTCGGAGAGACTATAGTAGCCTCTGACGATAATTAACATATTAGCTAGATAAAGATTAGTAGTTTAGAACATATTTTAGGGGATTGGTTAAAAATAGATTAGAGTTTAGCACGTCACTTTCAACCTACCATCAGATCTACCTTGATGGCAGATTTCTGATGGTAGGCCTCCTTTAAATGGGCCAAGTTTCAGGCTCTGTCCAATTCCATCATTCAGGATTCTACTGTATGGAAAAACAATAGTGTTTGTGCAAAGTATACATACAGATGCAGCAAACATGGTGCGACCCTTAACGTGAAGCATAATATTGAAAGAAGCAGTATGTCAACTGTATGTATAGGTTTATATGAGTGTATCAGAAGGGCGGTGCCATTTGGCTTTTGACCCCTAGCAGGAGAAAGGCTTGGACTTACCTGGAGTCAAATATCTCCACTATCCATCCTCCAGGGTAGATTCAGTCAATCCTGGAGTGTGTTACCACATTCATTCGTTGCCACTCCTCTGATTCCGAAACCCATCTAAAACACGTAACACTAGCCTCTTCTCTAATTTTTCTTTTCCCCTGAATAGTCAATACTCACTTTCCACCTTTCCTTCTTGTTCTTCCCTTGCTCACATACTTTGTATTACACCAAATATACTATTTTATCTCTATGAACATAGATTATGACGGTTGCACCAAAATGTGTTTGTTGCATTATGATAATTTTCAGTTGCACAATTTGTACTGATGCGCCACATTTATCAAAAGGTTTTAAACAGATTGAGACTGGAGCGCCAGATGAGGCATATTTTCTATAAAAGAGGGCTTGTCTTATCTACACTAGATGTATCATTCAGCATCAGAAGACAATTTGATAAATCTGGCACAGTATAAAGCTGTCTGTCTACCTATGAGATTTTATTGATAAGTCTGGTACGTTGGTTTTAATTTGGGAACATACCTTTCATATAAACTTTTCACAATATCTTGAAGGTAGAGGAATTTGTATTAATCTTGTGCAAATCTTAGTGCAATTCTAAAAATGTATCTGGAAAACAAAAAAAAAAAAATTAAATGTTATAGATGGAATAACCGGAGAAGTACTTTTATATATAAAGCAATGAGAGGTTTTATTAGATTGTTTAATTGTTTCTATCATCTTTGAAGTGGAAAGAAGTCCCCATGATCTCATGTGGCTCAGCTGTCTGCAGGCCGCCCTTCTGTCATCATTGTCACAAACACCCTTATCACATTGCAGGACATGGTGTAACCACTTGAGAGTGACACAACTGTAATGTAACAACTGTATGCTGACCTTTTGTACCAGCCTTAAACAAGGTAACAAAAGCTCAAGCCTATTTGTGTATTACTATAGTGGCACTATGTTTGTGTATTAATCCATGTTTCATGTTCTTGTGCGAGTCATGAAATGTCTGTCTCTTGAGATGGACTGCTCTCCTCCTTCTCTCCTTCCATTCTTCCTAACACCCTCCATGTTCTGTATGTGCAAGCATCTTCTTAAATGATGACCGTGAAATTGAAAACTTTGGTAATGGGCTATTGATAATCATCTCAATCTGCAAATATATTTGTAAAACTATTACATTTATGTTTTTTTGCACATTGTACTGTACTGTTCAGCTTCTCTGTAACAAGTTGGTCACTTTTCTTTCCTGTCTCCAGCTGAATTGACTGCAACTATAATCCTGATCAAAGTTGACCAACTCTTGGTCACAAAATGGGGTCCCTGGTAACCCTATGAGGATTGAGTAACCAATCATGCATGAACATCCATCTTATTCATTATCTATGGACCTCCAGAGATGACTGAGCATGGTACATGATGACCAGCACTTACATTCCGTAAAGTGTATGAGAGATGAGCTGCATTTCCCAAAACTTCACTTGTTTTTATTTATTTTTTCATAAACATACATATAATACTCCAACATAAAATTTAGTACATTGGGATTTTTGTCTTAACCAAAGCAGGTTACATTAATGTTATTTACAGTCCATCACCTTGAGTCTTGTTGCTACATTTCTCTCTGCTTTGGTACAGGTTTAGTTTGCATATCTATGTTCTGTTATTAAGGCAGGTATTAATAATACAATCAAATATTATATTGCATATCATTAAAAGGCATATTGGACATAGGTTAACATGTAAACCGTTGTAAATACAAAAACAACAACCATAACAACAGTGGGTTCCGTATCCATACCGATCACATGCCACAGTTATCATATAATCAGCATATAAAACGTGCAAAGGGTCAAACAACCACTTTAATTGGATTCTATCACAAATTTTCTTACTTTACTTAATGAACCCAGATAGAAATTTTTTTCCATTCCATTTTTACTTTCTGATGATTTTTTATAGTCTTTCCCTGTGTCATTCAGGTACTCCTGGTTCCTGGGTTTAATATTGTGATAATATATGGACCTGGGAAGCAAATGTCTGAATGTTTCTTTCTTCTATTGCAGGGAAAACATTATCAGTTGTCCAGGAACACACTAAGGCCCCTTCTACACTTGCGTTTTTTTCGCGCGTGTTCTGCACGTGCTTTTGACGCTCAGAACTTAACTTGCATTGCACTCTGACCCATTGTAATCAATGGGCTTTTTAATGTGCAATTAAATCTCAGCATGCTCTACTTTTGCAAGTCACGTGCGTGAAAAATGCACCATACAAGTCTATGGAGACGCATCAAAAACGCATTGCACTCTCTCATGCAAGTCCAATGCAAGTGCAATGAGTTTTTCACGCATCAATTGCCATGGAACAGATAGAGCTCAGTCCTGAGTCTTTTTCACGCACGTTTTCTGTGTGTGAAAAACTGAGACACTGAACAAACTCTGATTGAAAACTGATGCAAAATGTAAATTTTTTCACTGACCAGACTCTGATGTGATCTGCAACGCAAGTGTGGAATTATCTCTGTAACTCATAGATTTGGCATTATATCATTGAAACTATCTCAATTTTCCTGGTTAGATCTTGGATATCCTGGAACTCCAGCATGTCTAATTATACTGGACCCTGTATGCTGATCCCAAACCTGTATCCTGATCTTCGTTATTTTTCAAGATATCTCTCAGGTGTGGCAGAATAAAGGCTCAGGTACAGGTTCAGAGTTTCAGTTTAAGCAATATACAAAACAGCAGTACTGCAAGTCACAGGGGAAAGTATAACCAGCCCTGAGTAAACAGGGGACCAGCCATTTATCCAGTTCTTGGATGTCGCCATAGCAGCTGACTGGCTAGGCCCCGCATCACTAAACCACCAACTGGACTCTAGAGTGAGCCACCCAACTTTCAAGGGAACAGATATTGCATGGCAGCTCCCAGCATGGCAGCCCTGGTTGTGTCTCACAAGCTCTGAGCTCAGCAGCCAGAGTCCATTCAAAGGATACTAACATATACTTTTGTGACAGAGGAAGTTGGGGGAAGTTGCGTGTTTCATGTCATTGTCATGCTGAATACCCAACTTCAATGTTCCTACTAGTCCCATCCATCCTCACTTCAATATAGTGCGATTGTCCTTTGTAGAAAAGCAACCTCAAAGTATGATGTTTCCACACTCATATTTTACAGTTGGGATGTTGCTCTTGTGGGTGTACTCATCCTCCTTCTTCCTCTAAACACGGCAAGAGGACTAAATAGTTAATTTTGGTCTCATCTGACCACATGACCTTCTCTCAATCTTTGTCATCACAAGGGCCGAATCAAACTTAACACGGGCCTGGATTGTGCTGGCGTGAGCATGGGGACCTTGTATGCGCAGTGGAATTTTACTCCTTGACAGTGTAGTGTGTTACTTACAAAAAACTATGAGATTGTGGGCTTGACTCACTTCAGGCCATTGACCAGGTCCTTTCCTCTCCCCTACTAGGCAAGATCCTGCATGGAGCTCAAGACTAAGGAAGATTGACAGTCATCTTCTTCAATTTTTTTTTAATAATTGCACCAATGGCTGTTGTCTTCACATCCCCCAGTAGATGGGTAGCTTAGCACAATCTGCCCCCCTGAGTAGATAGGTGTACAGCACACTCTGCCCCTCCCCAGTAGATAGGTATCCAGTACACTCTGCCCCAACATTTAGTCGCTGGGCCCGGGACTGTAGTCCCAAATTTACCCACATGATGGCGACTGTGGCTGCAATTAACACAGGTAATGAGTGCAGAGTAGGAGGAACTTCTTAAAGATAAAGTAACAGTAGAGAGCTAGGATTCTTGCAGATTGCTAGGTGATCAAACACTTATTTCATGTAATAAAACAGTAGATGTCCTTTGGAGATACTACAAAATGTAAATCACTTGGGTTGATATGGTAACAGTGTTCCCATAAGTGTTTCTTTTTTTAGAATTTATCAACTGTCCCATGAAAGTTGGCTGCATTCTACCATTATGTGGGCTTTCCTAATGTTTGTTAATTCAAAGATTACAGTATGGGTAAATCTGCTCCTGTGTTTCTTAAAGGCAGGTTAACCAAAAAATTCTTTGATTTCAGAAAATAATTTAATTTGGAGGCCTAGACTAGGGTCTAGAAATAGGGATATTGTCTAATGTATATACAGTATGCAATACATATCTAATCTTTATTGTATTCTAAAATTTGTGCCAAATAGAAGTTCTTTTTATGTTGCAATCTTTTCCGCATTCTAATTTTATCCTTTCTGAGTAAAGAAATAAAACAGGAAAAATGCAAACAATTGTACCCACAAAGGTTAAAGAAAATATAAAAAATGTCCATAGTCCTAATAATGTAATGAACCTAGACAATGACCTCTGAATACATACAATATGGGCACCAAATGTCCTATATGTCAGTTACTTCTTCCAGGCATTGAATGTGTTAATAACATGTGGAGAACACGGGCCTGGGTTCTCCAGGAATGTTTATTAAATATCCCCCATTCCTTGCTGAAAGTGCTTTCCCAGTCTGACAATTAGCGCCACACATGGGACAAATTGAGCAATATTTGGGTGTTTTAGGGGATTCCTATAATAAGTTGTGAGATCAATTTATGACGTGCTAATGAAAGGCAGTTACCTTCTAACACTCCGCTAATGCACTTCACATCAAGCGAGCAGCACCAAATCCTCTTTACATTACGAGAGCGGAGATTAAATTACACTTACAGTGTGAGCTATAAAGCTTTATGGATCCTGTAGTAATTCTCCTAACTACTCCATTATGTAGAGCGCAAAGATTTCTTTGCAAGTCAAGAAATAATACATCAAGGGAACATTTACTGCTACAAACAGCTCTGGTAAAAATGTATCTTCTGTGAATTAAAGCTGAAACCTCTTTATGGGAAGACACAGAAATTCACTTCACTTTTCATTTAAGCCTTTCTGCCCTGGTTTATAGATGTCGAACCTTCACGCTCTTATACCTGGCTGGCTAGCGGCACGCGTTATAAATGAGTATAAATTTCCGCATCTGACGAGCACCTCGCGGTCTCATGCCTAATGCGCAAAGTTAGGGAACAGCAGGTAAAAATTTCACAAACATCCTTATTTATGATCTTGTCCTTGGTCATAGAGGTGGGGGGGCGAAATTTCAATGTACTAAAATGAAAAGTATGATTAAGGAGACAGAGCGTGTTGACAAGGATAGTGGCCCGGCTGCCTCCATTCCCTGCTGAAAATATATAATACTTTTCTGACATCAATTTTAGATGGAATAGACATAGATGTGGTTTGGAGGAAAATGTAAAAAAATGAGATGCTTTGTGTTTTAACCCCATCACTTCTACAGGCAACTGAAGGACACGATTGACCATAATAAATGAATGGTCATCAATTGTACGTTCCTATACGTAGATGACTATTGTGGTGCAGGGCTGTATAGAAATTTGAGTCCTAGTGTTAATGGAATCCTCGCATATTTTTATATAAAAATTTAAAAGACAAACCTAATTATTTTTACATCAAAATCACCATAATCAAAAACTTTTTTTAAAGGATGAGGATGTTTGATTTTATTTTCTATAAAATAAATTTGTTTGGGTTTTTTTCCTCTTTTGATTTAGTGTTGTCCAGTATTTTCTTGCACAGATGCGCAAATTTTTTTATATACACATTATTTGGAACTTGAACAATCAGATCAATTTATAACATCACAGTTCTCTGAGTAATTTTAAATTACCATACAAAAACAACCTTTAAAAAAATTCTGTACAGGTTTTACCATTTAATGTAATCTGTTTTAATAATTTTGGCAAAAAAAAAAAAATTGCCACAAACCTGATTGCTATATTATATGAACAATGTAAAAGACTGAAGCTAGTAAAATATATTCCCTATATCATGCCTTAAGGACACCCGACTTACAGACATCTCCTAGTTACAGACTGACCTCTCTGACCACTGTGACCTTTAACCCCAGGTTGGAGTAAACTTGTGCTATGACCTTGTTCTTATATTTATGAATACCAATCATAAGGTCATGGCAGAGTAATTGTTCGTTGTCAGAGATCACATGACCCTCCATCTGTAGACATTTTATGGCAGGAATGTCACTTTACATATCAAAAGAGCAGTGCAGAACTTTAAATTGATGTTTATTGGTAACTTACCTAAAATCCTGCCCCCACACACTTACTCACACATTTACAAAAAAATAAGGTAAAGTGGTCAACCCCTTTAAGCCATTAAAATAGAGTTAAAACTTACAACAATTAACTCAAGTCTCTTGTTTGAGTCAATTAAAGTGAGGTCTGCGGAGGGCTATTGGGGCTGGAATGAAATAAACTAGTCTTGATAAATGTCTGATATTGACTGAAAAAGAAGGGGCGGAAGAATACTTTGGTGCTTATTTTTTTCAGTCTTTGACTATATGGTTCATGTGTTTTGTTTTGTTTTTTTCTGGTGGCACTTAGTAAAATTGTTGTTGGTGAACCTTACACAGGACACTATGGCTACTAGAGACGGGTGAATCATCCAAAACTTGTTTTGCTGAAACTTTGACACATTTTTTAAAAGACTCAGTTCAGGTGGGAATCTGGTCCAAATCGATGTAAGCAAAAAAAACATTCAGATTCATTTTAATGCCTGAAGAATGGCAGATATGTGCAAAATATACACACCAACATATAGATTTGCTCACCTCTTAAAGCTACTCAGAATATTCTTGATAGTTATATCAATCTACATTATATAGCTAAAGCATTCACTTCTGCAAGAGGTTTTGAGGCCTTGATTGCTCATTTTCACTCGTCTGCTGGACACCATCCTCTTCCAAGTAACACCGGATAAAAAATGATAAAACATTTTTACAAAACAGACGCTCAGCTGGTGGCTGCAGGTTTCAGTTCTCTATCAAATGCAATATACTATAATCACCAGAAACCTAAGGTTCCTGACCAAACATTAACCGGCTCACTTCACTGAGGCCAGGCACCTCGGTGACACATATCTGCCATCAATAATGGCCCCTTGTACCTTCTCACACTATGTATTGGCAGGGGTGTTGCATATATATATATATATAAAGTTTATGGTAAATATTGTATAATAAAATTGGAAACCAAGTAAAACTTGCAGTAACTGCAGCAGGTACTTTAGGGGAAATGTAGAATTACACATTATCTATTATAATAATAATAATAATAATTCTTTATTTATATAGCGCACACAGATTACGCAGCCCTGCACAGAGCCTGCCAGTCTCTGTCCCCAATGGGGCTCATAATCTAATCAACCTACCAGTATGTTTTAGAGTGTGGGAGGAAACCGGAGGACCTGGAGAAAACCCATGCAAACATGGAGGTTTAACATTAAGGTAATGTAAGCTTTTGAAGATGAAAACAGCTATTTGTTTGTTGAATTAAGTTGCATTTTAAAGAAGCAATGTGTAAAGGCATCTGTTTAGATTTTTTGTCAGTTTCACCAGTACACAGTGCCCCCGGGGCACCACCACTTGCCCTTTAATGGGCCCCCATCAAGCCCAAATCGCCAATTATTTGTTCAAGTACAATTTCAGCTAACCGCCCGGTTCAAGGAACCAGTGCAGCATCCTGGCACCAGCAAACTATGGGCCTCCGACACCTGGATGCCGACATCCCGAAAGAGGAGGGCAGGTCAGCACGCATTGGGAGAAAGGGATAAGGTGAGTACACTTTTTTTTATCAATGACTGGGGGGCTGTGCATAGGAGTGGGGGCTGTGTATATTAATTACTGGGGAGCTGTATATATATTATTGGGGGCTGTATATATTAAAGAAAATCTACCATTTGATTTGATGCATTCTGAACCAAACATATCTTGAGACTACTGTAGCTATAATGATGTAGGAACATATCTTGTTTAATCCCTGAACTGAGTGGTAATTCTGAAAAAACAATTATAAGATTCAGGATAATGAGGCTCTGTCACTCCTTTGCCTGGCTCGGCGCTTTTCCTCCTACATTAGTTATGCACTGCTCGAAAGAATGATCTAATCACTGCAGAATGTCATGCAGTGTATGAGTGTTCCAGCTCATGTTGATTAGTCCTGTCTGGACAGTTCAGGAAGCTCCAAGTGTAATGCACCAGTTTTTTTTTATATGCTTTTTATATGATTTATGTAGTATATATATATATATATATATATATATATATATATCAGATCAATAAATGCACATTTAGTGCATATATATACACACATACATATATATGCAATCTCCCCCACCGGGGCCTAGCCTTTTCTTGGTGGCCTGGAGGCAGCCGGGGCCCAGATAACCGGAGTGGCTGGCGATTGCGGCCATGGGCACGCTGATGTCACGGTGCTTGGTATGGGGACCGGAGGGCTGTCCTACAGCCTGGCAAGTCTCCAGCAGGTGGTGTGTGCAAGAAATAAGGAGGGAGAGGCTGATGTACTGCTTCTCTCTGGGGCAACCCCTAAGTGTCTGTAAGATAAGTCCCTGGGTAATGGATGGAGAAGCCCATGGGGGTAGACATCCATATCCAGGGATCAGACAGAGGCAACGTTGTGTAAATTAATTCACGGTTCTTTATTGAAAAACAGGTACCAGGCAACGGGCCAAAACGGTCCAACAGCAGATTTGGATTCTGCCACTGAAGTGGTCGTGAAGAGTGGTGCTCAGAAATAAAGCACCAGCATGGCAGTAGATGCAGGCTGGGATAATGGAGATGGAGCCATGTGCAAACTGTGGAAGCTGCAGCTCCTGACTCAGTTCCTCAGATTGAGTTCTATAGCAGCACTAAAGATGTGCTACACACTGATTCTCTCTTCACTCAGACCATGAGGTCAGAATGGACTGGACCATGTGCTCCTCCTGCACAGAGGTTATATCCTCCCCCTGGTCAAGTCGTAGCACCTCTCCAATCACCCTCCAGTTTACAATACAGCCATATAATTGGATAACATCTTACACCCATTTAACCATTGCTTTTCCAGGCAGAATCTGCAGCTTCAATTACATAATGTCCAGACTCTAGAACCTTCATAGAGGGTTGGTGACTCCCCCTAACAGCTCCTGACCTGGAGAGGGCGCTATTCGCAACTAACAGTCTGCCTATGTATTGGCAGGGGTGTTGCATATATATAAAGTTTATGGTAAATATTGTATAATAAAATTGGAAACCAAGTAAAACTTGCAGTAACTGCAGCAGGTACTTTAGGGGAAATGTAGAATTACACATTATCTATAATAATAATAATTCTTTATTTATATAGCGCACACAGATTACGCAGCACTGCACAGAGCTTGCCAGTCTCTGTCCCCAATGGGGCTCATAATCTAATCAACCTACCAGTATGTTTTGGAGTGTGGGAGGAAACCGGAGGACCTGGAGAAAACCCATGCAAACATGGAGGTTTAACATTAAAGGGGTATTCTCGTCTGGGCATTAACATTCAGTTTGATTAATCTGCCATTAATAAACATTTCTTCAATTAGATGTTATTAAAAAAAATGTTCCTGTGTGAAGATAATTTTCCATAAATGTAGTCATGTGGTCCCTTAGAAACAAGATAGCTTCCCCGGATAAGGCCACGTCTGCTGGAGTGATTGCACAAATAAACAAAAGGTTATTTTATATAAAATGTTCTGGAGTTACTGCAGGTCCCACAGCCGTCCTGTGGTAATGATTGCTGAATCCTGGTGGTCCAGCAGGACCCTATAGCGCAAGTCTGGCCACTGCTGCCAGAGTGTGACGTGGTCGTATCCGAGGAAGCTCTCTTGTTTCTAAGGGACAACATGACTACATTTATGAGAAATTATCTTCACACAGGAAATTTTTTTTTTTTATAACATCCAATTGAAGAAATATTTATATATGGCAGATTAATGAAACTGAATGTGAATACCGAGACGAGAATACCCCTTTAAGGTAATGTAAGCTTTTGAAGATGAAAACAGCTATTTGTTTGTTGAATTAAGTTGCATTTTAAAGAAGCAATGTGTAAAGGCATCTGTTTAGATGTTTTGTCAGTCTCACCAGTATACAGTGCCCCCGGGGCACCACCACTTGCCCTTTAATGGGCCCCCATGAAGCCCAAATCGCCAATTATTTGTTCAAGTACAATTTCAACTAACCGCCCGGTTCAAAGAACCAGTGCAGCATCCTGGCACCAGCAGCGCGGTGACGTCAAACTATGGGCCTCCGACACCTGGATGCCGACATCCCGAAAGAGGAGGAGGAGGTCAGCACGCATTGGGAGAAAGGGATAAGGTGAGTACACTTTTTTTTTTTTTAACTGGGACATAAAAATTACATGCGGGCTGTATTTGACACTGTAAAACACTACACTGTGGGCTATATATTAGTTAATAGGGGGCTGTATACAGCATACAACCCCCATTGTACAATATACAGCTCCCTAGTGACTAGTATACAGTATATTAGTTGCTGGTAAATTTTACATTGGGGACTGCTTATTTATCAATGACTGGGGGGCTGTGCATACGAGTGGGGGCTGTGTATATTAATTACTGGGGAGCTGTATATATATTATTGGGGGCTGTATATATTAAAGAAAATCTACCATTTGATTTGATGCATTCTGAACCAAACATACCGTGAGACTGCTGTAGCTATAATGATGCAGGAACATATCTTGTTTAATCCCTGAACTGAGTGGTAATTCTGAAAAAACAATTATAAGATTCAGGATAATGAGGCTCTGTCACTCCTTTGCCTGGCTCGGCGCTTTTCCTCCTACATTAGTTATGTACTGCTCGAAAGAATGATCTAATCACTGCAGAATGCCATGCAGTGTATGAGTGTTCAAGCTCTTGTTGATTAGTCCTGTCTGGACAGTTCAGGAAGCTCCAAGTGTAATGTGCTTATGTGTGACAGACAGCAGCACCCAGCTTTTCCAGGGTCCAGAATGTTATAATTGTTTTTTCAGCAAAACCACTCAATTCAGGAATTAAACAAGATATGATCCTGCATCAGTGTAGCTACAGCATTCTCAAGGTATTTTTGGTAATAGATTAGATCAAATAATAGATTTCCTTTAATTACTGGCGGCTGTATATGTTACTGGTGGTCTGTATATATTAATTACTGGGGGTCTGTATATATTAATTACTGGGGTGCAGTATATATTAATTACTAGAGGGCTGTATATTTATCAGTTGCTGGGGGATGTATATTAGTTGCTGTGGGCTAAATATTAATTGCTGGGGGCTGTATATTAATTACTGGGGACTGTATATTAATTACTTGGTAGCTGCATATTAATTGCTGGGGAGCTGTGCACTTATCACTGTGGTGTCGTAGACATCTATGGGGACCGTGATCTGCCCACAAATTGTGCAAGAGTCCTATTACATTGATGCTAAACGTGGACCCTGTCTAGGCTACATTCTGTGGGGGGCTCCACCAGATTTTGCGCCCGGAGGCTCCCACCAACCTTAATCAGGCCCTGCCAATGCATACAGCATCTTCATCTGCACCATGTCTATTTTCACATCCCCTTCTTCTGGTCAATTATCAGGCCTTGGTCTTAGCCTTCCACATGACCACTTCTATGTAGTCTACACATTTTATAAGACTTGTTGAAATGAATGTATTTTTAGGACATTGCCAAGGGTTTGGGGAAAACATGTCCAAAATGGGAACAAAGCAGTAAGGCCTTATGCATAGATTTCATTAACACACCCTGGGATGTGATAATACTTCATATTTACCTGCAACATGGTTCAGTTGAATGTTGTTCTCACCATATGTGAACTTGAATGAATAGTCTACCTTGGTACAAATTTATACCTCACAGTAGTCCTATTAATGTGTGCACTGGGTGCCGTTTTGTTGCAATATAGCCAGTTTGGGTCTCAAGTTATGTCATGTGATTAAATGTCTGAATCACCAATCACCAATATTTTTTTCTCCTGACTTTCTGTCAAAAATAGAGAGCTTCCACCCATCTACTATACATTGACAAACATCGAGCCTATCCCATTTCTTCACATGGGAAGCGGGGCAATGTTCTCTTCTACTAGAGTCTGTGATCTGGCCATCTAACAGTTAGTCAGCTAACTTGCATAATTTATTTACGTGTTCAAGCCAGTGAAGTGGTGTTTGCGTTGTAGGACAACTTGATTTAACCCCTACCCCTGAATCCTCAAACCAATTTGATCAGCAGGAATATTGGATGAAGGTTCCCACGAAGGAAAGTTAGGCCCTAACCATGGGAGACCTGCTAAGATCTGCAGATCGCGAAAACGAGGGGCTTCGTTGCTCCTCAGACTAATGGAGCAGACGGCCGCCCATGACCATCAGCACGGTGGCTTAGTGGTTAGCATTACAGGCTTGCAGCGCTGGGGACCCGGGTTCAATTCCCAGGGTCAACATCTGCAAAGAGTTTGTATATTGTAACTGTGTTTGCGTGTGTTTCCTATGAGTACTTCGGTTGCCTCCCACACTCCGAAACATACTAGCAGGTTGATTAGATTGTGAGCCCCATTGGGGACAGGGGCTGATTTGGCAAGCTCTGTGCAGCGCTGCGTAATCTGTATGCACTATATAAATAAAAGAATTATTATTATGATCGTTCTGCTCTATTAATCTTTATGGAGCGGACGGAGATCTTGTAGCGTTGCACTCTGCAATTTCCGTCAGCTTCATAGAGATTAGAGCAGAATGGTCATGTGCGATCGTCTGCTCCATTAATCTGACGGACCCCTCATCAATAATGTGAGACATTATGGCTGTACATATGAACTTTTAAAACAAATTACATAATAGTGAATAGTGCAGATGATTCATTATGAAACATTATATTCTGTCTTGTTATTTTCCTGTTTCTACCGGCTTTAAGGTAGAAATCTATTTTCCCATTTATAGGGCCAGGAAGTAAGAGTTCTCCTTACAGAGACTATGGCAAATAACAACTTTAAAGTATACAAACTTTTGCCTAATTAAGCAAAAATAAGAAATTCTCTACTCTCATTAGCTATCTGCGGCCTACTAGTAGGGGGTTTATCTTGTCTCTCTGGCTGCTCTATCTGCCTTTGTTTGAATTGGTTGCCATGGAAATCCGTATCTGTAACCTGGAGAATGACAGGAGCCGGTGGCTCACTTAACGCTCCCCCTAACTGGCTCACCACACCCCCTTTTACCCAATAAAATATGATTAAAAGTGCGGTGGAATGGGTTAATTGGTTGGACTGAGGTTCCCTGTTATATATTTAATAGGAAGCCGTTCAGGAGCCAGAAGAGCCGTCTCTTCTTAGTGTGCAGAGCCCAATGAGCCAGCTCACTAAGAAGAACCATAATTCCCATCACTTGCTGTCATCATGTAAAAAACTCCAGGACCTTGAGTGATGTCACAATCATGTGACGGATCACATACTTCAGGTCATACAATTACAAATATCCTGAAAACTGTACAGAAGTGTCTGCACACTGCCAATGGTATGTAGCAGAGCTGGGTGTGCTTGAAAGCTTGAATGCAGTAGAATTGTGTATGTGAATTTTTGAGCTGGATTATCAAGTGAAATATTTTGCAGGAATGCAAGTAATACATCTTAATCATCAGCTCCTTTTTATCTGCTTTCTACAGACTTGAGAAAGATTTTAGATGCACAGGCACAAAAAAGTTACCTGCAAACTTTAACATGATCATCTGCACTTTTCACCGATATTAAAACATTTTAGCCTTAAAGGTTTACTTTAAGTTATATATTTACAGCAACAGAACATAACAGGTCCCTTTCGAGGAATATAATTATCTGAAATTACAGAATTCTGTCCATTGTCATTGGAATTCTGACTTGTTAGAGTCTGGAAAAAGTTTCCTGCCTACATTCCTATAATAATCTTGGCAATCATTAGAAAGCTGTCTTTTCTTTCTCTTTTATAAATGTTTTCATTTGTAATCGTTTAAAACGTACAACTTCCCACATATAATTTTTTCCTGAAGTATTCCACATCCCTCTTAAACAGTAAACACGATTCAACTGTTAAAATATCTGTTTTCCACATAATTTAGTCAGAGTGAAATATTCACCATTCTGCATTTAGAAGTGAACAATTAGATAACTTCACATTTTTACACAGTAATGGGATTTGCAAGTGGTTGCTGCCAAATTCAATTCCCTTTAAACTGTCATGTGTAACCTACACTCCGTGCACAAATTACAACAGAAATTACTGTCTAATTACCCCTCGGGGTGTCTGCTTTAATAAAAGTGACATGCTCTGTATGCAGGAGTTGAACTTGGGCGCACACTTCACTGCTCACTTCAATTATGATTAAAAAGTAGCTTGTCACGTAACAATGCCAGCCTGCATCTGGGCAATGTCGCACACTTCTGTAAACACCAAGAAATTTGATGATACATTTTGATCCAAAACATATGAAACCAATTATATAGCTGAAACTTTAAAACAACACCAAAACAAGATGAGTCTAAACTTTGACCTCAGTCAAGGGTCTCAAAGTTCATTGAGCTCCACTATACAACTGCTCGCTTATTTGTTTTATAAGGGGCCGTTCCATACTTTTTTCAGGTCATGTGCAAGTTCAGGATTAACTTCTATTTTTTTACAAGTTTGTAATAACATTTCTTAATTTGCTGTTGAAAAGATTTTTTAATTGACAAAAATGTTAAAGCAATCCTGCAAAACAAAATTGCCTATTCCTCAGACACATATTGTGTACTAACCTGATGCCCATCCACACCCCTTGTGTCTTTGAAAATTTACATTTCTTTGTATTATTCCTCAAACCTCCATTGAATCAAGGAGATGCTTATATTTGCAATAAAGAAATCATTAAAAATCCTGTTTAATCATAAATTGACTTATTTAAAAAATATAAATATATAATACACATTAACCTTCAGAATAGTAATCACCCTTGGGTCAAGCGAAGAATATAATCATCTTTAAGTGCAAGTTTATTGCAAATTATTCTATCCAAGATCTCCAAAACTAAATTAAAAAAAATCCCAAAGAAGGCTGGGATAGTAAATAACTGCTCTTAGCAATAACAAAATAGAATGGGACATTATTGTACAGTATTTCATTGACAGTATATAAAACCCCATGGAATAGGTCCAGGCACTCGCTTGTTGAATCAATTAAACTTTTTTATTGCGTCGGCGTATAAACAAGTTGTGCCGTTTGGCTCAACACCATGAGCCCAAATTCTGTGGTGAAAAATTACAAAATTGAAATTACGTGCTGATTATTGCCACCAATTTGAACATATCTTATATAATTGTTCTCTAGTATGTCATTTCAATTTTATAATTTTTCCCCACTTGTTATCACTTGTTGCTACAGAGTTTGACAAAGGCTCATGGTGTTGAGCCTAATTGTCACAATTTGTTTAGACAATAAAAATAAAAAAGTTTAATTAATTCAACAACAACATATTGCCTGGATCTATTTTGAGTTCTATGTTGGGTATCAACCTGACCTCTTGTTGTAATAGAATTTTTTGACGATCCCCACTCGATGGACTTACATCTATTTTTTCAAGACCAGCAAGGTGCAAGATCACACAGATTATGCAGCGATGCACAGAGCTCGCCAAATCGGTCCCTGTCCCCAATGGGGCTCACAATCTAATCAATCTACCAGTATGTTTTTGTAGTGTGGGAGGAAACTGAGGACACAGGGTAAATCCACACAAACACGGAGAAAACATACAAACTCTCTGCAGATGTTGACCTTGGGACTTCAACCCAGGTCCCCAGCACTGCAAAGCTGCAATGCTAACCACTAAGCCACTGTGCTGCCCTTCGACTACCTGAGTCATATGGGTGGACTTCTCTGAAAGGAGATCAACGGTCCAGATTTTGCAATCTCAGCTAGATGCATTCTAAATACGCTATGCCTATTAATGGCGGAGCGGTTTGGTCTTTTGCATTGGAGTAAATCCAAAAGAGAAGACAAAAGATGGACATAAATAGAAAAGGGGCATATGTTCTGTTTTAGGCATACCAAGGTCTTCTTGAAGAGCCTGACATACCTTGTTTAAGGCTTTTTCTAAAAGGGCTTTGGGATAACCTCTATCCAACACATGATTTGTGCTATTATTTAAGTGGCTGTATACAGGTTTCTCTCTGTTCAATTTTTGCCACACTATACTATATACCTTGTCAAATGTAAACACTGGACAAATATGCAACTGATGACATAGTTTCCTACCTGCATATCAAAGTAGGTAGTAAGTGTGTGCCACATCTTAAACAATTTCCTCTGTGTTAGATCAATTGGTCGGACAACAGGTCCCAGAATGAGACCAATAGCACACATCTAAATATCCCATCAGAATATGATATAGCAACACATGGCTCAGACGGAATCTGAATACCACAACATGAATCATATTATAAATCTGCAAATGTTGCAGAAGTACTACATAACCTATTTATTTGCATATCTTGTCTAATCTACCTAATACTCCCTAAAAGTACTAAGCCGCACACTAACATGTTGCGGTATATGGAAACCACCAAGATGGATATGTCCTACACAGGATTTGTCATGTGAGTAGTATCTGATCCATTAGTGTGTAAAGAAATTATAAGACACTCACTGCTCCCCTTACTGGTCAGAAATGGAAACTGACCTAGTGGCATGTTAAACTACCAGACTATTTAGAATGAACATGAAAAATGATTCCCGGTTTCACAATTTTCCGTTATGGTCACCACCCCTTAGCGAGAACCTTTAAAATGTTTGAGGCTACAGTTATACTGGAAGAGTCACCCACAATGTCTGAAAGATGTGTTCTGACTCTTACCTTTAAGGAAGCAAATGTATGTCCTACATACTGTTTCTGGCACAGCAATTACAGTTAATGTACACATTAAGGCCCCTTTCACATTGCACATATGGGGAAATATATCCGGCCGCAAAGTCCCCATAGACAGCTATTGCGACCCAGTGGCGGTACCACACCGTATCTTACATGGGAAAAAGATAGAGCCTGTTCCGTCTTTCCCTGTACATATAGCCAGGCAGCGCTGTTTCCTTCCCCTCTCCAGTGCGCAGATGTGTGTGCTTGGCCGGGCGAGCACACATCCATGTGAATGTGTGTGTATATATGCATGTATGTCAGCCAAAGGAATCTGCACCATTGTGTTTAGAATCAACCAATTTTTTAAGAGCCACATCTTGAATCAAAATTTTTTAAACTTGCACTTTCGAAAATACACTTACTAACCACCATCTACATGAGCCATTGTCAGCTGGCTGCTGTGGCAGTTAGCAACCAATCACAGCTCAGCTTCTAGCAACCTCAGCTCAGTTACTATTTTGTCACAGGTCATTAATATTAGCTCTGAGCTTTGATTCGTTACGCAATAACGTATAAAGTATAAGACAGATTGTATGTGTATTAGGTTAAAAATATGAGCTAATATGATAGAGATAGATAGAGATAGACAAAGAATTCCGCAGCACTCCATGTAGCGAATGAAAAAAAAGTGGATTTATTCCAAACACATCGCAACCTTTCAACTTCTACATGAAGCCTTTGTCAAGCTACAATTTGGTGTCTATACAAGATATATTTCAACGGGAGTATTAGTTAATTCAGTCACATGATCAGCTCCACAATTGTGAAAAAAACATGATTTTTTTCCTCGCATAAACACATATATTTCGCACATGAAGTGTTAATTTCATAAATAGTCATTTATATACATAATGGGCAAGATTTATCATCAGCTTCCTGAGGTAAAACTGGTCTAGTTGCCCATCGAAACCAATCAGAATTTTATAAACAGATGTGGGAAAATGAAAGCTGAGCTCTGATTGGATGCCATGAGCAGCTAGAACAGGTCTGCTCTAAAAGACTTATGATAAATTTCCAGTAAACACACCCTCTTCAGAGTGTCCCCACTGCTACTGCACAGATACAGAAGTCCAAGAACATCCATAACAACCTCACTGCAAGCTACAGCATATAGCCATTAGAGTTACACTCCAGCAGCCATCTTAGAATACCCTCAGTTCAAACACAAAGTGGGGGGTTGTGTTTTTTCTAATTAATATTAGGGAATTATGCATATTATTTTTCATTGGGATCAACCTAATTTATTCAGGAGGCAAAATATTTACTATAATTAATGTATGCGGGGGCACAAGTTGATCACTTATGTTGTGGGAAGTATATATTATTTAGAAGCACTGTCTGGGACATAGTTGTTAGTCAGAGGACAATATACTGTAAGTGACTGTGGTAGTTTTAGGGCTGTAGTGTAAAGATGTCATGCAAGGAGCTGAAAACATCTGAAGGCAAATTCAGCAGTATAATAATAAGCTATAGCCAGGAGAAGTTGTCATGATGTTCTATTCTTGAAGGAGCACAATCATCACCTTTATATTGTTACTGGTAGATCCCTGTTCTATCTTTGTTTGACTGTCACTAGCCTTCTAGTGTGTGAGGCAGACAGAGATATGTATGTCCTATTGTACATGTTAGTAATCTATAGTATATGCTTGGTTGAAGGGGGGCATCAAAATGCTCCAATGTGTGGTCCTGAAATTCCTAATGGCAGTCCAGTAAGCAATACATACTTTTTGTAAAGTGGTAAGCACAACGATTTCAAAACATTCCCATTGTGTGCTCTAAAATTTTCAACATTGGCTGCATTTTAAGACCTCCCACACTGAGAAGCTGTTATGGATAGAATAGAAACAGAGAATGGAGCTAAAAGCAGATAGTGGCTGGAAGCAATAACTGCAGCAATTGCTCCCATTGAAGTAAATTGGGATCTAGCCAGTAGTTACAGCTTCCAGCCACTACACAGAGTACAGACCATCCGTTTCCAGTTTAGTGCCTCTTCTGGCCAGAGCAGCTGATCAGTAAAGGGCCAGATGTCGGTCCCTCATAGCTCAAATATTGATGGCCTATCCTGAGAATAGGCCAACAATATAAATTAGTGGACAACCCCGTTTAAAATGGAAACTCTTCTGCATGTTGGAATATAACCTTAAATCAGTCTTTAGAAGCACCTAGTAGTCAGATGATTCTTGATAACCATGATTGGAAACCTCTGACCATGGAAGGAGCAGGGTTCCTCATGACCACATTGGAGGACATTGACTATCGGATCAAATCGAGTTTTACCGACGTTTGCTTTTCTTTTCTCTAATTTTTACTAATGAAAATATGTCCTGAAAATTTTCCACGCTTCATATGTCAATATAATGTAGTTTACATTGTCACCTTCTGATGGCAGAAATATCTGTCACGGAGTAATCAGATGTTTGTTGCACAGGACGTCTAATAACTGAATTTTTTTATAGGAATGTGTTTCCCACTGAAATAGCAGAACAGTCATTTTTCTTACTTCTTCCTCATCCGTAAGAAAAGCTACCAATATTCATTTGCTGCTTTCAGCACATAATAAGTCTTGCACGCTTTTCGAAGCCAGAAAGGTCAAAATAATTACCACACCGAGAGGTCTAAATAGAAAATAAATATACAAAGATCCATCACTGGAGACATGGCTCGTGTTCACACTCAGCCTTTTAGTTCTACATGGTACTCCCACACAAAAAATATATATTATGTATTAAACTTTTTATGTATAAAGCTGTTTAGTCAGGGAATTATTATATGTAATTTAAAGACTGTTTCCAATGAGAATATTAATTGTGATTGTCATTCAGACCACCTAAGCTATTGATAATCCAGAGAAATGCATGATCTGTTGTACAAAATGATTTTCTTTTACTCTAAGATGATAGATAATGTGGGAGTGGTTATGGTGGTGGGTGCATGCAGACAGTATCCACTGCATGGCCCCCTACGTGCTAGAAGGCAGAGAGTGGTCTGAACGGCGACTTCTTCAGAAGCGACTTGCTTTGCTATTTTAGCTGGGTGCTGGGTGAACCTTCGGCCCAGTCTGAGATCCAGAATGAGGAGTGCCTGGTCCTCTCCATATATACCGATTAGAAGTAACACCAGAAAGTTCAATCTTCGTCTCATCAGACCAGAGAATCTTATTTCTCATAGCCTGGGAGTCTGTCATGTGTTTTTTTTGCTAACTATATGTGGCTTTGATATGTCTTCCACTGAGGAGAGGCTTCCGTCAGTGCACTCTTCCATAAAGCCCTGACTGGTGGAGGCTGCAGTGATAGTTAACTTTGTGGAATTTTCTCCCATCTCCCTTCTGCATATCTGGAGCTCAGCCACAGTGCTCTTGTGGTTTTTCTTTACCTCCACCACCAAACCTGTGGTTTTTGGCTGGACAGCCAGATCAAGGAAGAGTTGTGGTCATCTTCCTTTTAAGGATTATGGAGTGCTACTCAGAGGTCCTTGGGCAGTTCCTTAGACCTCATGATTCTTATGTGTTCTGACATGCAATGTGAGCTGTCAAGTCCAATGAGTTTAATTAAACATAGTAGGACTCCAATGAAGGAATAGAACCTCAAGGAGGATCAGAGGGAAATGGACAGCACACGAGTTAGATATGATTGTCAAAGGGTCTAAATACTTATGACCATGTGCTATTTCAGTTTTTCTTGGGGTGCAGAGTCTACATTAATGAGCAACAAAAGAAATTTTCATCTTAACAACTGGCTGCATTGGAACAAAAATGTATAAGGGTTTGAACCTCTCACCTACATCAACACCTTAACATACTCAAGAACCCTCTGTGTTTAGAAATGAGGATCAGGAAAGACTCATTATGGCCCATTTTATGACATTGCTGTGTGCCAAATTATGCCCCATTCTGTGACATTGCTTTGTGCATTACTTCTCATAATCTCTACTCTGTATTCTTACCTAATGAACACAAACAATAGTGTGAAACCAGCATATATTCCCCAATGGGTGAAAGATCTCTTCACTACTTTTTGATGATAAAAACCATACATGCGAGGTCACATGGATTCTCTAAATGTATCTGTACCCTTTTGTTTACCCTTTTACACCCTGAAAAACAATAAAAAGATTTATACAAAAAAACAATCACAGTTACCTGACGTACAAGCATGGAAATAATCAAACTTCCTTGTCTGCAGCCAGGAATTAATATTATTAACACCTTACCTGCCCCCATTATGCCAACTCAATGGCAAGGGAATGTGGAAGGGTGTAAAGGGGGCTGTGCCAGGCAAGTGGGCCAGCATGGGGCATTATGGCCTTGTATCTGTGCATTAGCTATAGCCTGTGCAAGTTCTGGATCAAGCTATAGCTGACTCACATCTCGGATCGCAGGCACACTGGTGCCCCTCTCCGGCCCCCAGCCCCCCGCTATGCTGTCTTACCTCTCCATGCTCCTGCTCCGCTACTCACAGCCAGCCCGACATGCGCGTCCCCGCCTCCTAGGGCATGCCAGCCCTGAAGATTTAAAGGGCCAGCTCAGTGCTGATTGGTGCTGGCCATCTCCAGGAATTGAATAAAAGCCAGCCTCTCCCAGCATTCCCCACTGGATCTTTGTGCAATATAGAGTAAGCTTGTTTCGTTGCCTAGTGCCTGTCTGCTGATTTCCTGTGACCCTGGTTCTTTTCCTGACTTTGACTCCCTGCTGCCTGTTCTGACCTCCTGCTTTGTTCCTGACATTGATCCCGTGCTGCCTGTCTCAACCTCCTGCCTGTCCCTGACCATGATTCTGCCTCACGACTTTGTACCACGCCTTGGCCACCACCACAGGCAAAATCGCGCATGCGGAGTGACCTGGTGGTACCCTACCGCAGCAAGTCCATCCCGCTTTGCGGCGTGCTCTGGTGAACACCAGATGCCACTTAGACTCCGCTTCCAGGTGTCGGCTTACAGCTTTGCTTGCGGGGGTACAGAGGATCCACTACCTCACATCCTGACAAGAGCGATGTAACGCAATTCTATAAACAGGTAGGGTCTGCCCTAAAATTGTCCGGCAGAACAGAAACTGGCCAAATTTATCAGGAGCTGTAGCCTCTTGATATATTCTGCATGATGGGTGGTGCAGGGGGAACGTAACATGCAGGTGCTCTAAGCGACAGTGCATCTAAGTCACCCTGAAACCTATTAACATCCTTCATTGACAAGACAATTACATTTTGAGATTCATTAAAAAAGAAACGTAATAGTGCATCTATAAATTCACTAGTCTGATATGGAATATTTATACAGACAAGTGCCTGTATGCATTTTATACTACATGGCGGCACGCTGTATGCATTTTATATTACGTGGCGGCCCACTGTATGCATTTTATATTACGTGGCAGCATGCTGTATGCATTTTATACTACATGGCGGCACGCTGTATGCATTTTATAATACAAGGTGCCATGCTGTATCTATTTAATACTACATCGCGGCACGCTGTATCTATTTTATACTACATGGAGGTACGCTGTATCTATTTGATACTACATGAAGGTACGCTGTATCTATTTTCCACGCTGTATCTGATATATTACATATATGGGGGGGGCGTCTTTCTATGGTTCGCATTAGGCAGCAGACAGGCTTGGTACACCCCTGTGTGCGCGTAATTATGGTTTATGGGAGACAAGTTCCTCACACCTGGTTACACCACTAGCTTGGAGGTTGGTGGCTAGTGGATCACTGTGCGCCGGAAGTGGCTGCACGTCTCTCTGCTCCTGCTCACTGTCGGTGCCGTCGGGTGCCGTGCGGTCCGGACGCTGCTGCTGCCTGGACGCTGCTCGGATGCCGGCTCCCCGGCGCCCCCGCTCCCTCTCCTCGCCCTCGATGTGACCTGCCTCCGATCTGCTTGGGGGTCGTTTTTGCCGGGATTGCCGCAAAAGGGGCTGGCGCGGAGCCTGTTCTTTGGGGCCGTTGCGGTCCACGTGCTGCGCGGCCCGTGTTCCTGGCCGTGGAGTGAGGAGACTCGTATATTCGTTCCCCCCCCCCCTTCTGTCTGCCGTTCCTGTCTGCCGTTCCTGTCATTTGTCTTGTCTTCTGTCCTGCCTTGTAAATTTGGATTGCTGGTGATCCTTACCTGCACTGCTGCTGTCTGGACTGCTGCTGCCTGGGGGTCCTCTGTTGCCCTGTCTGGACTGCCTGGGGGTCTCTGTCTTGTCGCCACTGCTGGGACTGCCGGGGATTGCCTGTGTCTGCTGTTACTACCTGGGTGGATGGAGGTCCCTCTGTGCCCACCATTCTAACTACCTACCTCCAGGAGTTGGACTGTGACCCGCTGTGCACCGTGCTGGACTGGCCTTGAGGGAAGACATCGGACGTGGGGCCAGAGAAGTTGAAGTATGAACTGGGACCGCCGACGTTTGGACTTAAGGTATGGGGTACCTGTTGGGGGGAGGATGGGCCAATGCCTAAAGATGGGAGGAGGGGATCCCTGCGTCTCAGATTGTCTCCCACTGTGGCCTAACGAATTGAGGAGGGAAATCTCCCAGGGTGATTTGATGATACCAATTGCTGGTGCAGTCAGCCCTGTAATGGGGTCCGGGGGCATTCGGGAATATGGGGTCTTGCAGGTATTCAGAACGTGGAGTTTTGTTCTGCCTCTGTACTTTGTACTGGGGGTGGGCGGAAGTATCCCGCTCTGTTTATGGTCTCTGCTACTGGACCCAGCCCGCTGTTGCCAAGGTCTACCTGGTGAGATATCTCTAAGGGCTGTGGAGAGTCTGGGCTACCTCGATCAGAGGATGGGGGTTCTCCTGTGCTCCATTCAGGGCAGGTGCCTGTCCCGCCCCCCTATGGCCCCGTATTGCGGTCTGAACAGGGCAGCTGATGCTCAATACTTGCCACGGCCTATATCGGAGATCGAGGATATACCTGTGTTTACTGGGGTGACTGACCCCCCCCTGTGTCTGCCCCACCGATTTATGTTCAATGAAAGTAGGAAATCCGGTGGAGGACTGAATATGGGTTTGGGACTGAGGAACCCCAACCCCGGGTTCTATAAAATTGGGGTGGAAAAGGAAAATAAATATATGAATTGAACAAGTACAAACAAATACAGCATAATCATATATCCACATATACTCATATATCCACTATACTCAACATGAGAGGGAGCCCTGCCGCATGAAAAGTGATAGAGTGGATTTACAATGAAAATATATTAATATTGTATGTCATATTATATGTCTTAATGTTCACATTTTCTTTTATAGGGGTCAGTACAGGCGGTCCCCTACTTAAGAACACTCGACTTACATACGACCCATAGTTACAAACGGACCTCTGGATATTGGTAATTTCTTCTACTTTAGTCCTAGGCTACAATAAACAGCTATAACAGTTACCAAATGTGTCTGTAATGAAGCTTTAGTGTTAATATTGATTCTTATGACAACCCAACATTTTTAAAATCCAATTGTCACAGAGACCAAAAAAGTTCTGGCTGGGATTACAATGATAAAATATACAGTTCCGACTTACATACAAACTCAACTTAAGAACAAACCTACAGACCCTATCTTGTATGTAACCCGGGGACTGCCTGTACATGGAAGTGATTATGTGGCTAATAGATTTTCTGTAGACAACAGTGAAAGAGACATTGGAATAGCTGGTTTCTCTAATGTTGCTTAGAATTGCTACTTTGATGAAAGATCCAAAGAAAACTAATTTTAAAGGAAATCTACCATCAAAAATGATGCTACTCATAGATTTAGGCGCTATGACTGTGGTAATTGTCTTATATGTGTTATCCATGGCCTCAGTCTTTTTCAAAACTTTTAAAATTATGCAAATTAACCTAAAGGGCTCTGAGGGTTGTTACCAGAGCCTCCCTGTGCTGTAACTTCACAGGCTGTTACACTGTGCAGGAGAACTTTCCCCATCCCGCTGTGTTGGAACTTTCTCTGCTGCTATGAGATTACATCAGGCAGAGGGAGGGGAAAGTGCTGAGTGAGTAATGGAGACAGTGACACAGTGTAACAGCCCCTGAAGCTACAGCACAGAGGGGCCCCGAGCCTTTCAGGCTAAGTAACACAATCTTAAAAGTTGATTTTTACAAGAAAGGAGGCCATGGATAATAAATATAAGGGATATTTTTCTGTGACCACTGGGGGTAATGGAAAGGTTACAGCATAGTGATTTAACATCATAAAAATAATCCAAAAACTCACGTCAAAGTGTTGATTTTGTGCAAAGATTATATTGGATTGTAGATGTAGAACTGTACAGGAATGTTTGAATGTGTCAGTCATGAGACCAGCACATAGTAGAATTAGATAGTTCTCTGCTGCATGGGATGACTAATTTGGTGCAGTATAAGGCTGGAGAGTCGTTCCTAGTTGTTGGTCTAGTTTTCTGCATCACAATATTCAAATTGAGGGTATACAGATTACATTTTCTTGACTTTTCCTGCAAGGCAACGACCCCTTTTAAACCAAGGTCACGACCCTTTTTCAGGCAAATATGCCTAAAAATCTTCAACCAGCTATTTGCCCTGTGTTTACATGGCGTCATACAACTGATTGGTGTTGGAGCCAGATATTGACCCCCACAATAAAGTCACTCGACTATCCTGAGGATGGGCATCTCTAAATTCATGGTAATAATACAGTAATGACACACAGAAGAGCTCTTCCATTGGTTTAAATGACTTATGTCTGTATATATTAGAATTTTCTATAATGTTTTCTATATTGACCAATTGTAGTATTTTTTTAAAAAAGCTTTCTATAAACAAAATTGCTAGTAGTGTAGACTTGTACTGTGTTGTGCAGAAGAGTGAAAGGTATCAGCTATCAACTAATTTCACCTGGTATCACCAGAGTCCCTCTGTGCTGTAGCTTTACATGCTGTTATACTGTGCAAGTTCTGAATTGTACAGTCCCAACAAACAAAAAGGTAGTCTTATTAATGCCTTCCACAATGACCTCAAAATTTGAGAAAGACAGTGGCTCACACACTCTTCCTAGCTTGGCATTGTTCCACATCCATGGAATCCTGTGAATAGTAATTTTACAAGTTCTCTCATTGAAATTCATGCAAGATTTTGTCTCCATTAGCCAAAACTACACAAATGAAATGTGAAAATGGATTACTATTTTGTTACAAAAAGATCTGGTCCTTGATGACTACTACTACATATTACCATTAAAGTGACAATATGAGGTCCTGCCTTATGAGAATGTAATTTGTCTCGTTCTACAGCTAGCGCAATGATGGTGGAAGTTTGATTGGCAGAGTTGGTTACTTAATGACTGTAATTACAAAGAATAACAAACCTGTGGCCAGTCTGTTCTGTGTAACCATCTGCGGCCTGCAATACCCTGCCAACTGAGCTGCTGGCCCTGACGAGAAGCAGGTTAATTGGTATCAACACGTTCCTATAAACATTAGTTAAGGAGAGTGAAAGATGTTGTATGTTGAGTAGTGGGAACAGAAGAGAGAGGTAAAGACTGATTGGAAAGCATACATACAAGAACATAGTCTGCACTGTGTAAGCCCTAAACCATTCTGAACATTTCACCGCTGTCCAACTATTCAACATTGTGAATGTATATACATGTAGGGTTTCTATTCAAACCAGGGGGAAACTATGAAATAGATGAAAGCACATCATTAAGACACATATCAACAAACGTAAGTGGAATAAAGTCTACAAAAATGTTAATATTTATTAAAGGGATATTCCATCTGATTTGTTAAACAGACCTTACAGAACATTATATTAAGGAGAGAGGAGTCATGGATTTCCTTCAGGTGTAATAATGCAATATATTTCTTAGTGCCTTATATATTGTAGATTGTCTGGCATCTTATACTTTACATATCAAGCAAGTATGGGGATCTACAAAATGCCTACAAGCAGTTCTTTCAGAGAACAGGGAGGGTTCACTGAATAAAACTTAATAGAAGTTAAAAGGATGAACCTACAAAAAGGTTAGAAAAACTGCAAGAAATCCTTTATTAATGAGTGTCAATAATTTCATGGAAATGGTGGCAGAGAAGTGGAAAACTCCTAACCTTAACCCAACCATGCTAAAGGCTTGCACTTTATGCCCCTCACAGTTTTATAGGGCTTGTCCCAAACATATAACACTGAAGTAACAGGTACATTAGCCCCACAAAATAGTGAAGAAGAGTTCAGAATAGTGAGTGGTGTTCCTCTGAGTTCTATTGGTACTTTTTTGGGGGTCAGAAACCTTCTCTAAATTGATGACTAACATAGACATTCTTCAAGAGTTGGCAAGTATTACCTCGAATATTACCTTGAAATGGGATATGACTTCATAGACAACCACTCATCTCTATTGAACTGGTTTGGATGGCCTATTTCAGCAGTTAACACTATTCAGCAGAGCTCTATAGATACAATGGAGTGGGATCACACATGTGAATTACTCTACCAGTCGAGCTCCAAAGGGTCTTTATTTTAATAATTTCCATCACTTGCTTTCACATTCAAACTTCAAGTTTTTCAGAAAGTAATGATAACCAGACACTTCCTATACAGGCAGGGGTGCACCAGTCATGAGGCAAGTTGAGCCTCTTGCCTTAGACAGCACCACCTACAATGGGTGGCAGCATCAGGGGAGCAATCACTTGCTACAAAGCAGTACCTGACTCTTAAAAATAGTTTCTCTTAACATTTGATGTCAGCATAGGTGGACACTAGATGGAGAACCCACTTACTAAAGAAAAGTAACCTGAAATATTACTACTGGAGGGGGCGCCATTCTATACCTCGCCTCAGGCAGTGGAAGGTTTGGGTTACCCCCTGCATACAGGACTTATATTACATTCTTTCGCTTTCTTTTTGCTAAAGTTAGCAGTGAGCCAGCTGACGTATGTCCGTTGATGTTGTCATACATTGTATTTATTACATTGTACTTACCATTGTATCTATTGCAATGTTCTGTCTGGATATCACTGTATACCACACATCATTGTGCCAGTTATAATAGTCTATTGAAAGTTAAGTTTAGATTCTGTGGCACATATGGTCTTCATGTCAGATTTTTTTTTCCAACGTTTAGACAAAGACAAATAGCGTTACCACCCAATGCTACACCAGATGTTGAATGATGACTGCGGTGGTAGAACGGGGAACTATTATCTTCATCTCTAGGAGAGGGAAGTCTCTATAGTAAAAGACAATGTGGGGCAGGAGTCCAGCTTAGGAAGAGGAATGCCAACCTAGGAAGAGACACAGCCACAAGAATGGCATATAGTACCGAGGATGTAGTGTAAAACGAGGTAACTATATGTAGTTAAAGATGTGATGTCTACTATAACTTAGTGACTGGTAACATGTCAAATCTTGTCTTTACTAATCCTGGCATTGAATTCCAGGGGGACGCCATGAGGCAATGAATGATATAAACAAATCATTGTATACATACACCAATCTGCTGTAATATACACACACTGTCACTGGATTTCTGTGCCATCAATTTGGTGGCTGTTTTTAGGCACAAAAGAATTGTAGTCTTGTCAACTGTTAACACCTCAGTTGCCAAGTTGTTGTGACATTTGAGTTCTTCGGACATATGAAAAGTTCTAAATGCCATTTAATATATTTCCTTTATAGAAATATAAACTTCCTTTATAGAAGATTTAGCTGTAAAAGGCAATATTTCAAGTTTAATCATTTTTATTTTAAAAAATTACTTTCTTTTGTGTCCACAGCTATCATACAGAACTGGATATCTACAAGGTTATATACTACAAAGATACTCTATCTGTCCTCTAATTCTTACATTTGGCTGGTTACCAAGCAATATGGGATAAAAGGCAATTTGACTGTAGAATTAGACAACATAGTCTTGCTTATAGTGTTACCATAAAACCATATAGGTTAGCTATAGAGATATGGAAAATAGTAAGATATTTTTCAATAAGGCTATTTATTTATAGTTTATACATAATTTAGAGATACGAACATGCCGTCCAGCTTGATGCGTTCGTGCATTAGGGTACTCGAAACTCTGCTCGTTTGCTCGGACGAATACTTCGCCCGCTCGAGAAAATTGGCAGCTCCCGCGTTTTAGCTTTTTTAGCGGGCCAAGCCAGAGCCATCACAAGCCAGAGACTCTGCACTCCACCCAGCATGACCTGGTACCCTTACACGTACGATAGCAGTGTTGGCTGGCCAGATCGGGACCCTGGGATAGACTAGCCGCTGCCCGCGCTCTCGCTCCTTCTGTGTCCTGGATGCCGCTAGGAGAGAGCTGCTGCTGGTCAGGGAAGCGTTAGGGTGTTCTATTAGCTTACTGTTAGGCAGGATTGATCTCAAATAACCAACAGCCCTTCTTAGGCTACAATAACGTTCTAACTTTTTTTATTTTATTTGCATCTAGTCCATTTTGGTGAGGAATTAGCAGGGGAACTTGCTACCGTTTGTGTTTAGGCTTAGTGGCACACATTCCATAGCAAAGACCGAAGTGGGAAAATTTAGTAGGGGTGGATTTTTCAATTAGCACTAACTCAGTGTCATCTCATCTGGCTAGTAGTGTGCTTTGATACTTGGCTAGAAAATAGCAAGGAAATACAAAGAGCTTACTTACCCCTACAGATAGCGTTTTCTATTATTTTGATTTCTGGTTGATCTGCTGGGGGCTGTACTTTCTGGCAGTGCATGTACTAGCCAATTCGGAGCAATTTGTAGGGAGACTTGCGACCCCGCTGTGTTCTGCGCTTGTGACGCACATATCATGCAAGACCGAAGTGGGAAAATTTAGTAGGGTTGTTCAATTAGGCACTACCTCAGTGTCATCTCATCTGGCATAGTAGTGTGCTTTGACTTGGCTAGAAAATAGCAAGGAGAATCACAAGAGCTTAAGCTTACGCTCTAACAGTAAGCGTTCTAATATATTTGATTTCGTTTGATCTGCTGGCAGGCTGGTACTTTCTTGAGTGCATGTGTACAGCCAATTCTGAGCAATTGTAGTGAGCCTTGGAACGCTTGTGTTTCCGCTATTGACGCACATCATCCATAGCAAAGAACCGAAGGTGGGAAAATTAATAGGGGTGGGATTGTCAATTCGGCACTACTCAGTGTCATCTCATCTGCATAGTAGGTGCCTTTGAATCTATGGTAGCAACTCGGATAGGAGAATACAAAACTTTACTTACTCCTCCATTAGCTGTTCTATATATTTGATTTCTGGTTTATCTGCTGGTGGCTGTTAGTTTCTGCCGTGCATGTACTAGCCAATTCCTGAGCACATTTGTAGTGAGACTTGCGAACCCGCTGTGTTCTGCGCTTATGTAGCCTACATATCCATAGCAATACCGAAGTGAGTAAAATTTAGTAGGGGTGGATTTTCACTTAGAGCCCATAACTCAGTGTCATCTCATCGGCATAGTATGTGGGCTTTGATATGGCTAGAAAATAGACATAGCCCTAGATGGAGAGCATTGTTTGGTTTAAAACTCAAAAAAAAACCAAAAAGAACACAAAAAAAACAACATAAAACACCAAAAAAAATACAAAAAAAAAGTTAAAAAAATAATAAAGGTTTATAACTCATTTTAAATTTTACCCGGGCTAGGGGTAGAGGACGAGGGCTACGTGGGACTTGGGGTCCAACTAAGCTGCGGGGTCAAGGGCCTGTGGTCTGGGCGGGGGAGACACCACCTGCTATGAGGGAGACGGGGAACGCGCAGAGAGCTACACTCCCTGTTCATGTCGAATTACTGGTACTCTTGGTTAGGAAGCACTGTTGAGGCAGGAACGAGTGCATAACAGGTGATGTCGTGATTGCTGACAATGTTCGAGTCAATTTGTCCACCCACATCAGTCTTACACGGCAGTCCACCCAGTGTCCACCGAATCGCCACTCTCTCAGCTCCTGCACCTCAGCCCCTCCCCCCCAGTCTGCCCCCCAATCCAGGAAAAGTTTGGGCATTTGGAACCGGCATACTCTGAGGAATGTTTTTGCGACCACTACCCACAGTCACAACCACTGGTTCCGGGTGGTGATGAGCAATTTTACCGATGGCCCACGTTTCCACAGTGTCACATCTGTGTGGTGATGATGACCTCTACGGTAGTGGAATGTGTGTAAAGATGTTCCGACGATGAGGCACGCCCGGTTTCAGACAGTGTGGAAGTTTGTTGTCAGGGCAGGAAGTCGAGGGGGAGCAGATGAGGATCGGAGGATGATGACGTGAGGGGGTGACAGACCCAAGCTGCGGTTGAGAGGCCGGTGAACAACAGTGCTTCTAGACGGAGCGAGCCATTGAGGTCTGCCAGAACATGTGGAAAGAATGCAGTGGTGGGGCCAACGGGATGAGGGCAAGGGCAAGCTGGTGCATCAGCCGCCAAATGTTGTCAACTAGTGAAGCTCCGTGGCGAGGCTCTTGCGGCGAGGGCTGAGATCTTCAAGTTGGAGGTTCTTAAGGGAAACACCGGATGACGACGGACTGTGGTGTGCAACATTTGCCACACCAGCTCAGCAGGGGTTCCACCACTACAGCTTAACTACCGCACCAGTTATGCGCAGCATATGAATGCTAAACCCCACTCAGTGGCAACAAAGCCCGTTCAAACTCCCGGCCGTGCACACCACTGTCCTTCCCTGCGTGTCAGTGCTATTCAGCCCCCTGCCAGGGACCCTGCCACAAAACCCCATCGTCGCCTCACGATCCTCCACAGCATCCACCAGCGTTTCCGTCTCCATACCCCGCGACGCTGGAGCGAACGCAATATATTGCAACCCACCCGCACGCCCAGCCCTTAATGTGACACTCTCAGATTGCTTAGCTGGAGATGCTGCCCTATAGGCTAGTAGAGGACCGAGGGCCTTCGCAACCTCATGGCGGCGGCACGCCCCTCGGTATTCGGTCCCCTCCGCCACTACTTTTCCCGATTTCCTGTCCCAGCCCTGCACCAGCACGTGTCAGACACATCATCCGTGCCCTACCAACGCCGTTTCTGACAAGGTCCACCTGACCACGGACACGTGGACGAGTGCTGCCGGCAGTGCCACTATATATCGCTGACGGCACATTGGTTTAACTTGGTGGAGGCTGGGACGCGAGTCTGACCCTGGGCTGCTCATATCCTGCGACGCCGAGGATTGCGGGGCCTACTCGGTCCAGGTGTTTCAGGCCTACTATGCCTCCTCTCCCACCCCTCCCCCACCTCCTCCTCCGAACTACCATCCGTGGGCACGGCGCCATCAGTCGGTAGCTCACAGCACAGTGCCGTCGCTAAGCGACAGCAGGCGGTGCTCAAACTGCTGAGCCTAGGCGACAAAAGGCACACCCGCCCAAGAGCTATTACAGGGCATCCGCGCCAGACTGATCTGTGGCTGGCACCGCTGAACCTCAAGCGGGAATGGTTGTGTGTGACAACGGCCGTAACCTGTGGTGCGGCTCTGCAACTCGGCAGACTGACACATGTGCCATGCCTGGCCCATGTGTTAAATCTGATAGTTCAGCGTTTCCTCAGACATACCCCATCTGTCTGATTTGCTCACGAAGGGGCGCCGCATCTGTGCGCATTTCAGGAAGTCCAGCCCAGATCTGCCACTCTCAGGGCAGCGCAGCGCCGCCTCCAACTGCCCGCTCACCGACTGTTGTGGCGACGTCCCACGAGGTGGAATTCAACACTGACCATGTTATCCAGAGTTTACCAGCAGCGCAGACGATTGTAGACTGCCAGATGTCAACTTCCACCAGAACTGGTATTCAGGTCAGTCAGCTTCCTCAGTCTACATGAGGAGTGGACGTGGAGTATGATTACTGTCAGGTGCGGAGTACTTTGAGGAGTCAACACAGATGGTCAGTGGCGATGCCGCCATCATCAGCCTCACCATCCCGCGTCTTGGCCTGTTGAAAAACTCTCTGTCAGCATGAAGTCGGAAGCTTTGCGCTCGTCACAAGAGACAGGGGAAGAATTTCCCTTGTTGATAGCCAAAGCACACTCAGGTCTGTTTCTCAGCGCATATCGGAGGAGTGGAGGTGGAGGAGGATGAGGAGGAAGAGAGGAGAATGTTGGCGAGACACAAGAGGGACCATTGTTGAGTCCTTCACTGTTCAGCGTGTAGGGCAGAAAGAGGAGTTGGAGGAGGAGGAAATGGACAGTCGGTGGCCAGTGAGGGGAGTGAATTCTTACGCGTTGGTACTCTGGCGCATATGGCAGTTTCATGCTAGGCTGCTATCCGTGACCCTCGCGTCAAAGAATTTATTCCAGCACCGATTACTGGGTGTTTCACTCTCCTGGACCCACGGTACAAGCAAAATCTTCCCACTCTCATCCCTCAGAGGAACGGATGTGGAATGCATGAATACCAGAGCCCTGGTGCACAAGCTGAAACAGTATTTCCCTTCTGACAGCGCTAGCGGCAGTTGCGTGTTCTGCGGGCCAAAGTCGAGGGAGAGTAGCGAGAGGGCAGCTTTGTCCAGCACTGCAAGGGTACGCTTACAAGGCTTTTCCAACTTTAGTCACCCCAGCAGACACTGTCACCTGTCCCCAGTCTCGGCAGAGTAGGGCTGATCTTTACAGAAAGATGGTGAGGGAGTCGTAGCTGACCATACCATCGTCCTAAATGATAACCACGCTCCCTACAACTACTGGGTTTCAAAGCTGGACATGTGGCACGACTGGCGCTGTACGCCTTGGAGGTTGTTGCCTGCCCTGCCGCTAGCGTCTTGTCCGGAGCGGGTTTTCAGTGCAGCTGGTGGCTCATCACCGATAAGCGTACACGCCTGTCGACTGACAGCGCTGACAGCTGACGCTTATTAAATGACTAAAGGCTGGATTTCTCATTCTTAATTTCATCTCCACAGTGAAGGAAGCCAACCTTGAATAATTGATCCACTCCTCCTCCTCCTCTTTTCCTTTCCTCTTCTCCTCCTCTTTGACAGTAAAGCGAGGAAATGGCTATTTTTGACAGGCCCACTGGCTTCTTGCTATAGTACTTCATGCATTTAATTTTCGGAGGGCCACCTACCCGGTCCTCTGTTTGAAACAATTTTTGTGAGTGCCACATCAGGCTCAATCTATTCCATTTTCTGAGGGCCCCCTACCTGCTCCTCTGGTTTGAAAAATTTTTGGGACTGCCACTACAGGCACTCAATCGATTCCATTTTACTGCAGCCACCTACCTGCTCCTCTGGTTTGAAACATTTTTGGGACGCCACATACAGGCACTCAACTATTCCATTTTACTGGAGGGCCACCTACCTCTCCTCTGGTTTGAAAAATTTTTGGGACTGCCACATACAGGGCACTCAATCTATTCCATTTTAACTGCAGGGCACTACCTGCTCCCTGGTTTGAAACATTGTTGGGACTGCCACATACAGGCACTCAATCTATTCCATTTACTGGAGGGCCACCTATCCTGCTCCTCTGGTTTGAAAAATTTTGTTTCCACATACAGGCACTCAATCTATTCCATTTTACTGCAGGGCCACCTCCTGCTCCTCTTTTTGAAAAATTTTTGGGACTCCACATACAGCACTCAATCTATTCCTTTTTACTGCAGGGCCACCTACCTGCCCTCTGTTTGACACATTTTGGGACTGCCACATACAGGCATCAATCTATTCCTTTTACTGGAGGGCCACCTACCTGCCCTCTGGTTTGAAAATTTTTTGGGACTGCCCATACAGGCACTCACTCTATTTCCATTTTACTGCAGGGCCACCTACTGCTCCTCTGGTTTGAAACATTTTGGGGACTGCCACATACAGGCACTCAATCTATTCCATTTTACTGGAGGGCCACCTACCTGCTCCTCTGGTTGTAAAAATTTTTGGGACTGCCACATACCCGCACTCAATCTATTCCATTTTACTGGAGGTGCCACCTACCTGCTCCTCTGGTTTGAAAAATGTTTGGGACTGCCACATACAGGCACTATCCAAAAAATTGTCTCCATAGCAGCCTCCACACGTTGTCTCCATTGCTACTCCAAAAGTCGTCCATATAGCTTGCCTCCAACATCGTCCCTTTATCAAACGAGGTGGTCAGGCAGAAATTTGGGTTGTTTTCATGGGATTCCCATCAAAGTGTTAACTTTGTCGCCACCCTGCGTGTTATCCACAAATATACTGGCAAACTTTACCATTTAGGGATATTATTTAGCGCTTCTTGCGCATCTGTTTACATTCCCCCCTCACCCGGCATATCCTAAACTTAAGAACGCTACTACACTTGATCTTATCAAAGGTTCTTAGAAGTGCTGTTGGGGAGTAGGCCTAGAGACAGGGGCTTGGATTGGCGAAAGCTCGCCTGGCGCGGAGCGCCAGCTCCATGCGCCATCATGGCGTTCTTGCGCATCTGTTATCTTCTTCTCATTCCTTCTCACCCGCCATATCCCAAACTTATAAGAACGCTACTACACTTAAACTTGGTGCAGGCTGGACCGAGTCTGACCTGGGGCTGGTCATATACTGCCGACGCAGAGAATTGCGGGGCCTACCTCGGTCCAGGTCTCAAACCTACTTACCTCCTCCACCCCTCCTCCACCTCCTCCTCCTCCGAATTACCATCCGTGGGCATGGCGCCATCAGTTCGGTAGCTCTAGGCACGCAGCAGTGCCGTCGCTAAGCGACAGCAGGCGGTGCTGTAAACTGCTGAGCCGAGCGATAAAAGGCACACCGCCCAAGAGCTATTACAGGGCATTCCACATCAAAGTTGTTAACTTTGCGCCACCCTGCTGTGTAATCACAAAATATACTTGCAAACTTTATACCTTTAGGGATATTATTTCAGCGCTTCTTGCGAATCTGTTTTTACATTCCCCTCACCCGCCATATCCTAAACTTATAAGAACGCTACTACACTATGATCTTTACAAAAGTTCTTAAAGTGCTGTTTGGGGAGTAGCCTAGAGACAGGGGCTTGGATTGGCGAAAGCTCGCTGCTCGCGCCAGCTCCATCCCAAGATCCAACTAACAATTGCAGCACTTTAATCGTACTGTTCACTCCATAATATAATAATAATAATCTTTATTTAATAGCGTCATCATATTCTGTAGCGCTTTACAAATATAGGAAACAAATACAAATGTAATGTAACAGAGCACAATTTGTATGGAACAACAGGAGTGAGGTCCTGCTCGCCAGAGCTTACGGTTTATGAAGATGAGTGGGTAACACGAGGTAAAGAATATTTAATGGTCAACCATTCTTCTTAGGGATAGAAAAAATATAATAAAGGGAATTGCTGTCTTGAACCACTCAGCCGTCATCTATATACCAAGGTCCAGTGTGAATGGGACTGGCAAAAGTCTGTGCTGTTGGTTTGCTGGATAACAGATGGGAGGACGACACAGGACGGGTTAGTAGAAGATTTAAACTTCATGCAGTTAATGAGTGGTTATAGGCTTGCCTAAAGAAATGGGTTTTAAGAGCACGTTTGAAACTTTGGAGGTTAGGTATTAGTCTGTAGTCCGGGGCAGAGCATATCCATAAATTGGTGCAGCTCTAGAAGTCTTGGAGTGCATGGGAGGTCCGCACTAGGGTAGAGGTTAACCTAAGATCACTGGCTGAATCTAAGAGCACGGTTGGGCGATAGACTGAGTATAAGAGGGAGAGGTAGGGGGGGCAGCATTATACAGACGTTATGGATGAGGGTATTATTATTTTAAAACTGTATTCGAAAGGAGACTGGCGCCAGTGCAGCGACTGGCATGAACTGTAAGCTTACATGGTCCCCTTATCAAACGAGCTGTGTCAGGCGAATTTGGGTTGTTTTCATGGTCTTCCATGTTAACTTGTTGCCACCCTGCTGTTAAATCCACAAATTACTGGCAACTTTATCATGTACCGATATTATTTGAGCGCTTCTTGCTCACCTCCTTTGGTTCCTCTCTGACACCATTGGTTGAAGCCTGAGTCCAATTAGGGTATGTCGCCATGCCACTCTCTAGCCGCTGCCGCTGCTCTGCATGCCGTCCCCTATTTGTCAGGGTCAATTAGGATGTGTTTTAGATGCTATCTAGCCTCATTCGGTCACTCTATCTGGTCATGGCCATGCTGTTGCCCATAATTTGGCATAATGGTGCGATTAAGCAGCCTCGAGGCATCCATGCATGCTCCCCTGCTGTTTCTGTCCATTTCCGTGGTGTTTCCATCCTTTTCTGAGGTTCCCAGGTGTTTGGCCAAGCTTCCCTGTGCAGAGCCTTGGTCCCCTTGAAAAATGCTCGAGTCTCCCATTGACTTCAATGGGGTTCGTTATTCGAGACGAGCACTCGAGCATCGGGAAAAGTTCGTCTCGAATAACGAGTACCCGAGCATTTTAGTGTTCGCTCATCTCTAATAGATATACAATGGAGAGATTCCTTATCCACATGAATCTCCCTCTCTCCATCAGTTTTGGGTATTCTCTGACCAGCACACCACTATGGGCGTGTTGTGGCGGGGAGCGGGGCTGGCAGAAGGCAGGCCACAGAGTAAAAACTGGAGGAGACTATAGTAGAAAACTCTACCAGTTCTGATCTGGTCTACAGGTTTGGAACTGGTGGAGTTTCCACCCATATACACAACAGACTGGAGCCTCTTAGTGCAGTGCTCCCCAACCGCTGAGCCAAGGCTAAAGACCGGGCCGTGGAGCACCTGGTCCCGGGCCACAGCCAAACTATGTAAACAAAACAATATTCACCTTCCCCTTTCCCACAGCAGTCCTCTTTTCCTTTACATCATTTTAGTGTTAACGCTCACCGCCAATAGAGCAGTGCATTTTTTAATGACATTGCATCTGCCGACAATAGAGCCATACATTAATGCAGAAGAGAAGTGAAGGAAGAGAAGACTGTTGCAGGAGAATGGAGAAGGTGAGTATGCTGTGGAAAAGGGGACATTGCATGCAAACATACATTTTTGGCTATGAGACATTGACACCAGAACCCATCCCCCCATACTGCTCACTGGTCCCTGGAAAAAATACAGCCAGTCCCTGGGCAAAAAAAGGTTGGGGAACAATGTCTAATAAGGGCGATGGATCTCCAGTGGGGGGGATTTTAAGACTGCCGTTCTAAGCACTGGTCTTAATGGATTACCCACAATGTTTTTTGAAGGCAATGGATGGCCACAACAAATATTCATTCTATCTATTATTGTCTTTTGTTCGTTCCCTGTTATTCCAGAAATATCAACTGTTAAAACTTCTATTTGGCTGTGTTGTTGTAGGGGCAGGAATATAGTTTGTGCAGCTAGTCCACAGACTCCGCATATGGCCATGTGTATGAGGATTTTTTAGCATTTTTTCACACTTCTACTGAAGACTTTTTTACAGTACAGTTTGTCTATGATCTGAAGCATTTTGTCACCATCTTGGGTCACAGCACTGTAACATGTTCATTTTTAATTGTCCAATTGTACTTGCTGAAGGAACTTTTCCGTATGGTAGTTTATCCTCAAGACCGCGAGAGTTCCAGTAAAACAGTACATGGTCTGGAATAAGGATGTTCAGTCCTACTGTTCACATTCAGTTTAAACCTTATTATACATGGATTCATCTTTGGACCTGTATACTATACTGCAATACATAAGATCCTAAACCTGTTCTATATTATTTAAAAGATCCCACTGTACTGTTAAATTGGTACAAGCAAAAAGGCACCAAGGATCCAGTAAACATTTACCTCATTAATAACATAGGCTATGGCTTAATTCACATGACCAACTTGTTTGGAGCTGGGAAATCCAAGAGCCATAAAGGTATAACAAGTTCTATTTTTTCAGATGAGGGACCGGTAACTATTTTCACTGACCCCAATCAACCAATTACAGTGAATTTGTCAGTGAAAAAGTCTTATGAAGTGTATAAATGTAACTTCTGGCCTCTAGGTGAAGGTGTCCTTCTAGTGGTGAATCTAAAATATATTAGTTAATTCAGGTACTTCTTCATCTTATATGATGTTATTGGAGATGGACAGCGCACACACATCCTCTACTTTGCCAGGACTGGCACATTGGTTTGGTTTATGGCATAGATACTACATAAAAATGAACATAAAAATGAATACCTCAGAAAATACAATAAAAGTCGTAAGCCATTATCTGTTGATAAAACTACCCACAACATTTCTAATTAACAGCAGATTTACCACAAATCAACCTATGCTATTGTAATGGGTCCTAGAGATGATGTGGCCCCACACTGATAGCCTCAGGATGCCAATACAGTTCAAAGCTATGGCACAGCAGGGAACAATACACTCCAGACTGGAACTGTATAATGTTGTATACCGCTTATTCTTTAATCATTCATCCTGACTGCATTCAATTGATTTGCTATTCTTGCTTTGGATTTGTTTCCTTGTTCCTGTAGTTCTACAACTAATATAACCTTCTGGTATTTTGGGGTCTGAAACCCGGGTATGTGTCAGGGACTGTCTACCCTTAGACTTTGCAATCAGTCTCGCTCAAACCTGAATGATTGTGGGTTAAAATATTAATTTAGCCTAATGAAAAAACTCCACAAGGATTGGCATTGTCAGTATACAAGGAAAACATAAGACTCAGACATATCACTCACAAAATTGTCTTGAGTGGAACAGATCTACAGTGGGTACGGAAAGTATTAAGACCCCTTTAAATTTGAATGTTGGTGGAAGCCATTTTCAAGTCTCTCCAGAAATGCTCAATCGGGTTTAGGTCAGGGCTCTGGCTGGTCCAGTCAGTAATGGTCACAGAGTTGTACTGAATCCACTGCTTTTGTTATTTTAGATGTGTGCTTAGGGTCATTGTCTTGTTAGAAGGTGAACCTTGGGCCCAACCTGAGGTCCAGAGCACTCTGGAAGAGGTTTCATCCAGGAAATCTCTGTACTTGGCCACATTCATCTTTCCTTCAATCAGTCCTCGTGTCCCTGCAGCTCACAAACACTCCCACAGTATGATGCTTTCACTACTATGTCTCTCTGTCGGGATTGTATTTAGCAGGTGATGAGCAGTGTCTGGTTTTCTCCACATATAACGCTTAGAATTAACACCAAAAAAATGTAATCTTTGTCTCATTAGAAAAACATATTTCTCAGAATCTCTGAGTTATTCAGGTGGTTTTTTGTAAACTGTATGCCATAAAGCCCCAACTGGTGGAGGAATGCAGTGATAGGGGAAAGTTCCACAAAGTCAACTATCTCCCTACTGCATCTCTGGAGTTCAGCCTCAGTGATCTTGGGATTCCTCTTTACCACTCTCACCAAGGCTCTTATCCCACAGTTGCTTAGTTTTGCTAGATGGCCAGGTCAAGGAAAAGTTTGATGAGATCAAAGTTGGATTGGCCTGAGGTACAGAACTAGTCTCCCCACCAAATCTCCCAAGAGCGCCGATGTGGCAGGGTCTCCAACTAGCACATTACTTAAGATCTCTCACACCACCTCCCACCTTTAGCCGGTCTCTAACAGGCTTTGAGGGGGTAGGCACACAAAAAGGTCAGACTAGGGGTACTCTCTCAATAACATATAACCTCCTGATATCCCCCCCACAGGCTTATCTTCCACTGTATATGACAAAATGGGAACGGGACCTGACATTGACTCTCTCTGCAGAACAAAGGGAAAAGATTTACGAACTGGCACACAAATCCTCAATTAGCACAGCCTACCAGGAGACAAACTATAAGCTGCTTATCAGGTGGTATAGGGTGCCCCATGTACCTCACAAGATGTTCCCAGATGTCCCCCGGACCTGTTGGCGCTGCGGTAAAAGGAGGGCACACTCCTTCATATTTTTTGGAGTTGTCCCTCACTTGTTCCATTTTGGACGGCGGTGCTGGGGGTGATTTGCGAGGTGACGGGCAGAGAGTTGCGGGATGACCCCGCCTGGGTTTTATTACACCACAGCAAGTCCCTGGTATGTCACCTCCTAAATGCAGCTAAGGCTTGTATCCCGGCCTGCTGGCGCTCTTCCGATCCTCCCTCCATGCATCAGTGGCTGGGTCATGTCAACAAGTTACAAAGGATGGAGAGTCTCCTGAACACTGATCCAAAGAGGGCCGCCCGCTCTCAGAAAACATGGTTCCACTGGGTCTCCTTTGTGGCATCTCCCCGCTACTTGGACTTGACAGCACGGGATGGTGAATCTACCGAGGTATGAGCTCTAGGTAGGGGGAGGCACAACGCTCTTTCTTTCGATTCCCCTACTCTCCTCTCCTTCCTTCTCTATTTCTCCTCATATCTGGCGATTCCTCGCCGTTATTTCTTCTTTCTTTTCTTTCATTTTTAAGAAATTTTATAGAATGCATCTAAGTTACAGTGAACCTACATAACGGTACATTGAATTTTTGTTGTTGTACACTTGACACTTTGTGTTAAAAATTGTCACATAATCCAAAATTAACCCCCTTCCACAAATGGGTGCATGTTGGCGCCTGATTATTTGACTTTAAGTGCTTACTCCTTTCCCTCCACCCTCCCTTTACACACTGTTTTGTTTTGTTACTAAAAATTAATAAAAAATTAAATACGTAAAAAAAAAGTTGGATTAGCCTGCAGTGTGTTTTTCCACTTTAAATTTGTCAGTGACTCCAAATACAGGCTTCCATTGGTTAATAAATTAGATTTCCATTGATAATTTATTTGTAATTTGGTTGTCCTTAAAACAATTCAAAATGAGGCTCAGCATTGTTTGTGGCCTCCACATGCCTGTATGACCTCCCTACAATGCCTCGTCATGCTCCTGATGATGTTGCAGATGGTTTCCTAAGGGATCTCCTCCCAGAGTTGAACTAAATCATCTAAACAGTCTGTAGTGCAATGCGATGTTGGTGGATGGAGCGAGACATGATGTGCCTGATGTGCTCAATCGGATTCAGATCTGGGGAACAAGTGGGCCTGTCCATAGCTTCAATGCCTTCATCTTGCAGGAACTGATGACACACTCCAGCCACAAGCATTGCCCGACATTAGGAGGAACCCTACTAGAATATGGTCTCAGGGGGTTCTGAGGATCTCAGCTCGGTACCTAATGGCAGTCAGGCAACTTCTGGCGAGCACATGGAGGGCTGTGCGGCTCTCTAAAGAAATGCCAACCTACACCATTACTGACCCACTGCCAAACCGGTCATGCGGAAGGAGAGATCACTCTCCATGGCATCTCCAGACTCTGTCACGACTGTCATGTGCTCAGTGTGAACCTGCTCTCATCTGTGAAAAGCACAGGGTGCCAGTGACAAATTTTCCAATCCTGGTGTTCTCTGAAAAATGCCAAGCATCTTACACGGTGTTCGGCTGTGAGCACAACCCCCATCTGTGGACATCAAGCCCTCATACCATCCTCATGGAGTCGCTTTCTATCCATTTGTGTAGACACATGCACATTTGTGACCTGCTGGAGGTTATTTTGCAAGGCTCTGGCAGTTTCCTTCTGTTCCTCCTTTCACAAAGGCAGAGGTAGAGGTCCTGATGCTGGGTTTTTGCCCTCCTATGGCCCCCTCCTTGTCTCCTGGTAGCGCTTCCAGCCTCTGGACACTACCAAACAGACACAGCACACCTTCTTGCCACAGCTTCCATTGATATGGCATCCTGGATGAGCAGCAATATCTGAGCCACTTGTGTGGGTTGTGTGAAAGCACCACCAACATTCAAAATAGGCCAAAACATCAGCCAGAAAGCATTGGTACGGAGAAGTGGTCTTTGGTCCCCACCTGCAAAACCACTCCTTTATTGAGTGTGTCCTGCTAATTGCCTGTGAAATTGATTGTCAATAAGTGTTGTTTCCTAAGTGGACATTTTGATTTGACCAACGTTTGATTTAGTTGGAGTTTATATTGTGTTGTTTACTTAGAACTAGTTACAAAAGCCAAAAAAGTGCATATCATGGTTGTTGAACTTGGGAGTTTATTTATAGTAGTAATGATGAAACTAAACATTGTGGTGGTATTTTTCTATATCCAGTATTTGAATTTTCTGGCATTAAAACATTGCAAATGTTTAAAATATTTTAAGGTTTAATAGAAATGGCAACTCTTCTTAGAGGGGGGTGGGATCTCCCAAAGTCTGACTATTTTACTGTAAAAAATGTAATGGCTCACTGGATGGGTCATAACTAACAAATTAGTTCCAATTGGCTTTCTGGCTAGCTCATGGACTACAACCGCCTCTGTTGCACTAATTCTAGGAGTTCTTCCTATTAACACTGGCATTTACTGTATCTGCTAGCCTTTGCTGCCATCTAATATCAACAAGTAACATTATACCTACAAGATTCTATGATTGTGTACTAGAGAGTTAATGTCTGTGATGTTTATATTAAATGTTGCAACCTGTTGGAGCCTTTAAGTTTATAAATATTGTTCTGACACCCTCAATCCGTCCCTATGAACGAGTTGTCAGACAGCTAAACTCTTTTCCTATCAATTCATTAAGCTGGACGCAGGGGGTCCTTTTCAACTTTTATTAATAGGATCAGTGTAAAACTACAAGAAAATAACAGCATTCAGTACAAGATACACAGCATATATCAGTACATCACATTCTGTAAGACACATGGATTATATAATAACTCACCAACTGTTCTATGATGAGGAAAACAACAGATAAACTAACTGTCCAAGAGAGAGACATTAGCTTCTATGGAGCAAGATGGCTGCTGAAGAGGCATGGGGCCAGGCTAGAGAAAGGCATGATGGGAAAGTAAGGAAGCCTAAGTAGGAAAAGGTTAGTCTGCAGGGAAACATGAGGCAGAATAAATGAGGCTGCAATACAAGAACCTATCAGCAGGTGGAGCTGCTGGCAAAACCACCTAGATATATGCCTGAGAAGGCATGACAAATATTTCCTTTGGGTAGATTTCTGGGGAGTGCAGAGAGTCTTTTTACCTTGAGACATGACTAGGTCAAACAGCAGCTCTGTGAGCCAATACAGTAGGGAATATATCCGGACTGCTGGCTAGGCAGCTGAGTGCTTTATGACTCCTAGTAGCCAGCCCTTAAACACTGGACCAAGGCTAGCGTACCTGCCATACCCTAAAAAATTCAGCCCAGTGCAGCACAGCACAAAAACAATGCTCATAGTTGTTTGCTGAGAAGCAAACAATCTGGACTTTTTCATGTCCCCCATCTGAGCAATCTTGGTGAGATATACATCCCCTCCAGTATCTGACTGGCCATTGATTTACAATACTTAGATAAGAAATGTGCTGGGACTCTCTGCATACTGAGGGAGGAAATGTGCTGGGAATATCTATACACCATAGTTCCCACCGTCCCGGGTGGTAGGAAGAATGTCCCATGCTGTCTTGCAATGTCCCACCTCCAGGTCCCCGTTCCGAGATCTGACCATTATAATCTGTGTTTGGTCAGAGAGGAGGAGCTGGGGGTGGAGCTGGAGGCATGTGTTATGCTAATCTTCTCTCATACTGTCAGTGGTGAGATGTAATTTCTCTATGTGCATCTAAAGGCTATTTTCACACACATTCTAAGGCTCTGTTGACATTGCGTTTACACAGTGTTTACAAAAATGCAATGTTACACGGATTGTAAACAAGCATGCAATGTAAGCAGAAACACAAACGGTATGTAAATGTAGGTGCAATTGAGACATCAACGTATACACCACATAAGCGTAAATGTGAAGCCAACAAGACATAAATGCAAATGGATTGTTAATGTAGGTATAAACGCGAACGTGATGGCATGGAATCGTAAATGCGCAATAAACGCAAGCACCATTTACATAAGTAAAAACACAAGTCAAACTCAACACAAACACAAATGCTATGTAAGCATAAACGTGACGCAAAGGCAAATAGAACATAAGCTTAAACATGACGCAAATTCAACGTAAATGATAAATCTGCATATGCGTAAACGCACATCAAATGCTGCATACGCGTAAACGCGCCACAAATGGTGCGTACGCATAAATACAAACATAAAAATGAGACAAATGGCACGTTGACGTAAGTGTGCCGCAAATGCAGCAAAGCCTAACGCAGATGCAGTGTAACTGCAAACGTGATGCAAACGGCACGTAAGAATAACCATAATGCAAACACTGCATAATGCAAATGCAACATAAGCATAAACGTGACATAATTGCCGCAGAAACGTGATGCAAATGCCGCATAAGCGTTAATGTGACGCAAACGCAGCATAAGCACAAACGTGACACAAACACTGCGTAAGGGTAAGCATGACGCAAACTCCGCGTAAGGATAAAAGTGACGCAAACGCTGCATAAGCGTAAACGTGCAGCAAACACAGTGAAACGTAATGCAAATACCTCGTAAATGGAAACGTTACGCACGCGCCTCGTAAGAGTAAACGTGCCGCAAACGCTGAGTAAGGGTAAACATGACGCAAATGCCGTGACACAAACATTGTGTAAAAGTAAACGTAATTCAAACGCCACATAAGCGTAAATGTGACAAAATGCCGAGTAAGTTTAAACATGATGCAAACGCGGAATAAGTACAGACGTGCTGCAAGCGCTGCGTAAGTGTAACAGGGCAGGGCATGAGGGGGGTGGAGGCCACAAAATGAGGAGGCTGGAGGACAGGGGGCCACAGGAGGAGGCTGGAGGACAGGGGGCCACAGGAGGAGGCTGGAGGACAGGGGGCCACAGGAGGAGGCTGGAGGACAGGGGGTAACAGGAGGAGGCTGGAGGACAGGGGGTCACAGAAGGAGGCTGAAGGACAGGGGGCCACAGGAGGAGGCTGGAGGACAGGGGGTCACAGGTGGAGGCCGGAGGACAGGAGACTACAGGAGGAGGCTGGAGGACAGGGGGTCACAGGAGGAGACTGGATTACAGGAGGCTACAGGAGGAGCAGGGGCCCACAGTGTCAGGGGGCCCCGGCATCTGACCTGACACATTAAAGAATGGAAGATGTGCACCATTGTATACAGCTTATACATTATATACACAATTATACACATTGTACAGCATATTTATCAGTGCATAAATGTGTGTAAGAGCGTAAATGTTATAAATGTTTGAGTATACAAATGTGTATATTTTCTAAGGGTGTATGGGGCCCCATTCAAACATCTGCTATGGGGCCCTGCCTCTCCTAGTTACACCTCTGAGGAGGAGGTTGGAGGACAGAAGGCCACAATATGATGGAGGATAGGCGTGGTTTAGAAAATGGGGTGGGACTTTTCGTCCCTCTTTCTCGCCCAAAAGTTGGAAGGTATGACAAATTGAGGAGGGCAATGTGCCGGGACCATCTATTTTGTTCAAGATTTCTGTCTCCACTAACACCACGGGCCTCCTCTTACCATCTGCCCTATCACTACACATACACCAGTGCTCCAGGGGAGTCTCTTCGCTTTGCTGTGGCCTCCCCCTGTTCTTGCATTTCCTCGCTGGCCCTAACAAACATGGACAAGGCTTTTCTAGAGCCAGCCCCTCAGTCACATTAAATCCTGTTTCCCCCACACTGCAGTCAGGCACCAGTGGGTGGACATTGCATATATACTAGAAAGTTACTTTCCTTTTTGATAAATTTGGTCCAGACCAAATCTGGTGTAGGAAACACCAGTCCAATCGCTTCAACCATGTGTGAACAATCTGCCCCATTATCCCGATATACAAGGCATGTAAAACCAGTGTGAAGGTTTATGCTGACATCTAGTGGAAATTTGAGAGAATGCAAAAAAAAAAAAGCATTTACTAAATCTCCTTTTTATGTGACCTCATTGAATTGTTATTCAGCCAGTTAAATGAATGTAGGCTAGATTTCGGTATATATATATTGTATGGAAACTATTTTGTAATGTTGATTATGATGTCCTTTATAATTTATACACCTACTAATACTCTGATCTCTTGTATACAGCTGCTAATTTAACCACAGTGAAAACTGTGTACTCAGTGGTCTACGGGTGACAGAGGAGGTGACTTTGGGGCAAAAAGAGAGGCAGGCGGCATGCAGAGACTAATAAAAGTAACTGTTTGTATTGGCAGCAGTAGCTGTAACTCTGTGGGGGACATTTATCATTTCCTTTTGTCTGGTTTTATTGTATTATTTTAGGTGAATCTTGGCGCAACAGCCATTGCTTATGATTTTTACCACAAAAAACTGCAAAGTGACTCTTAAATATGCATTTCCTATTCAAGACATTTACCATGTGGGACAAGCGTGCAAGGCCATGGAAACAGTGAAAGTCAATACAGTTGAATGATTACTCCAGGCAGAGGCAAGGAATGGAGGGGGGTATACCCAGGAACACCCCATAAACAGGCTCAGACTGGCCCACTGGTGTTACGGCAAGGAGGCCCCTGCCATTGATAGTAATAATTTTCAAACTGGCTGCACGAGTATCACCTTGCCACCGGCACATTGTAACAGATCTTCAGAAACCGTACAGCCTTGGGTCTTAAAATGCAGTGAGAAATGATCTCAGCCCTCTCCATACACTCGCAGTTGACGTGTTACGGTAAGAGATTAAAGGGGCTCCCACCAAGTGTGGGCAATCCGGGTCTTCACATGGCAGCCCAAATCGCCCACTATGGGACACATTTACTAAGAACAATGCAAAATACACTATGTGAAGTTTGCCTGCGTACAGATGGCGCCACATTTGTGATTTGTGGCGCCCGTTTTTCAAGAATTTCTCTCTCTGTTTTTTGGAGCACTTTTAACATGGGGTCGTGTGACACATTTCTGTTTGCATGATAAATGTGGCGCATGGTCCCTCTGTGCACTGGAACGCCCATTTCAATGACCAGAATGCCCATTTCAACAGCCGGTGCCTCTTGATGTTTCCAGCTGCAGCGGAGAAGTGGCGGGGCTATCATATGATAAATAACCCCCATTGTGTAGTATTACTGTGCTATAGTGTAGTGTAGTGTAGGATAGGCATTGTAGTAATGTAGACGGCACTAGACCCTGCATACAACTCTGTGTCCAAGCTACTCAGTGTCCCCTCAAAATCCACTGCTTCACATGCCCCCTGTGAAGAGACAATACTGCTATACATTTTATACATAAATAATGCCACCATGTTAAAACAACTGTCCTCCATGTCCAATCCTGCCTCTGGCTGACTACACAATAATATTAGCAGAGGAGTGTGGTAAGAAGGCAGGGAGACTCTAGTGGGGAAGGCCCTGACAGTAGTGTAGTAAAGCAGCACATACAGAGCTCTGGCTGTAATCCAGCTCATTCTTCAGCCAGTGTACAAACTCCAAACTGGTGAGCAGAGCTTCTGAGTACAGAGAGTGTAGAGGCAGGATTATCCGGCCACCCCCCGAGCACGCTGTAACATTCCTGGGCCAATACCAGATTGGCCTGTAAGACTCCTGTGCCACGCCAAGAGCTCCTGGGCCACCCTCAAAGCAGCTTGTAAGACTCCTTGGCCAGCCCCAGAGCGGGCTGTAAGATTTCTGGACCACCCCCTGCACAGGCTGTAAGACTACTTGGGCACCCTTAGCATGGGCAGTAAGATTCCTGGGCCATGGCAACACCACGAGCTATAAGACTTCTTGGCCATCACCAAGTGGGTTGTAAAACTACTTGGTTCACTTTAGAGTTGGCTGTAAAAGTTCTGGGCAACCCCCAGAGCAGGCTTTAAGATTCCTGGGCTAACACCGGAGTAGACTCCTAGACTTCTGGGCCACCCCCTTCTGGGTTGTAAGACTCATAGGCCATGCCCAGAGCGGGCTGTAAGGTTCTGTGGCCACCCACCTGTATGGGCTGTGAGATTCCCCTGGCCACCACCAGACAGAACTGCGACACTCCAGGACTCTTGGCCACCCTCCATGCAGGCTTCCAAGACTCCTGGGCAACCCCAGCCTGGGTTGTTGGACTCCTTTACCATCCTCAATGAGGTTAGTTAGACTGCTTTGCTGCCCCCCGAGTGTGCACCCCAGAGCAGACTATAAGAGTTATTTGCAACCCTAGAATGGGAAACCCCACAAAGTAGGTTTTAGGATTCCAGAGCCACCCCAGAGCAGGTTTTAAGATTCCTAGGCCATCCCCAGAGTGGGCTGAAAGACTCCTGGGCCAAACCCAAAGTGGACTGCAATACTCCTCAGCCAACCCCAGAGCAGGTAATAAGACTTCCTGTTCACCTGCAGAGTGGGCTCTGAGACTACTGGGCCTCCCTCTGAGAGATCCATGGCCTTGTGCCATCCCAGAGATGACTGTAAGACTCCTTGTGCAGCCTCAGTGTGGGCTACAAATCTCCAGGGGCACTCCCAGAGCGGGCTTTAAGACACTTAAGGCTGTATCAAAGTAATCTTCTAAGACATCTTGGCCACCCCCAGAGCAGTTTTAAGACCGCACCTAGGGCTGGCTATTACCAGAGTGGTTTGTAAGACTCCCGAGTCACCCACAGAGTAGCATGTAACACTCCTGGTTCCCCCCAGAATGGGCTGTAAGATCCTTTGGCTACCCCCACCGCAAGCTGTAAGAATCCAGGGTCACCCCAATAGCAAGCTGTAAGACTCCTGTGCCACCCCCAGAGTTGGGGTCTGCAATGGGGGCATTACTATAGGGGCGTTACTATGGGGATGTGCAGGGACATCACTATTGGGTGCTGGGGAGAGTACATGAGTAGCGGCTGCCTTTCTCACCCTAGTACTATACTCAAGTCAATAAGTTTCCCAGTTAATTTTGTGGTAAAATTAGGTTCCTCAGGTTATATTCATGTCGATTTATACTCGAGTATAAGTGGTATAAAAAGGCAGCTACAGAAAAATGAGCACTATCAGGAGGGAGCTACATAAATAGATATGGGGTATTTGCTGGGAACAATTTTTTCGTTCCTGGTCCATGGAAAAAAAAATTGGGTGCAGCTGGTCCCCGAATAGAAAAAGGTTGGGGACACATGATGTAAATGACAACTCAGAAATGAAGGAGAATCATGTCTGGCTTTGGGAATGGCTATTATATATTATTATATATTTATAAAACTGATGGCAATGAAGTTTAAAGAAATCCAAGCACAGTCCTAAAATTTCACCTGGGTGGTAGAAATCATGCTGGATGATTAGGGACTCTCCAGGGAAAGTTGGGTGATCCAAGACCCCTGAATGAGGAGAAGAAACACTGTACAATGCAGGACAATCTCTGGAAAATGTTTTCTTATTCCTATGCATGAATGATTACTTAAAGATAACATCCTAATCCATGGGAGGCAAAAAAAAACATCACAAAGCTATAACATTTATTTGTTAGATGCAGAACCCGTATTAGAAGAACATAGAAAAGAATCCGACTATTTTACAGAGAGGAGCAGACAATACACTTCCATGCTGCACAGACAAAGCTAGGGATTAAACTGACAGATGTGCGATTCCACAGACTTGTGTGCAAACCAAAGTGATGTTTTTCTAGCAATTAGCTTTATAAAGATTATATTAGCAGATGTTAAATAATTGCCTGAAAATGTAAAGTAAGTCACTCCAGGCGGACATAATGATCACATTTATGAAAATTGAGAATTTAATATGAAAAAAATTTGCTCTGTAATTTGGGATGTGGTCTTGGTGTATTATATTCTCATAGACTATACACTGGGGAAGGAGGTCATACTCACTACTTCATGCCACACCAAACTTTTAAGATTATGTATGGAGTTTCTATTCTATTACAGAAAGCATGACACTTAATACTACTTTGTTCTGAGGGCTACAGTCTTGTCCCAGTCTAGCCCTGGTCTGGGGCTTAATATAGGTCTGAGGAGTTGCCCTAAAAGCTAGCCTGCTGAGTTGACAGTGTGTAATAAACTGTAGGAGAGCCGGCCTGTTAAGTAATATTAAATAGGAGTTAAAGGGGTTGTCCACTTTCAGCAAATAATTGATATTGTTAGCATAAGGAAAAGTTAATCAATTCTCCAATATACTGGATCAATTCTTCATGGTTCTCTAGATCTCTGCTTGCTGTGCTGCTATAGGAAGCTTCTATGTTTCATCCAGTGGATAGAAATCTGTCCATGGTGTTGTGATCAACACTCAGGTACACAAGCCGTTATTATCGCACGGCTCTGATTATTCTCTATGATAATAACGGCCTGTGTGTCCATCACATCACCATGAACAGATTTTATTGGAATTAAACAGAGTAGCTTTCTATAGAAGAACAACAAGCAGAAATCTAAGAAAATCGTAAGGAATTGATTCAGAATTGTATAACTTTTCATTACACAAATAATATCAATTATTTACTGAAAGTGGCCAACCCCTTTAAGGAAAATGTCTTTTAGTATAGCAAGGGAGAATATTGAGCTGAAAGGGACCTGTCATGGCGTTTTGGAACACTAAACCACCCACAGGTCTCTATGGATTGGTGGTTTGGAGTCCCTTATCGACTGTATGATTTTTAAAGGGAACCTGTCACCAGGAGACCCATTTTCAGCAGCCCCCCATTCCCTCATGGAGGATAGTTCATACACTGCCAAACAGTTTTTGTATAAAAAATAAAACTGTTATTTATTACCTTACAATGCCATGTGAGCAGTGACTAGTTCATTCGCCCCCTGGCTAGAGACTCCCCCACCTCCACCCTTTGGAAACCTTTCCTCTGTGTGTCCTTCAAATTTATAAAACCGCCCCCTGCCTTGTTCCCCCCGCGGACTTCATCAACTTTCTATGACCGCGTCAGGTATTCTGAAGAACGTGCAGCTGGACTTGCGCACATGAAGAGGAGCCGGTCAAACGGTTTCCGCATTCATCTGCACATTCGCTACTCTATGCCTAACTAGTAGTTAATTTAGGGTCTCAAATCAACTTGCCAGCTCATCTTTAATTGTCCTTAGGAGTGGAAACTGCGTATCAAGCCCCGACTTCACTGCACAAGCGCTATAGGTACGGTACATGCGCAATGAAGCCGGGATACTGTACTGGCTTCACTTCCCACATTGTGACATGAGGCACATCTGCCTCATCAGACTCACATCTAGGTAAGTATATAATTTTTTTTCATTTCCTTCTTTTTACACATTAAGACTTCAAAAAAGTTTCAAATCAACCTGGAAGATCTACTTTATTTGTGGAAATAGAGGAGTTTTAGAATGAATAAGAGTGGGTCATACTATATAGTTGTTGTGATACAAGTAGTAAGTCTATAGAAATTGCAGTCCAGGGAACAAGTGGTTTGACACCTAGAAGTTTTCTTACTTCTGGATGTTCTTTACATGTGCAAATTATTTTATGTAACCTGCCTCAATCATGGTCTTTTTGAGCAATGGGCTGGTTCTTGAAATGCAGAACATATCTCTACTGCTTTGGTAAGCAATAAAACTGTGTTGAGTAGTGTTAAGGAGATCGCACTGGTTTCGGACGCCATCTTAACTACTGTCCGCCATTTTACGTATAAGCCAGGGGTCACACCGGGGGTCAAGCACTGTCCAGTTAATGTCATGATTCAAACTTCATTTTATGTAACCTGTTTGATCGCCTGGCAGCTAATTCCCTATAATGAGAATCCAGTCTGTCCTTCATCTTTAGTTCTATATTTTGATTCTAGCGCCAGCTTATCTCTTTCTTCTTAGAGAAATTACCGTATATACTCGAGTATAAGCCAACCTGAGTATAAGCCGAGACCCCTAATTTTACCATCAAAAACTGGGAAAACCTATTGACTCAAGTATAAGCCGAGGTAGGGAAATGCATTGGTCACAGACCCCAGTATGTAGCCAGCCTGCCCCCAGTAGTATACAGCACAGCCCCCAGTAGAATACAGCACTGCCCAGTGTGCCCCCAGTAGTATACAGCTTGCACAGCGTTATAAAAAAATAATAAACTTATATACTCACCCTCCGGTGGCCCCAATGCGCAGCGCTGCTCCCCTGATGTCCGCGCGGGTCCTCTTCTGGCTTCCGCGGCCGTCTTCTTGCTTCTCTAACTTCGTGCCTGTTATAACAGTTATTAGAGGCGTCTGCAGTTAAGCTTTATTGTTAATCAGGGTTCTGATTACAATCCAACATTTTTAAAATCCAGTCGTCACGATGAGCAAAAATGTTTTGGCTGGGATTACAACTATAAAACACAGCCCTTAGTAAATGTGGGCCAATGTGTTTTATGTGCACCCCTTTACTGCACACCTACCTGCCTTGTAGTTAGGAACATTTTGCACAAGGTTGATGTTCCCACTTGGATATGGAAATCCTTGCACCTTGGCTGGCGCTATTTAGGAATAAAGTCCTGGGTTTTCTAGAAATAATTATTGATAGTTTATATGCAGGCTACGCCATCAATAGGCGATTGTGTGGATTGCAGAACATGTAGTAAACAGAGAAATTAGAGCCCTGTATATTGATGACTTCTGGCAACACTGTGGGATGGTGTGTGTCTGCCCCCACAGATACTATTAATGGTCAATCCAATGGTAGAACATTCATTCCCCTGACATGCATCCAGTGTCTACCATATAACCTGTTACAGCTAATCTGTCTCTCAAGTACTGGGCCCAGTATCAACCAGAATTTCAGAAAGGGGTGATACAATGCACCAGGTTCCTGTATCCATGTAACAAAATCTTTTTATATCAAGTAGTCAAGGTCAGAAGTCAGTTGATAAAGGGTGGGGAGCACTCCAGTGTCCACTACCTCTCATGTTACCTTCTGGACTAGGATCCTACCTGTCATCTCCAGATAGCGAAGAGAGGTCACGACATGGAACCATGTCTTCAGAGAACATTCAAGACTTTCAAGAGACTCTCCATCCGATAAAGTTCAATGACACGTCCCAACCACTGGTGCAGGGAGGAGGGATCCACTGAGCGCCAACAGGTGGGGATACAGGCCTTTGCTGCATTGAGGAGGTGGCACAGCAGTGTTTTTTTTTTTTTTTTTTTGCATGGAACAGGTGTTTCTAAAGTTGCCTCCAACGATAAATATGTTCTGCAAACGTAAATTTTATAGAGTGCTTGCAGCTGAAGACCATCCATATTTTTACTACCACCTGCTGAACTTCATTAAAAGAAATTCTCAAAAAATTTTGCCAGAATTTATTCCCATTACCCCTCCAAAAAAAATATTAAATTACTAGTATATATTATAAGTACCTAAAAAAAAAAAAAATTAGACCCTCACATTGGGGCAAAACTAATAAAGCTATACCTTATATATCTGGTGATGGGTAAAGAAGAATAGATGTTTCCAAAGTACACTATCTTAATAAGATAATAGAAGACAATGCATCTAATATTCATTATGCGAAATAATTATGCAGACAGATCAGACTTATGGGTGTACAGTTTATTTTCTGTATCTATTAGCAGAGTATAAATAGCAGGTATGGAAGACAATGCGGGAAGGGTCATTTCATTTTACACACTACACTACTTAAAGCTTACACTTTCAATTTAAAGGGGCATTCCCACAAAGACAAGGGTTTTTTTTTATATGTACTCAGGATAACAAAATAACACACTCTCTAATTCACTGTTATATCTGTGAAATGATGTATTTTGTTAACAAGTCCAACCAATCTCCATCAGTCTTGCTGTACACAATTTCAGTTTCCCCTAGACACGACCCTGTAACTTCTGACTTGGGGTCGGTGGCCGCCGTCTTGCATTCCTGTGTGACCCTGTGCTGCTGAGATTTGTCTCTCTCTGCTCTGTGCCTGTAGCCTGCCACTGACTCACTTCCTGCCAGCAAACACATCCTGAGCAGAGAGAAACTGCAAACTACAGGCATATAAATCATCTGGGCTAAGGGGAAGGTAGGCACATATCTGTGAGAACAGATATGTAGCAGAGCTGACAGTGTAAAAGTCTGTCAGCCTCTGTGTAATAGGCATCTCATCATCTCTGATCTGTCTCATCTCACTATGTGTCAGTGTTTTAGTACAAATGTCTAAAGCCAGATGAAAGTGTATATACACCTGTACCCTGATAATCTAACCACATTGTCACCCCACAGAACTAGACTGGATTACAATGCGTCTGCTTGGAGTCCCCGCCCACACTGGGAATTTTGCACTGACTATCACTGAGTGATAGGAGCTAAAACAGCAATAAAACCGAGTAAAATTGTAAAGTGACGGGTTAAAATGATTTTTATTGTGTAAACATCACTAGGGGATTGAAATTTGAGAATTTTCTTTCATGGGAAAACCCCTTTGAGGCAAAATGCACTCAAGCTCCAAAAAATATTCCTTCCCATTATTTTAAATTTCAAACCTGTGTAGTACGGCCACATTTCTCATTCCAATGTTACAGTTTTAATACACTGCATGATAATGGGTCGGATAATATGAACTAACAATATCACAGATCCACAAGTCATTTTGCGAGGGTTGGACCCAGAGAGAGGTCATATAAAGTGCATTACAGAATACAAAGCAAAAAGTTAGAGTGAAATGAAAACTAAAAACACTAATAATCATTGTGATCTCTTTTAACTTATTATTAAAAACCATTGTGACAGTCATTTATATTCAGTTACTAGAACAAATCTCACACATTCTTCTAAAACATTATATTATATAAATTATGTTACAAAAACAAAAAACACAACAGCTCAAGATAACAATGTACACACACAATCTTTACAAAGAAGGTTTAATACAGTGCAAAAGTTTCAGAACAGGTTGCTGTCCAGGTGTAGCAAGTATTACACAAATTGTGTCATGCAATGTTGGGACTCGGATGGCATAATGCAAGTTTTCTTTCTGCCAATTACCATGGAGTACGACTGTGGAAGCGACAGTGCAAAGTGTTGGTTTTTGTAATATGCAGATGGTATAAGTCACATAAACTGGAGCTCTGGTTAGGGAGGCTCTGAATGGTGGCAATTCATGTAATGCTATAAACTTGTATGACTGAGGTATCACACATGTGAAGTCACACTTGTAGAAACTGAGAATTACACCCACTGGATTGTACTAGGTGAGAACACACCATCATTCGATGCCTCTAGGGACTGTACATAGAGAGATTTAGGAGAAGGTCTGTCGCTGTACCTCTTGTGAATGGCACATGACAGAGCCTCTAACAGGGTCTGAAGCTCAGGAAGGTCAATGACTTGTACTGACAGGATTTTATTCACTTGATTTGATGATGAATTGAGGTCATTTATACATGTAAGAACTTCTGAAGCATCTACTTCAGCTCCTGCAAGAGATGAAGTAAAAGTAATACCAAGCTTGTAATTATGATGTGTCGTTACATTTTAGCAATTAAAAAAGAAAACAAAATAAAGCTTTGGGGAAAAGTTTACTTAAAAACATAAAATATCCAATGTCCTGACATATAAAGAGATTTACATAATGGTACGTTAGGTTTATAAAAAAGAAAGATACTGAGGTTTTTGGGTATAGGTAGAGACGAGCAGACCCAATGTTCGCATTCAGGTTCATCCGTGCGACCCAGACATATTACCCAATTGGTAGCAATCATTGGCAGCAATGAATGGTGAGCTGCTAGCAAACATTGGGTCTGATTATCTCCAGTTATAAACGGTTAATGTTACAGTTTCCCATACACCGTCCCATCACCTGGCCGGGGATGATGCCTCAGTAAGGACAATGTACAGTAGCAATGTTGGCTGGTCTCTGCTCCGCAGTGGATAATGATGGCAGCCCTGACATGTTCACCGAGATGTTCCTTACAATGCAGAGAGCAGAAGTGGAACCTTCCTCCTCCTGTGAACCCTGGCACTTCACTGACCTTGGATTATGCAAGTCCTGACCTTGGATCCCATTTGTTAATCTGCTTTACTGCACAATATGTACATAAAATCGCCTGTATACACGATCATGTGAAACAGACATACATCTGGCCATATAGCATTAAAGGGAAATGCTCCTCCGCACTATCCTGTGTCTAGCTATAAAATAGGAACCATGCCTAGAAGCTAAGTTGATGCAAATCATCAGAAGAGAATGATCTTTGTTTCTAAAGCCTTTGTACTAGGATCATACAAAAAGTGCTGCAGTAAATGCATTTTAAAGGTGCTGGCTATAAGAAAGTTTACCACGGTAAATACACATCACGTCATGCCTAGTAAAGTTTCTCTTTAGGCCTATTTACGGCCGATTTACGCCCCCCCCCCCATTGACGGCAATGGGCGCACCGTACCACATCGTACCCCGTGAAAAAAAATAGGACATGTATCCCTATGGAGAGGGGCGGGGGTGAGCAGCGCTCTCCCCTTCCTCCTCTCCCCGCGCGCTGCCGTGTGGCCGCCGTGCTACGGTACGGCGGGCAAAATCTGTATCAGCCAAGGCTTATGTGACCCAGCAGCATCAACACATCATATGAAGTGTTCTGTCCCGGAAAGGGGTCATGCTGTCATCACTGTGTACACGTCCCCTCCGTGAAAACCACTCCCCTGTCAGTGGTATAAAGGAGATTCAACAATTGATGTGAGGTGTTCATACAGAAATGACAGGATGGCTCCCTTCACTTGCTGGAAGTATGTGGGACCCCGGACGTCACATGTCCCGAGTCATACTGCCGGCAGCTCACTTGACCCATAGTTGCTATGGACTAAAGTACAAAATAGGTAACCCTATTAGGGCCTTGTTCTTGCTCATCGTATTGCCCTTTAAGGCTAAAGTAAATTAACTAATGCTAAAAGTTAACAATTTTTTCCTAAGGATATTTTTAATGACAGTCAGTAAGATCATTGCAAAATAGACTGAACAAAGCAATAGTAATGACACATAGCGATTTACCTCTCAATATTGAAGTAACATTATTTCGCAGCAAGTCCATGCTTGTCTTGATACGACATAGTCGTGTACTCAGGGAGCTCTGAACAGTAAATGATGTGTCTCTAAGCAGCTGGTCAATGTTTAGCTAAAAAGAAAGAAGAAGAAATTCAAAATCTATAGTAGATCACAAAAAAATAAATCCTAACATGTGGAAGCAAAATTAATACGGACTATACATCTATGCTTTGCATAAAACATTAGAAAACTAAACATACAAATGTCATTTAATTTCTGATCAGAAATTTTTGTCTACATTTAGCCCCAGAGGGAAATTAAAGTATCTCATAGTGCCATTGTTTTGCAAATAATAAAGGACTGTAATCTATGTAAAAAATTACTTTGAGCTCACCTAAAAATTGTTTTAGTCTAATTTGTCAATATAATTTATTATTAAAAGGGAACCTGTCATCAGGACCCCGTTTTTTGTTTCCCCCACGTCCTCATAACCAATTCTTAGCACATCCCCAAACAGTTTTTAAAATCAATCAGGCTTTTTTTTTTTTGTAGATAAAAAGAAAAGTTATATGAAAGTTTACTAGTACCTCAGTCCTGCAGTTTCCCAGGGGTGTGTCTAGTGAGGAACGGTTTCACCATCCACTCTCAGGAAACTGCTCAGCCGGGTTACAAAAAAAAATAAAGCGCCCATCTCCCTCCTTGCTACTCCATCTAGGGTACCCGCCCCTGGCTCCTCTTCTCGCTCACCGTGTCATGCAATTCTTGTGCCTGAGCAGTCAACATCTGCAGGCGGACATGCGCAGATGTAGTGGAGCTGGCTGCCCAGTTTCCACAGTCTGCTGCACTACACTTGGGGTTGATAAGCAATGAGCCAGGTACACAACTTGCTAAGGAGTTTGCATACCTCCCGATGCCTCTAGCAACCCCAAGCGTAGTGCGGCTCATGCGTGGACGGATGCAGGGACTGGGTGGCCGGCTCCCCTGTATCTGCACATGTCCACCTGCAGATGCAGACGTGGTCAGCAAGAAGAGGGGCAGGCACATAGTTGTGCCCTAGATGTTGGATAAGCGAGAGGGGGAGGGCCATTTTTTTTTTAACCTGTTGAGGACAAAGCGATTTCCCGAGGATGAGTGGGAAACTTCCTGACTAGACACACTTCTGGGACATGAGACACTGCAGGACTGGGGTATAAGGATATATATTTATTTTTTATCTATTAAAAGCCTGATTTTAAAAACTGTTTAAGGGATGTGCTAAGAATTGGTTATGGGGACTTAGGGGCCTTTCCCTCTAAGATGATGCACAAGTAATTACTACCAATGCATAGAGGCTCGGCCAAGTCTACAGTTTGTTGCAAGAAACTAATTGTTAGTTCTTTAGTTTTACTCACAATAAGCACGAGTACATTATTGATGCACCAATTTGTGAATTTCCCCCTATCCCTCTAATGACAATGGGTCTGTAATCATTCAGGTATTCCATAGTTTGTACTTGAATAAGGTGTAGAAGCCCTAACATTCTCTAACTTTTTGTTTGACATCTTTTAGGAGGATTTAATCGGTTTCCTTATTGTCTTCATAAAAGCTTGTTTTTTCATGTAGATTAATCTTTTGTTTTCCACTTATCCACATTTAGTTATTTAGATATATTTTAACTCTATTCATTGGCACAATTTTGTCTATTCAAAATAATCAGTGACTACTCCAACACAGAAGTTTATATCCCTGTGATTCATCACACAAGAGTTGTTGTAAAAAAAAAAAAAAGACACTGAATTTCCTCCTCTACATTACATGGTTTAGAGCAAAATTAGATTGTGATCTAAGTTCCCTAGCAGGTGGTAATATCAGTAACATAGAACCCTAAACAGTGATATGCTATGCGGTTTGAAAATGCCTTTTTAACAGGTATTATCTTTTACATTAATCCTATCTGGGAATATAAATACAGCAGTATGTCATACCTTTTCACAAGAAGCAAGGCTGTTCTTAAGAAACAAAGATAAAGTGTTGGATTTCTTCTTTATATCATCAAGAACCTGAAAATAAACAGTATGAAGATCTGTATTTTTGAAAGTATAGTCCCTGGGGGGGGGGATAAAAAAGTTGTAAAAGTGACTACAGGGGAATGGAAGACTTCTGGTCAAAGTAAAAAGGATCAGGATAGAAGGAGATATTTTAACATGCTTACAGAAAGGGATTGTACACATCTCCCCTATTTTGTGGGAAGGGATAAATGTTTTGGGTGGAAAAACTCCATTAGGTTGGTGGAAAAAGGTTTAATTTATTTAACCACCCAAGTCCTCACATGTACCTACCTTATCATGAGCAGAGCATTTATCCAGATCTATTTGCATCATGACTGCGGCCTGTATTCCACTTTCAATTAGACCCTGAATCCCTAAGCGCATCCCATTGTGAAGTATCTCACTAATCGGCTTCTGGAAGAAAAGGGAAAGAAGAAATCAAATTAGATAAATCCCATTTAATACACTGTTACTGTATTATTCTGCAGGTTTTCCCCCTAACATAAAGGCAACAATCTCTCTTAGCAAAATGTGGCTCTGGAGAATCATGGATGCAAAATTTTGTTTTGTTTCAGATTTTCAATCAAGAAAAGCATTACACTGAATAACCACATTGTTTCCTTCAAGTCACAGGCCTGAAGTAAAAACTGAAGAAACACTATAAAACAACAAATACAGCAATTACAAATAATATTCAATCCCCTGAGGTATCCAAATTATGGACCTTTCTGCTTGTGGAGATTTAATACCTGCAGACCATGTTCTTCTGATGATTCCTCTTCCGGGAGAGGCAATTCAGTTAGTGCAGCCATATTCCCAATGCTCTGTAGTATCTGCTCTGTTGTGCTGTTGGCTTTATCTTTCGCTTCTGCTACCATGGCCGATATATCAGAGCAACAGCCCTAAGAAAATTATAAAGTGGTTATAGCTGCAGCAGTTACAGAGTTATTACCAGAGTTAAACCTACCATTTGATGTGATGCATTATGAAGCAAATATACCTTGAGAATGCTGTAGCTACACTGATGCAGAAACATATTTTGTTTAGTCCCTGCGCTGAGTGGTTTTTCTGACAATTATAAAATTATAATAAATTTACCGACAAAGTAAAGCATTATTAACCAGGGACACTTACCGATAGATCCAATCACTGACTGTAATCTTATAATATTTATAATCTTTCTTCTAAAACCAACTTTTACAATTATGCTAATGAGCCAGAAGGGCCCTAGGGGGTATTACAAAATCTCATTGTTGTCGCAGCATCACAGGCTGTTACATTGTCTCCCAACATGTCCCCTTGGCACTTGGCACCACTACCTGATGTAATCTAACTGCAAAAGAGGACTTTACAGCACACAATAATGAAGTGCTCCTGGACAGGTTGTGAAGCTACAGCACATAGCCCTTCTGGATCACTAGTATAACTTTAAAAGTTGTTTTTAGAAGGATGGATGCCATGGATAACACATTAAAACATAACACAAATTACAGTCTTAGTGCCTGGATCTATGAGTAAGTGTCCCTGGTTTATCATGCTTGATTTTGAAGGTAGATTTGATTGTACTTACAATCATCAACTAGTTTCCTTAAAGTGTAAATGTGACGTTAGTGATAACATTAGTTTCCTTTTACCCCATCCTTGCTTTCTTAATGGTTTGTTCATTCTGAATCTACTTCTATCGAAAAAAAGAGCTCCTTTACAGAGATCTATAGGGGAAGGAGTAAGAGCAGTAAGAGAAGGAGAGGCATACAGACTGCTGAAGGCTCCAGTAGGTTTAGATAGTAAGATAACAGCCCCAGGAAGAGCTTTAGTATAAAGTACATAGTACAGCAATACAGAGACGTGGAGCCACGAGGAAACTTATTAGAGCAAACAGCATCCGTGTGTGCCATTTACTCCCTACGCTTCTATTCCTTATCCCATATATAGCACACAGGCAGGAAGAAACACAATGAGAAGATTACCTGTAGGAGCAGCTGTAGGTATCCCCCCAGCTTCCTTACTGACACCATCAAGCAGTCAGCGAGCTGGCCACTGCCCAGGCCTCCAGGCAGATGGTCCAACCAGTGCTTGCTTAATACAACAAGCTGCTGAAATGCAGAGGTCATTCGTATGCTCTGTAATTGGGCCCCACGATTAACCAAGAACACTGGAAGATAGACAAAAAAGAGATTGTAACAATCCAAATTCATAAAAAACACAAGGTTATAAAACTGTTAAGATTACAGCTATATCATGCCATTATTATTAGCGGTTGTCCACGCATGTCACAGGATAACTTGCTCAATGATGAGACCTCCACATATCATGGTAATGGGGATCTGTTTAATTCCAAATAAATGGAGCAGCAGACTGGACAGGTGTTTTGTCGCTCCATTCACTTTCTAAGCCATAGAGATAAATGGAGCAGCAGGCACATGATTAGCCTATCACATAGACATTTCTAAGGAATACAAAGTGGTAGCTAATCTTTAGCACAGGATATCAATGTGTGACCATTTGGGTGCCCACAGGGATTGGTATTAATGACTAGGATGGCACAACTACATTTTTGTAGGTGTACGATTTGCAGTACCAGGCACAGCAGCGTGTATGCTGGTTACTAGGCATAGGCCACACAACAGTCACACCTTGATGGCTACACATATGTCCACAGAAAAATATACCAATACAAGAATTTGAAATTCTAAAACATAGTTTACGACAAGGATATTTGAATGAAAAAGATGTAACATAAGACTATTATACACTCACAGGCATCGGTGGTATCATCATCCTGCTGATCATATGCCCGTGACAGACTGTGGACTGCAGTGCACACAGTACGCAGACAGCGGATCACACTGTCACCCATACTGCTCTCATCTGCATGACGTTGTCCGAGGTAATCCAGGGCAGAACCTATAAGATCCTTACAGATTCCAGGAAGATGGGAGTCTGTGGGGTTTGAGCAAACACTGCTGGATTTACTCAGGAAACTGCTGGATTTGTTCATTAAACCTGTAGATAAACATAAAAGAAATAAAGCAAGAATTTCAAAACTAAGACAAAAAAAAAAAATAATCAGAAGTTTATCCTACGGTATATATATCTGACATAAATACCCACCTGACGTATGTCCTGACTGTAAACTCTGAATAGGGTGGACTCGAATTTCATACAGACATCCAGAAATCCTCTTATTCTTCATAAGGCTTTTGCTCCTTTAAAAAACAAAGGATGTTGCAATCAATAAAATTCCTGCAGTATCTGCTATCTTTACCCCAGTATACACAATAAGGCTCAGTCCATTTTTTAAAATAATCAGACCAGTGTCTCTATCTTATCTAACAGATTTTGAGATTGTAGTTTATATTAGGAGTATAATTTTGCTGATTGGTTGGGTTTTTTGGGGATAAAAATTCAACAATTTAGGAAAAAGTATTTAAAAAAATTACAATTTTCAAAGTTTAAAAATTTTTTTTTCTATTTTCGATTATGTCAAACCACAATTGTTTTGTATAAAACTTTGCCACTTGTCTTCTATTTCCATAATTTTTTTACGAATGTTAGAAGGTTTATAGTTTTAGTAGCAAGTTCTCAAATTACGTGCACTACCACCTCCTCCGCACCCGGCCTGCACTACCACCTCCTCCGCACCCGGCCTGCACTACCACCTCCTCCGCACCCGGCCTGACCAATCAAATTGATTGATGTCGCCTTGCGATCACCACCCGTCCCATCCATTCGTCACCCTGTCGTGAAACAGGGTGATGCCAGTAAACCAAGAAGCGTCTGCGTCCTATATATCAGAATCTGAGTGCTTAATCACTGTGCTCAGCGTCCGATATATATCTGCTCGTGGGTTAAAATTGGAGTCCAGAGATATTTGGATTTAATCATTTAGCATGTTCAGATGTTTACACTGCACCTTACCTGCGCCTTGAGAAATTGGACATGGATGATTTGGACAGGTCTGGCTCCCATTCATCTGCTGGGTCATAAAATAGGTCATCATCTTTTACACTGCCATTATTCTGTGGATGTAGAGACAAAAGCACCACGATTTAGAAACTCAAAAGAAGTCTAAATTATAAAGCATCCAGTAAAGCAAAAGAAGAAAAATGGATCTTGGTGGTTCCATGCTTCCAATAGGGGAAAAGAAATCCAAGTGGGTAACCACCAAGATGCAATTTTTCTTAGTTGAATATACCAGTGTCCCTCCGGAGGATTGGAGTCCGACAGAACATCAGTTTGAGGCACTACAAGCTGTGCTCAGCATAGTAGAGTAAGAAGAAAGTACACTCACACTGCCCAGTAAGTCACTTGCATACACACAGATCCAGAGAGGTTGCCCTATGAGCACTTGTTCCCGCCTTTAAAATCTTTTAGTATCTGAATATGGCTTCTAGCAACGTACATGCTCAGCTTTGTAACAGGAGCCATCTATGTAAGATAATTATGTGCCAGACATTTTATAAAAAGACTTGTATCGTGCCTGTGACTTTGCTGAGCGGCCTGGCTGCACGTTACAAAGCAGATCCTACTCCTGCCCCAACTAGTGGGGCTAGTGGGTCCCCTCCCCCAAAAAAGGGACACAAACAAGGCTTGTTTGTGTGCAGAAGGTCTAATCTGCAAGCGAAATTATTTAACAGAATCACTATTTTTTGACAAACAGAACAGATCACTGGACAGTTTATATCTCCATAACAGTATTATGTCACGCATACAGCAGCGCGCAGGAGAAAAGCGAGCATCTGGCGCTGTACTACAGCGATATATAGGGCATGTCCTATATTTTTACGTGCATGCGGTGAGACATTGGTGCTCGCGGAATGACTAGGCACCAATGGCATCTCTGGGGACTGATATCCGGCCAAAAATGGTGCGACCAGTTATCGGTCCCCATTACATTTGTAGCATGGTGCCTTATGGAGAAATATAAAGTAATTGACAATGGATGTGTAATAGTAAATAAGTTACCTCATACAACTCCTTCATTGCTGCCAACTTGTATTCAAATTTCTCAAGACTCCAGAAGGTTACAATGCCCAACTTGAGATTTCTAACCAGAATCTGTACAGAACCTCCAGGCTGGTTTTCTTTATCTGATACGTCATGCCTGGAAACAAGAATACAAAAAAAAAAAAATTATAGTCATCATTCAAAAAAAGAGTGGACCCCAAATTTCAGCTAAACTGCATATACTGTGTACTTCTCTTTTATAAAGGGTCACATGTATGCAGTTTGCTGCCAATTTGCTTGACGACATCTTAAGTTATCATATACCTCTTCAGATAAGCATGTAAAGCAAAAGCTCTGTACCAAGCACCTACCTACTAAATGCAGTGTGCTTCCTAAGTTTAGCACTGATGGTGTTCGCTTCCTGAATCATCATAGAAAGTTTTAAGGCATTCCAAGTTGGCTGAACTAGGAAATGAAGAGGAAATTAAAGATTTATACCATTAGGATTAGATATACAGTTTTGTGCAGATTAAGCTTCATTACAGTTTTATGCAGATTAAGCTTCATTACAGTTTTATGCAGATTAAGCTTCATTACAGACACTTTACAGCTGATCATTGCAGTCTGGGACTATAGTAAAGCATTCAGAAAGCTTCCCCAGAGGTCTGAGGGGTCTGTCTGTAACAATGGGTTGTCTGTAAGTCGGGTGTCTTTAAGTAGGGGACCGCCTGTATATACAGTGTGCAGATTTTGCTGTAAATTAGGTTTTTATGTAAACTTTTATAGGTGAACAGTTGACCATCTAATGAGAGTGGGAATGTTCCAAATGAGCGTTCAGAAAATGGGAGTGTCAAACAATTAGTTTAGGCAGGGGCAGAACTACAGTAGTAGCAGCCATAGCAGCCACTATGACACCACAGTGTCTGTATGTGTGTGTATATACTGCAGGCATAGTATGTATATATGCTGTAGATCTGTATATGGCCCTGTATGTTTGTGTGTATGTGATGTGTTTGCGTGGGTTTCCTCCAGGTCTCCGGTTTTCTCCCACACTCCAAAACATACTGGTAGGTTGATTTGACTGAGAGCCCCATGGGGACAGTGACTGATTTGGCAAGCTCTGTGTAGCACTACGTAATCTGTGTGCATTATATAAATAAAGGAATTATTTATTATAATATATATGTGTGCATATGTTTGTAAGAGTGTATAAATGTGTGTGCGAATGAAGAACTGTATGTTTATGTATACAGGTATGTAAATGTGTGTATATGAGTGTAATATGTATATTTTTAAGTTTCTCCTAGTTACGCCCCTGAGTTTATGCACTATATCCAAGACTTCATAGTTAATAAAACAATTTCTATCCATAGCTACTTAACAAACCTCTGTCCCTATTATTTTTCTCCTGCTGAAGCATCTCCACTTCTTTGGCAATTTTCAGCTTTTCCATCTCCAGTGCTTTCAGAATTCTGGCATGCCGAATTGTGTGATCTTCTAAAGCCTAAGCAAGGACATGAAATCACTGCCACATTGTCAAATAATATTTAAATCATATTGCTTTTTCTCCACACAGTTACTGAACCTAAAACGCAAAAAATGTTTTCAATGAAATACTAGACTTCAATTTTCAATACCAATCGTTATAGTGCACCTAGTTGCATAATCAACAGTAAAATGTGTGTACATTTTAGAGAAGTTTTTCCCCATCTGCAGGCTCTGTGTCCAATTCTCAGATGCTGACATGCTGGTGGGTGGAGACCAGCAACCATTAGGTCTCCGGTATAGTAGCAACGCAAATTAGTAGAGAAATTGAAATATGTAAACCAAGCACACTGACATACTGTATGTTGCCAAGCAACTTAACATCTTCCACATCGGGTTTCTTTTATGACCCAGCGTGGTGGCATCTTCCAAAAAACCGGTAATTACTCACCGGTAATTGTGTTTCCTTGAACCACAAGGCATGTTAAAATAAATAACATTACGGGAAAGTAAAATTTGTTACGCACAAAATAAGCCCTCACACAGCTCTGTACACGTAAAAATGGATTTTTGAAGGTGGAGAGCGAGAAATGAGCCCCTGTGTCCTTAAGGGGTTAACATCCTAATTCACTCACCTTCCAGTGTACACCAAACAATCATGTCTACATGCAGGACAATGGAGAGCCAGGACCACGACAGCACCCAACCAGAGAGGGATCCGCCTCCAGGACGAAACCCAGACTTCAATGTGCGGTACCCCCATCTCCTTCAGTGGATTACAGAGACTGTATGGGACTTAGTGTTCTTGATTAATATTCTGACCACCGTATCATTCAGTATCACTTTCAATGAGAGAATCTCACCTTGTGACACACACCCCAACGCTAACAACCCAAGTGTGAAAGAAATTACAAGGGAGGGAATAACCAAGGTGCTGTCGTGGTTCAAGGAACACATTACCGTGAGTATTACCGTTTCCTCCTCTCAACCCACGACAGCACCCACCAGAGAGAATAACAAGATGAAATCTTAGGGAGTGGATAACCGAAGAAAGAACTCTTCGCCCAAATGGAAAGTTCCTGTGCACCTGCTACATTTAGCCTATGATTCCTGTAGAAAGTGTGCGGAGAAGACCAGGTGGCAGCCTGACAAATCTGATTAACTGACACCCCAATCTCTAAATTTCTCCCAGAGGGAAGAGACTGCTCTATGGAATGGCTTTTAGACCATCTGGTATCGGCTGACCGTCTGCTACATAAGCGAGCTAATAGCTTGCCTGTCCCTCTAGCTATACTACCACCGCTGAGGCTTCTGCCCCCTATTCTTTGGCCACCAAAAGCACAAAACTATCAGTTTTCTCCAATCTCTAGTCCTATCCAATAAAGCTCACTGGGCCCTTTTACATCCTATTTGTTAAACTCCCTTTCCCGCTGTAAGAAGGTTACTACAGAAGGTGGAAAGCCTGATCTCCTGGGACTATGGAATCTAGAGACTACCTTTGGTAAAAGGCCGGGTCTGCATCGAACTACCCGACCACCGTCATCCAAGATCCTTGAGAAAAGGCGCTCGACAGGATGAATGATATCTCCCAACCCTACGGGCTGAAGTATTGCTACCAAAATAACGACGTTAAATTGTCAACCATTTTGTGAACAAGACCAGGGGCTCAAAGTGGTCTTTTATCAAATAATTTAATACAGAGTGAGGTCCCAGGGTGGGCAACCGTACATCCCTACAAGGGGTCAATACGAGATCCGCTTGCTTATGAACACGGATATATCCAGGGATGAGAGGCTAATGGACCTCAAACATGGAGCTAAGTGGCAGAATCTGAACTTTAAGGTGGCAGGTTTTAGGCCTTATCTAATCCTGCTTTCAGGAACTCTAATATCTTAGCTATATTTGGATGAGCTAATTCTATTTTATCTGGATACAAAATCCTGAGAATACTCTCCAGACCCTGAAAAGATTTTAGAGGTACTCCTTCTACCCTTTTCTTAACTTACTTCCTCTGCAGGGTTTGTAATTTACCCCTTGTCCGAGAGGCCTTTTTTCGCTCAAGATGCGCCTCTAAATCCAGTCCAGGCCGTCAGATGAGTTCCAATCTGCGGGTGAACTGGCCCTGGGAGGATGATCGTGACGCTCTGGGAGGAATCCAAGGGTCTGATATCGATAGCTCTCTCAGTATGAGAACCATGCCTTTCTGGCGCAGAAGGGGGCTATAAAGAATAACTCTGGCTGGTCTGTTGTAATTTGTCTTTCTATAACCTCGTAAATAGACCAGGGGTGAATGCATAGGCTAGCCGAAGTTCCACTTGATGAGGAAGGCATTCCGATTAAAGATCGTCTCCTTCTCGGTCGATAGGGGCAAGAACGACTGACCTGTCTGTTCTTTCTTTCTTCTCTTGGCGAATAAATCTACACCTCTGGTTGACCCCCAGAGTCTTGGTTACTATCGGAGAACACGCTCGATTCAGGGACCACATCCCCTGACGGATAGATGACGCTGTAAGTCTGCCTGCCGATTGTCCTTGCCCCTTAATATGTACCGCTGAGATCTCGATATTGATCTTAGATTGGCTCCCTAACTCCAGAATCTGATTCGAGAGGCTCATTTTAAGGACCCGCTTCGGGTACTCCCTGGCATTCACGAACGCCACCGCTGTGACCAGTGTCCGAGGCGCAATCTTCGTCTTCCCCCGAATCATCGCAGAGCGTCGATGCCTGCCGGATGGGCTCTAGTTCCCTGTAATTTGAGACTTTTCCCTGATTCCGTCCGGTTCCATGACCCGCTGGAATAAGGGCCCGCCTGACCTGGGCTTCCTCCACCCGTAGAGCCTCTGCATCCGTACATCATGGATAGGGGGTTCTCCTCTCTCCAAGGCCTGCCTGCCTGGAGGTCTCTTCTCTTCGATAGGAGCCACCAATCCAGCAGGAATCCAGGGATCTGTAGGGGGAAGTGTAATCCTTCTGGTCCAAGGAGACTGGTCTCTCCTCCCAGTTCTCCAACATGATAAACTGTAAGGGCCTTGCGTGATACATCCCCAAGGCACCGCTGGAATGCCGCTGTAAGAGACCCAAGAGTCCTCAAATAGTCCCTTATGGTAGGGGAGTGGGCTGTCCTGGTACAGCTTCTCTCATCCACCGAGGCTACTACTTCCCCACCCTTGTCCTGACGGAGAAAGAAATTTCTTCCTGCTGATGGAATCCCTAATGTGATGCCGATGGAATATCTTTGATCTGGCCGGAGTAAGGGAATGACTTCTTCGATTTACCATCCGCCCAAGCGATGTAGATCTTCATTACCACCTTTCAAATCTGTAACTTCTCTGTCCTGAACCCTGCGATCATCAGAACGTCGTCTAGATATGCACAAAGTTGCCCTGATTTTTCGTATGTAGCCTCCTACTTCCGATATTATTTTGGTGAAAACTCTCGGTGCTAATCCGCCACTCCAAAGGATTCGAGAGGCTCTCTGAAATTGGAGGTTGCTCTTATCTTGCCGTCCATCATCACTTGCCACTCCGTGAACTTCTCTGACTGTCCGGATGAATAGGTACGTGGACTATGCATCCGCTAGTCCTATGGAGGCATAAAACAATCCTGAAAGCAGGATGGTTTTACTCTGTTGACTCTTAATCGTTCCATCGTTGGAATTTCTCCTCCACTTGTCAGGTAGCAGTTTAGTTGTTTTAAATTTATAATGGTCCCCGGAATGTGCCTTCCGTGTTCTTTTCAAGACCAGGGTTGAATAAAATCCTGTCCCTCGATCTGCAGTGTCCACCCGCTCAAGCACCTCCTTTCCCGTAAGATCTTACTTTCGTCCTCCAGAGCCTGTTTTTTCTGTCTTTTCCGGCTCCTTCCGTCTTTTTTTTTGGTTATCTTGACCACTAGCTTTTCCTCTTTTACGTTCCTGGAGGTAGAAGGTAATTTTAGGCCATCTTGTATGATCCCCCAAAATCCACTTGCTCCGCTGTATCTTGCTCCACTCCTCTTGAACTTATAGAGCCTTACCCCCACAGACCCTCTGGCTCTTGCTTCCTGTGGAGACGAGTCCTTTCACCTCCGTAATCTCTGGGGCCGCCCGCGTAAAACCTAATCCGGGTAGACCTGTCCCCGGGAGGGTGGCGCGTCTAATTTCGCTCGCAGCATCGCGGGACCTCTTGTCTTGTCTTTCTCCGGATCGCTGAGAGATCTAAAATCGCCTTGAGGGGCGAAAAACTTCCTCTCTCTTGAGGCCTTGTACAATAAACCTCTCTTTCTGTCTTCTGCCTTCTCCAAGATGTTGTCTGTGAGCCCAATAGAATTCCCCTCACAGGGACATACTAACAAACAATGACTCTTAGATGGAGGTCCCGCTGTGCCATTCTTCAGCCATAGGCCCTTCTGGCAGAATAGATCTCAAGCCGCCAGACTCTATATACTCCTTTTAAGCGTCCACCGACAGCTCATTCTAATCACTACAGAGGCTGTTCTGGTGCAACTGGTAATTGTCAGAAACAGAGTGACCTGGACGCCCCAGTCCTTAATCTTTCCTATCCCTTTCAGTTGGGAAACCAAACAAAAAGAGCCCTAGACCCACGCGATGTAGCCGCCACATTGGGCTTGAAATCGCCTGCTGCTGGGCTTCCCAGTCATGCTCCTCCAGAAATCCTATTCTGCTGTTTTTTATTATCCATAGGATCTTTAATGCACCACCTGACCATCTCCCTGGACTACGCACTCTTTCCTATAGACTTTAGAACATCAACATCTCCTTATTGCCTTGTCCCCAATCTCTGTCTCCTTCTCTGGAAAGGGATACTTCCCTCTTCTTGCGTTTAGGATAAAACCTTTCTGTTCCGACTTGCCCATCTGCCTGATAGGGAGGAAAGATTGCATGGATAGGAAAAACCTTTCTCTTCTCTTTCTCCTGCGAGACTACCTAGGAACATAACATCTGTTTACAGAGTCGTTCCTCCTTTTCATCCTTAATCCCCAAATTCCAAGTTGATCTTCACTAATTAAACCAGGTGATCAATCATCTTCTATAGGAAACAGGGGTCTGCCTGACTTGTCTTCCCTCCTCTGACTCACCACCGAACTAGGGCTATAAATCCTTCAAATTTGCCTTGGAAGTGCCCGGGGATTTTCTGACCTGAGAGATCGCCCTATTTCTGCACAGAATTCGCACCTGCCCTGCTTGATTCTAGCATACCGCTTTGATTCACCCCCTAGTCGACTGTTTTGTACTAACAGGCGCTGACACACGGTCACAGTTGGTTTTAAATAAGAGTCGACAGATACTCTTTTTTTTCTCCACAGATTCTACATGCACGATGCTTAACTTTAGAGTGGCTTTCCCCCCTTACGAGATTCTTTCCCTCTAAACCAGAACACATAAGACATCATAGAACCAGTTTAAAGGCTGGTAAGCCACACTCAAACATCCATGCAGCGGACTCATCCCCCTACTCAATGGTGGGTGGAGACCAGCAACCATTAGGTCTCCGGTATAGTAGCAACGCAAATTAGTAGAGAAATTGAAATATGTAAACCAAGCACACTGACATACTGTATGTTGCCAAGCAACTTAACATCTTCCACATCGGGTTTCTTTTATGACCCAGCGTGGTGGCATCTTCCAAAAAACCGGTAATTACTCACCGGTAATTGTGTTTCCTTGAACCACGACAGCACCCAACCAGAGAGAGGGATCCGCCTCCAGGGACAGGAAACCCAGACTTCAAATTGTGCGGTACGCCCCATCTCCTTCAGTGGATTACAGAGACTGTATGGGACTTAGTGTTCTTGATTAATTCTGACCACCGTATCATTCAGTATCACTTTCAATGAGAGAATCTCACACCTTTGTGACACACACCAAACGCTAACACCCAAGTGTGAAAAGAAATTACAAGGGAGGGAATAACCAAGGTGCTGTCGTGGTTCAAGGAAACACAATTACCGGTGAGTAATTACCGGTTTCCCCCTCTCACCACGACAGCACCCAACCAGAGAGAATAACATAGATGAAATCCTTAGGGAGGGATAACCGAAGAAAGAACTCTTCGCCCAAAGGAAAGTTCCTGTGCACCTGCTACATTTAGCCTATAGTGCCTGTAGAAAGTGTGCGGAGAAGACCAGGTGGCAGCCTGACAAATCTGATTAACGAGAGCGAGAAATGAGCGGAAAAACCCTGCATCCTTAAGGGGTTAACTAGAGCTCCTAAAGTCTGATGCATGATGTCAATCACAGAGTAGGAGGTGATCAGAGCTCCCCACCTTGACTTCAGTGTTAAAATCTCCACCTTCTTGACTTTATACAATCAATTTACATCTCATTTCAAGGTTGATTTTTATTTCTGGTTGATGCCACCACACTGGACCATGAAAGAAACAAAATCTGGGTGCTATGCTGTTTAAAAATATACTGGTAGTGGATTATTAGGCCAATTGCTAATGACAGGCTCTTTTAATCATATATACAGAGTGAATTTCAGTTTTGGGTGGAAGAAGGAAAAGGGACAATTAAGTGTAGAAAACTTTTTTTTTTGTTTTACAAATTATTATCCCGGCTTGTGCTATTCACTGATGCAATGTGTAAAAAAATCGTGTGACCTTTTAAACCCATCTACTATAAAAGATGAAATGGGTTTTGAGAAATTACCAATCAAGACCTATATCGCTATGTGTGTGGGGCATGAGGCTATTATGGTCCTATAATAGCAAACAGTCCGATTGTGGAGCAGCACACGATGTATAATGATTAAAGTGCATGGTGGGTCACACCTCCAACAACACCCAATCCACCGGTTTGTAAGGCCAGATATCCAAAAAAAAAAAATGCAATGAGGCAGCACTCCAGTAAGTATAAAGGTCATCTTTATTCACCCATGGCAAAATACGGTGCAACGTTTCAGCTCATCCATAGAGACATTATCAAGCGTACTTATACTTATGTATGCTTGATAATGGCTCTATGGATGAGCTGAAACTTTGCACCTTATTTTGCCATGGGTGAATAAATATCACCTTTATACTTACTGGAGTGCTGCCTCATTGCATTTTTTTAGGCTATGGTCCTATATGTAGGGGACTCCAGAACTCCCCTCCAATGGCAGAAATAGGGATTATGTTAATGTAACAAGGTGATCAGTCTTTTCTTCCCATCACCTCATTAAAACACATATACCGTATAAACTCGAGTGTATACGGTACATTCTTGGCACATACTTATGGATGGGTCAGAAGAAACTGATGCTGCTCTAGATCCTAATAAAATCTCTTATTAGGGGTGTCCTGGCACAGTCCTACACAGGGCAGCAATTTGTCTACCTGTTTGGTTGCAATTGTCTCCATCTCAAGTCTCCTCTTGTTGAATTTCACTTCCTGCTGTAATTGCAGCTTAGCCTCTTCCAGCTCTTGGATTTTGCTAGCAGCAATCTTGCTACTCATCTCTTGCTGCTGTTTCTTCAGAGTCTCCTCTTTCTAATTATGATGGCATTAAAGTAAAAGAACAATTTATGGAGTTTGATAAATGCTTGGATACAGCTACATAAATGACAATAATACAGGAAGATGACACTCACGAGCACGGCTTCTAGAGCTCGGATTCTGTCCTCATAGGCAGACCTCTGGGAGCTCAGCTCCTGTTGTGCCATCTCTTTTGCGATCTGAATTCCGTGAATCATCTCCTCTTTGGCTCTCACTCGAGCTTCCTCAATCTCTTCTTCTAGCCTAGCATATAAAGATCATATATGATTTTTTTTCTGGTCATATGTATAAGGCCCCATACACACGACTGCATGGGTGCCGGTGAAACAACCGCACAATTTTCAGCCACATCACAGCCCCCATAGGGGTCTATTGCACCCGGAATTTGATGGAGATGGGAGGGGTCAGAAAAGCTCCTTCCTTCTGCACCCATGTGTTCGTGTGTATGAGGTGCAAGTCTGATTAAAGGTTTTAAAAGGTTTTGAAACGTATAATTATAAAAACAGTGATATCTATTTCCAAAATGAATTAGAAACATTTTACTTACTTAAATCTTTGTGCCTGAAGGAGTTCATTCTTTGCAAATTCAAAGTCCTTGGTCCCTTCTGATACAGTTGAAATTCTTGAAGGTCCTTTCAGTTGCTGGACCTCCACTGGGTGATTAAATCGGAAGTAATGATCACCTCCCAGGATAATACGATCACCCTAAAAGTCAACATTTGTAGTATTCGTATGAAAACGTATGCAAGTTTAAAATCAAAGTGCCATTTGTGATAAAGGGGTTGTAACGTATGCTATGCTATACATATGTCAAATACCTGAGGTGGGACACTAGAAGCATATAGGAACCATATTTATTGCTCCAAAGTGTAAGCAGCTTCTCTTTAGTCTTATATGTCCACGTAGTTATACATGACTCTGCTTCCTCTACTGTAAGTAAGGTGGTATTAAGACATGGCAGATAGCAACAAATAATATCTGACAACAGGACTAGAGATAAATATGTCTACCAGCATGTGCTCAGGTAAGGTATGTGCTTTAAAAATTTTTTTTAAAAACTCCAATAGGATCACTGGGTGCCTCACTTCACATAACAGGCATAGGACCGTCTGTTTGTCTCTTGCAGAAGAGACACCAAGACAGATTAGAGAAAATAAGGAAGGGGCAATATTACCTCTTATATTAGCCCTCTCCTGCCCCCATGGAAAGCAGTTAAAGCATAGCAATTGCCCTGTATTTCTTAGACATGCAGCCTGTGAGAACATGTCCAGGTGTATCTCTAAACACAGTACAGGCATGACAGGTACTATATACTACAGTCATAGTATCACATATGTGTATAGCTTTGCTACACTGTGTCAGTTCTCATATGTGAGATACTATAAGATGTAGAAATAATGTAGGACATGCCTGGGACACCGAAAGAGCCAACATATTGTGAATTACTTTAGATGGAGAGAAGGAAAGGGTTAATATTACTAGCAATATTAGGACTTATTTAGTAAGGGTTCGCGGACACACTGACAGTTTTTCCAACGTTTTCGGGATTTGCGCCGCTTGGACAGGTATTTAACAGGAGATTGTGTCGCACGTGATCGGACTGTGGCGTGGCGCAGCTGTGCTGGCTTTCATGCAACAGAAATCAAGCGGTGGCCCGTTGGACGATCCGACTGATTCGGACTGTGCGCGGGATCTAACTTTCAAATTGTGTCGCAGGACAATGCACTTACATGCACCAGGAAGAAGAAGGTGAACTCTGGAGGACTTGAGCGGGGAAGCGACACATGCAGGATATCGGGAGCACAATCTTAGTGAATCGCGGCATGGTGCATGATTGGCAGACAATGCACTTTCGTGAACAGGGCCGGTTAAGTAAATAAGCCCCATCGTGCTTCCCACTGACCAGTACACTTTGGGAAGTCAATGGGGGTCATTTACTAAGGGCCCGATTCGCATTTTCCCGACGTGTTACCCGAATATTTCCGATTTGCGCCGATTTTCCCTGTATTTCCCCGGGTTTTTGGCGCACGCGATCGGATTGTGGCGCATTGGCGCTGGCATGCACACGACGGAAGTCAGGGGGCGTGACCGAACGAAAACCCGACGGATCCGAAAAAAACGCTGCATTTTTAAAAAATTAAACATGGTCGTTCGCGACACGCGCTTACCTGCACCCAGCCCGGCTCGGTGTACTCCAGTGCGTTCCGATGCTCTTAAGCGCAGCACCTGGTGGACGTCGGAGGAACTGCCTTAGTGAATCCCGGCCGGACCCGAATCCACCGCAGAGAATGCGCCGCTGGATCGCGAGTGGACCGGGTAAGTAAATCTGCCCCATTGTGTAGTTTTGAGGGAAATTACACGGCTAATACTAGATACTAGGACTTGAAGAAACTGGACCTACATGATGCAAAACAGTTGAAGATGAAATCTGATTTCCATTAACATACGTCCTTGCGTCTCCCGTAGGTGTAATAGTCACTGTATTATGAAGGTTTGTGATGATGCTAAAAATAAAAAAAAAAAAATAAAAAAAAAAAACTTTAGGAGGTTTAACATAATAAATTTTATGACAACATGCATGAAAGGCCAAAAGGATCAGAACATGAATAACATTGATATCTGGATATCTGTGTTGTTAATAAACACTCTGTTACTTACCAGTGATCTTCTGCTATAAGCGCCCCCGTCAGCTGGATGTCATGAGATGAACCTTCTTGATATTTCCCTACTGTGGTCTTTCCCTCTTTTATCATGTAAAGCAACATTTCAGACAATTGAGGATCTTCATTGAGGTTTACAAGGTTTGGTAAGCGATTGTCCATCTTAAAAGTGATCCCCGCTTTCTAGAAGACACAACAAAATGGCAAAAAATATTTAAAACTTTAATGAAACTTTGAGAAAAATATTACAGAGAATCCATGCAGAAACCCAACCCCATAAAAATTTCTATCCATGGGAAACTGGCCATTTGCCCATGGCCAGCTCTCCTAAAGAAGCATGTGGACTTTTGTGGGCAAAGAATATATTGCTCTTTAATACCCCCTGGTTAAATGCCCAATAGACTCTCCTGTCATATACATGATATACATATACACATATATACATACATAAACATATATATATACATAAACATATATATATACATAAACATATACATATACATATATACACACTATTTACCGGCCTAGCTTTTTGTTTATCTTCTATTTATCTATCGATCCATTAATCAATCTTTTATCTCTTTTCTACTGTATCTCTCATGTCTATCTTCTATTCATCTACACACACAGTCAGTAAACAAAACCCACCTGCAGTTCTTTGGTTTCCTCCTTCTTCCTTTGCTCAGCTAGCTCCAGCTTCTCTTTCCAAGCCCTTGATAAGAACCATGAAAAGCAATAAATCCAATAGAAATGTTTTATCCTTTACCCATCAGCTTGTTCACCCAAATATACCATACGGTAACCTATTATAAAATATTTTAGCAGGAAAGTCGCATTAAGACCTTGGTGCCCTGGCTTCACCTCAAAAGTTTCCTGGTATTTACCTCCTTTGTGTAACCTTACCAGTTTGCCCATCATGCCCAAGTGAATCCTCTTGGAACTAGTACAATCTACCTTATTTAGGTTTATTTATTTGAAATGGTTTAACATCATCATGTTAGAAGTTCAAATATCTGATACAGTCTTAAAACAAAATGGACCTTGTCAATGCAAAGGCCATTACTAAAATGCTGCAGAACACTTTTGGAAGGCGCTAGCCGACTACTCTGTAGTTTAAAGAAAACCTACCATTTGATTTGATGCATTATGAAGCAAACATACCTGGAGAATGCTGTAGCTACACTGATGCAGGATCATATCTTGGTTAATCCCTGTGCTGAGTGGTTTTGATGATAAAACAGATGGTGCTGCTGGGATCTATCACTTGTTATCCTTGGGGAATCTTTACACTTATTACATGTGGATTTAAATTTGCAGTGTAATGAGGCAACATTGTAGTGTGTGGGATTTATGACTACCCAATATATATAATATAATTTTTTTTTATTTTTAAAGTTGAACTTGATGGATCTGCGTCTTTTTACCTGTGCAGTTCTGACATCTCCTTCTCCTGCTGGCTAAGTTTAAGCTTCAGAGAAGAAATTTCTTGCTGACAGCGTCGATACTTATCAGAATCTATATTCCTGGCAGATAGCTGAGATGCTTTTAGCTTCTCAATTTCAGATTTGAGTTCTAAATAACAAAATAGACAGAAAGGAGGGTGACTGTAATATAACTAAGAAAAATATTTACAATGAATGCTAAATAAATGTATTCTGTATACCACAATGCTGAGTACCCCTTATGTGTAGGATGGATAGAATATAAGGCTCATCTAGAACACATTCCACTCACCTCGGATCAGTTTGGCATTCATGTCCTCATTCACCTTAGCCACGTTTATGATGAGACGGGCCTGCTTTGCATATCTCAGCGTACTCAGAGTCTCCTCAACATTACTGATGGCCGGGCTGACTGTGGCTATCATGGCTGTTTTAGAGTTGCCTCCTAGACTCTCTTTCAACAACCTAAGGAATCAAAGGCCAAGTGTAAGAGTAATCAGTCATAATAATAGCTTTATTCAATACTACTTCCTGCAGATCCTATGCACCTGGGCTCTACAAAGCTGCAGTGAGACTGTGCAGAAAAAGGAAAAATGCCACTGTCAGATTAGGCAAGTGTAATAAGAGATCCAACTATAAAATACTCTGAGAATCAGTTCTATTGCATAACATGTTGGACAAATGCAAGTGCATTGCCTTTAAGGCTATTTGAGAGAATGTTATATTTGAACTTTACATCCCAGAGCCTGTAACTCTGTTCTGAGATTTTTCTTTTTCCCCCTCTTCCCTCCTCCTTTCTTCAAGTTTTTCCATTCCTTGAGTCAGCGATGAGTCTTCACCCAGGACCAGATTGGATAGCTCTGCCAATATATGCTTCTATTGCGGCACATCGGCAAGTAAGCAGAACCGTGTACCGCTCCCAGCCTGCGACTGGATCTGTGTTAAGTGGCTCCATTCTTCCTACATATTGCAGCATGCCACCGGTATCCCAGAGAGGGATGCATACGTTCCTCGGCACCAGCTCCATGGAGAGACATCCAACCCCTCAAGCACCAACCTCATCCTGGCAGCCTTGATAATCTTCATCCACCGGTACCATTAAAGGCCGAACAGAGAGCACCAAATTTAATCGGCACACAACCCACTTGGAGATGTACTTGAAGACTTACGCCTCCAGTTGTTTCCAGACCAAAATGTGGAAGCAGACGAAGCAGAGCAGTACTGGGGCTCCGGAGTGCTTGCTTAGGCACAACGGAGCGCTGGCACATGGCTGCTCAGCGTGCCAGAACTAGATGCCCTTGCCCCCACAGGGACTCAGCATCAGTGGCACTGTGCACTTGCACCAGACTGCTCCAGAGAACCTAGAGAAGCATCAAAGTAGCACCAAGCAACTCCAGAGTAATCATCGGGCACACCTATTACACAGCGTACAAGTGCCCAAGCCCCAATATCACAACGCAAGACGGCGAGAAGAGCTTGCACACATCAGCACCAATCAGGCATCTGGAGTGTATCCTATGCCAGGTGAACAGCAGCACATTCAGTTACACGGAATCACGGAGGGCCCAGAGCCCCCTACAGGTTAAACGCCTGCGCTCCCCCCCCCACTGGATCAATAAAATCATATTGTATCATACAAGGAATTCAAAGAGTTTGTAAGTGCAAATATCTGCCCCAATGAACTACTCAAAATAGTAGGAAAACAAGCAGTTGCCCTTGAACCATAACCGGGTGCGACCTTACAGAGACTCAACAGGTATTGATTTATTCATATAAAACCATAGAAATTTCTTTATTATAATGGCATGATGACTATGGGCAATACTGGTTGATATGCGAGGTTCCCGTAGCAACCAATTTATACATTGCATTTTAATTGTTTACATTTTTGTATTTTCATTATAACTAAGGATAAGCAATGAAATCTATTTTCTAGTTACTAGGTCTTTGAAGACATCCTACTCTTTTTCAGTAATGTCATCTGACATCCTAGTTATTAATGATATTATTTAAAAAGGCACACCCAAACTTTTTTTTTAACATTCCTCTAAATTTCACTCACCAGGTGAGGACTGATTCTCTGTATGGAATGAACACCTTCTTCTTCATCTGTGAGTTTTCTGATAAAGCAGAGATCACTTTTCCCAGGGTTAACAAAGATTTGTTGATACTGACTCCTTCCTGTGTGCATGAGGGAGAAATAAATTATACCATATATAAAAATGTATATCTAAAAATATTGGTATAGGAGAGTAATCTGCTGTATGGTCACACCTTGAGGCGCTCTCCGCTGGTCTTTGCTGAAGTACATCTCTCACTGCCTGCCAGATCCACAAGGTTGATCCTGCTAGTAACACGGTGATCATGCTCATCCCCATCCACCATCTCAGTCTGCAAGTACATACAACAGAAACAAATGCATTTTCACAATAATGACTAAAAACATATTGATTTGTAAACATTTATCACTGCGTGACCAAATGTTATGATTACCATACCACTACTATATATATAATATAATAATATACAAATAATATAATAATAAGCAAATAAGAAACATTAAAATGTGTTTAAAACTGTGGGCCTTCATGCACAGAGAAAAATCCACCTTCTGGAACTCTTCAATAGAACCTGACAGGTTGATTTGAGAAGATAGATAAGGATACGTGGAGACAGTACTCCAAACAGGTCTAGTACTAGAGGATCTCCAACTCCTCAACGCATCAATGATTAGTGTCCACAAATACAGAGCATAGAAAAGTTTTTATGAAACAATCCATTTTACTTCATAACACACAAATACAGTAATGTAAGACACATGAAGTGACGTTTCGGGGGACACGCTCCCTTCATCAGACATGCACGGCACATACCTGCACAAGCTAATTATATCGCTCCCCACCGGAAACATTACACACAAAGCTATCCCAAATAGGAATACAACAAATCATACACAAACGGAATACAATTATCCCAACCTTACAGAGGATCGGATCCAACACATGTTATGTTATAAATACACAAAACGATGTTATGCCTTATCTTATTAAACCAATTTTCTTCCGATCCCTCATCGTAGAAATACATTGAAGTTACAATCCTCATTTTTAAGTCTTAAGGCCTCAAAGACTCCAACCTACAAATCCAATATACCTCTCTCTGTAAAAGTCACGGTGATATTTGTTCTCTATTACAGCCCATTATCTCCTCAATTATCGCCCCCCTAAGGTCAGAAAATTGGTGCAGATGTTCAGAGTACACATTTACATTTCCACTAGCATCTCACCTAGCGAATAGCCTTATTGCTGACCTGTGCGCAATCAGTTGCACTTTTATAGCCCTTCATGTACTTTGCCACATGGGCATTTTAACATATAAATGCCATTCTTGCTATTGCAAGAATGCCAACCTTTGATTGCAATATCAGTGCCTCTTGTCGGATGAGAAAATGTATCACCCTTAATGATGGAATTGCAATTCTGACAAGACATACGCAAAAGTGCCCTTGGGCCGAGTCTTCAAAAAAAGATTGTTTATTCATCCCAGTTTTGTTTTTATTTTTTACAGATGTCAGCTCTAATAAGGCGATTCAACAACTACTTTCTATAGACAAACCGTGGTTTATCCCAAAAAGAGACCCATATTTTGGGTCGCAATGAAGCAAATGTTCTAGTAAAGTGTTTTTTATCAATCTAGAGTGACCATAAAAAGTAGATACAAAAAGATGTTTTTTTACCTTTGTTATGTCTCATACATGTTGGCTGAGGGGCTGATCCTCGAATGCAGACATGAAAATATTAGCAAAGATTGGTGTCCCAAACCTAAAATAGTTCTTCTTAAGCGCAATCTCTAGGCGTGATATAAGAAAACTGGACAAAGAGGGGTTCTCACACAATTTGTTATACCTTCATCTGTTGGAATATTGGTATATAGACTCTGGATGTCCAAGGTGCACAAAGGTTTAACACCACTGAGATCAAGAGTCTGAATTTGTCTCAAAAAAAGCACTGGTATCTCCAAGGCACCTGGGTTACCACTGGACAATAGGCTGTAAATAGCTATCCACAGCGGGTACAAAAGATAATGGGAAAGAAGGTAAGTAGAATGGAGAAACTACAGTGGCAAGGCATTTCTCTGAATATCGGCACCAGGTATCTGACCTTAGGGGGACGATAATTGAGGAGATAATGGGCTATGATAGCGAACAAATATCGCTGCGACTTTTACAAAGAGAGGTATATTGGATTTGTAGGTTGGAGTCTTTGAGACCTTAAAGGAAACCTACCACATGATATGGTAGGTGTACGATAGAAATACAGAGCACCAGCTCAGGGTGAGCTGGTGCCGGAGATTATTTTTGTTAGTTTCCTAAACCGCGGCATCGCGGTTTAAAACACTTTTTGGTCTATATAGCCGAAGCTGCTTCGGCCATAAAGATTAAAAAGTTTTTTAAACCGCGATGCAGTGGTTTTGGACACTAACAAAAATAAGCTCCGGCACCAGCTCACCCTGAGCTGGTGCTCGGTATTTCCATCTTACACCTACCATATCATGTGGTAGGTTTCCTTTAAGACTTAAATGAGAATTGTAATTTAAATGTATTTCTACGATGAGGGATCGGAAGAAAATTGGTTTAATAAGATAAGGCATAACATAGTTTTGTGTATTTATAACATAACATGCGTTAGATCCGATCCTTCACTTGCTGAAGGGAACAAGGAAAGAGGCTGGTATAAAGTTTGTGTTTTTTCATACGCCAGCTTAAAAAAAAAATCATACAGGGCAATTTGGGAGATAAGGACCCAAACTACTTTCCCATATCACCACAAACTACTCCTAAATTTATGGGCTTTTTGAAGGTCGTCTGAATTGACCTTTACCCAAAAATTATTACTCTCCATGCATAGCAATCACTACAGACTTAGTAATGTTCTGGTACAAATAGAAGAAATTGTAATTAAAGTAACATCTGTTCTCCACAGGATAACTGCTTCCTGAACATGAAGAAACTCCTGTAGACTGACAAACACCATGAGCAAAGTAACCTCCCATTTACCTTCAGCATGTACTGTAGGTTTACAATTCCTGTACTTTACAAACATAGGACATCAGCTGCATGTAACTGGAAATCAATCCAAGTTACATGTTATGTGAGACATTGTTACCTTGGTTTGGGTCATAATGAGGGTAAAGACCGAGTGGGATCTTGAACTTTTATCATTCATTCCGGTCGCAGCAGTTGCCCTTTGCTTATTTCCCAGCTCCAGCCAACTCTGAAAGACAAACACGAAAACACATGGTCATCAACCTTTTAACAAACCTGGAATCCTGGTCCACTTACTGAAGCTCTTATCAACCCCCCCCCCCCCCCCCCCCAACAATTCTGATGAACTGCTAGCAATGAGAAGTAAGCGTTCTCCGAACGGAGTTGCCAATTAAGGCCGCCCTGCATCATTGAGGTTTCTGCCGTCATAATCATAATTTGAACATAATTTGACTTAAAAGTTCACACAAGAGAACTCAGCACCATCTAAAGAAATAGCCATCAGAGATCTTGTCTGATGAAATATAGGCAGGCTAAAGCGTTGGATAACTTACCTGAATATCTTGAAAAGAAGATACAACATTTCTGAAAAATATATCAAAGTAACACTTAGAATGTATGGCTACAAGAGCACACAAGATTACCTTACAAGATCTGTATCCTACCAACACATAATAATCAGACTCAGGCTACACAAGGAGCTACTACTTACGTAGACAGGTCTTCCACATATGGACCCAGAAGTGGGTGTTCCCGGACCCTGAGCTGTCAAAAGATTACAGATTACAGTAAAATTAGTGGTTTTCACATTTGTTTATTTTACCAATCCAACATTATAAAAGTCACTGAAACGTTATGCATCTTTTATATAAACAGAGTGTGATATTCTGCACGTTATACAAGGATGAGGTCTGTCAAGCTCAGTCATAGACTTCCAGGCAGGAAGTAAGTAAAATCTTTTGTGTAACTGGTTGACAAGAATTGCTTGCACTCTATAAACTGTGAAGAAGACCTGGAATAGGTGACAGCACTCGGGAGCGCCAAGTGTCTGACCACCGGGGGATAAGCACAAAGAAAATGGCGCAACCCTAGTGTGATAATGTCACGTAAAAAGGTGTATGTGATCAGAATTCATGATGTGACTCCCACCTGGATCTAGATGAGAATGAGCCTTGAATCAAATGCTGCAGCCAGTGCAACCAATAGTCTCACTCCAGCAGACCCAGGAATCCACGTTGGTGAGGGGAATTATGTGTAGACCCCTACGGGAAGGGGATGGTGGAGGACTGGTACTCAGATATTTCAATAAGATGACAGGAGCCCTTTATTGTAATAATTCTAGCGAACCGGAGATTCGTCATGAGTGCTACTATTGAGAGTACTGCTAGTACATGTAGACCCGTGGGGAAAGATCAACTTGCTGAACTCTTAGTACGGATCGCGTAGTGCCCAAATTGGGCAAAAAGCGCCACAGGTGAAGTTCTCCTGCATTCATACATAGATACAACAGATGATGAAATCAAAATACCTTAGGGCTGCAGATGGTTCCCACAAAACTTATACTTTAACTTGCTATATTATATCACTATGAACAAGGAAAGATGCTTACTGGTTGTTTCTTCTGTCCATTCTCTGCCTTAAAAACCAGAAGGTCGTGTATCTTCTCATTGTAAACTTCAAAATAGCTCATCTCCAAATGGAAGGAGATCTATTCAGGATAGACAGAATGAGATTATATTCCAAAGGCAAATCTCAGGCTCTAGGAGATCTAAGATATTTGGTGGTACATATGGTACTGAATAAAAGAAACATGAACTTCAGTACCTTCTGCTTCACAGTCTGAATCTTGGAGAATAGGTGCTCACAAAACCTTGGGATAATTCCTAGTTCTTCACCAAAACCCATCATACTGCAATAAAGAAGAAACATCAATTAATATACAAATTGTTCTAGAAGTGAAATAAAATGGACAGATGATACTATAGAAAGTAGTCTACCAGGTCATATACTGTCTACCAAGGCAGTATATATTGTTACACTAATGTGTCGGATTGTATTTTATATACTATGGGACCTTATATCGAAGACCCCTATTTTGAAAGTACTTCAAATTAACTATATGACAAAACTCTGGCTGAACTGGGGATAATCTGGCAGACAGAAGAACCAAAATGTTTGTGAACCGGTGAAATATTTAAAGGGTACCTAAAATGTCTTAATGAAAATAGCTTTTACTTAAATAATAATAATTAATCTATTTATCCCCCATTTATAAATGATTTATTAGGTATTTAGCTTCCTAATAAACAAACAATCTGCAGAACAGGGGTTCACAAGTTCCCCTAATATACTCCCTTCCGGATTTCGGACACTCTGTGTGCCGATCCGGAAGTCAGAGGCGCACAGGATAGAGCTTCATGCTGGGCTCCATTGACTTGTATGCGTTCTTCAATCAGTTAACAGGACGAACACCACCTGGAAATCCAAACCAAACATGGAGAAAGTGCGGTTTTCCGTTCTGCCAACTGAGGGGGTCCAATGCCATCTTTATCCCCCATAGACAATAACAGAACAGATTCCACTTACGTGTAGGATTTTCCAGATCCGGTCTGACCATAGGCAAATAAGCAGGTATTGTATCCCAGCAGGGACCACTCTAACAAAGGAGCAGCCAGTTTCTCATACACTTTTTCTTGACTTGCATAACTGGGATTATATTTTTCAAAAGATGAAAAAGAAAAATCATAGAGAAAGTTTTGGTTTTGCCTGGAGTCTGGAAGTTGTACAATGGTCTCCTGTCCATTCATAAAGACAACCTGCGTGGCCTTCTCATTTATTTCCCTGAAAAAAAAAAAATTACATTTATTAAAACTGATGGAGCAACAAAATTAACTTAAAGGGAGTCTATTGGTGATAATGTTGATGGCCTATATCCTTTATCCATAAAGGAACTGTGCCTCATCTTGTAGGGAATCATCAATAAGATCTAATAATAAGCAATATTGGGGAATCCTTGTAGGAGCTTTTGCTCAGTCAAAAAATGGTGCCCCTGAGAGGTTCCTCCAGTGCTCTGGTGGGCAAGAACAGCCCTGACTAAAATTATACCAACATTGTCAAAAACGTATGGACAGAAGTATAGAAAATTAGTTATTTTATGCAGATTAGAAGTTAGTGCACTATGCACCCTGCTGAGAAAACCTGAGCTTTGGCTCTGGTCATAAATCACAGCCTAGTACAGTGATGGGTAACCTTTTGAGCTTGGTGTGTCAAAATTCACCAAAAAACCGAGCATAACTCGGGTGATTGTGTCACCATGACAAAAAAACATAATTTTGTGATATTTATAGTTTAAATAATATATCTGTATACTATTTAACTTCTAGGGTACTTTAACCGTATGTTGTCTGATTGATCCTACCATGTACTGCCATTCTATGTGCAAATCACACATTGTAATAGATCGGTTACAATCAGACAGGTGTGGAAATGCTTAGTAACCTGTGAACTTTCAGTCATGAAACTTCACAGGTTATAGCGAGGGCGCAGGCGCCCCTGTCTGCATCTCCCTTATGCCACCTTGGCATGGAGAAGGTGTGAGGAGCAAAATAATCGCAATGTCTGGTGATTTGCAAGGCGTTGCAATTATTTCAGGGCTTGTACGTCACAAAACTGATGACTGCCTTCTATCATACAGTGCACTGACCTTACTTACTATATGATGAGAGTGGTTGTCCTCCCTTGCCCCTGCTGTGTAGAGGTGGCAGTTGCTGGGACATCACACAAGGCAGCAGCGATGTGGCCTCTGACTGTGCCGCCATCCTCCCCCCACCACAAGTATCAGGAGCTGCAGAGGAGCCTTCTGGGTGTATGGCCGGGTCACCTCTCCTGCTGTGCCCCATGCTGATACCTGTGCTGACTGGAGACACTAGGCACAGCTCACACATGGGGAGAGGTCGGCCCGGGGAGGAGAAGGAGGGGGGTGCTGGAAGCTCAGTGCAATCTCTCAGCCTCCCGGCTACTGCACCTGGTCATGTAGGATGAAACTTAACTCTCAGGCAGCCGTGTGTCAGTGAAAATGGCTACGTGTGTCAGTACTGACACGCGTGTCATAGGTTAGCCATCACTGGCCTAGTACTAACCCATACTGCCAAAGTGTAACAAGTCCAAGATTTTTATTCAATCTATCAGTTACCGCTGATGAACTGGTGGATTTTGGGTGGTAATTTATGACAGAAACCAGTGCTCAGGGCAGCTCAGCCCACGGATAGCACTGCGATATTAGTGGGTTGCTTGTAAATTCTATACATGTCAGTACCCAGCCATTGAAAAATATATGAATAAATCTGTAGTCTAATGTATGATGAGACTTACTTGAGTCTATGATTATTTTATTAATTTTCTGTTATTTAAAATGGTCTCCGAGCTGCTGGGTGGAGACCTTGCTGCTGTCATTTACTGCTCCCCTCCCCAAGTCTGCATAGAGCTTGTATATAATCACATCTAAATGTGAAAGAACATCATTGCCCAAATGCAACCGGCGCTCATGGAAAACCATGTAGAATATGTAGGACACTGGTTCATCGCATTTGACAAAATTATTAAAAACCTCCTTAGTCCCCCCCTTCACCTTGCAAGTTCTAAGCTTATCTATACCAGAGGGCAATTACAAGTCCATCCCATCAGTCTCACCTAGTACTGATTAGGACCTGGATATATGGCGCAGCTCCTGCCCTTCTCATGTGACTGTATTAGAGAACTTCACACACAGACAACACGTGACTAAGATGTGGTGGCAGCAGAGATGCACAGGAGATCAGTGCCTGATGCTGGTGTTTATTAAGCCTGCCTAGCCATCCTTTGCACCTCCTATTAATTGACTTTAAACCAGAAAACTGCACCAAAATTTTCTCTCACTAACATTTCCACACAAAGCCACAACTCTATTCACAAACGTGTCTTAAACCCTCAATAGGTGTGGTACTGCTTAATTCTGCCATAAACAAATTCATATATCATCCCCAATATGTTTTTTTGGGGAAAAAAGAAGAAAGTAAAAGAAGAATGTTGCCATTAACAGGATAAAGTCTTGACTAACCTGGTACTAAATGGCCTGACTCTCACCGCTACAGTCACGGCACTGGTTTCCAGCTTTTGACAATCGTCCACTGTGGCTGGATGATGGCTGCTGGTTTCATCCTTTACGTTCACAGCCCTGGATGGAAGGGTGGATTCCCGTGGCTTTTCGGTCTGGCCAACCATAGAATAGACCATCCTGTGGCCAGCCGGTAACGTTCCTACAGGACGTCTTGGGGTCACTGCTGGGCTCTTTGTTTCCCGTGTTGATGCTGATCTCATCAGACTGGAAGTCCCACTTTTGGGTGTTTTTTGGCTCTCTAAACTTTTTACAACTGGTGTCCTGGTGACATCTTGACCCCCATTGCGCGTGGTTTTGTCTGAATCATTTCCCTTTATGTTTTTCAGATTTTGAAGCTGCGGACTTCCAGCTCTATGGACAGTGAAAGGAGATTTAGAATGGACTGGTTTTCCAGTAACACTGGTCTGTTTATTTCTTATGTCGGCCTGGCTAGAGGAATCATTGTTGGTTGTGATCGCTTGGGTTGTCTTGCCTTTGTCGGATGACTTTGTAGATTTATCAGCATCCTCATTTTCAATAGATCCAGTTCTAGGCCGTCTTTGTAGAGTCAGACGCTTTTCCGGGTTGTGACTGACTTCCTGGACCTGAGCTGACTGCTCCACTTGAGGAGAACTCTTCACTATCGTCTCTCTCCTCTGCAGCTTCAGGTCTATAGGAGATCGGACATTCTTACATGCAGAAATTACATATGTCCGGTTGATTTCTTTGATATTTGCAGGACACCGAGTTTTATGTGACATTTCTGTAGTTTTTTAAGGCCACTTACTAAGAAAACAAACTTTTAATGGCAACATTTGTTATCAATATATAATCAAGGTCTTTAAGAAGGTGAAAGTGTCTTCACACGGTGCAGCGAAAATTTCACTTGAAATTCTTGTGAGTGCATCATTCTGAAAGGGAAAAAAGTTACAATTACTTAGATATCAGAAGAATGTGATTAATTGGTTTTGTGAAGGCAGGCAAGTAAACAGTAGTGATAGATGCCGAGAATAGATCAGCGTGTCATTCTGTATCCTTGTAATATTGTATAAAATCAAGCCAAGGGCTCTAAGCCAGAGGCCATTGCATCCATGAGCAGCTGTCGCCTCTTACCCCTTACCACGCACAGGGAGAAATTTTTCAATAAGCAGCAGGCGGACAGGGAGCCTCCTGCTCAGGGATAGAAGAACCCTCCAGTAATGCTACAATATTAGAAGCATGATGGAAAGAACCCTTCTGTCCATGGAAGTCTATTATAACTTATGGTAAACAGAAAGGATTCCATTTGCCATCAGTATTTCATTTCTGTTATTCTCTTAAGCCCAATTCACACCTGCATTGCGACTATTAACTTCCAAGCCTAAAACAACAACTATAATGGAAGTCTAATGAATCTGTCAAAATGTCCATTGATTCCCATAATTTAATAGTGATATTTTTTTTATTTATATAGCAACATATTCTGCATTGCTTTACAGATCATGTATGTATAGTGGCTTCCGTTAGTATCTGTTTGCATTACTCCCCCTAGGCTTCCTTCGACTTCTCCACTCAGATAACTAAACCTAATGGAAGTGGTGCAAATGGACATCAATATGGAAGCCATTAATATTAGATTTCTTATAATCTTCTGCCGCTAAACCAATAATAACAGAGGTAAAGTGTGTGAACTGGGTCTTACACAGCCGAAATCACTAGAGGACATGTGCAGCGGGCCTCTATAGTGTCTGCTAGGTACTGCTGATGTTCACAAAGTGTGACAAATCCGACCCCATATAGCAACAATCCTGCACATGTGAACAGAACCCTACCAGTGGAGAAACAAGACATTGATAAAATTGCAACCATTATTTGGTATATATTTCAGTGAGGAAATACTATCCAGTAAGTACAGTACTTAAAGGCTTTGTCTAGATTTTTAAATACAATTGTGATATATATCCTAATAGCTTAGCGGATGCAATCACCCTCTGCAGTGATGACAAGTGACATACATGCACACCTGGCCGCTGCATCTACAGTGATGTCATGATCCTGTGTGATCAGCGATTGGCTGACGTGGACATGTGCCAGTGTGTGGCCTATCATCATTGCACAGAGCTCTGGATTGGACATGGGAGTATTTTTATCACATTCCTGACAACCATTTGACCATTTCATATATCACATGACCTGCTCAGGCTGTCAGTGATAGAGACCTGGTCATGGAGCTACTGAAGGTTTATTTATGGAAGATTCGTGGGTCAGTGGACATCACACAAGGCAGACAGGTCCTCCACATCTCCTTTAAGCTGAGATAGCCCTTTAAGATAAAAACAAAATGCAGATCTCCCGGTGTGACATCTCTCAGTCCTGCCACACACAGCGATACCAATATACATCATCGCCTACCCGACCAGCGCCCACAACCAGCACACACACTGCAGCACCGGAGCGGGGTTACCTGTGTACATCAGCAGCCGCATTCTTCCAGCTTCTTCCGTTTGGCAGCTAGCCTCTGTATTCGAATTCCCCTCCTTGCACCCGATTGGTGGAATGGCTAATACGTCTCGCTGGGACATAGAAGGAAGTAGAGTGTGCGGCGGCCATCTTTGTTGAGGGCATTCTGCCCAATGTTTCAGACGCGATATGACGTAGTCAGCCACTACTACTACTGTGCTATTATAGTACTGCACGGGACATGTCAGATATTATCAGCTGTTATAAAACGACACGTTTATAAGAACATTACGTATTACTATATATATCTATGTCAATAACTTTCTGCCGTCTGGCTGGAGGCCTTTATGGAGAAATTTGTTGTGTCACATGTTATTCATAGAAAGGGAAAACTGTTATTTCTACTGAGGAAGCTTTAGGCCGCACTAGTGGCATTTGCGTTGTATTTTGAAACGCAAAGGCTTCACCTGTTTTCATATGTTGTTGAGTTGCGTTTCAATGATGTGAACGTGGCCTTTGGCCGGCGCCACACAGGGCGCTTTGTCTGTGCTTGCAAACGCAAACAAAGTCGCGCCCACCGGGGCGGGCCTCGGCCCGATCACATCGGCGTTTCTATGGAAACGCCTGCGATCGGGAACGAGCCGCCAGTGTTTTGCATTGATGGCTTCATAACTTGCCACGCATCACCCTGCAAATAACTTTACTATTTTAATGGAGTCACAATATAACTAGAAGTCACAGTCACAATGCCCTTGTGGATACAATTCACTTACAATAGTTACACCAGTGATAGGTTGTTGGGGATCATGTGCCTCAGATGTGACAAATCCATCTTGAATCTCAATCCTATGGTGGCTCAACACTGCGAACAAATGAAACACATCACACCACAGTCGCTGCACAACAAGGGTACCATTCTGTACCAGTAGATGCTCAAAGGAAAGTTGTCACTACCTTAAAGGAAATCTACCATTAAAATCCTGATAAACCAAGTTATTCATTGATCCAGGCACCGTGAGTTTGGTAATCTTCTTATATTTGTTATCCATGGCCTCCTTCCTTCTAAAATCAACTTGTAAAATTATGCTTATTACCCAAAAGGGGAATTACCAGATCACCTCAATGCTGTAGCTTCACAGGTTATTATAATGAGCACAACAGGTCTCCCCTCCCCCTACACTTCCTGCTGCTGCTAAAAATCACATGGAGGAGGGAGAGAGCAGGGGGTGGGGCGAGACATGTTGTGTTCATTAATAATTTTTTTGTTTCTGCTTTTCACTCCGATCATTCCACAAGTCATTATTTATATATTTTTTTTTTTTAAATTTTATAGTGGGACCATTTAAATTTAATATTCTGTGCCATGTACTGGGAAGCTGGGAAAAAAATCCAAATGTTGTGGAATTGGCCAAAAAGCAGAGTGGCATATTATTATATATAATTATATTATTATATTCTGCTTTATTTTTACAGTTTACAATGTGCAGTCGAGAGGACACCTCTCCTTTATTCTTTGGATCAGTCTCAACGGCGCATTGAGATATACATTTTAGTTATGTCTTAATACCGTTAGAAAAATGCTTGTGTCGCCATATTCTTACAAACGTAATTTTTGTATACTTCAGTGCATAGAGCTGTGTACAGGTGTCATTGTTTGTGGGATGCGTTGATGTCTTCATTGATACCATTTTGCAAACTGTACAACTTTAGATCACTTTTTATTACAATTTTTATTGGAAGAAAAATGAGGAAAAAGTGTGGATTCGGACATTTAGGCGCTATTTTCTGTTACGGGTTTGACACCATAATTGTTTTTATATTTTAGTAAATCTGACATTTTGAGACTCGGAGACACCTAATTTGTTTATACTTTTTTTTCCCCTTCATTTAAGATTTTTCATTTTCTTTGAAAACTTTTTTTTACCGTTATTTCAGCCCCCCTAAGGTACTTGAACCCCACAGGATCTAAATCAGTTACACAATATACTGCTTATCAGACTGTAATATAGAAATCCTTTAATAGGCTTCAAGCTGTCATTACTCCTTGATGTCACAGAGAGCGCTGAAGTTAAAGATTGCGGGCCCAGCAGGAGACCTGCCAGGTGCTGTGGTCCAATTCAACCGTGGCACTAACAGGTTAACTACTGCAATTGTTTCCAGCACCAGCCCAATCAGTTGCCGCCAGGATGTACACAAAATGGCAAATCTTGAACCATACTTTTTTTTTTTTAAGCCATCCACTGTTCTGGGCAAAGAGGGCAATAGTTTATTCAGTTGGGTTGTTACAGACGCACTATTGTCTATTTTTTTTATAGTTTTTAAAATTATTATTTTACCATAAAAATGCATTTTGTATAATAAACTGGAAATTGAATTGCAGATTTCATTTTCTACATGTCATTAATATTTTTATTACTTTTTTTTTCAACTGTGGGACTTTTAAGTTCTTGTATAATACACTGCAGTACTTGTATACACAGATCAGACACCTTATCTGAGTCGAGGGGGTGCGCTTCTATAGCAAGGTCACCAGTTGCTGTAGATGCTATCCCTGGATAGCTTTGCAGGGATAGGGAAAAGATGAGAGAGGGTGCCCCCTGCAATGCATCTAGCAGGTTAAACAACCTGGATCAGATCTCTCTCCGATCTATACTATTAGAGCAGGTACCCGACTTTCACAAGACGTCTGAACTTTGCCCCACACGGGAGACCTATGCACCACTTAGGTTATGCAAGTACATTTTACGAAAGCAGCCTAAAATAAGTAGCCGAGATTGAAGTAGCTATTGCCCCCACCCCTGTGCACAGCTTGTGTGGTACAGTCCACAGAGAAAGTGCTGGTGAATGTAATAGGCAGCACACATACTGTATCTTCATAGACTCAAGTATAGAAAGCGTACAAGAAGCTACTTTAATATACAGCAATAGAAAAATATAAACAAACTACAGAGGCTGACCTATGCAACACCATGATAAACTTTAGTTTGTGAAGTGTCTAATGAATACACAACTGATAGCATTGTTGACTGCTATTCTTCCCATCAAACAGCTGGGATTCACATGGCTATAATATATCAGTACAGGCGGTCCCCCACTTAAGGACACCTGATTTACAGACAACCCCTATTTACAGACGGACCCCTCTGCCCCCTGTGGTGAACTTCCAGGCCGCAATGATCAGCTGTAAGGCGTCTAATGAGGCTTTATTGATGATCCTTGGTCCCATTATAGCAATAAACTTAGAAAAGCCAATTGTTACTGGGACAAAAAAAAATCTGTCCTGTATTAGGACAGTTAGGACTGTTTTGCAGTCTAACAATCATAACCATGAGTCCAAACTAGTAGCATCAAAGAGATCTTAAAAGGGAACCTGTCATATTTTCACATATACAGCTAGTGACCCTGTTAACTACCTATTAAAGGTAGCCTTTTTTTAGTTAAAATTGTTTCCTATTCATCCCAATAAATCAACTTTATATTATTTTACCTGGCATCAGAGAGGCGTGTCCTACTCAGCCAGCCCCTCCCATCTACTCCTCCCATGTCTCTTCTCAGCATGTGACCAGAGTGACATCATCACAGGTTCTGTAGACTCCAAACATTAGAAAACTGGACACCATATATGTATCTATCTGATTACATAAAATCGCAACATGCCTCCATGGACTTCTACTCCTCTCCATCCTCCATGGAGGCTGCTCTGACTTCAAACTGATTATTGTAACATTGCAGCCATGGGAAAAGAACCGTTTTAGGTATAACTGCTTTTTAATTATACTTTTAATGAAGCCTTTATTTGCATGACCGGTTCTCTCCCTGAAGATATTAAAATATACAATTGATGGTTATTTCGGTCCTTGTGAGATTGTGCACAGAGACATCATTTTTATTTGTTTATTTTTTTCATACTTCCTGCTTAGGTCAGACAAGTATGTATACAAAGTGTTTTAATAGGTTTTTTTGCAGATAACTTTTTGCACAAAACAATAATGAAATTCAATTCTAAAACTTTTTTCATTCATCAGTCAGAAACTCTCAATAATGAGAGAATTTTTTATGTTCCAGAGAAATTAAAAATATCCCAAAATCATGAAAAAACAAAAAAAATCCCTTTATATATAAGTCACAGAGTGTTGTGGATTGAGTCACTTGCGAGGTTTCCGTTTGTCATGTTTGCGGATGAGGTCAAGGATCTGGTCTCCTGTGACTAACTTGTTTTGGTCATGATGTTTTCTCTGTTCTACCCTCTTCTGCTCCAGGAGATACGGCGAGTTTACCAACTGTGGGGGGAGCAGTGAACCTGTTGGCTGCACTCTCTTCACCAGATCCCAAAAGAGGTTTTTGTTGTTTTTATTAACAAACGTTATTGCAGTTCCTCGATGACCCAGTCTTCCGGCCCTTCCAATCTTGAAAAAAAAAAAAAAAAAAAAAACACAGGACAGGTTACACACTGCATACATAGAAATTGACTAGACGAGCAGGTTTAGAAATGTTATTTATTTTTTGGGGTGACCTGTGTGTCTAACCATTAAAATGACCTCCAAGCTAAACTTATTGAGTTCAGTGAGTCTTTTGTTGTTTGTCAATAAAATTCAATAAAAGAATAAAAAGCTGAATACATTTGACAAAAATGATGAAGACTCTTGGATTCTTGAATATTCTCATTGAAGAGGTACAGTGCACAATAAGAATGTAATATTATAGCAGACAATGTCTGGTTACATGACATCACTATGTGTGTCACAAAGAATATGCCTTCAAAAAGTTAATATAACTAAAGAAAGAGAAAGTTTCACAAAATACATTCAGTGGATACGGAAAACCTCTTTCAACCTCAAACTGGATTAAAGGTTCACCTTCCAACAAGATAATGACCCTAAGCACACAGATAAAATAACAAAGCAGTGGCTTCACAACAACTCTGTGACCATTCCTGACTGGCCCAACCAAACCCCGGACCTAAACCCAATAGAGCATCTCTGGAGAGACTTGAAAATGGCTTCCACCAACATTCACCATCCAACCTGAAAGTACAGGAGAGGATCTGCAAAGAAGAACGTCAGATGTTCCCCAAATCCAGGTGTGAAAAACTTGTTGCATCATTCCCAAGAAGACTCATGGTCGCTGTTAAGGAGATCGCACTGGTCTCGGACGCCATGTTGCGTACTGTCAAACATTTTAAATACTCAGCATTCATTTCACATAACGTGTCTAGTGAAAACTAAAGTTTGGGTGGGGTTTCTATTCAAACAAAGTAAATACCAAAAACTAGACAAAAAGAGAGAAATCCATGCCAATAATGAACTTGTAAAATAGAGAAACTTTATTGATAACAAATTAATTCTTTAAAATGTGCTAAAACACCAAGTACTGTGGTCCACGGGATTTCCCTTTCACAGATTTTTATCCTTGTTTGGGTCTGATATTTTTTCAAATAACTGCATGTTTATTTGTAGTATTTATCTGCTTAACTTCTGTGTCTGGGTATGAGTTTTTGTTATGTGGTGCAGTACACATTACTGCCATTAGGAGCAGTGCTCCATTTGTACTATTCTATATACAGCTGTATAGCCTTACCTGGGTTGTTCATACATGGTCTCTCCTGGAACTTTTTAGTACATTTTAAAGAATTAATTTGTTATCAATAAAGTTTCTCTATTTTACAAGTTCATTATTGGCATGGATTTCCCTCTTTTTGTCTAGTTTTTGGTATTTATTCAATAATTGTGAGGGCCACCTCTGACCACTCTGGCATAGTGGAGTTACCTTTATGATTAGGTCTTAGGTGACCTCTGTTATTGTTAGTACTGTTGATCGTTGTTGTGTTGTTCTGTTATTTTGAATTCAAACAAAGTAAGATAGAAAACACAAAGACTTAGCGCTCGCTAGCACCACCTAGAGGAAGCTATTCAGGGGAGCACCTGGGCATTTTGTTTGTGTGAAGGCAGCCAATGGTTCTACATTCCTTTGTGTCCTTGCATCCAATAGTGTTGCATTTCTGGGGTCAAACCACCCAATAGTATTGCCAGCTTGTGTACTTGCACTCCCTATGCAAAATGATTTTCTACATAAGTGTTTCAGTGCCAAAAATAAAGTAGTCTTGTCTTGAGCTAATCTTCAATAAGGACAGTGTGTCTTTTCTGTGTTACTCCACTCCAGCGCTGGAAACAAAGACTCATATAATTCGAAAATCACCTTGCAAAGCTGACGGGGACTGTTAAAGCCTTGTGTGTCCAAAGACCCTTATGGTCATCTTTAACATTGCACCGACTCAGAAGCAGTTTCTACTCAATACTGAGCAAAGGGTCTGAATACTTATGACCCAGTCATATTTCAGTTTTTCTTATTTGATAAATTAGCAAAAATATGTACATTTCTGATTTCTTTTTCTCTCCAGATGGAGTGCAGAGTGTACATTAATAAGCATATTGGCTTACAAATTGGCTGATAGTTAGTGATAGAGATAGTTTCTACATATGACCGGTCAATTTATTGACCTTTTAGGCAGGTATACAACATATTCCACGGACATGTCAGACATCCTTACCTGGTGGACATATTCATCCATGCTTGATGGCATATCAAAATTAACAACCAGTTTCACATGTACTAAATCCAAACCTCTGCCTAGGACACCAGTGCTAACAACAACATCATATTGACCTTGCAATAATCCCTGTAAAAAAAATAAAAAGTTAGAAATTATGAAATTTCAAAGCTCTAACTTGTTTTATGCCTTTTGCTCATTAAAATGTTGTATCTTATAACATGTGTAGCCGTGCACAATACACCTCACATCACTGTGCATGATCAGCACATTTTATATAAATTAAAATGTAAAATAAAACCACAGTTAGGGGGGAATAATGAGGCCTGAACTAATCCGACATATTTTAAGGAGTTGTCCCACAAAATTGTCCTATAAAAAGTGTACAGGATATGTTAAATTCCTGATAGCCGACGGTACATCCTCTGGGACCATCAGCAGCTAAGAATGACAAGTCTCCCATGTGCGTGGTATTTAATTCTATGGGACTGGAAGATCCAGATACAGATAAATCATTGCTCTAAGTATATGGAGTTATTGCACACCTATTGAGTTGAACAAGTGGACACTCTACAATCTGACACTTATCCCACTGCTGCAAGGCTGCTACAGCAGGAGTTTCACTCTGTAGCAGTTTCACAGAAGTGATGAACACTTATAGCCCGTTTAGCATTGCACACCATTTTTTGAAATCCCAAACAACCCCATTAAGGGATGTTCTCATCACTTCAACTCTCTAACTTTTCTCCTAACCTGACTTTTCCCAGAATCCCCCTAGTGGAGCATTCATGGCTATAAGACTCCTGACGCCTACATGGTTGCCTTAATTGGCAATCTCTGGAAGGAGAGCTTCACAAGCCTCTCACCCAGCCAAACCATTCCCTACACTGTACTGAAGAGACCCACTCAGGTCGAAACAGTGCCGTCTACAGTTGGGGAGTCTGTTCCTTCTGGAACAGATATACTGGTTTGGTTTTAATCAAGCATCCTGTCATAAGGCGTCTTGTAGGTGCTGCTTGATGTCAAGGGAGCTGCCTTACAAGGTAACTAAAAGAGACGTGGTTTTCCTTATCCCAAATTATTTTCCCGGAATCCTCCTAGTGGAGCATCCAATAGCCTACACGGTGGCCTTAATTGGCAGTCTCCGGAAGGAGAACTCTTTCTTCCCGACTCCTGACCTGGTAACAGACAACTCCTTGTGGTGCCGAAATGACAATACCCCTTAACCATCTCAAATTATTTTACCTGTAGTATCTTAGTCCGTTCTGACTGGGACTTGTCTGAATGAATTGCAACACATTCTAATTCCATGATCTTATGGATAGCTTCACAGAGGAGATCTGCCCCTAGACGGCAATCCACAAACACCAGTACAGGGGGCTGGAAAAGCTTTGAGTCCTGTGGAGAGGATAGCTTGATGTAAGGCAAGGTTATTTCTAGACATGTATAGGATGGTTCACAGAGAAAATGGTAATAATGTATGTAAAGATACTTGTGGACAGGCCATAATTCTCTATGTTGGGAATACTTCTTTATAGAGAATATTTCATAAAGCAGTAATCTTGTGTGAAGCTTTAAATTGCAGTTATATCTCAGCTGGACATGATCCAGCACAACTTCAACAAGCACACAGTATGTAATGCTTACATTCAGGATTTCAAATAGCTTCTTCTTTTTGGAAGGCTCCTCCACCCAAAGAACAATCTGCCGAACATTAGAGCATGGCTGGTTCTTCTCGCCAACAGTTATCCGCACCGGATCCCTTAAAAGCTGACTGGAAAAACTTTCAATGCTTTCAGGAATAGTGGCTGACACCAGCACTGTCTGGCGATCTTGAGGGGTGTTCTCCAAAATCTCAAGCACTTGTTGTTGAAACCCCATCTTCAACATTGTATCTGCCTGCAAAATACAGGTCACTAATTTAAGACAAGTTTAACTTATTTGTACATCTTGCAGCTCCTTAAAGGAAACCTTCCACTAGGATCAAGGACTATAAACAAAGCACCCTGCCCTACTAAAGTGTCAGTGTGCTCGGTTTATAATCCTTCATCCTGGTGGCAGATGTCCTTTAACTCATTCCAGGCCGCGCACTGAAAATTTAGATGGTAGCTCCAGGTTCCTAAAGTTTGCGCCATTGTGTATTGGGGGCTCAGGCTTTAGGAGGTTGCTCTGGCGATTTGATTGAAAAAGTTAAAAACAAAACATACAAAAAAACCTGACAAATTGTTTCTGGTCCTGAAGATGCAAATACACCCTGAGCCTGAACTGGTACAAGGTGATTTGTTGGCATTGCTACTGTAACTATGCAATTACAGACCCACACAGTAGAGGGGCAAATGCGAAAACATTATAAATTTCACTTACCTCATCCAGTATGAGGATTTTCAACTCTCCAAGATTTACCGAATTTTGACTTATAATTTCTATTAGTCTTCCTGGAGTTGCAATAATAACCTAAAAGAAAGTGCGAATCTTTTCAATACAAATGTGTAATACATTTCCAACTTAGTCTGGACAAGTTATGGAATAACTTCCAGTGGAGTGAACAACAGCCACTTACATATGAGGCACACATGCAGCCCTAGGACCACAGATCTTTCTCATTTAATCCACTGCTATTCCTTCCCTTCTTTTACAGACTGACAGATGAGACACTTTTCAGGTAAAAAAAAGGGGGGGAGCAAAATCACTTCACTAATCTTCCCATAGAGCTGAGTGGAGGGTGTATGGATTCAAGAAATTTCTATAAACCAATTGCCCCTTTTTCTACAAGGTCAGACCCTTATCTTACCAAGGACCCTAACAGAAAGTTCCCGGGTAACATAAAGAATAGGTTCTGAAGGTTGAATCTGAATGTAAGTCGGGATATAATAAATTTTCTAAGTGTAACTCCAGACAAATATTTTTGTGCCTGTGACAAATGGATTTTCTAAATTTTCGGTTGTCAAGGGAACAAGTTTGAGCTATAAAGCTTCATTACAGTACAGTAAATTACCAGCATCCAGAGAGCCTCAAAAGAGGTCACAGTGGGCAGACAGGTCAGTCTGTAACTAGAAGTCTGTAAGTTGGGTGTCCTCAAGTCTGGGACTACCTGTAGTTAATTTAGTATCCCAATAGTGACCTAAATGACCCACGTTTTTATAAAACTATACTGAATTAAATGGAAAATATACACCTCTGCATTCAGTCTCCCATCTTCAGTCTTAAGCTTACATAATAGTTCCCAAAAGGAAGATCTTGATACTCAAATGTATAAACCTAATAACGAACTAAAAGTTTCTAGGATACAGACACAAGTATTAAGATTACCTGTACATTTTGCCTCAGTCGGTGCAGTTGTGGTGGTAGTGGCATCCCACCTACAAGTAGGGCAGTCTTCATTTGGGGAAGTTTAAACATCAGTTCCTGTGCCTGTTTCTCTATCTGTATGGCAAGCTCTCGCGTGGGTGTAAGGATAAGCGCTGCAGGGGCATCTTTCTAGATACAGAAGAGGTTAATGAAAATGTCCTGGTATCTACATGCATAGTCCCATTCTTTACATGGAAGGCTTAACAAGCTGCCAAAAACTTACAATTCATCTGATCACCTATCATAAGAATAAGTTATTTTTAAAACTCCCTTTAAGACCCTTTAAGATGAGTGGAACAATGTGAACTGCATAGGTTACTTCAATTACTGTATAAGTGCCATAAGTGTATAAAGTGACACAAGAACAGGCAATTTCACCAATTGAAAAAAAAACCTATAAATATGCATAAACTTTCCTCCTCTCTCCCTCTGTCCAAGAGTTGCAGCCACTAAGTCTCTCTGCTGCCCAGTTAAAGTTATGTCACAGTAGCTTATACACTCAGTACAGACTCCCGATGTTCAGGTCATGTCGCGCCTGAGGGCTGGTGCAGTAAAGAGTCCTGCCTGTACACATGGCCTATGCCATGCTTTAGCCTGCAACCTCTCCCAAGTATTACTTGTGGTGGTTACAAGTACAACCCCTTAAATAATGCCACTCAACAATCAAGCTTGTTTAATGAATGATACAAGATTACTACAGTTGCCCAAATAGGCTATTTAAGAGTCTATTTACACTATATATGCATGTAGATTATTTGTATTAGTGAAAATGTCATACTCCTTAGATTAAAAGAGTATTTTTACTCTTCTTGAAAAAATGTAACCTCTAGCATTCACCATATATTTGTTTGTGATCATAGCAGTCAAACCTCTACCAATCATAAATTTATGTCCTTAACCACAGAGGAAAAACAACACATGACATTCTGGTGCAACAATAAAGAAAACAACAAACTCTGTAAGATTATCTGGGGGAAAAACAGCAGTATAATTTTTGCGTCAACCTCAATGTTATCTGCATAAAATACCTGTTTCATACATCTGACAACAGCAGGGAGAAGAAAAGCAGCAGTCTTGCCCGATCCTGTATCAGCACTTGCCAGGATATCTCTTCCCATTAGTCCAACAGGGATCATCTGCATCTGGACAGGAGTAGGGACGTCATATCCAGCCCGTTTCAGGTTTGTACAAAGTGTAGGAGGAAAGTTGCAATGCTCAAACTCTATTATTGGCCTGCAAACATCTTTTCCTTGTGCAGATAAGCCAAGCTGCTGTCTTAAGTTGTCGACCTGATCCTGCCCCAGTTGAGTGATAAACTCGTGCTCTACGTAGGTGTAAGTTAAATTATTCCCCTGTAAAATCTCTGCTGCTTGTACTGGAGGTGATATATTCTTGATATCCTGTAGTGGAGATTCTACTGTAATATGTTCTGCAGTTATTAAAGATGATGACTGATGAGTCAATGATGGATCCTGACTCCTGGACGCTCCTGTACACTGTATTATGTCTTTAGCTTTGCACTCTAAACTGCACACATCATGCTCTGTCTGATCACAAATGTACTCTCCATATCTTCCACATACAACACAGACAGGCTCTCCCTGGAGTGGCCAGCGCTGATGTTTACTGTATGATTTGATAGGTTCATCCTCAACATCAGTGGTGGATACTAATGAAGTATTGAGAGAGGTAGATGCTGGAAGAGGTCCAGGAGATAGAGAGGCAGAAGAGGCAAGATTGGAAAATGATGAGGCATGCGTTGCATCAGCAGATGTGACAGAAGGAGAAAAAAATTTTGCAGCTACTGCAGCAGTAGAAAATAGGAGATTGCTTGCATGAGAGGGTGTGGATAGCATTACAGATGGTCCAGCAGCAGGGGCAGATTGTGATGCAGGGGCAGATGGCGCTGAGTGTGATTCAGCAACAGATGGCGCTGCAGGTGATGCAGGGGAAGTTGGCGCTGCATGTGAATCAGGGAGAGATGGCGCTGCATGTGAATCAGGGAGAGATGGCGCTGCATGCGATTCAGGGACAGATGGCGCTGCATGCGATCAGGACCAATGACGCTGCATCATGCGATTCAGGGACAGATGGCGCTGCATGCGATTCAGGGACAGATGGCGCTGCATGCGATGCAGGGGAAGATGGCGCTGCATGCGATTCAGGGACAGATGGCGCTGCATGCGATGCTTTGGATGAAAATGAGCCATAGGTTGCAGTAGACAGAGGCTGTGATGAGAGATGGACATCACCGGATGATGGCGAGGAGGTGTCGGGGCCGGTTAGACTAGTAGCAGGGTCAGCAGGCTGTACAAGAGAATCCACACTAGGAGCAGCAGGTGATGGGATTGGAGCGGATATAGATAGAGAACTAGTGAATGAAGCCTGACATGACAGCGCCCCCGTGCCCCTCTTCTTCCTCCCAGCTCCATCAGTTTCCTGTCGCCTCTTCACCGCTCTCGGCACAAACATAGTTCTCTAATGCCTCCAGCCGGTAACCGGCCGTCATTCCTCATAAGATGCTGATAGTTCCGGTCAGCAGAGGTCGCTGCAGAGCGATCATGAAGGGAAGACGAGAGAAAAGACGCACAACACTTCCGGCTCACATTGATGACGTCAGGTCTCATAGTGCTTGGAGGCACACAGCCGTTGTCCGCCGTGCCGTAGTACGGCGGGCACACGGCAGCGCGCGGGGAGAGGAGGAGGGGGAGAGCGCTGCTCACCCCCGCCCCTCTCCATAGGGATATATGGCGTACGGCGCCGTATGCCGTGAAAAGATAGGACATGACCTATCTTTTCACGGGGTACGGTGCCGCTCCCGTAGGGCGCCGTGCACCCGTTGCCGTCTATGGGGGACGTATATCGGCCGTATATACGTCCCCCGTGCGGCAGTGTGAAATTCCCCCAAATGTGTGATTGTGGCAGCAACCTTCCAATTGCTTGGCCCTGAGCCGCACAGTGCCATGAATTCGAGCTGCTTATGAAACCTTAAAGGGGTATTCACATCTGGGCATTTACATTTAATTAAATTCATTTTCCATATGTAAACATTTCTTCAATTGGATGTTATTAAAAAAAATGTTCCTGTGTGAAGATAATTTCTCATAAATGTAGTTATTCGGTCCCTTAGAAACAAGATACTTTCCTCGGATACGGCCACGTCACACTCTGGCAGTGGTGGCCAGACTTGCGCTATAGAGTCCTGCCGGACCACCAGGATTCAGCAATCATTACCACAGGACGGCTGTGTGACATGCAGTAACTCCCGGACATTTTATATACAATAACCTTTTGTTTCTTTGTGCACTCAATCTATCAGACGTGGCCGTATCCGAGGAAGCTAGCTTGTTTCTAAGGGACAACATGGCTACATTTATTAGAAATTATCTTCACACAGGAACATTTTTTTTAATAACATCCAATTGAAGAAATGTTTATATATGGCAGATTAATGAAATTGAATGTAAGTGCCCAGATGAGAATACCCCTTTAAGTATTCTTGTTTCCCTATTATATGTTCACTATTATGTATCTTTCCTATCATTTACAACAGTCTACAAGCTGTCTATTCTAAAACTGGTGGCTGTCCAGTGGTTAGTTGCTTCCCATTTTGGGAGTTGGTTAAACAGCTTACCGTATCTGTACCATTAAACTAGAAAATGTCATACATATGAAATGGTGTGTGTGGTTACTCATGGTTTACCCTTTCCACCCCTTATCTTATTTCATGTGTAACTGATTCCTGCCACTGATCAGCCTGGACAATCCTACCTAGTAGTGATGGGAATTACATCTCTTCTTAGTGAGTGGGGTTATATGGCAGTATATGGGGATTTTCCTCCTCATTCATTACAATGTGCTGATAGCACATTGTAATGAATGGGTTAAAACGAAGTAGCCTCGGATCGCTGCTCCCCGATGACGTCACGGGGAGCAACGATCTGCGCCAAGATGGCGATTGCCAGCGGTAATCGTCGGGTAAACACCCGCGATCGGTGCTTTCACCGATCACGGGTGTTATCGGAAAGCCTTTGCTGCAATATGCAGCAAAGACTTAGGGTGAAGACACACATGGCGTTTTTGAGCCGTTTTTACTAAGTGCGTTTTCAGATCGTAAAAAACGCATGCGTTTTTGTCCGGTTTTCCGAATTTGCGCAATTAAAAACGGACGCCATGTGTGTCTTCACCCTTACCGGCAATGGAGAGGGCTTGGCCCGCAAGCCCTCTCCATGCACTGGGACCCTGGAAGGGGTTAATGAATGTAAAGAAAATTGTAATTCTGGCGTGAAATTAGCATTAAATGGACGCAGTCACCAGGTTTTACCCCATTCAGCTACTAGCACCCTCAGGTAGGGTATAAAATGTCCTTTCTAGAATTGCCTCTTTTATCTGAAATCTAACTCATTAACATATTAAACAATTGCCTTTAAAGTTGTATTCACATTCAATTAAATTCATTTGCCATCTATAAACATTTCTTCAATTGGATGTTATTAAAAAAAATGGTCCTGTATGAAGATAATTTCTCATAAATGTAGCCATGTTGTCCCTTAAAAACGAGATGGCTTCCTCGGATACGAATACCTCACATTTTGGCAGTTGTGACCAAACATGCGCTATAGAGACCTGTCTGATCACCTGGTTTCAGCAATCATTACCACAGGACGGCTGTGGGACCTGCAGTAACTCCTGGACATTTCATATACAAAAACCTTTTGTTTATTTGCGCAATTTCTCCAGAAGAGGTGGCCGTATCCAAGGACACAGCCTTGTTTCTAAGGGACCATATCACTACATTTATGGGAAATTATCTTCACACAGGTACATTTTTTTAATAACATCTAATTGAAGAAATGTTTATGTATGGCAGATTCATGAAACTGAATTTTAATGCCCAGATTAGAATACCCCTTTAAAGTCACAGTAAAATATGAAGAGGCATATCCAGCTGTGATGTGTCTCCAGAATCTGTAAAGCGCTACGGAATTTGATGGAGCTACATAAATAAAGATTATTATTATAGAGAATTCTAGAAGGCCATTCAATACTTTACCTGAGGCGGCTGCTTTTTTATTTGGGTAAAATTGATGAGTGTTCCTTTAATGATAAAGCTGAGGTGTAAAAATTTAACAACATTCGGAACTGCCAGATTACAAAACTTCTGTGTGGTCCATCATAGACAATATTTCTAATCCGAAGTGCTACCTGTATACAGCACTGACTGATGCATTGCACATAGATCTGTCAAGATGGTTTTCAATTAGGTTCCACAAATCTATTTACTGGCATTGTGCTCTAGGTTGGGACTCTTCCTGTAAAATTGGTCTTTTGTTGACATTGTATTCAGGACCCTAAGTTACATAACTTGGTAAACGCAGCTGCACATTTATTGTCCATCAATACCTACAATAAAGTAAGTACAATCAGTTGTCTTTACTAACTTTCACCTAGGCTATACGACTCTCACATACTGCACTGATATTGTAAATGCCACAGTGTTGTTTGTTATTTGCGTCTACTATTGTATTCCTTACCATTTCTGTTTATCTCATTGGGGCCTTGAAACAAAAATAAATTAAACACCTATCTTAATTTGTTGTCGTTCATAGGTAGCCTTTAATTATGGTGCTGTAGCCTTTTTAATACTATTTCTTAATCTGATTTTATAATTAGCATTAACCCCATAGCGCAATAATACGTAACCTTACGTCTTGCTGCCCAAAGGGGAGTATGAAGAAGGTCACGGCTGGCCCTCTTTTTCCAACTCAACCGGGCATTTGCTACATAATGAAGGAAGCCCGTGCTTGCACCGATGCGCGGCACCCCATCTTGGCTCCGATCGTCCGCTACCCGTGACTCATCGGGGAGCACCAACCGTTGTCATGAGCTGCCTGGAGGATCACACAAAGATCGATGCTATCATGATCTAGCCGGTGGTGGCGAACCTATGGCACTGGTGCCAGAGGCGGCACTGAGCCCTCTCTGGGCACCCAGGCCATCACCCCCGCATAAGTTCATTACTAACCTACTCAAGAAATCTTCAATGAATAGACAAATGTTCCCCTCCTCCTTTCACTGCTTGGTCCGTTACGAGGGTGAACAATTTAAAGAGTGGTCAAGAACAAGTAGAATTATTACAACCTTAAATGTCTGGACACTTTTGCCAATAATAGTTGGTTTGTGGTGAGGTTTGGGCCTGCCCAGCTCTAAAAGGTTCGCCATCACTGATCTAGGCTATCTATTACAATGTGCGATTTGTCACATTGATAATTGAGTGAGCAAATCCCCATATATTGCCATACCTGTGTATGGTCAGATATGGATGATCAATCAGACAACCCTAGGGGTTGAAAGTACCCTTAGGGAGTCGAAAATAGTAAAAACAATAAATAAAAAGTAACAAATATATATATATCATATACAAAACACATAAAAATCAAATAACCACCCCCCTTTTTCCCGCTGACTGATATAATATTATAAAACAATAAAAATCATCAACCCATTAGTAATCACTGCTCCGAAATGCCCGATCTATCAAAATTAATACCGGTTTTTCACTGCTTTTAAACCCATATGAGAAATACGGCCGAATTGCAAATGCATTTTTTTGTCCATTTGAAAATACGAAAAAATCCTATAAAAAGTGATCAAAACGGTCGTACATCCTAAAATAAAAGCATTGAAAACGTCATCAAAGTCACAAAAAATGACACCACCCCCCGCTCCTACACTAAAAGTATGAAAAGTTATTAGCGCAGAAATGGCAAAATGAAGATTTTTTTTTCTGTCACAGAGGTTTTAATTTTTGTAGATGTATGAAAACCATTTTAAAAAACCTATACAATTTGGTATCCACGGATCGTATTGACCCATGAATGAAACTAGACCCTGTCATTGGGGCGCAAGTGAAAGCTTGTAAAAACGAAGACCAAGCCCACAAGAAATGCTGCAATGTGTTTTTTTCATATTTGTCACTTGCATTTGAGAATTTTTTTACCTTCCCAGTACAACGGCATGGATATGTATATTATTTTAGTGTAATTTGTTACGCAAAAAATAAGCCGTCCACACACTGCGTTATACAGGGAAAAATAAAAAAGTTATAGATTTTTAAGGGGTGGAGTGAAAAATACAAACCAAACCAAAAAAAGGTCCTGGTCCTTAAGGAACCTACCACACACGAATCTACCTCGTAACGGTAGATCGGGTGGTAGTGAACTGTAAGGGATGTGTAGGAGAGCTCTTTTAGAGCTAATCCTCACGTCCCCGCTAACTTTTGGGAATATTATTAACCTATATTGTAATTGTAGTATGCGGCTACTGGGGCGTGGATAGCCAGCCGATACACGCCAGCTACCAGCGCTCTCCAGCCCTATCCCCAATTCTCCTTCTACCCTGTTTGTGTCCGGCGCGCAGCTCCTCGTAGCTCGCGCCCTCGTCCTATATGTGGCTTCTGTCCGCATACACAGAACGCCGCTGAGCATGTCCCACTCCGAGCTGGGCTACTTGCGCATCGCATGCCGCTTGTCAGACGAGGCGCGCAGTCTACGGGACTGCCGCCGGCACAACAGGTAGGAGAGTAATGTGGCTACCGGGGCGTGAGTAGCCGCGCTGTTTTCCTCATGCCGGCTACTCACGCCCAGTAGCCGCTAACTACATTTACATCCTTAGGTTAATAAAGTTTCCCAAAAGTTAGCGGGGACGTGAGGATTAGCTCTAGAAAAGAGCTATCCTCACGTCCCTTACATCCACCTACCACCCGATCTACCTTTATAGGTAGATTCGTGGTGGTAGGTTCCCTTTAAGGGGTTAATGGTACCACCCACTTAATAATAAAATAATATAAAATTATCTGGCTCCCTGCCAGCAAACTGTACCAAGTCACTGGGGCGTTGGAAGTCTCTGGCATTATTATTATCATCGTCTCCCTACTTCACTAGATCTTCTTCTCTCCCCCCTCCCTCACCCTGACATGAGCTGAAAGAGATTTGCTGACAGAGAGGGGGCTGACAGAGGTCTAGCAGAGCAGAGAATGATGATGGATTACCCTAATAAATCACTACCAGTATGTTTTGAAGCATAATAACACCACCTCACTACCAGTATGTTTTGAAGCATAATAACACCACCTATGTTTCTTTCATGGCCCAGCTTGTTGACATTAAGACAATCTACTTGGAATTGAGTAGTAAAGAAGTTGTATAAAATCACAGAAGCAGCAAGTTTAGCACTGAAGTCAAGCTCTCTCTCAGGCTGCAGGGGTAGTGGACCCACTGAACCACCGCGGACGATGACTTAAACCGACACCTGGGACCAGAGTCTAAGTGGTACCCGGTTTTCACCAGAGCCCGCCACAAAGTGAGTTGGACTTACTGCGGTGTGGTACCACCAGGTCGTTCCATAGATGCAACTTTGTCCGCAGTGGCAGCTAAGGCGAGGTGCACAGACGTTAGGCAGAATTGTAGTCAGGAGGTCAGGACGGGCAGCACGGGATCAGAGTCGGGGATGTAGCAACAGGTCAAGGCAGGCAGCAGAGGAGCATAGTCAGGAACGGAATTGAGGTCACAACGGGAAATCACTATAAGCGCAAAGGACATGGGAACAAAGCTTTTTCTAAGGCTGAGAGGCACAAAGATCTAAGCCGACACCTGGGACCGGAGTGGTACCCGGTTTTCACCAGAGCCCGCCACAAAGTGAGTTGGACTTACTGCGGTGTGGTACCACCAGGTCGTTCCATTGATGCGACTTTGTCCGCAGTGGCAGCTAAGGCGAGGTGCACAGACCTTAGGCAGAATTGTAGTCAGGAGGTCAGAACGGGCAGCACAGGATCAGAGTCGGGGATGTAGCAACAGGTCAAGGCAGGCAGCAGAGGAGCATAGTCAGGAACGGAATTGAGGTCACAATGGGAAATCACTATAAGCACAAAGGGCATGGGAACAAAGCTTTTTCTAAGACTGAGAGGCACAAAGATCAGGCAGGGAAAACAGGAAGGGGCTAAGAATTTATCAGGAAAGGCGGCAGGCCAACGCTAATTATTGGTGCGCTGGCCCTTTAAATTTAACAGAGCCGGTGCACCCTAGGAAGTGGGGACGCTGGAGATGCTGCTGGAACCCGGCAAGGTGAGTGGGCCACACAGGTCGCAGGGGCAGCTGTGACACTCTCCCTGCCTCAGAACGCATCATTTGCTATGATTGACATCATTCACCAGAATTCTGGAGAGACAAGTTATGATGTCCTTGGCCACAGGACCATCAATTACAGGAAAGGGGGCATTCTGAGATTTTACATCTCATCTCTAACTTCATTTTCTGGAGGATGCCACCTCAAGTAGGTCAATATGTGCTCATAGGTTCCCTTTGAATATTTTCTATTATTATGTTTGTTATAACATCTCACTAGAGAGCCCAGTGGACAGGTAGTATACATCTGATTATGAGATTACATGAGTGTTTCTGGAATTGGAGCTTGATTTTTTCATTTTTTGGGAATATATGATACTTACTATTATTGTATTAACTGAACCAGCTGATTACTTGTTGTCATCTATATTGTTACATATTTTTAGCCAAATATTTCTTATTATTCATCTTCATGACTCCTTACTGCCATTTGTAAAGCGCCATACTCTCTAAAACAAATCTGATGCCATTTACTGGTAAAGACTACTTTATTGGGTATTGGAACAGACTGATTGTACATAACAGTTGTGTGGTGAGAAGAAACATACAAGATGCCTAGCATCTCCCATATCACTCATTTTGGGAAGCAACGTATATTAGGATCAGCCATGAAGCCCTACATATATCTTCTGATTTAGGACATCCACCTAAAGTGCAACAGAGAAAACACCACTGACTTACCTAGACTGCAAACCATGGGTCCTTTGGTTTTAACCCGTGTGTGATTGGCCACAGACACATGGTCACAGACACAAGCACTGAGTTTTGTGGCTTGGGCAGTCGGCCTATATTGTTACATATTTTTAGCCAAATATTTCTTATTATTCATCTTTATGACTCCTTACTGCCATTTGTAAAGTGCCATACTCTATAAAACAAATCTGATGCCATTTACTGGTAAAGACTCCTTTATTGGGTATTGGAACAGACTGATTGTATGGTGAGAAGAAACATACAAGATGCCTAGCATCTCCCATATCACTCATTTTGGGAAGCAACGTATATTAGGATCAGCCATGAAGCCCTACATAAATCTTCTGATTCATTTTCAGGACATCCACCTAAAGTGCAACAGAGAAAACACCACTGACTTACCTAGACATCTTGGCTGCCTGTGTAAAAAAGGACTAACCAAATAATATCCATTACTATAACTACACATGAACGCATTCTCAGACTGCAAACCATGGATCTGCGGTCCTTTGTTTTTAACCCGTGTGTGATTGGTGCTCATGCACCGCTGAGAATCGGCTGCCATGGTCACAGACACAAGCACTGAGTTTTGTGGCTTGGGCAGTCGGCGACACGGTAATTGACTCATGCTGCCATTGCCTCAAAAGAGGTCCCAGTGGCAAACATGCTCTGGTAACTATAATTCTGTACGTTGGTGGCCCCCAAGTCTGGGGACTACATGGAGTTTAATTTAGTATCCCAATAGGGACCTAATACCCACGTTTTATAAACACCTTACTGTAATTAAATGGAACATAAGCATCACCGCTGATATCAGTCTCCCAGCCTTCAGTCATTGTAACGTACAGAATGTCTCCCAAAAGGAAGATACTTGATACTACAATGTAGCAATACCTAATAACGAACTAAATTTTCTAGGACAGCAGCCAACAAGTATTACATTCCCTGTACGGTGGCCTCATGCGGTGCAGTTTGTGGTGGTAGCGTGGCATCACCACCCTCAAGTAGGGCAGTCTGTCATTTGGGGAAGTTTTAAACATCATTTCCTGTGCCTGTTTCTCTAATCTGTATGGCAAGCTCTCGCGTGGGTGTAAGGATAAGTGCGCTGCAGGGCAATCTTTCTAGATACAGAGAAGGTATGAAAATGTCCTGGTATCTACAGCTAGCCCATTCTTTTACATGGAATGCTTCACAAGCTGGCCCCAACTTACAATTCATCTGACCACCTATCATACAAGAAAAGGTATTTTTAAAACCGCCCTTTAAGCCCTTTACGATGAGTGGAACAATGTGAACTGCTAGGTTACTTCATTACTGTATAAGTCGCCTCGTCAGTGTACAAATTGACATCAAGAACATGGCAATTTTCACCATTGAAAAAAAAAACTCTTATAATATCATAAACTTTCCTCCTCTCTCCCTCGTCCCAAGAGTTTGCAGCCACTAAGTCTCCTCTGCTGCCCATTAAAGCATTCACAGGCACTTATACCCTCATTACAGACTCCCGATGTTCAAGGTCATTTCGCGCATGGCCTCTTCCATGCCTAGCCTGCAACCTCTCCCCAATATTTGTTGGTGGTCAAGTAACACAACAACCCCTTAAATAATGCCACTCAACAATCACTTGTGTTTAATGAAGGATACAGATTACTACAGTTTGCCCAAATAGGCTATTTAAGACAGAGTCTATTTACAAACTATATATGCATGTAGATTATGTTCTATTAGTGAAAATGTCATACTACTACTACTTTAGATAAAAAGTATTTTCACTCTTCTGGAAAAAATGTAACCTCTAGCATTCACCATATAATGTTTGTGATCATAGCAAAGCAGTCAAACCTCTACCAATCATAACTTTATTGTCCTTAACCACATAGGAAAACAACACATAACATTCTGGTGCACAATAAAGAAACAACAACTCTGTAAATAGCTGGGTGAAAACAGCATATAGATTTTTTGGCGATCAACCTCATTTACTGCTAAAATCCTTTTCATACAAGCGACAACACAGGGAATGTACGAAAAGCACAGTCTTGCCCCGATCCTGTATCACAGCTTGCCAGATTCTCTTCCCATTAGTCCAACAGGGATCATCTGCATCTGGACGGGAGTATAGGGACTTCATATCCACCCGTTTCAGGTTTGTACAAAGTGTAGGAGGAAATTTGCAATGCTCAAAAAACCTATTATTGGCCTGCAAAACATCTTTTCCTTGTGCAGATAAGCCAATCTGCTGTCTTAAGTTGTTCGACCTGATCCTGGCCTCCGTTGAGTGATAAAATCGTTCTCTACGTAGTGTAAGTTAACTTATTCCCCTGTAAATCCTGCTGCTTGTAACTGGAGGTGATATATTCTTGCATATCCCTGTAGTGGAGATTCTACTGTATATGTTCTGCATTTATTAAAGAGGATGACTGATGAGTCAATATGGATCCTGACTCCTGGACGCTCCTGTACCTGTATTTTCTTATTTGCACTCTAAACGCACACATCTGCTCTGTCTGATCAAATGTACTCTCCATATCTTCCACACAACACAGCAGGCTCTCCCTGATGGCCAGCGCTGATGTTTACATGATGATTTTGCTAGGTTCATCCTCAACATCAGTGGTGGATCTAGATGAGTATTGAGCAGAGGCAGAATGCTGGAAGAGGGTCCAGAGTAGAGAGTGCAGAAGAGGGCAATGATTGAATGATGAGGCAGGCGTTGCATCAGCAGATGTGACAGAAGGAGAAAAATTTGTGAAGCTTTTGCAGCGTAGAAAAATAGGGCATTGCTTCATTAAGGGTGTGGATATCATTCACCAGATGGTCCAGCAGCGAGGCAATTGTGATGCAGGGGCAGAATGGCGCTTCAGTGGGATTCAGCAAACAGATGGCGCTGCAGGTGATGCAGGGAAGTTGGCGCTGCATGTGTATCAGTGACATATGGCGCCACATGTGATCAGGACAGTGGCGCTGCATGCGATCAGGACAGAGATGGCGCTTCATGCTAGTCAGGGACACGATGAACGCTGCATGCGATTCAGGGACAGATGGGGCTGCTGCGATCATGGAACAGATGGCGCTGCATGCGATTCATGGAAGAATGGGCGCTGCGCAAGCATGCGATTCAGGGACAGATGTGCGCTGCATCATCTTTGGATGAAAATGACCATAGGTTTCAGTATACAGAGGCTGTGATGAAAGATGGACATCACCGGAAATGATGGTCGAGGAGGTGTCGTCACGCGTTAGACTAGTAAGCAGGTCAGCAGGTGTAGCAAGAGAAGCCACACAAGGAGCAGAGGTGTGTGATTGAGAGGATATAGAATAGAGCACTATTGCATGGTAAGCCTGACATGACACGCCCCTTGCCCCTCTCTTCCTTCAGCTCCATCAGTTTCCCTGTCGCCCTCTGCACCGCTCTCGCCAAACAGAGTTTTCTCTAATGCCTCAGCCGTAACCGGCCGTCTCCTCCTCCTCATAATATGCTGATAGTTTCCGGCAGCAGAGGTCGCTGCAGAGCGTTCATGAAGGGAAGACAAGAAAGCCACAACACTGCCGGGCTCTACATTGAATGAACTCAGGTCTCATATGCTTGGAAGGAACAGCCGTTGTCCTCCGTGCGTAGTACGGCGGGCCACGGCAGCGGGCGCGGGAGGAGAGGAGGGGGATATCGCTGCTTACACCACCCGCCCTCTCCGATGGATATATGGAGTACGGCCGCGTATGCGTGAAAAGATAGACATGACCATCTTTTCACGGGTACGGTGCCGCGCCTAGGGCTCCGTGCCCCGTTTGCCGTCTATGGGGGACGTATATCGGCCGTATATACGTCCCCGTGCGGCAGTGGTGAATTTCCCCAAATGTGTTGATTGTGGAAGCAACCTTCCATTGCCTTGGCCCTGAGCCGCACAGTTCCATGTAATTCGAGCTGTCTTATGAAACCTAAGGGGTATTCACATCTGGGGGCATTTTATCCTTAATTAATTCATTTTCCATATGTAAACATGTCTCAATTGGATTTATTAAAAAAAATGTTCACTGTGTGAAGATAATTTCTCATAAAGGTAGTTATCGGTTGCTCCCTAGAAAAACAGATACTTTCCTCGGATACGGCCTACGTCACACTCCTGGCAGTGGTGGCCAGAACTTGCGCTATAGAGTCCTGCCGGACCACCAGATTCACAATCATTACACAGGACGGCTGTGTGACAGTCAGTAACTCCTCCCGGACATTTTATATACAATAACCTTTTTGTGTTCTTGTGCACCTCAATCTATCAGACGTGCCCGTACCAGGAAGCTAGCTTTTTTCACCTAGGGAAACATGGCGACATTTATTAGAAATTAGCTTCACACACAGGAACATTATTTTTTATAACATCCATTGGAAGAAATGTTTATTTATATATGGCAGATTAATGAAATTGAATTTACACGTGCCCAGAGCAGAATCCCCTCCCGTTAAGTATTCTTGTTTCCCCTATATATGTTCACTAGTATTTCTTTCCACACTCAGTTTCAACAAGTCTACAAGCTGTCTATTCTAAAACTGGTGGCTGTCCGTGGTTAGTTGCTTCCCATTTTGGGGAGTTTGTTAAACAGCTTACCGTAGCTTACATTAAAACTATAAATGTCATACCTATGAAATGGTGTTGTGGTTTACTTCTGGTTTACCTTTCCAAACCCCCCTTTATCTCTCTTCATGTGTAAACGATTCCTTGCCACTGATCAGCCGGCAAATCTACTAGATGAATGGGAATTACATCTCTTCTTAGTGGGTGGGTTATTGGCAGTACCACATGTGTGGGATTTTCATCCTCCTTCATTACAATGTGCTGATAGCACATTGCAATGATGTGTTAAAACGAAGATAGACCTCGATCGCTGCTCCCCGATTACGTCACGGGAGCAACGATCTGCGCAAGATGGCGATGTCCAGCGGTAATCGTCGGTAAGACACCTCGCGACTCGTTGCTTTCACCTATCACGGGGTTATCGGAAACCTTTCTGCAATATTGGCCAGCAAGACCTTGGTAAGACACACGATGGCGTTTTGAGCCGTTTTTACTTAAGTGCGTTTTTCAGATCGTAATAAACGCATGCGTTTTTGTCCGGTTTTCGAGCTTTGTCCGCATATTAAACGGACTCCACAATGTAGGGTCTTGTCAACCCTTACCGTCAATGGTAGAGGGCTTGGCCCCGCAATCCCTAGCCATGCACTGACCCTGGTAAGGGGTTAATTAATGTACAGAATTGTAATTCTGGCGGAATTAGCATTAAATGGAGCAGTCACTCAGGTTTTTACCCACATTCAGCACTAGCACCCGTCAGGCAGGGGTATAAAATGTCCTTTCTGAATTGCCCTCTTTTTATCTGAATCTAACTCATTAACATATTAAACAATTGCCTTAAAGTTGTATTACATCAATTACATTCATTCTGCCATCTATAAACATTCTTTCAATTGGATCATTATTAAAAAAAATGGGCACTTATGAAGATAATTTCTCATAAATGTAGCCATGTTGTCCTTAAAAACGAGATGGCGTCCTCGGATACGAATACCGCACATTTTGGCAGTTGTGACCGAACACGCTATAGAGACCTGTCTGATCACCTGGTTTCAGCACTCATTACCCACAGGCACGGCTGTGGACCTGCAGTAACTCCTGGACATTTCATACATACAAAAACCTTTTGGTTATTTGCGCAATTTCTCCAGAAGAGGTGGCCGTATCCAAGGACACCGCCTTGTTTCTAGGCACCATATCACTACTTTAGGGGAACATTATCCTTCACAACAGGTACATTTTTTTAATAACATCTAATGGAAAAAGTTTATGTATGGCTTTCATGAAACTGAATTTATGCCCAGATTAGAATACCCCGTAAATCACCGTAAACATCAAGAGCATATCCAGCTGTGATGTGTCCTCCAGAATCTGTACAGCGCTACGGAATTTTGATGGAGCTATTAAATAAAGATTATTAATTATAGAGAAATTCTAGAAGGCCATTCCAATACTTTCCTGAGGGCGGCTGCTTTTATTGGTTACAATTTATGAGTGTTCCTTAGATAAAGCTGATGGTGTAAAAATTTACCAACCTTCGGAACTGCCAGATACAACTTCTGTTTGGCTCTCATCACTAGACAATAATTTTCTAATCCGAAGTGCTACTGTATACACTAGCACTGACTGATTCATTGCCATAAGCTTGTCAAGACGGTTTTCAATGAGGTTTTTCGCACAAACTTTTACTTTTAGGGCTGTGCTCTAGGTTGGGACTCTTCCCTGTAAAAGTTGGTCTTCTTGTTGAACATTTGTATTCAGGACCCTAAGTTACATAACTTTGGTAAACGCGCACCCACCATTATTGTCCCAATACCTCAATAAGTAAGTACAATCAGTTGTCTTTACTAACTGTCACCTAGGCTATACGACGCTCACATACTGCAACTTATTTGTAATGCCATAAAAACAGTGTTGTTTTATTTGCGTCTACTATTGATTCCTTACCATTTCTGTTTATTCTCATTGGGCCTGAAACAAAAAAAAAAAAATTAAACACCTATCTTAATTTGTTGTCGTTCATAGGTAGCCTGCGTTGGTGCTGTATCCTTTTTAATACTTTTCTTAATCTATTTTATAATTACATTAACCCCATAGCGCAATAAACGTAGACCTTACATCTTGCTGCGCATGGGGGAGTATAAGAGGGTCACGGCTGGGCCCTCTTTTTTCCAACTCACCCGGGCATTTGCTACATAATGAAGGAAGCCCGTGCTTGCACCGATCGCGGGCACCGCCATCTTGGCTCCGATCGTCGCTCCCCGTGACTCATCGGGGAGCACCAATCCGTTGTCATGAGCAGCCTGGAATCACACAAAGATCGATGCTATCATGATCATAGGCCGTGGTGGGAACCTATGGCACTGGTGCCAGAGGCGGCAATCCTAGCCCTTCTCTTTGGGCACCCAGGCCATCACCCCAGCATTAAGTTCATTACTAAACCTACTCAAGAATCTTACATGATAGACAAATGTGTCCCCTCCTCCTTTCACTGCTTGGTCCTTAGAGGGTGAACAATTTAAAGAGTGGTCAAGAACAAGTAGAATTAATTAACAACCTTAAATGTCTGGCACTTTTGCAAGAAATAAGTGGTGTGGTTGGAAGCTTGGGCACTGCCAGCTCTAAAATGTTCGCCATCACTGATCTAGGCTATCTATTACAATGTGCGATTTGTCCATTATAATATAATGGTGGCAAATCCCATATATTGCCATACTGTAGTATGGTAGATATGGTATGATCAACTCAGACAACCCTAGGGGTTAAAGTACCCTCTGGAGTCTGAAAATAGTAAAAACAATAAATACAAAAGTAAAAATATATATATATAGTAAAAAAACACATAAAAATCAAATAACCAACCCCCCTTTTTCCCCTCGACGATATAATATATATAAACATAAAAATCATAACACACATTAGGTATCACTGCGTCCGAAATGCCCGATCATCAAATAATACCGGTTTTTTCACTGCTTTTAAACCCCATAATTGAAAATAGCGGCCGAAGTTGCAATGCATTTTTGTTGCCAGTTTGAAAAATAGAAAATAATCCTATAAAAAGTGATCAAAACGGTCGTACAGTCCTAACAATAAAGCATTGAAAACGTCATCAAAAGTCACAACAAAAAATGACACCACTCTCTCACCGCTCTACACTAAAAGTACATGAAAAGTTATTAGCGCCAGAAAGGCAAATGAAGATTTTTTTTTCTGTCCAGGAGGTTTTAATTTTGTAGATGTAGAAAACCATTTTAAAAAAACCTATACAATTTGGTATCCACGGATCGTATTGACCCATGGAATGAAATAGACCCCCTGTCATTTGGGGCGCAAAGTGAAAGCTGTAAAAACGAAACCAAGCCCACAAGAAATGGCTCAATGTGTTTTTTTTCATATTTGTTCACTTGCATTTAGAATTTTTTTACCGGTTCCCAGTACACGGCATGGATATGTATATTTTTTAGTGTAATTTGTTACGCAAAAAATCAGCCGTCCACACACTGCGTTAACATGGAAAAATAAAAAAGTTATAGAGTTTTGAAGGGGGGAGTGAAAATACAAACCAAAACCAAAAAGGTCCTGGTCCTTCAAGAGAACCTACCACCACGAATCTACCTTAAGGTAGATCGGGTGTAGGTGAAATGTAAGGGATGTGAGGAGAGCTCTTTTAGGCTAATCTCACGTCCCGCTAACTTTTGTGGAAACTTTATTAACCTATATTTAATTGAGTATGCGGCTACTGGGCGTGGAGTAGCCAGCACGATGCTACAACAGCCGCTACTCCACCCCCAGTACACATTACTCCTTCTACCCTGTTTGTGTCCGGCGCGCAGCTCCTCGTAGCTCGCGCCCTCAGTCCCTGATATGTGGCTTCTGCCGCATACACATAACGCCGCTGAGCAGTCCCAGCTCCGAGCTGGGCGCTACTGCGCATGCGCATAGCCGGCTTGTCAGACGAGGCGCGCAGCTACGCGGAGCTGCGCGCACGGACACACCAGGGTAGGAGAGTAATGTGGCTACCGGGGCGTGGAGTAGCCGCGCTGTTTTCCTCATGCCGGCTACTCACGCCCAGTAGCCGCTAACTACATTTACATCCTTAGGTTAAAAGTTTTCCCAAAAGTTAGCGGGGGACACGGTGGGAAAAAGGGGGGGGATTAGCTCTAGAAAAGAGCTATCCTCCACGTCCCCTTACAATCCCCCCACCTACCACCACATCTACCTTTATAGGTGATTCGTGGTGGTAGGTCCCTTAAGGTTAATGGTGTACCACCCACATTTAAAAATATAAAATGATCTGGCTCCCTGCCAGCAACTGCAACCAGTCACTGGGCGTTGGATTCTCTGGCATTTTAATCATGGTCTCCTCCCGCTTCACTATATTCTTCTTCTCTCCCCCCTTCCCTTCACCCTGACGTTGATCTGAAGAGATTTGCTAAAAGAGAGGGGCTTCCAGAGGTCTAGCCAGAGCAGAGAATGATGATGATACCCTATAAATCACTACCAGTATGTTTTTGAGCATAATAACAAACAACACCACTAGATTTCTCATGGCCCCAGCTTATTGACATTAAGACAATCTACTTGGAAATTGAGTACGTAAGAAGTTGTATAAAATCACAGAAGCAGCAAGTTTAGCACTGTTGAAGTCAAGCTCTCTCTCAGCTGCCCAGGGTAGTGACCCACTGAACCACCGCGGACGATGCTTAACAAAAACCGACACCTTGGAACCAGAGTCTAAGTGGTACCCGTTTTCACCAGAGCCCGCCACAAATTGGTTTGGACTTACTGCGGTGTGTATCCAGCAGGTCGTTCCATAGATGCAAACTTTGTCCCGCATGGCAGCTAAGCAAGGCGCGTGCACAGACGTTGGCAGAATGGTAGTCAGAGGTCGGACGGGCAGCACGTGATCAGAGGGTCGGGGATGTAGCAACAGGTCAAAGGCAGGCAGCCGAGGAGCAATAGTCAGGAACGCAATTGAGGTCACAGGGAAATCACTATAAGCGCAAGGACATGGGAACAAAGCTTTTTCTAAGCTGAGAGGCACAAGATCAGGACAGAGAAACAAGAAGGGGCTAAGAATTTATCAGGAAAGGCGGCAGGCCCTGCTAATTATTGTGCCGCTGGGCCCTGTTAACATTTAGTTATTTTGTTTCTAAATCTCAACTAGAGACCCAGAGGACAGTAGTATGTATCTGATTATGAGATCCACATGAGTTGTTTGTTCTTGGAATTGGAGCTTGATTTTTTCATTTTTTGGGCGATATATGATACTTTACCATTATTGTATTGATGATGTCTGAACCAGCTGAGTACTTGTTGTCTCTTATTGTTTAACATAAAAATTTTAGCCAATATTTCTTATTATTCATCTGTATTACTCCTTCCTGCCATTTGTAAAGTGGCCATACTCTATAAAACAAATCTATCCAATTTACTGGTAAGACTCCTTTATTGGGTAATTGGAACAGACTGATTGTATGGTGAGAAAAACATTAACAAGATCCAGCACTCTCCATATCACTCACTCATCTTTGTTAAGCACGTATATGGATCAGCCAAAGCCCTACATAAATCTTCTGATTCATTTTCAGGACATCCACCTAAATGCAAACATAGAAAACAACCCAACTGACTTACCTAACATCTTGGCCTGCCTGTGTAAAAAAGGACTAACCAAATAATATCCAGCTATAACTTACACATAACAGCTTCTCAGACTGCAAAAACCATGGCATCTGGCGGTCCTTTGTTTTACCCGTGTGTGATTGTGGCTCATGCACCGCTGAATCGGCTGCCATGGTCACAGACACAAGCCACGATTTTGCGTGGCTTGGGCAGTCGGCTCACAAGGGATGGCGAAATGATTGCCGATTGTGTGAACCAATAGAAATAAATTTTGACCGTAAAATATCTGGTAGGCTACAGCCTCTCTTTTGTTTGATTTCTGCACCATGGCCAGCAATGACTGCTGTGAACACAATCCCGGAGCATTTCCGCTTGTGGATTTTTTCCCGCACGGTGTTTTATGCATTTGTACTCACCCCTTAACGACTTGGCCTTTTTTAGTTTTTTTCACTTCCATTTTTTCACCATCACCAACTTCAAAAAGCTATCTTTTTTTTTTTTCCACATAAAGAGCTTTGTTTATGGATTATTTTCTGTGTACAAATTGCACTTCATAGTGACTTATTTAATTTATTATGCTATGGCGTGTCCTGGAAGCGGTAAAAAATATTCCCAATGCCGTGAAAATGGTGAAACCACATTTGTGACGTTTTCTTGTGCTTGGATTTTAAACCGCTTTCAACTCTGTGTCCCAAATGACATTTCTACTTTATCTTTGGGTCGGTACGATCATGTGGATACCAAATTTGTATAAGGTTTTAGTATGTTTCTACTCATACATTAAAAATTAAAACCTCCTGTCCCAATATTTTTTATTTTTTATTTGCATCTCTGGGGCCATACCTTTTTCAAACTTGGTGTACTAGCTGTTGGATATGTCATTTTTATGGTTTTTTTGCTAATTTTATGAATGGCGTTTTCATTACTTAAATTTTTGCGACCTTTTGATCACTGTTATTACTTTGTTATTTTTTTCAAAATGCAAAAAAAAATGCCATTTTCGACGTTGGATTCGATTTTCCGTTTACGGGGCGAAACGTAGTGACAACAAACTTTATTTGTGTTTTTATTTTTCATATCATTCTAGAGGAAAGGGGGTGATTTGAACCTTTTAAGGTTTTTTGTAATTATCATTTTTTTTTTTAAACGTTTTTTTTATTTTTACTTTTACTATTTTTCAGACTCCTCCCCTAGGGTAACTCTAACCCTAGGTAGTCTATCGATCCTATCATATTCTGCCATACTACAGTATGGCAGTATATGGGGGGGGTGATTTACTCCCCATGCATTCCCTTGCAATTATCAGGTTAAAACGAGTGCCTCGGTATTCGGAACACCCGAGGTACCATGCGACTGATGCCCCGCTTCTCCCGTGACTCATCGGGGTTCGCGTCCACTACTAGCATTAGTAATTGTATATCACATACACACATGCTCAAGTATTATGCTGGACGATTTACCACACCAAATGGTTCATGCCAATCCACAGATAAAATGCCCTTATGTGGGTGTACTTTTTAATGGGGTGGGTCCCAGGTTTTTAAATGATCCGGATAAAGTGGTAACCGAGTAGCACTGCAAAGACCCCTCCCACCCTCGTCATGAAACCAGACCCATTATCGCGAAGAACGGGGCCTCCATGAAGTACAGTTAAATAATACGGTCTGTATTTGTAATAACAACATTTCCTTGAACTGAAATTAAGTTAGAAAGGACAGCAATTCATATAAAACATTTATAGAAACATTTATTTTAACAATAAATCCTAATCCTTATAGGTCAGGAACTCTGTGAATTCTCCCTTGAACTGGTCAAAAAGAGGAAATTGCACAACGATAATTGCCCACTCGGGGTCGGTTATAAAAATTGGAGGAAACGTGGAATATGCTTAAAGGGGTTTATAAAAATTACGGTCCCCACACCAAAAAAAAAAGTCCTCGGTGTGATTAAAATACCAACCTCACCTATTGGTCATACAGAATTACTAGTCCCCTTATAAAACATGTTGAAATCCATTTTTTTTACAACAGTTTCCCTTTTTAAAATATCCTAATGCAGGATCGATGAACATAAAGATGGCCGCCGCCCTCTGCCATGGGGACCGCTTTCAAGTGCCATGATACACGCTCCCACAGAGCAGTGGCTCCGTGCACATAATGCCACAGCCCAGCACCCATTGGCTGCCTTGTGCTGTTGCGCTCAAAGTACTAAAAAGTGTGGTAGGCCGTGCACGCCCGCTGTGCACGTCTGCAAGTTCCCTGGCTCATTGTGGCCTCCATATAAGTAATTTCAGCCATGTACAAGCCTTACAATTGTGTGTGGCACAGTGCGCGCACACAGGAGGCTGGATCTTGTAAGTGGCTGCGGAGCGCTGATTGCCGGACCTACGCATGCCGGTGGCCAGCGCTGCAGAATGTGTACCTGTCGAATCCCTGAGATGGGTAAGTAGAAAACTCTGCTACCTTCTAACTTGCAATTTAATTATTGTAAAACCCCCCACGAATTCTGTAATAACATGAATTAGTGTAGTCAGTGTTGTATAGGTTAATCTAGAAAAGTGGGGTGGCAATTCTGCGCCGTACTCCCCTTTAATTAATAATCTGTTAAAGGAATGTGCCAAATGCCAACACACAATTTTTTTAAACCGTTTTAAAAACGTCATAATTTAATTTTCTGTTTTTTATTTTTCTAGTTGTCTTTTTTTTTTTAAAAATTTTTTTTTTTTCTGCCGTGATTATTGGGACTAACAACTTTTCTGAGCTTAGTAATTGCATTAATGGACCTTCTGCTTCAAATAGTCAGTCATCATGGCAATAGTCAGTAATTGGAGGTCTATGGCAAGTTTCTAAGTCATTGGGGGACAGAAGCAGGTAGAGTTAAAGGTTTTCTCAGGAACCAAAACATATACAAGTTGAATACATTTAATTTTTTTCCTTGCTCCTTAGAATTTTCCAGTACTCTAAATAACCCCTTTTAATTTTTTGTTTTGAGACACTGGGGCAACATTTACTGAGTCTTGCGGCCGTTTGTCCTGGTGCACACTGCCTTGCACTTAATATCAGCAGTGTCCATCGCCGCAATATGTGTCGCAGGCAATCTTTTGTGTCACGGCTGCTCTATTCTTTCGTCAACACACATTTCGTCATTGAATTGGCGGGTTGTTGCACAGTTCCGGTGCTGTGGACCACTGTATCCATGTAAAGTCTGAGTGTTGTGCACCTCATAAAACCAGGTAGGGGTCTTTCACAGGAAATTCTCAGATACCTCAAAACATAAAATTGAGTCAAGAACTTCTACCTTGTAGTAGCAATGGACCCACTATCGACACACCCACACTTTCTGTAGTGCCCAAACTATAACAACCGAATCCACCTTATTTACCAAAGTTGCCAGACACCCATTTCAGCATGTAACTTATTTGCTACCTGTTCTTGAACAATCATTCATTTGTATTGGTTCTCCTAAGGCCACCATGCAGTTGAAAAGAATGGGGTGCAAATTCAGAACCACAGTGTAGGTCTTCTCTCCAGGAAGAACAGTGGGCCCAGCAGATTGCCCAAGACAAAGACAATCGCAATGCAGTCAACCCTTCTTCCACTTTTCCTGCAGTTTTCAAACATCAGTGAAATGTTGCTTTAAAATAATTGAGGCGCCCGATAAGGGCTCCGCGTGCCACCTCGGCACCCATATCGCCATAGTTTCCTGTCCACCGACTCGGTCCCTATGTGGTGATTTTCCGCGATTAAGTCATGTAATCTGGGCCCCGCTTCACACTACACCAGCAACTTAGTAAGGGACCGACTATGTTATGACTATATATAATTAAATTTGTTGTCTAGAGTAACTAAACAAGCACTTTACACTGCTTGCTAAGCAGGAGAGTAAGAACAAGAAAAGCTGGTATGTTTCACCTAGAAAGAGGATATGGCACAAAAGGCGTATCCTAACTTATTAACAGTCCGCCAAAAATTCACAAAGATTCCAAAATAAAAGGACAATCTTTCTTTGTGGTCCATAAGTGTATCCCCAGTTCCATTTTTGGTGAACTCCAAACGGAAAGTTAAGTACCAGTACTCTGATTATTTACTTAAGCCGGGTCACCAAACTATCACTTAGACATCATACCCCTACAGGTCCCTAAATATTACTCATAACAGACAATATCATGACTTTCACATTGTAAGCAGTTTACCATTGTAATATTCCCTTGGGCGCAAGTAATAAGTATAGTACTTTTATTTTTATATCACATGCTTGGTAAATCAATCTGACATGAGCCCTCAGCAAACCATTTCCAACATTTTTTTCTGATAGGTGGATGCAAATAATAATATATTAAAATTTTGTAATGAAACCTGTCTGATGTGATGCTATGGCCATTAATCTTCTTTGGTGCGTGAGCAGTCTCGTTGTTGGCTAACAACAGATTAATATTGTTTCATAAATGTGCTCTAAGTTGCTTCACTATGCCTGGCGATTAATGTTTTTCTGATCTTGAGGGCTGCGTTTTCTCACGTTGTGTTTCAAGTGTTCATTTGCACTCAAATAGCTTACCGAACAGGGGCTTTGGTCACTGCAGAGAGCAATCAAGTGTATTTATGATGCAAGGCGGACCTTCCGTCAGAACAGCAGCACCCTAAAACACAATTGCCTCAACTATCTAAATGTGCAACTGCTTGTACATGTATTTAATGAGTGTCAACTGATTTAAGGATAAAAACAAAGTTCTATCTGGAGATGGACTTACCTCCTAGAGTCTTTGGATATGGTAAAATTACTGCAAGGTACAAAATGTGTATGAAAAACCTTATTAAATCTATGATGAAATAATCTTAGACACAATGAATTGAAAGTGTAAGGACACTCTGGTGGATGGATAGATTACAAAGCTGGAGAAGAATAAAGCAAAATACAAAATGGGATGAAAAATCAAAAAACTGAAATACAATGGGATAAAGCCCAAACGACTGGATTTGTCCCAATTTGTAATAGGGTTCGGATTTTTGATAACTTTATTATGGTCTTGTATCAACATTAAAAATTTTGACAAATGTTGGAAAGAATTAAGAGGGGAAATGGGATCAAATACCAATTCTCTATTAAATTATTATACTGGGCGATTCCAAAAGGTCAAATAACTAACATGATAGAAAAAAGTTGGATAAAAAAGTAAAAATTATTCCAAACTTTTTGATAGTAAGGATTGAATGAATGAGTGGGTACCCATGTTCAAAGCCTGTGGAAAAAAATGTGAAAAAATTGAAAAGTATGCATGGATGTTAACAAAGCATAAGAGTGTTATTGAAAGACAGTAAGTAAGATTTTGTTCTCCAGCCACGCAGGTAAGGCAGAGGGTGGTATATGAAGTAATATAAAATTTTTCATGTGGTATGTTATTTTTTTGTATGAATATGTCTTTTGCATTATTAACAAAAACGGTTAAAAAAAAAAAACAAAAGCACCACATATGTATCGCATACCACGAATTTGTGTATGGCTGCACTGATATACCCGATGGGGCACACATTTCTTGCATATAATAAGGGTGCGTTCTGGTACACAGTTGGACCATTCGCACATTTATAATAAGTCGGACAACAAGTCAGTGCATCACGCACTCCTAAATGTTTCAAGCGATCACCTAAATAAGTTTAAACTGCCATACTACACCCCTCAACGTTGCAAAACAACTTTTGCACTGTTTGCATGGATAAATGCCCGATAAAATGTTGGGAGGCGCATTCACCACAGACCGTAAGCCATTTCTCCATACATCATGTGATACAGGGGGTGCCGCAGCAATTTATAACGAATTCATGCAGTTTGGCTGCGACACTCAGCATGAATGTCTGGTGCATTATCGTCTGAAACAGCACTTTTTTCCGCCAAATGTGCCCGTGTCCTTCCTTTAATATTTTTGCGAAGCTGTCCAATAATAGTAGTTTTTCCAATGTAGTATTTGTCCAGTGATCGTTTCGTTCTTATTTTCTAAAAATCCCAGGAGAATGACGCCGTTCGCATCCCCAAAAATGCGTCGGCATGACCTTTTTTGGCTGATGGGACCTTCTTCAACTTCTTTGAGCCGAATTCCCCCGGAGAAATCCAGTGTTTTAATTATTTGCTGCCTATAGTTTTTCTGGGTGTTAAGATGAAGCCAGGTTTCATCAATGTGACAACTCAGGCGCGCAAACTCCTTGGATCGCCTTAACCCCTAGGCCGCACCAGGACGTTATAGTAACGTCCCCGGGGTCTAGATGGCCAGCGCACGGGGACGTTCGATAACGTTCTTGCTGTCTGCACAACCGGCTCCGAACGGAGCAGGTACCAGAAGCAGCGGCTGTCACTGTCTAGTACAGCTGACAGCCTGCGCTAAAACACTCGCAATCGGAGCCGGCGTGTAATGGTGTTTGCGCTGTGATCCTATCCACTCTGCTTGGGCAGCCTCCGAGGATCTGCCATGTACCCCTGGAGCGGCCCGGTCTCCATGGCGGCAACCCCTTCCGGGTCGCTGTAAACTGTCTGAGCATGGCGCAAGCTTGCTCCACAGTGTCACCCTGCTCTACAATAAATACATTGTAGAGCAGTGTATGAACTTAAACAGTGATCAGAGCAGCACTGTTCACGTTCAATTAGGTTATAAGTAAAATATGCAAAAACACTTAACATTACACAATTATAATAAATAAAAATAAATACAAATAAAATATAGCCCCTAAAATGTACACTTTCCCCCATAAAACACTTAATAAAGGTAATAAAAAACACAAAAACACAAAAAACCTGCAGAGGTGGTAGTGCCCCCGGCCTGCGGCCCACCAATCGTGTATACGAAACAAAGCGTTACTGGACCCGACACGGTACAACGCCGTAACAAAAACGCAAAAAACGTTCCGAAACAGATAATGTTTAAGTAATAACCTATAAAAAAAAGTGCTCTAACAGTAATTTAAAAAGTTATGCACTCCAAAAGACCCACTAAAAAAACAACTCTGCCGCCGGCAAAAATAAGCCCCTAACCAGATTGTCAGCCGAAAATAAAAAGGGTTTTATGCGTGAACAGATGGTGATGCTAACATGAACAGATTCTCCAATTGGTTTTGATTCACTTACAAGTGAATAAAATACACCAAAACCCCCACATATTTGGTATGCCTGCGTCCGTACAAATCTGTATAATAAACAGTAATCGTTATTAGATCCCAAGTGAACCCCGAAACAAAACAAAAAAAAGCTCCAAAAGTCATTTTCAAATTATACCCTATAAACATGCTCTAAAAAGGATTTAATAAAAATGGAATCACTCTAAAATAAGACCAAGAAAAAGAACAATCTCCTTCTCACAAAAAAAAGCCCTTAACAGATTTGTGAGCGAAAATAAAAAGGTTTAGGCATATGAAAGACGGTGATGCCTAAAATTAACAACATTTTTGCCATTACTTTTATCAGTAAAAATGGAAAAAATAAAATCGATATAAAATGAGGTCTTTTGTAATCGTGGCAACCAAGAATAAAAATAATTACTATTTTTATGGTCAGGTAAACGCCAAAAAAAAACAAGAGTTATAAAATCTCACCATTAGCCTATAGATTCCCCCAATTACGTACCAAAAAGTGCTCTCATGTGGCAAAAGAATACCCCTATAGGTCCACAATTAAAAAAAAAGAAAAAAATTATAGCCTGTACAAAATGACATAGCAAAATCTGATCTTGTGGCGCCTCCTTTCCCCTCTATGCCTCGCGTGCGCCCAATACAGCAGGTTACAGCACATGTAGAGTATCGCTGTACTCGGGAGAAAGTGGGTAACAAACTTGTGAGCCTTTTTTTTATGCATTTAATCCATTGTAAATGTTGATTTTCACCCTAGAACAAAATGGTGTATTGTTGAAAAAATATTACATTTGCAGCTCACCTCCCTTTGTTTAACCCCTATAAAACACGTAAAGGGTAACAAACTTCCTGAAAAGTGGTTTTTCATACGTTTGAGGTGTGTAGTTTCCACAATGGGTATGATTAGTCTCTGCTATTAATTAGGCCTTCAGTGCAATTAAGAAGTTGAGCATGTCCATCTAAATACAGGTTTTGGTTGGTGATTTTACAAAAAATGTGAAAAATGGCACCCAAATTCGGAGCCATTAGACATTGCTAGTAAAATATGTGAATTCTTAAAAAACCATGCCAGCATAAAGCAGCATTGGGGAAATGTAAGTTATTATTTATTTGGGTGCTATACTATCGCAAAGCACAAGTAGAGAATTTAGAACGTTGAAACATAAGAATTTTTCAAATTTTTGCCAAAATTTATTTTTTTTTCATAACGAACACAAAAGATATCATCCAAATTTTAAACTAATTTGGGGAAGTACATGTGTCACGAAAACCATCTCAAAATCCCCGGGATATCTCATAGCGTTCCAAAACTATAACCACTTATATGACACAGTCAGATTTGAAGAATGGGGCGCGTCCTTAAAGGGGGATTCTCGGGGCTTATATTTTTATGTATTTATTTTTTATTTATTATAATGTGTACTGTTAAGTGTTTTTGCATATTTTTACTTATACATACTTGAACTTGAACCAGTGATGCTCTGATCACTGGTTTAAGTTCAATACACTGCTCTACAATAGTATTTTATTGTAGAGCAGTGTAAACTGTCTGAGCAAGCTTGCGCATGCTCAGACAGTTTACAGTCAGACCCGGAAGGGGTCTGACTGCCATGGAGACCGGGCAGCTCCGGGGTACATGCCAGTCCTCGGAGCTGCCCAGAAGTGGATCGGATCCACAGCGCAAACACCCTTACACGCCGGCTCCGATTGCGAGTGTTAGCGCAGGCTGTCAGCTGTACTAGACAGCTGACAGCCGCTGCTTCTGGTACCTGCTCCGTTCGTGAGCCGGTGCCAGAAGCAGGACGTTATAGAACGTCCCCGTGCGCTAAGCATCTAGCCCCGGGGACGTACTATAACGTCCTGGTGCGCCTAGGGGTTAAGTGAGATCCAAAGGAGTTTTTGCGCTGAGTTGTCACCATTGATGAAACCTGGATTCATCATTACACACCAGAAACTAAGCAACAATTAAAACAATGGATTTCTCCCGGTGAATCTGCTCCAAAGAAGGTGAAGAAGGTCCCATCAGCCAAAAAGGTCATGCCGACGAATTTTTGGGATGCGAACGGCGTCATCCTCATGGATTTTTTAGAAAAAGAACGAACGATCACTGGACAATACTACATTGAAAACTACTATTTATTGGACAGCTTCGACAAAAAATTAAAGGAGACACGGGCACATTTGGCGGAAAAAAAGGTGCTGTTTCAGCACGATAATGCACCAGCACATTCATGCTGAGTTGTCGCCGCCAAACTGCATGAATTGCGTTATAAATTGCTGCCGCACCCCCTGTACTCACATGATGTATGGAGAAATGGCTTACGGTCTTGTGGTGAATGCCCTCCCAACCTTTTATCCATGCATACGTTTATCAAAAACAGTGCAAAAGTTGTTTTACATACGTTGAGGGGTGTAGTATGTGCAGTTTACAACTTATTTAGGTGAATCTTTAACATTAGGCGTGCAATGCACTTTTGTCAGACTTATTATAAATGTGGCGCAATCAGGGCATTTACATTTAATTAAATTCATTTGCCATATGTAAACATTTCTTCAATTGGATGTTAATTAAAAAAATGTTCCTGTGTGAATATAATTTCCTATAAATGTAGCCATGTTGTCCCTTAGAAACCAGATAGCTTCCTCGGATACGACCACGTCACTCTCTGGCAGCGGTGGCCAGACATGCGCTATATAGAGTCCTGCAGGACCATTAGGATTCAGCGATCATTACCACAGGACAGCTGTGGGACCTGCAGCAACTCCCGGACATTTTATATACAAAAACAATTTGTTTCTTTCTGCAATCTCTCCAGCAGAGGTGGTCGTATCCGAGGAAGCTATCTCGTTTCTAAGGGACAACATGGCTACATTTATGAGAAATTATCTTCACACGGGAACATTTTTTTTAATAACATCTAATTGAAGAAATGTTTATGTATGGCAGATTAATGAAACTGAATGTGACTGCCCAGACGAGAATACCCCTTTAAGGCCAAAAGAGGCTGAGTCCCGTAGGGGTTAAATTGCTCCAAACACTGCTTTGAAGTTAACAGCCGCATCCGCTTGTTGTCACCGTGAGCCAACTTATCATGTAAAATATTAATTGCCGTCCCGTCAAACACGGCTACTTATTGAACGCACTTGTATTTGCACAAAAATTACTACACAGCAGGGGAGAGGGGGTGTAGCTGTCAGTGCTAAGTACAAGTGATGGCCTTTTCTCGTCATGGACGCTTATATTTATGCGCCATGCTAGTTTGCAATCTTATACTATTTGCGTACAGTATAAGGGGCACATAGTATCTGAGAACATAAATGGGGAGGTGGAGGGGGGAAAAAGTCATAACCAGGAACATATGGTGGTAAAAAAACAGTGTTACAAAAATTCATAAGTTAAAAACATTTTTTTGTTTACATGATTCTTGTTCAATGCTCAATGATTCTTTGGGGTTGATAAACAACATACAGAAATTCCTTGGTGGGACCTCCATACCTTGACTTTATAGAAATACACCAAAATCTAAACGGTCATTTAGTCCCCCTGGGCCTAGAGCTTCGGACTTCATTATAAATCTTGCTTCCTTTTGCAAAAGCATTCGTTGGTGGTCTCCTCCTGCTACTGGAGGAGGCACTTGCTCAATAGTTGCACATTTCATAAAACCTGGGTTTGAGTTATGCACCTTTCTTATGTTCTCAATTAATCTCATGGACCCTTCTCCTGTCCTAATGGACCTACAGAACAACAGAAAAAATGGGAACAACAGAGGACGGCGCCTCGGGTAATGTAGCCGGGTACTCAGATATTCAAGGTAGTATATACAGAGGGTGCTCACCTTGTGAGAAACTTGAGGTCATGCATATATTCCCACTCCTGGGGAAAGTAGATCCTTGGTTTCTCCTGATAAGGAAGTGGCTAGGTGTGTAATAAACAACAGCTCCCACAACTCAAACTACCTGAATCCTGGACCTGACATGTTCCATGAATCTTACAAACAGGTTTCTAATAGTCTTACCTACGTATATAAAATAAGCCACAGGGGCAGAGGATAACATACACAACAAACTCCTGCAACACAACTCAAGCCCAGGGATTGAGAATCACAAAACAACAGTCTGATTGCCGAACCTTAGTACCTTTGACCTAATGTACTGTGGACAAAAGCTACAATTCCCACATTTAAACCCACCAATTGGTACTGCTTTTTTCTACCAGTTCTGTTCTGCGACCTCTTGTCTCCCTTTTTTAAGTTGACTATTTACTAAATGTGTTTTAATCTTCCTCCATCTTCTAAATGTTACTTGAGGTTTTTTGTTACTGCTTCCCCAAGGTCCGTATCATGTTCCAAGACATGCCAGTTTTTCAATATCATCGACCTGATGCTGCTGGACATGGGTGAGTTTGTTGTGTATGTTATCCTCTGCCCCTGTGGCCTATTTTATATAGGCAAGACTATTAGAAACCTGTTTGTAAGATTAAGGGAACATGTCAGGTCCATTAGGACAGGAAAAGGGGCCACAAGATTAATTGAGCAGCTATTGAGCAAGTGCTTCCTCCAGTAGCAGGAGGTGACCGCCAACGAATGCTTCTGCAAAATGAAGCAAAATTTATAATCAAGTCTGAAGCCTTAAGCCCAGGGGGACTAAATGACCGTTAAGATATTGGTGTATTCCTATAAAGTCAAGGTATGACTTTTTATCTATAATACCTTAGAGGTCCCACCAAGGAATTTCTCTATGTTGTATATGTCATGGGTGCTCTTGTGACACATATCACAGGTCGTGGGCTCACCCGCGCCCCTCTCTGCACACCAACATGGCGCCCGCCCCTCTTAGCTGTCCCCGTTCCTGTTCCCGGTCCTCTAGCCGTGCGCGCGCGCGCCCTAGGAGACGGTTTCAGGAGATTTAAAGGACCAGTGCACCGTTAATTGGTGCTGGACACTTCCCAGAATCCTTTATATTCCAGCCTCTCCCTGCACACCCTGACGAATCTTTGTGCCTAGTTCCTTTGAAAAAGCTTGTTTCCCGATGCCCGCCCTGACCTCCTGCTTGTCCTCGACTACGATTCTGCTTAACGTCTGTGTACCTCGCCTTTCCTGCCACCGCGGACAAAGTCGCACCTGTGGAATGACCTGGTGGTACCACACCGCAACAAGTCCAAACCGCTTTGCGGCGGGCTCTGGTGAAAACTTGGTGCCACTTAGATTCCGCCCCAGGTGTCGGCTTACATCATCATCCGAGGTGGTCCAGTGGGTCCACTTCATCTGGAGCCTGACAGTAAGATCCGACCATGGACCCCGCCAAGGTTCTTCTTCTTGAACTGGCTTATCTTACCACTGTTGTGGTCCAGCAGTCCCAGCAGATTGCCACGCAAGGTCAACAGCTTGGACAAGTCACCGCCAAGTTGCAGCAATTGATGGCTATTCAGCAACAGCGTCAAGCCCTGTGGTTTCTCCTGCTAATACGATTAGCCTGCCTTATGCTGAACCTAGAACCTAGACGCTGAGACTTTCCATGCCTTCAAAGTATGATGGGGACCCCAAGTTGTGCAGGGGCTTTATCACCCAGTGCTCCCTGCACATTGAGCTTATGCCTGCACAGTTCGTCACAGAACGCTCTAAGGTGACATTTATCATCAGCCTCCTCCCCGGGAAGGCCCTGGCATGGGCAGAAAAGACCCGGTAACAGCTGACATCATCTCCTTCTCAGCTGACACCACACTGCTGAACCTGCATCAAGGGGACTCATCTGTTTGTGACCTTTAAAGGAAACCTACCACTGCGCGCATGATAAAATCATGCGAGCAGACCACCTGGTAAGCTATTTAATACTATATTTAAATAATTTTTATTATTATTAATTAAAACATACAATATAGGAACAAATGCAGTACATGGGACAATTATATATCACATATTATAGTCATATAGTTCCAGTTTATGCATATCAAGGATTGTACATTGTTTTACATAAAGTCAAAAAGCATACATAACCAGGATGTAACTAACTGTAGCCTGTATCTGCGTTAAAGTTATGACTTCCATAGTCCTCATTCCCAAGGACCATAGTATTTGTATATGACCTTTTTTGCTGCAAAACAAGTAAATATAAATAGGGTGCAACTGTGCCACCCAATAACTTTGAACTTATGGTATGTGGCTCAGTGTGAGCAATTATGTTTTCTATTCAGTCTAAAGCAGAAGGGGTTATTGGTCTCTTGTTGAGCACAGAGAGTTGTTAAGCCATACATTCCAGTTAGATAGGTATTTATTATTTGTATTGGTTTGTAGGGATAAAATTTTTTCGTGAATGCATGTGGAATTCATGATGTTTATAATCTCATTAAAATTTGGTGGATTCGTCTCTTTCCAATGCCTGGTTATCACAAGTTTCGTGGCCATTAACAGATGGGCTATAACCGTGCGGTGAGAAGGTTTAATCTTATCATAGTCTAATAAAAGTAGTGCTAATTGTGGGGTATTCTGTAGATTCCCTTGAAGCATAGAATTTATCAGGCTAAATGTGGACTTCCAGAGTGGTTTGATAATTGGGCAGCTCCAGAGTATGTGTAATGTGGTACCCTTGTTCCCACAACCTCTCCAACATACTGGGGAGGAACTAGGATATATAGTAGCTAATCTAGCTGGAGAAAAGTACCACCTATATATCGTCTTGATTATTGCTTCTTGGTAGCTAGTACATCTGAAGGTGGAATGAATGAAGGAAAAAGTTTTATACCATTTTGCAATATCATAGCATTTCCCCAGTTCACCTTCCCATTTCCTAATGTGTGTGGCTTTAGGTTGCAGATTATCAGAGTTTAACAAGTTGTATATGCAAGTGATACCTTTTTTGATCTTGGTGTGATCATCCCATAGTTTTAATAAGGGCTGGGTTATTCTGGGTTGTCTACCATGAGTATAGGAGAAGAAGCTCCTAATTTTCATATATGCGAAGATTTCTTTATTAGGTAGTGCTAATTTTTCTTTTAATGCAGGAAAGGGCTGCAATTCTGATAACTCTAACAGGTCTTGTAAAGTGTTTCTCCCCGATTCACCTTTCCAAGTTGTAAGGTTTGTTTCTGGGATTTGGTATTCTAGGAATGATATTGGTATTTGAGAATATGGTAAAAGAACCTGATCTTTTTTAAGTGTGCTCATTAATTGTTTTAATGCCCAGTCTGAAATGTTAATTGTTGAGTAAAAAGTTGGAGGAGGGGGAAGTTCCCACATTGTTGCTATCATTCTGTATTTTAGTTCTACATTTTTATTTAGGGCAGTCTATAGGCCCACCCAGGCCTTGTCAGTGCTGATAAATGGTAGTCTTGCAAGTTGGGAATACCTAAACCACCATTATGTCTGGATTTAGTGAGTATATGCAATGCCACTCTAGGGTGCTTGTTCTGCCATATGAATTTTTTAAGTTGGGCATTGGCAGCAGAGAAAAAGGTTTTAGGGATACTAATTGGTATTGTTCTGAAAAGATATAAAAATTTCGGTAAGATACATATTTTGTATGCGGCAATTCGGCCGAACCAGGACAATATGCTTTTAGAGAAATTTGTAAGTTCTTTGTCTATACTCTTCAGCAAAGGAATGAAATTAGTTTCATATAATCTATGTGTGGGTGATGTTAATTGGATTCCTAAATATGCTATGGAGGAGGTTTGCCAGTCCAGAGGGAAACGACGCAAGGTCAACAGCTTTGGACAAGTTCCGACAAGTTGCAGCCAAGCACTTGATGGCGGATTCAGCAACAGCGTCAATCCCTTGTGTTGTTGTCTGTCCTCCTGCTAATACGATTAGCCTGCCTTATATGCTGGAAACCTGAGAGCCTAGACGCTGGTATACTGTTCCATGCCTTCGAAAGTATGATGGGGCGCCAAGTGGTGGTGCATGGGGCTTGTAACTGTGGCACCAGTGGCTATGTCCCTGCACATGAGAGTTTGCCTGCACAGTCGTCAGAGAACGCTACTAAGACGTGACCATTATTCATCCAGCCTCCTCGCCCGCTTTGAGAGCCCTGCATGGGGCAGAAAACCGGTAACACGTGACATCATCTCCTTCTCGACGTGGACAGAGAACACACACCCACATGCTGACCCTGGCATCAAGGGGATGTCATCTGTTTGTGACCTTTAAAGTAAACCTTAACCACTGCGCGCATGATAAACTCATGCGAGCAGGACCACCTGGTGAAGTATTTTACTATGCATTTACATAATTGTTTTATGTATTATAATTAAAGACTACAATAAGTGAAACAAATGCGTACATGGGTACAATTATAATCGCATGTTATCACTGATTATGTCATATAGTTCCAGTTTATTGCATACAGATGTGTCATGGTGGTTTTACATAAAGCAAAAAGCATACATAACCAGGATGGTAACTAACTGGAGTGCCTGTATCTGGCGTCTAACGTTGATACTTCCCAGTATCCTCGATTGTGCCAACGGACCATAGTATTTGTATTTGACTTTTGCGTGCAAACAGTAAGTATAACTAGGGTGCACATGTGCCACCGCAATAAACTTGAAACTTATGTAGTGTGGCTCTCAGTTGGGAGCAATTATGTGTTCTATTCAGTCTAAAGCAGAAGGGGTTATTGTTCTCGGTTGTTGAGCACAGAGAGTTTGTAAGCCATACCTTCCGTTAGTATGTATGTGTATTTTTTGTCTTGGTTTGTAGGGAAATGTCTTTTTCGTGACCTGCACTGCTTGGAAGCTCATGATGTTTATATCTCATTAAAACTTGGTGGATTCGTCTCTTTCCCATGCCTGGTTATCACAAGTCGTGTCGTGGCCGATTAACAGATGGGCTATAACCGGCGGTGGGTGAGAACGGTTTTAACTCTTATCAATAGTCTAAGTAAAAAGTGGTGATAAGTTGTGGGTATTTGTCTTCCCTTGAAGCATAGAATTACCAGGCTAAATGTGGGACGTGTCCAGAGTGGGTTTTGATAATTGGGGGCGAATGCTCCAGAGATGTTGTAAGTGGGTACCCGTTGTTCCCGGGAAAACCAGTCTCAGAAATACTCGTGGAGGAGCAGCGGTAGTGGCAACTAGTATATAGTAGATCTAAATCAGCTGGAGAAAAGAGCCACCATATATATCGTCTTGATTATTGCTTCTTGGTAGCTAGTACATCTGAAGGTGGAATGATAATGAGAGAAGGAAAAAGTTTTTTACCATTTTGCATATCGCTAGCATTCCCCAGTTCACCTTCCCTTCCTAATGGTGTGTGCTTTAGGTTGCAGATTATCAGAGTTTAACAAGTTGTATATGCAAGTGCTAGATCTTTTTGCTGTGTGTGTGATATCCCATAGTTTTAATAAGGGCGTGGGTTATCTGGGTTGTCTACCATGAGTATAGGAGAAGAAGCTCCTAATTTTCATATATGCGAAGATTTCTTTATTAGGTAGTGCTAATTTTATTTTAATGCAGGAAAGGGCTGATTCTTGATAACTCTAACCGGTTTGTAAAGTGTTCTCCCGATTCCACGCTTTCCAAGTTGTAAGGTTTGTTCTGGACTTGGTATTCTAGGAATGATATTGGTTTACTTCGAGACCTCTTGGTTAAAACGAACGCTGCCTCTTTTTAAGTGTGCTCATTAATTGTTTAATGCCCAGTCTGAAATGTTAATTGTGTGAGTAAAAAGTTGGAGGAGGGGGAAGTTCCCCCATTGTTGCTATCATTCTGTATTTTAGTTCTACATTTTTATTTGGCAGTCTATAGGCCCACCCAGGCCTGTCAGTGCTGATAAAATGGTAGTCTTGCAAGTTGGGATACCTTAAACCCCAATTTGTATCTGGATTTAGTGAGTATATGCAATGACCACTCTAGCGTGCTTGTCTAGCTATATGCGAAATTTTTTTAAGTTGGGCAATGGCAGCAGAGAAAAAGGTTTTGGGGATATGAATTGGTATTGTTCTGAAAAGATATAAAAATTTCGGTAGGATACACATTTTGTATGCGGCAATTCGGCCGAACCAGGACAATATGCTTTTAGAGAAATTTGTAAGTTCTTTGTCTATACTCTTCAGTAAAGGAGTGAAATTAGATTCATATAATCTGTGTGTGGGTGATGTTAATTGTATTCCTAAATATGTTATGGAGGAGGTTTGCCAGTCCAGAGGGAAACGTTTTTTGAGAAATGTCAGTTGTTTTGGGGGTATTGCTATCGGGAGAACTTGAGACTTGGCTGTGTTGACTTTATAATAGGATATTTCCCCAAATTCTTGGATAATCTTGAATATAAAAGGGAGGGATTGGGTAGGGTTTGTGGAGGTCAGTATGATGTCATCAGCAAAAAGTGCTATTTTATGTTCTGTAGAACCTACTTTGATACCTGAACAATTGGATTCTACTCTTATCATTTCTGCCAAGGGTTCTATTGAAAGAATGAAAAAAATTGGGGATAAGGGACAACCTTGTCGTGTACCATTTGTTAGATTAAATTCTTTAGATAGTAGTCCATTAGTATATACTTGCGCTGTAGGGTGTGAGTATAATGACCTAATTGCTGTGTGTATGGCCCCCTCTAATCCATACCTTTTAAGTGCAGAGAAAGCATAATTCCAATTGACACGATCAAACGCTTTCTCTGCATCTATTGCCACAAAAGTTGTGGCTAAATTGTGACGTTCGCAATATTGTAATAAGGTAATAAGTTTGCGTGTATTGTCAGGTGCTTGATGTCCCAGGGTGAACCCCACCTGATCATTCTTGACAAGATCCGGGACAATGGTTTGTAGCCTTCTTGCTAAAATTTTCGCATAAATCTTGATATCACAGTTAAGGAGTGATATAGGCCTGAAATTAGCAGGGGTGGTGGGTGGTTTCCCTGGTTTGGGAATAGTGACTATATGTGCAGTAAGCATATCTTTGGGGAATGTTCCAGAGGAGAAGGCTTTATCAAAGGTGGATTTCATATGGGGCATTATAATGTCTGTGAATCTTTTAAAGTATTCCGCAGCCAGGCCGTCTGGTCCAGGGGCTTTGCCAGAGGGAATGGTTTTAATGGTGGATGCGATTTCCTCTATTGTGATTGGACTATTAAGTTTGTTCAATTGGTCTGGACTCACCTTGGGGAGGTTAATCTTATTTAAAAAAGTGTCTATCATTTCTTGAGTAGGTTGTGTTATGGAGTTATCTTTTTTTTATGTTATATAGGTCCTCATAATAGGCTTTGAAGGCCTCAATGATGCCCCTAGGGGATAATATTTTTTCTCCAGTGGTGGGGTGTATAATAAATGGGATTTTGCTTTTTTCAGTTTTTTGTTTGAGGCCCCGAGCTAGTAGAGCCCCTGCCTTCTGACCTTGCAAATAAAATTTTGTCTGTAATAGTCTATGTTTATGAGCATGTTTCTGTAGTAACATGTTCCTTAATTTTTCCCTCTCTTGGGCAAGTCGTTCTGTTAACATTTGAGACGGATTATTTTTATTGTGTTGTTCTAGAGCGTGTATGTTTTTGTGTACTGCCGTTATTTCTCTTTCTCTCTCTTTGCTAGCTATTATCTGTAGTTTCCTCAATTCTCCTCCAATATAAGCTTTATGCGCTATCCAAACCGAAAAGGGACTTAGACCCTCCTTTGTATTAAATTGGAAGTATTCATTTAGAGCTCTTATTATTCTCGGTGTGTATTTGGAGTGATTAATAATTGATGTGTTAGCTCTCCAAACGTAGTCACTGTGTGAGGATAAGTTGTCAGAGATTGTAAGTGAGATGGGTGCGTGATCTGACCACCTAATATCCCCTATGCATGTGTCTTCCGTTCTGTCCAGTAAAGATCTATCTATAAGAATATAATCAATACGCGAGTAACTACTATGTCTATGTGATAGAAAGGTATAGTCTCTTTCACAACTGTGTTGGAGTCTCCATATATCATATATGCCATAAGACCACAGTAGTTGTTTAATAGTAAACGACCTATGTGTTGAGGTTGTCCTTGAGGCAGTAGTGTCGAGAGAGGGGTCAGAGACGGCATTGAAGTCGCCAGCCATAATTAAGGAACCTCTTTTTTCCTTGGCTACCAATTTAAGGAGTTTCTTTGTGAATGAACTTTGTTTTTTATTTGGTGCATAGACGTTCACTATTGTATATTGGAGATTATTAATGGCACAAACTAGAATAATATACCGGCTTTCTGGATCAACAATTTGCTTATCTATGGTGACTGCTAGTGATGACCTAAACGCCGTCAGGACCCCCCTCTTCTTAGTGGAGAAAGAAGAGTACAACATTTTTGTAAATTGATGGTGAGATATTTTGGGTGTATTTCTGCTTGAAAAATGAGTCTCCTGTACACAGAGGATGTCTGCTTTTAGAAGAGAAGCTTCTTTCCAAAGCAGAGACCTTTTGAAGGGACTATTTAATCCCTTAGCATTGATGGAGACAATTTTAATACCCATTTTTGTATCGGGTATAAATGATTGTTCTTATTACTATTATGTTATCTCTTTCAAGGGACCATCTACCTAGTATTCTTGTGTTACTGTTTGAAAATACATCAGAGCATTTGCATTTAGCCAACATTACCAAAACACTTGTTAAACATAATAACACATACATAACTATAGGCACTTCAGTTGTGCCGTATAACAAATTAAGTTGTACACCATTTGTGTAATTCACCAAAGGTGTTTTTTCAAGTGGGGAAAAGTGTTCCATGGGTACTCATGGAGAGGAAGCGTAGGACAGTCTCGTCTCCACTTAAAAAACGATGTGTGACTACTTTACCCATTGAAGAAATTCCTTATGGATCTCCCACCATCTGCCATTCTCGATTCAGACGTTGAGGGGGGGTTTTTCCAGGATATCCAGTTGGAAGTTCCAGTTGAATCTTCCAAGCTTCAAGGAGGATCCGGCCTTCATCTACCGATTTGACGACGTGGATTGTGTTATCTCTACGGATTAGGATCTTCATAGGAAAACCCCACCTATAGGGAATCTCATTTTTCCTCAATGTGGAGGTGATCGGTTGTAAAGCTTTCCTAGCCTGTAATGTTGCCGTAGATAAGTCTACAAAAAGTCTGATGTCCTCATATGGTGATGGCAGATTCTGCAGCCGGCGTGATTGAGATAATAGTTGGTCTTTAACATGGAAAAATGAATATCTCGCCAGTACGTCTCTTGGTATGGCATCCGGGAGGTTAGCAGGCTTTGGGACTCTATGAGCCCTATCAATGCAGAGTTCGTAATCTGACAGCTCTGGCAGGAGTGTCTTGGTAAGCTTTTGTACATACGCTCTCAACATATGCCTGGGGATTGTTTCAGGGATACCTCTTAGTTTAATATTATTTCTCCTATCCCGGTCTTCCGTGTCAATCAATTTGGCTTGGATAGCATTCATTTTCTCCTCAAGAATGTTATGAGAATCAACCAAGCTGTTGTGGGCTATTGTGACTTTTTCCATCTTTGCTTCATTGTGTGACACTCTCTCCCCTATTTCTGTCACTGCTTTCTGGATAGGGTTAATCAGGCATGAAAAATCTCTATGTAATGAAGAACGGAAAGCTTCTAGCATTTCTTTAAGTTTGATCTCTGAAACCGTTTTTTCTGATGTCTGAAACTTAGCAAAGGCATCTGGTGTTACAGGTTGATTTACAGGTATGCATTCAGAATGAGAATCGTTATCTACCATCCTCTGCCTTTGTTTAGCTGGACTTGCGGATGGTGAGGATTCAGAGGGGTTAAGGCTTATTTGAGAGCACGAGTTCTCTTGTAACTGCAGCGCTAATGGCGGCATACTGTACTCCTCTTGCAAGAGGGGTGGAGAGGGCGCCATGTTGCCAGATCTTAGTGGCGGTGATATGCCCCAGTTCTCTGGTACCTGAAATGGGGAAGCCTCCCCTGCGTTCCCTGGACCTTGTCTCCGGGGTCCATCCGCGGTCGGGAGCTTGAGCGGCTTGCTGTTTTGCTCCTTCGCTGTGTTCCCGCTATGCACACTAGGAGATGGGGAGCCGTGGCCATCTTGCTGCCTCGTGGAGTCGCAGGTTAAGAAAGTTTTAATCGGCTTAGTGCCGGGTCCGGTGCCGTTCCTCTTCCTCCCTCCTTGTTGTGCCGTTATTGTGGGCATTTTGGTGGGTAATTTCCCGCTGGAATCGTGGGTTAATCCGCTGGTTTTATAGCTGTGGAGACGGAGCTCCTCTCTCATGCGGCCATTCCAGTCAGCGGCCAAGCCACGCCCCCAGCTATTTAATACTGATGCCGGCACATACTTTAGTTAGGCACGGCGATCGTTAGTTTAGCTAAAAAAATGTTTTACTTACATATGAAAATAGCCCTCCGGTGCTACCCTACGTCATCTTCGGAAGGGAGATGCTTTCCGATCTTTAATTATTCCCGCCTCCTTCATTGTAGCTGTCCTCCTTCAGGTGCCGAGAGTCGTGACGTCACCAAGCTCTCGCCACCTATCACCGGCCGGCTGTGTGAGAGTTAGTATTTGCGCATGCGCGATAGGTGACGAGAGCTTGGTGACGTCACGGCTCTCGGCACCTGAAGGAGGACGGCTACAATGAAGGAGGCGGGAATAATTAAAGATCGGAAGGCATCTCCCTTCCGAAGATGATGTAGGGTAGCACCGGAGGGCTATTTTCATATGTAAGTAAAACATTTTTTTAGCTAAACTAACGATCGCCGTGCCTAACTAAAGTATGTGCCGGCATCAGTATTAAATAGCCTACCAGGTGGTCTGCTCGCTTGATTTTATCATGCGAGCAGTGGTAGGTTTCCTTTAAAAAGGGTCTTTTGGGACAAGTTAAAGACGTGCTGTCTCCACGTGATATCCGGTTTATGGAGCGCTCTAAGGAGCAACGTCACAAACAAGTGCAAGTCCTTGTCCGACGTTTACCTCCCTTGGCTCCTGCCTTCCAAAGACCGCTTCAGCCACGTGCTGTGACAGCTGCAGAGGAACCAATGCAGACGGATAGAGCTAGGCTGTCTCCCCAGGAACGTTCCAGGTGACATTCCTGTTCTGCTCAGCTCTGGCACAGGTAGCCAGTTTCATGTTTCCGGTTCTGCAGGAGACTTTATGGATGCTGCTCTGGTCTCCCAGCATCATTTCCATGTGGTCTGCCTCGAGAAGCCCCTGGTCATCTCCTTTGTTCCTGGTCATCTGCCTTTATTCCTGCAAGTCGGAGCACTACATGAAGAGAGACTGTCTTTCTAGGTGCTTCCTCGGTCCACATCTTCCCTCCTGTTGGGTCTTTTTGTGATTGCAGCTCCACACACCTGTGCTTAACTGGAAGACTGGGGAGATTCTTTGTTGGAGACCAGATTGACAGTCTCGCTGTGGTTCCTCATCCAGTACCTGTCATGGTCTCTTTTGCTTCTTCTTCTCCCAGCTTCCTATCAAGACTTTGCAGATGTATTTTCTAAGAAGCAAGCAGAGACCTTTCCACCGCACCGTCTCTACGACTGCCATGTTTATCTGCTGCTTTGCACATCTCCTCCACGGGGTCAGGTGTACCCACTGTCTGAGCCCGAAACCTCAGCAATGTTGGCCTACATCAAAGAAAACCTGCAGAGGGATTCATCCATAAATCTTCTCCAGCCGATGCAGGCTTCGTCTTTTTAACCAAAATATGGGTCACTCTGTCCATGTATAGACTCATACGGTCTTAACAAGGTTACCGCTAAGAACCGCTACCCACTGCCGTTGATTACTGAGCTGTTCGAACGCCTATGTGGAGCCAAGGTCTTCACCAAACTGGACCTTTGTGTGGCCTACTCATCCGTATCCGCAAAAGAGGCGAGTGGAAAACCACTTTTAATACTTGTGATGGACACTTCGAGTACCTGGTTATGCCGTTTGGACTCTGTAACGCACCAACCGTCTTTAAAGAATTCATCAACAACATCTTCAGAGACTTGCTATAGACCTGTGTCGTGGTCTATCTTGATGATATTCTGATGTTCTCTATGGACCTTGAGTCCCATCGGCCCTGCGTATGCCAATTCCCTTCCTCGGCTACATTATCTCCGACGGGGATCTACAGATGAATCCTGCCAAGTTGTCTGCAGTTCTTCAATGGTCACGCCCACTAGGACACTGTGCTACACAGAGATTTCTGGGCTTTGCAAATTAAGACCGGCAGTTTATCCCACAATTCTCCTCTCTTGTGTCTCTCAACAAGAAGGGTGCCAATTATCGTCTCACATGGCCTGGTACAGAGAGCAGTAGGAGCTGCGGCGTGCTCACCACGAAGTTCCCAAACGGTGGACTCTTATTTGCAGCTTTTTCTCTACTTTCTCCTCCGCAGAGAGGAATTACTCCATAGGGGACCGAAAACTGCTGGCAATTACTTGCCTTAGAAGAGCCTGGAGGAAGCTCATTTTCCGGTCTACACAGATCACAAGAATCTCCTTTATCTCCAGACTGCGCAGCGACTCAATCCACGACAAGCTCGCTGATCACTCTTCTTTGCCCATTTCAATCTCCTTATCCACCTCTGCCCGGCAGATTAGAACATCAAGGCTGATGCTCTCTCTCATGCTTTGGATATCATTGAGGAAGAACCGGGGAGCGGGCATGGAGGATTGGAGCGGGGGCTGAAGTAGAGGCTGGAGCGGAGCGGGCTGGAGCAGGCCAACAACACAGAAAGAACACAGTGAAGAATAGATTGCAGATGTTCCGAACATCTGCTAACTTATCGGAAGACACGCGTGCCAAACGGTGCTCTTTACAATAGTATATGAAGAACAATATGTGTGAAGAACACATTGCAGTTTGGAGTGTGACTGTCTGAGGTTGTGGACAGGTGTGTTTTATACTGATAACTAGAGTCGCACAATGGAGGTGGTGGCAGCAGAGGCAGCAGCATGGAAAGCCAAAGAGTGGCACAATGACAGATTGTGTAGGTGGTGACAATTCAACTACCTGATAAGGTAGAAGGCAGATGGAGCAAATGGCATCAGATGTGTGGCATCAGGTGGGTGGCAGCATCAGAATAGTGGCTGAGGCAGGTAGTTAGAATCCAGACTCATTTCTCAACATTTGGGGGAGGTGTCATGGCTGATCTAATCTGATGCATAAGGCATTGGTGAGTTGAAATCCAGGTCGGTCCAAGCCTGACTCATCTTGGCAAAGGTCAATCTCCCTGCATTATGAGGAGACAAGCAGGTTCTCCTTGGGGTAACGATGGCCCCCACCACACCTGCTCTGATGCCACACTACTGGCCGGGCAGGACAGCTTCTCTGCGGGGCGCCCTCGTACATTAAAGCTTGCTTCTTAAAAAACCGCCGCATTAAAAAAAAAATTGTTGTTGCGAAAATTTCACTCACCTTCATCCAGGATAGGCCGGTGTATTCGAGGCATTCCAGTGGATCTTCAGCGCAGCAGCGCCACCTGGTGGACGGCGGAGGAACTACCATCATAAATCCCGGCCGGACCCGAATCCAGCGCAGAGAAGCACCGCTGGATCGCGAATGGACCGGGTAAGTAAATCTGCCCCTTTATGTAAAGTTTCTTGTGAGCAGGAGGCTAAAGAATTACTCCTCACATACCTAAAGAATTTACTCAATGTAAGGAGAATAAGTCTATCCAGTAACTGTAAAGAATTGGAAGCCATTACATATTTGTTTCTGAGTACAGGAGGCGAAAGACTGATTTATGGACACTTCTGAAGGCAGGAAGGGGACGAACAAGGAAACGCAATTTTTGTGTAATAAAATTATTATCATTGATCTTTTCATCTGCACTATTAATAAAAACTTTTTATATTTAGTTTCACTTCAAATAGTGTAAGATTTTGGCACATGTATCAAATTTTTGGTTTGGCTTTTCATTTTTCCGACTTTCTAAAGTGCACATCTACTTTTGCGACATGTTTGACATGACTGTACTCTGTTATCTTCTTAAATTTTGTTATCCAAGGCCTCCTTGCTTCTGAAATCAACTTTTAACATTGCTAATTAGCCAGAAACGGCTCTGGAGCATGTTTCAAGAGCTGTCCATGCTGTAGTATACAGGCTATTTCACTGTGCAGACTTGTACACTCTACCTCTCCTCTTCTACCTCAGCACCCTACCCCCCCCCCCTTCCTACTATGATCTCAGCAGCAGTGAACACACGTGGGGGGGGGGGGGTACTCCTTCTGGCTCATTAGCATAATTATAAAAGTTGATTTTAGAAGGAAGAAGGCAATGGATAACAACTATTAAAAGATTACCACGTCACAGTGCGCTGGATTTATGGGTAAATGTCTTGGTTTATCATGCTTGATTTTGATGGTAGATTTACTTTTAAAAGTCACAAAAAAAACGCACAAATTTGTCTCAAATCTACCTATGCCTCCTACCAGGTGCAAGAAATAACTTTCTGATTGTGGACAAATAATTAAAGACGCTAAATCCTCAAAGCCATATGTATTAAAAAGGAAAAACAAAGATACAGCTAAAAAGCCAAACCAAGAACAAAAGCCAGACTTTGATACATGTGCCTCACTGTGCACTGGTGTACAGACTGACAACAGACACTGGGCTGATTTATCAATCTGTTGACAACACCACATTTATCAAGGGCTTAGTTAGTTGTTATGCACTTTTTTGACAATAGGGCATGGTCTGTGGAAAGAGTGAAGCTTCACCCCAAAAAGTTTGAGCATCAAAAGTAATGCTAATGTTCCCACATTTTGACACAGTTTTCTGGTGTAAATTAAGCCAGCTAATAGGAGGTAGAAAGTGCAAATAGATCAGATATAGGTCTATTTTTGCCAGATTATCACCCAGCATCAGACACAGTGATAAATCTGCTGCAGAATAACCTTACGACACTTTTGATATATCTGCCTTATACCATCGGGGCTCATATATGGCATGTATGGCAAGTTTTATAGAAAATCAGTCAGATTAAAACCCTGAAATGAAAGTAATCAAATGTAATCACCTGTTATGCCAGCAGATCCTGTTTCCAAGCAGGAGTGGAAGTGCTGTGGCCAGTAAGTGGCCTTATCTGTCACAGGAGATCTGTGATGAGGCCAGTGGTTGGTCACGTAGTCTTCAGACCTCCGCTCTGGCTTGTTTATACTACAGAGAATGGTGAATGCTGCTAGAGTAGGGAGAATATGTCATTTTTTTGAAGGTTTTACAAAAGTCTACCAGTGCTCAAATCTTCTCCTCATCAAAACAGCATTTTTGTGTGGCAGGACATCTTTCCTGTTTCTTATGACCCATCATTTTTTAGAAAGTTTAATTTGAATCTTTAAATCTTTCACACCCATCAGGAGGGAATTTATAATTGCAATTGTACATTTTTTAAGCGGTTCTGTCGCAAATCCCACGGTGTGTTGTCCGACGAGGATTCGGGTCCGGCGCGATTCACTAAGCTTGTGCGCCCGAGTTCCTGCATCGTCCGCCGGAGTTCAATACATATGCACTCCAATTACTTGAAAATATGAAACTATCTATTAATTGCAGCACATGTAACATGACGTTTTGAGAGTATATATTTTGGTCAAAACGTCCAAAAATAATGTCCAATATTGTAAAAAATTACAAATGACAATTCTTCTCAAAGAATCCGGTGTTTATCTCAAAGATAACAAAGTTAACAACAATCGAAAAAAAAACGATCACATGCGATTAGTTTCAAAATGGTGTAGTCAGTCTGTTTTCTATGTGTATATGACTCATTTTGTTCCTAAAAAATAAAGTGAATTAAAAACAAAACAATTTTATAAATAGTCTTTATAATAAAAAGATTTAATAATTCTTTATTTATATAGCGCACACAGATTGCCAGCGCTGCACAAGCATGTCAAATGGTCAACCCACAAGGAAATGGCAAATGTGTGCCCTGTGGACTAAACAGTTTTTATTTGTATTATTACTGTTTTTTTTACAGCTGTCATATTAGAGATGGACGAATTGATTTGAACAAAGTGGAATTCGATACGAATTTCACAGAAAATTGAATGGTTATGTGATCGTGGCAACAAATTCCCATTTTTAGCTAATGGCCGTGAGCACAACGTGTTACATGGGGCAGAGACTCTGGGAAGGAGAAAGGAACACCCTCAATGACATCTGCAGACCTGGAGCTAATCAGCGACGTCAGGCTTATGTGATGTCACACACCTATAAAAGCCGTCAGCCATTTGCTATAGAGCTACTAGTTGGTCTGGGCTCAACCCCACCTATACAGCTAGGACAAAGATTGTGGGGACAGTACAGAGCGCTTGGGGATTCATCATCGTCAGGCAAAGGAGAGTGTCAGCTTGAGCAGGCAGCGGAGCAGGCACAAGTCGCTACGTGGCCGTAGTCGCAAGTGGCAGCAGTGCGAGGACGGGGTACAAACCCCGCTCGGTTAGTCCTAGTAGCATGGTACAGGAGGTCAGCGAGGCAGCGGAATAGTAGTCACTCAGAGTGCAGAGGTGTGGCAGTAAATCACCACCTTGGTGGTGTGGCAGTTTTTGTTAAGCGCCAGAGGGAGGGAGCTAATGTTTGGCACCACGGCCCTGCGTCAACACATGCACGTCACCATCCAATTGCCTGGTGAGAAACGCGGAACAGATTGGAGGGTCCATCCTGCCGCTAGCAGCAGACACCACAGTGGCACCACATGCCATTTCAGCCAGCATCAAGGCTCCAGCAACTCGCGAAGGGAGCTATTTGTCTTTGACATCATCTCCCGGTCCAGATGCTCCTGCTCCTCACTACACATGGCGCCAGCAGTTGTTGAAAGAGGTGATTACAAAGAGACAACTGCATGCGTCCAGCCATCCTAAGGTGCAGAACTAACCATGCTTGTCCAAGGTGTTGGTACTGCAGTCCCTCCCTTTCCAAGTCGTGGACTCTGCACCCTTCAGAGAACTTATGACTTGTGCTGACCCTGCACCAGCAGCTGGTGTCCTTCTTGGACGGCACTTTACCAACCCAGGTAGAGGATCCCCTGGACTACTGGGCAGCCAAACTTGATTCATGGCCGCAACTTGCAGTTGTTTTGCAGTAGAG